>WOVY01016023.1:235000-835000 GCA_013436015.1 Rhipicephalus annulatus | reverse complement strand
TCAAGGAAGGCAATTCGAATCTCAACTCTTCAGGCTCCTCGGGCTCTCCACCGGGTGCGAGCGTTCACGGACAACTAGCTACCACCCTTGTGTCAACGGGATGATTGAACGGTTTTACCGGCAGTTCAAGGCAGCCATCATGTTTCACCCTCACTCAACCGGGCTCGAAGTTCTCCCCGCCGTCGCTCTTGGTCTGCGCGCAACTTTCAAGCCAGATATTCAAGCCACGCCCATGGATCTCGTCTACGGGGAGTCGCTTCGCCTACCTGGAAACTCCTCTCCCCTTCCACCTCTGATGTAACCAGCTCGGACCCTGCAGACTTCGTCGCTCGACTCCGTCGCACAATGGGCGCGCTGCTCCCCTCACCAGCGGCTCGCCACACCAAGCCGACCTCATTCGTGTTCAAGGACCTGGGAAAATGCTCGCATGCCTTCCTCCGCGATGTCACTGTACGCGCACTCTTCCAGCCGCCTTACTCCGGACCTTACAAAGTCATCAGTCGCGACGACAAAACATTCACCCTGCAAATCAATGGAAAGGATGTACGCGTTTCCATCGACCGCCTAAAGCCGTCATACATCCTTTCCCAGGAGCCTACCAATCCCCGCACGCCTCCCGTAATTCGTTGACAACAGCCCACAACGCCTATGCTCGCACCCTACACCACCCGCCTTGGACGCCAGATGCGGGTCTCCAAACCTCTTCAACTCTGACGGCTCCTATCTGCGTGGGTGGGTGGTGTGGCGAAAGGGGTCGGCGCCGCTTCTGTGCCTGCGCGTCGCGGCAATTCCTCCAAACACGGGCGCCAGCGATAAGAACACTCTCGCCCTAAATAAGCAGGAAAACTGTGGGTGTGCCCCAATTCAGGGGCAGTCGTTGTAGAACCTTCAGTGCGGAAACATTAAATTATGTTATCCCACAAGCTCTTTGTGTTCGCGTGTCCCTCGCTCAAGCTGCTATCTCCTAGCACACGTGTTTCGCTCAAACTGATCTCTCTTAGCTTTTTACTCTATTTCGCGGGAGATCGTGGGTTCGAATCTCGCTGTCACTGGTTACCCACCAGTGTGTGAAAAATGGGTAAAAGCGCTCCCCCGCCTGGCGCTTTTGCTATTGAGGGGTGACGTCACTTGGGAAAAGAGCTTGCGCCTTGAAAACCCGTCGAAACACCTGTGAGGACAAAACGTGAAACCTACTGCAGTGGGGGGATTTTCGTGAATGTATTCGGTTATTAAAAGTCTTGTGTTATTTGTTAAAAATCAACGGCTTTGTCCTTCATCAAGACACTCGGAGGCTCAAACTTACAGAGATGTTGCTAACAATAAAAACAACCTTTGATTGCAAATTGTCATCCGCATCGACAGGACGAAGCCGTTTATTTTTAGATTTTTGGGCGTGGCTAGAGCCATGACCAGCACCTGAGGGATATTAGAATTGACCGAACATATGTGTCTCAAGGGAGCAGAGTTTAGAACATGGTATGAGGAGCGGTTTTCCACGCTCTTGCTCTAATATAGAGCGAGAGCGTGAAGAACGGGCAGCAGAGCGAAAGGCGGAGAAGAAAAAGCTCGAAACGAAGTTAAAGGCTAAGAGAGACCAGCTCAAGCGAGAGACACGCGAAAAGAAACAGCTGCTAGAGCGTCAAGCTCGCGAAAGGAAGCGGCGGTTCGAATTATAGAGGTTGGAACTCGAGCGGCAACTCTAGCTTGCGATGGCGAAAGGGATACAGAGATACAGATGTGTGAGCCATACGTTAATATTTGGTTTGATAGCAGTTTTCGCCTTCCAAGTTTAGCATTGGGCCTGACGACATCCTTACTTTAGAGTGAGGAGCTCAAATAGACGAAGGCAGAGAAATGGGTAGCCATGAAGGCGAGAGTCTTACGGAGCTTGATGAAGCCAAAGACAGCTTCGCAAGCTTGGAACTTAGTAGTTCCCTTTACAACAAGGTGTGCTTTGAAAGCTCTGAGAGGCCAAGCACCTATCAAGAAGAGTCCTTAGATATGGGTAGCCCAGAGGCCTGGCCAAAGAAAAGCCGGGGCGTTAGGAGAAGACGTGTCGAGCGGAATGTCATCAACTGACCAGGCGCTGAAGATCGACCATCGGGTTTTGGACCCGAGCCTGCAAGACTTCAACCGGCCAGAGCCTTCTGTTGTCGCGTTTCCGCTCGACAGGACAGTGGCTTACGGTCCTGAACTCCAGCACAGGTACTGCGGACTTAGGTGCCGACAGGCGAGCAACAGCCTTCGGGATACGAGCCTGAGCTGTACGCCCAACAGCCTGGCCTAGTTCACCGAGGTTTCTCGACACGTCGCCCACAGCGAGCGTTCGCTCGCTATCGCCAGCCAACGTTCCTTCGCCGCAACTAGCTCACTCATCGAGTCAAGCTTTTCCGTTTGGTGAGACCGAACATTCTTCACGACTCTGCTACTCACCCGTGCTCGAGCTAAAGACTTAGTTCAGATATTTCGCTTATATTTTGGTCATCGACCTGAGTGTTTAACCGCGTCTATGGAACTTTTTATTGTTTCTGTTTTGTGGAGGATTTCTAGCTTTTTACCTTTAAATTGAACCTTTTGTTTGGGTTTTGTTAAAAGCCAAAGGGATTTGTCCTTCATTAAGACTCTCGGAGGCTCGAACTTAGAGAGCTCTTATTACCATAAAAAGAACCTTGCATCACAACTGCTGACCTGACTCGGGCAATCCTGAGATAAAGCCAGACAAGCCACCGCTGGACAACCGCGTACCACTCACAAACCAATGGCCTCACCGAACGTCTAAGACAATCGTCGACATGCTGGCGCTGTACGTGGACGTCGAATACAAGACGTGGGATGCCATCCTACCTTAATAACGATTATACTTACTCACTCCATACGCGACATTCGCATACCACACGCCTTTGCATACCACTCGCCATGACGCCACAGAAGTTCGTCTACAGAAGGAACCTGCCAATGACGCTCGACGGAATGCAGCCCACGGTCACTTACGAAGAAAACTTCGACGTCCCCGTATACAGGCAGCGCGCCGAAGAAGCCCGACAACTTGCCCGCCTCCGCATCAAGAACCCACAGAGAACCAACAGCCACCGCTATAATCTTCGACGAAGCTTCGTGGGGTACCAGCCCGGTGACCGCGTTCGGGTGTGGATGCCGATACGTCGGCGTGGACTCAGCGAAAAGCGTCGGCGACGGTACTTCGCACCGTTCAGGGTTGTTCAACTTTTCGGCCCACTTGACTACGATGTTGTCCCCGAAGGCATTATATGAACTCCCAACGGCGCCGTGCATGACCCGAAGTCTTTTATGTCGTCTGCGTAAAGATATTTCATGCGTGAACCTTAGGACTGTGTTTTGTTGATGTCGCAGTGCTTTACTGTACACACTTATTTATTTTTGCTTTATTATTGTACTTCCATGTTTTGTTGAAACGTCGGGACGATGCCTTTTTTAGTGGGGGGCAATTCACACTCCTTTTTGTTATCACCCCGTTACACTGTTAGCATAATTGAAGGCAAACCACGCCTCTAGTTTTCGAGAAGCATCAGAAACGTATAGTGGGTGAATTTATTGCAATAATGCCCACTTCGGAAACATTACAGAATATAATATATTCTGGAACCTACACGGCCGCTAGCGATAACGCCCGAATATTTCACCGCACTTGTATAAATGCCGATGCACTGTACTCCTTGTCACTTGATCGACTGCCGATGCTAATTTCACTGCTATCAGTGCATGCCTGCATTACTGTAGTCCAACCTTCAGTTAACAGGTCACAAGTTCATCCTAATAAACAGTTTCATGTCATGCCTACAGTCTGCACCCTTCGTTCACATTCTTACCCCGTACAATACCTTGGCGTGCATCTTTTCTTACGATATTATGAACCAGGCGTATAAATAAAATGTCAGCAAAGATTTCCCACCCCCTTTGCTTAATCCAAGGCACTCCAACTACGTACATATTACTTGCATATCTAAGCTTCACTCTTCAGCTTTTTTTGCCTGATTGATTTGGTTATCTCACCAGGCCAACATAATCAACGCTCTTGAACGTGTTTTAAACCACACTTCCATATTACAATTCACGACCGACATTCGAGCCTCACTCACATGAAATATTCGCTATCATTGCTAAGAATAACGTGTGCAGCTTAACATCCCACATATAAATATGGGAGACACCATAGCGGAGCGCTTCCGAACTTTCCACCATATGATGTTCTGTAACGTGAGCTAACGTCGCACAATACACGGGCCTGCAGTATTTCGATGGAGACTGAATGCAACTGCCATGGCCGCGATTTGAGTCTGCAACCTTTGAGTCTGCAACCGAGCATCATAACCACTACACCACCGCGGTGGAGTTTTCCCTCATTGTTTTTTTAGATTTCCGGAAAAAAGAGTCATTTCATCTGCTTATTTCACAAAATAACTTCTCCATGAAGAGAACGAAACCTCTCTCTCTTTCTTCCAGATGGTGAAACAATATTCATTTTTATAGTGCAACATATAACAGTGATATGGACGATTCATCATCATCATCATCATCAGCCTGTCTACGTCCACTGCAGGACAAAGGCCTCTCCCATGTTCCGCCAGTTAACCCGGTCCTGTGCTTGCTGTTGCCAATTTATACCCGCAAACTTCTTAATCTCATCTGCCCACCTAACCTTCTGTCTCCCCCTACCCCGCTTCCCTTCTCTGGGAATCCAGTTGGTGACCCTTAATGACCAGCGGTTATCCTGTCTACGTGCTACATGTCCGGCCCATGTCCATTTCTTCTTCTTTATTGCAGCTATGATATCCTTAACTCCCGTTTGTCCCCTAATCCACTCTGCTCTCTTCTTGTCTCTTAAGGTTACACCTACCATTTTTCTTTCCATTGCTCGCTGCGTCGTCCTCAATTTAAGTTGAACCCTCTTTGTGAGCCTCCAGGTTTCTGCTCCGTAGCTAAGTACCGGCAAGATACAGCTGTTATATACCTTCCTCTTGAGGGACAGTGGCAATCTACTTGTCATAATTTGAGAGTGCCTGCCGAATGTGCTCCACCCCATTCTCATTCTTCTAGTTACTTCAATCTCGTGGTTAGGCTCTGCGGTTATTACCTGCCCTAAATAGACATAGTCTTTTACAACTTCAAGTGCACTATTACCTATCGCAAAGCGCTGCTCCTTTCCGAGGTTGTTGTACATTACTTTCGTTTTCTGCAGATTAATTTTAAGACCCACCTTTCTGCTCTCCTTGTCTAACTCCGTAATCATGAGTTGCAGTTTGTCCCCTGAGTTACTCAGCAATGCAATGTCATCGGCGAAGCGCAGGTTACTGAGGTACTCTCCATTAACTCTTATCCCTAACTGTTCCCATTCTAGGCTTCTGAAAACGTCTTCTAAGCACGCAGTGAATAGCATTAGGGAGATTGTGTCCTCCTGCCTTACACCCTTCTTTATTGGTATTCTGTTGCTTTTTTTATGAAGCACTATGGTAGCAGTTGATCCCCTGTAGATTTCTTCCAGAATGTTTATATATATTTCATCTACGCCCTGATTCCGCAGTGTCTGCATGACGGCTGATATTTCTACTGAATCAAACGCCTTCTCGTAATCTATGAAGGCTATGTATAGTGGTTGGTTATACTCTGAGCATTTCTCTATTACCTGATTGATAGTATGAATGTGGTCAATTGTTGAGTAGCCTGTTCTAAATCCTGCTTGTTCCTTTGGTTGATTGAATTCTAATGTTTTCTTTACTCTGCTAGCAATTACCTTTGTAAATAGCTTGTATACTACAGAAAGCAAGCTGATCGGCCTGTAATTCTTCAAGTCCTTGTCATCTCCTTTCTTATGTATTAAGATGATGTTAGCGTTCTTCCAAGACTCTGGTACTTTTCCCGTCAGGAGACACCTCGTAAATAGAGTGGCTAGTTTTTCTAACACAATCTGTCCTCGATCTTTCAGCAGATCTGATGTTACTTGATCCTCACCAGCAGCTTTGGCTCTGTGCATGCTCTCCAAAACTTTTCTGACTTCTTCTATCATTACCGGTGGGGTGTCGTCTGGGTTACTGCTAGTTCTTATAGTATTAAGGTCGTGGTTGTCTCGGCTACTGTACAGATCTCTGTAAAACTCCTCCGCTATTTTAACTATCCTATCCATATTGGTAGTTAATTTGCCTTCTTTATCCCTTAGTGCATACATCCGCCTTTTGCCTATCCCAAGTTTCCTCTTCACTGCTTTGACGCTTCCTCCGTTTTTCAGAGCATGCTCAATTCTCTCCATGTTATACCTTCTTACATCGCATACTTTACGTCTATTAATCAGCTTCGAAAGCTCTGCCAGTTCTATTTTGTCTGTTGTACTGGACACTTTCATGATTTGACGCTTCTTAATTAGGTTCTTCGTTTCCTGGGAAAGCTTGCCGGTGTCCTGTCTAGCTACCCTGCCTCCAACTTCCACTGCACACTCCGTGATGATACTCGTCAGATTATTATTCATTGTATCTACGCTAAGGTTGGTTTCCTCGCTAAGAGCAGAGTTCCTGTTCTGCAGTGACACTCTGAATTCCTGTACTTTCCCTCTCAGTGCTAGCTCATTGATTTGCTTCTTGCGTATCAGTTTCTGTCGTTCCTTCTTCAAGTCTAGGCGGATTCGAGCCCGTACCATTATATGGTCACTATATCTTACCTTGCCAACCACTTCCACATCCTGCACGACTCCTGGGTGTGCAGTCATTATAAAATCTATTTCGTTCTTATTTACGCCATTAGGGCTCCTCCATGTCCACTTGCGGTTTTCTCGTTTTCGGTAGAAGGTATTCAAAATACGCAGATTATTGCGTTCTGCGAATTCTACTAGTCGCTCTCCTCTGGCGTTTCTAGTGCCGATGCCATAATCTCCTACTGCCTGGTCTCCAGCCTGCTTCTTCCCTACCTTTGCATTAAAGTCGCCCATTACTATAGTATACTGTGTTTTCACCTTACTCATTGCCGATTCCACGTCTTCATAGAAGCTTTCAACTGAAGCGTCATCATGGCTGGATGTAGGCGCGTAAGCCTGTACTACCTTCATTTTGTATCTTTTATTCAGTTTAATTACAATGTCCTACCACCCTTTCATTAATGCTATAGTAATCCTCTATGTTGCCAGCTATGTTTCTGTGAATTAGGAACCCTACTCCCAGTTCTATTCTGTCTGCCAAGCCCCGATAGCAAATGACGTGCCCATTCTGTAGCACAGTATAGGCCTCATCTGTCCTCCTAACCTCACTCAGCCCTATTATATCCCATTTAATGCCTTCTAGCTCCTCGAATAATACAGCTAGACTTCCCTCACTAGATAACGTTCTAACGTTAAACGTTGCTAAGTTCAAGTTCCAATGGTGGCCTGTCCGTATCCAGAGATTCCTAGCACCCTCTGCTGCTTTGCAGATCTGACCGCCGCCGTGGTCAGTTGCTCCGCAGCTGGTGGGGACTGAGGGCCGTGAGTTAATTGACGAATGCCTACGGCAGGGGGTGGCCAGATACTGCACCAGGGTGTCCAATCCTTCTCTGGTGAGATCATCGGTGCGTACCGGCTTTAAACCGGTACGCACCGATGATCTGTAGCACAGTATAGGCCTCATTTGTCCTCCTAACCTCACTCAGCCCTATTATATCCCATTTAATGCCTTCTAGCTCCTCGAATAATACAGCTAGACTTCCCTCACTAGATAACGTTCTAACGTTAAACGTTGCTAAGTTCAAGTTCCAATGGTGGCCTCTCCGTATCCAGAGATTACGATTGTACATACCAAAAATGAAGTTTAGAATAAGAGAGAACTGAGGTAGTTGTCACAAAGTCATTCTCAAAAGACCAGGCGTGCAAACACGGACAAAAAAGTCAGGATACCACAAAAATCACAAAAACATTTGTGGTGTTCCAACCTCTTTCTTGTGTCCACGTTTGCGCGCCGGGTCTTCGCGATCGCAAATGACTACCCGCGTAAGATGCATATTGTTATGGAAGTGCTCAGAGCACACGTGAGGCATCTTACTCGCGCCCCTACCCATTATCTAGCCAGAAGACTAACCTCATGCCTCATTTTGACAGACAGTCTTGTCATATCGCACACGCATACCAAGGGATATACAACTCTGCCTAGAATTGCAACTCCCCCTTGGTATATGACTCATCCGCATGTTGAACTAGTGGTTCCACTCATACGGTGAAAAGCCCGACTCTCGTCTCCAGTGCTGAAGCAGCTTTCTCTTCTCTTGTTGTATGAGAAGTACAGTGAACATAACCATCGATATATTCACGCTTCAACTAAAGTGGCTGGGTCTGCAGGGTCGGTGATCTTTCCTGCGACAGCGACAACGACGAAGATGCGGTTATAACGCCAGATGTCATCGACAGCTGCGGAATTTTCTGCGCTACGTAGCGCAGTTAACGTCACTAAACAATAAGCCAAAAAATGGAGCGTGTTCACGAACGCCAAGGCTGCACTACAGTGTTTGGTATTCGCCTTACGCCGGGCTTTCAAGTCACTGCGGCATATTAGGCAACGAACATGCCGATCCAGCTGCTCGATGAGCACACGAAGATAGTAAAGAATCTATCCCTATTTCAACGACTGATGCTGCAATGAAAATTCGAAAAATCGCTAATGAAGAAGTAAAATCCCCGTGGAACGCTGAGTGCTTACGGCACACGCGACTGCATAGGCTGTACACGTCTCGTCGACTTCGGCCTCCATCCAGACTCTCTCGACTTGAGACAATGCTGCTTAGCTGACTGTGGCTTGGTGTCGCTTTCACCAAAGTTTTTGCCTTCCGAATCGGCATGGAAGACAGTGCTACTTGCGATCATTGAGGCAGCGATGAAACGATACCACACGTTCTTTGTCACTGCCCTCGTTACAGCGTGCAAAGACGGCAGTTAGCTGCTGCGTGAGTTCGTCTTGATGACAGAGCTTTGTCAGGACAATCAGTGCTTGAAAGGCGTCATGATCTGTCTTTGCAGAGAAAATCAGTGAAGGCCTTATTGAAGTTTTTGCGTGGTAGTGGCCTATTCTATAGGGTATAGCACCCCAGCCCACAACTTTTTCTGTTTCTCGCACGTTGATTTCGCTCTTCGCTTTTTTTCCCATCTTCCTTCTCTTATCTCCCTTCTCTTAGTGCAGGGTAGCTAACCGAATGCTCAAATTTATGGGTAACATCTCTGGCTTTCTCTCATTTCCTTTTCTCTTTTTTTTCTTCGGTGGCTTTAATGAACCGTTTAACAAAGTTTAGGTGGTTCAAAAACGGTTGTACTTTTGAGATATGAATTACGCAGAAGCAGTCATCCGTACCGAAGAAAAGTTGCCAGAGCGTGCTCGAAAGTCGGCAAAGATTTGCTCTCATTGAATTCCTTTGCCAGGTTTTCGCAAGTGACTGAAGAGGAAGCGCCCACGGCCGTACCAAGCGCGCTTCCTGTGCATTTCTCTTGACTTTGACGAACTGGTTCATCGCTTTTTATATATTCTTCTTAACGGCTGCAATTGTTTTTTTGTGAGCAAGCTTTCTCACCACTCAATATAGTGACGTTCCTTATTTGAGAGAATTAACCTCAATTTTCTTTTAGCAAGATAAAACAAAAGTGGTCGAACGCTCACAGACATTTGGCAATGATTCTTTGTGCGAGACACTACATCAACGTATTCTGATGAGCACATCGGGTGTTTCTTGACAACTGCCGGCAGAACGCGAGCTTCTCCACAGGAGACGGCAACCCTTCAAAAGAGAACTTTGGACCATGTTGAAGTAACTGGTTGTGCTCATCAGGAATGTCTCTTCCTGCACGAGTTCTGTTCGAGCTTTCAGGACCAGATTAACAGGTTTATGGAAGCTGAGTGCCCCACTTATGTTCTGAACACTATTTTAAGAAAATTCCTTCTCGTGGTGAAAGGCAGCAATTGATTTCCCAAAAGGTTGAAAAGTGCCCCGAAGAATCTTGTGGTTCTTCCTTATGTTCACAGGTTGTCCTACGGTTTTAATAATGTATCAGTGAGATATGGTGTAACCTCTGTGTTTACAGCACCCAGCAAGCTTTCAAAGTTTTGTCCACGAGTTCGAAAGATGGCGTAGTCCGGTACCACCCAGAGAAAAAAAGAGCCCCCAGTTAACGCGCAGCCACTGTTACCGGACTTGCAAAACAGGAGTCCTATACCTGGTCCCCCTCAGTTTCGGCCGTTCTTATGTTGGAGAATCTAGAAGGTGTATAAACGCTAGGTGTTGGAAGAACGACTCCGCAGTACGCAGTTCTGCAAGAGCACATCTAGTGGATCACTGTAGTTCATGTGGGTGTACGCCATTTTTTACAGACACAAAGATTTTTCACCATACAGGCAGAAAATAATCCGGGATTTGATTGAAGCATTCCGTGTTAGAAATATGCAGTAGAAGTGTGTCAGGCAAGCGTCAGTCACAATTTCTGATAAAGAATTTGACTTTTTGAAAGGCACGTGTAGGTGTCCTCGTAAAGATGCATGATATCAGCCTCATATTTTGATAGTGGCTCAATTTGTTGATATATTTCTTGTGGGTGCATTCAGTACCACCATTGGGAGCATTTGTTAGTCTCAAAGATAAAGGAGAATTTCGTTGTTTTCAATATATCCATTGTGAGTTGGGGCACCGCCGTGGTGGTTTTGTGGCTAAGGTACTTGGCTGCTGACCCCCACGTTGCGGGGTCGAATTCCTGCTGCAGCGGCTGCCTTTTCGATGGAGGCGAAAATGTTGTAGGGCTGCGAGCTCATATTTTGGTGCACGTTAATGAACCCCAGGTGGTCTGAATTTCTGGAGTCCTCCACTACTGCGTCTCATATATTCATATGGTGGTTTTGGGACGTTAAATCCAACACATTACTTAGTTGTGAGTTGGCGCCCATGGCGCCTCTTTCTTCTTGTCCGTGTGTATGTTGCACAAAAAGTAGTGATGCTTTAAGCACAAACTCATTATACTATAGTCGGTGGGTTCAACGTACATATTATGGATGTTGAGACCTAGCTTTGTCATCAGCTCTCACTGTACGCTGTAATGGTATACAGAAAACTGTAGCTATAGGCGAAACATATGTGTGTATGTTAATAAGAAAGCCGTTTATAATAAATTGATAGCCATTATAATTGTGATGAAACAACATGAAACACCTAGAAGCACAAACTCTCTATACAAGTCGGTGACTTGTAGACACCTTATGACGTAACTTTGTCAGCGATTCTCACTGCCCGCTCTTTGGTGTAGGGAAAATTGTCGACATCGTCGGAACTTATATGTGTATGTCAAAAAATTTTAACAATAGACTGATATGAGTAATATATGTGACAAGGACACATAAAACACCTGCAAGCTCATACCCTCTATGCCATCCGGTGACTTCAACACAGATAATATAAACCTTTGAGAATAGCTTTGTCATCTACTCTTTATGCCACTTTATGTCGCTCGATTTACATTATATGGGTCAAAGTATAGTTAATCACCCGTACGATACCAACAACTTCGCTCACTCATCATGATTCAGTTGGTGAAGATGAGTGGACTTCTTTATTTTTGTGCTGTGCATGTGTAACTTCACCAATAGCGCCATGGGTAGTGGCATACACGTGGTGGTCGACGGTCTGTTGCAGGCTTCGGAAGGCGAGGTTATCTGGGTAATGCGCTTGTCCATCGTAGTGGTGGGCGCCCTCGCTACCTACATGGCATTGACGGCGGAGTCGGTCTACGCCCTCTGGTATCTGTCCTCGGATCTCGTCTACGTCATCCTCTTCCCGCAGTTGCTGTCCGTCGTCTACTTGACGGTATGAACTCACCAATTTTCTTTCTTTGAACCAATTATTAATGGACAAATAAATATGCTTGTACCAGTAGCTTAACGTCCGGAACTGTCATACAACAATGAGGGACTCCATAGTAAATGACTCCAGTAATTTTGACCGCCTAGAGTTCTTAGACGGGTACCTAAATTTAAGTATCTAGACAAGAAGACCTTTCTTCGAATGAGCATATAGAAAAGTTAAAGTCAGAACTAAGTAAAAGTATAGGCAGCGCATACAGGTTGAATTCTTTCATACCACTGTGACTAAAAAACATATTTTATTATACTATCTTCTACTCACGACTTTCTTACTGCGCGCTTGTGTGGGGGACTACAACACTAACGAATTATTCTAAATTGGTTATTCTACAAAAGAGGGTTCTGAGAATCTTTGAAGATTTTCGTGGCCCTATACGTGACTTGCGGACAGAACTGCTATTTTCGAAATATCACATGCTCAAAGCAAGCCAGATTTACTATTTTAGGTTATTTCAGTACATAAAACGCAATAGAATCTATCATTCGCTGGATTCTCGTGGTTCTCTGTACCATTTTCATACTTATTCTAGAAGGACTCGGAAGACTCGAACGATCTACGGACGACAGCACTCATTTTCTCAGATACCCTTGTTTTTAAGCAAAATCGACAGCCTCCTAGATATAAATTGTACAGTTGCTAAGCATACGATCAGGATGGTACTGATTGAAAATAACATTTTATTTTCTTCACTATCGTTCTATGTTTTCTCTTTGCCTAAGTAGTATCTGATGCTTTTTTGTGTGTGTTCTTTTTTTCTAGGCTTCCCTGTGCATATTGTTATTTTTGTATATCATTTGCAATAGCGATGAGAAATCGCAACTAATGTCTAATTAGTATGTAAAATATTATGATTGTTATGCATATATTTGCCTACTAGAAATAACACCTTTATACTGTTGTATGTGCTACAGTATTTGCACATGTACCTTTTGTATTTTCGTATATTTTTGTATTTTTCATCTGCATCCTGCAAAACTCTTATGACGGCCTGCCTGCCTGTCTCTCTGCATTTGGAGAAAAGGCCCTTACTCAGGCTTTTAGTCTTTTGTCTTCGCTCCTTTTTCTGTACTGGCACAGAAAGAAATAAATAAAGAAAGAAGAAAGGAGAAGAAGTACACTAGCCTCGAGCGTTTTCGCCCGCACCGAAAATGAGGCCGCCGCAGCCAGGAATTAATCGCGTGACCTTTTGAGAAGATCTGTTAGTGTTAATAAATGTTTATTTTTGGAACTCTACCGGCCGGTATGATTTCCTTCGTGAGCATGACGGCACGAACCCTCCACTACACAAAAGACCAGCGGATCAGCTTTTACAGCAGTTATTCGTTCAGCGGGCTATTCGTGGTGTCTCACTGGTTTTCGTATAGTTATTAAAACGGAGTGAACCTTCATTATCAAAATCCGGTATCATGCAGTAACTACATCTATACACTCCAATTATGACAGGACTACGTGAACACGTACGGTTCCCTGGCCGCGTACCTGGTGGGCGGCTTTTTTCGCGCGGCGGGTGGCGAGGCTCTGCTGGGGATTCCAGCTTTCATCTACTACCCTTACTACGACGACGAAAATCAGCTGCAGCGCTTTCCCTTCCGCACTTTCGCAATGTGCATGTGCTTCATTACGCTACTTGTCGTTTCCTCCGTGGCCAGTTGTCTGTTCAGCAGCGTTTTGCCGGCATCGATGGACATCTTCAGGTGAGTCTGTCCTTCAACTCGCCCAGTACTGCCATCTTGACACGTTGAGCTCGTGCACATAGTTACTTCCGGTGTGCATTTATCTGCCGACATACTTGCATTCTGCGGAATACACATGAAGAAAAAGGTAGCGTTTACTTTTGAATTACTTTCCTGCTGCATTGATGCATTCAGGCCACTCTTGCTTAAAGGACATTGGTGTGAGCGAAGTGACTGCAAAAAAAAAAATGTGGCAGTTTCAACAAAAAGCCTGTCATATATTGGCAATAAGTGTATTGCAGACATATATGAAGTACGCTTTGTAACACAAACCGTGCGCAATTAAATAAACGTTATGTTGTTTACTAAATTGAAATAAATAGCATTACTTAGGGTTCACATGGACCAACAAAAACCTGCCTCTGTTCACGAAAAACGCTTGGGGTCAGAAAGCTGGCGGAATGATAAGCGCTGTTTGCGATAGGCCTCCACTCTCTCGGTCGCTTCATCGATTACCTGACTGGGGCCTGACAAAACTACGCATGTGCGATGATGGGAGCACGTGAAGCTACACCGGCTCCACCTAGCATTTACACCCGCCACAGATTTCATAAAAGGCAGGTGGATCGACCAGAGAGGGACGTTGTGAGCAGTGTATACCTTTTAATGTTCTACTAAATGAGGCTAGCAGCTTACTCCTTTGGGTACAAACTCGCGCAACTAAAAAAAAGAAGAATTATGGTTTCAGAAGCTGTTTTCATATTGTGAGTATACTATAAACCCGAAGCGAGTTTTTGAACCGTCTATAATAATTGCTGTTTAGATAATGCGTGCGCCAGCATTCGCGAGCAGGCCCTTATGCGCAAAGTTCACAACTGCTGCTCGAGTGACACACCTTTATAATTGCTGCTCTCTCCAATCCCCTTCTTTATTCTTTATTCATGAAATACCTCGCAGCACCCAAGGGCGCTATAGCGGGGCTGTTACATCAATCAATGACGTACATCATCGTACGCACACAAAATACATCAATAACTGGTATAAGCCTTTGTTCACACACTTAATACAGTTATTTGCGCATAGAAATACACCTTCGTTCAGCTTACTGCACGGGATTACAGCATTAAATGAAATGAATCTTTATTCGCACTATGTACATGCTTTTCAGTTAGCTTACTCCACTGATTGTTCTAGGAAAAATTGAATTGGTATACATGTTTGTTTTAGCTTGTCACTCCCGGATCTTGCTACTATGATCAAAACGTTTTGTTATGTAATGAGGTTTGTGTAGGTAAAGGCCTCTATTATTCTAGTTTTATTATTGTAAATTAAATAAAGAAACTTCAATCTCTGTTTATGGTGGCGGTAAGCAAGACACTCCCATCTTAGCTCAGCCTTCATTGCAGTACAGCTCTCCCACCTTTCTTACCGTCCCAAGACGAACCTAGCAGCGTGATTTTGAATTTGTTCGAGAGCAGCAATGGAGGTTACCTTGGTGGGGTCCCACACGTCACAACCGTATTCCAAGATAGGTTTAATACAAGTAATGTATGTCATGCGTTTTAAATTCGCATGTGGACATCGCAAGTTCCTTTGAATAAAATTTAAGGCCTTACCAACTTTCGCTATAAGAGTGCCAGTCTAGGACCTCCATGAACACTCAGATGATAGTAGCACACCTAGATACTTCTATGTACCATCTTGTTTCAACTCTACATTTTTCAGATGATACCCTGACCGAAATGGCTTCATCTTTTAGTAAATGAAATATGTACACCCTTTGTTATATTCAAATTCATTTTCTAATTGATACACCAGCTATGAATCAGTGATAAGTCTTTCTGAAGTTCTGTTGCATCATCGGGATCGAGAAGTTTTCTGTACACAACACAGTCATCCGCAAACAACCGTACAGAAGGTGAAATTCCTACAGAGATATCGTTGACATAAATTAAAAACAATAGCGGACCCAGAGCGGAGCGCTGTGGGACCCCTTAGGTTACACCTGCATATTCGGAGCATTTTCCATTCAATAGTATGACTTGCCTTTTTTGAGAAAGTTACCATACGATCGTTTTTAACACACTCTTATCAATTCTCAGGGTGACAAGTTTAAACAGTAAGAGTGAATATCACACCGTGTCGAAGGCTTTCCGCAAATTCAGGAACACACCGTCAACTTGTCCTACAGTATCTACACCTGATATTCCATCGGGCGCAGATACTGCAGGCGAAAAACGGCTGGGACGTTCGCTTTATGCTGGCCATCGACTACTGGCCTCGAACCAGGGAGAATGCTATTACACGCACCCTTTGTGATAGGTAGATTCATGGGCCAGCTCATTTTGTCCCTGCTTCCTTCTGCCACGTTGATCACTAGCGCTTCCGTGGTTTCGTTCGAGCATATAATTAACATTGCGTGGGCGATGTTATTTATTTGTATTTTACATGGAGCAAGACGGCGACGGTGAAGGCGACAACGATGGTAGAAACCATTGATAGGGACCACGCATTGATATCGCAAAAAAAAGTTGCTTCCTAACTTCAGGAATTACTGCGCATCTAACAAACCATGTTTTTCAGCGCAGCCTTGCGAGCAGGGCGCTGTCTGATAAGAATTAAATACAGAATGGGCATTGCTAAAATCATATGAAATGTTCGTGTTGTTGTGATCTATATACAGTAAAACTGAGCCAGTCACAGTAATTCAAGTAATCTCGGTGATATACTGGGTGCCGCTACGCATAAAGCGAATGCGAAATGAAGAATTGGATAAACCTGTACTTTCAGCGCAAGAATAAAACGAATGACATAAAGAACCCCCAATCGAAAAATTTTTCTATACCAAGCAAGATGTGCCTCCTTTTAAATGCAAACCATTTCTTAGCGAAATTCGGCGACTTTGAGGTCTATCTATCTATCTATCTATCTATCTATCTATCTATCTATCTATCTATCTATCTATCTATCTATCTATCTATCTATCTATCTATCTATCTATCTATCTATCTATCTATCTATCTATCTATCTATCTATCTATCTATCTATCTATCTATCTATCTATCTATCTATCTATCTATCTATCTATCTATCTATCTATCTATCTATCTATCTATCTATCCGCCTACGAATTTTAGCTCTCCTGGCCGTATCTATAATGGTATCGATACCACACTTGGTATGGTATAACATGACTTTATGAAAAACATATTTGACTAGTCATAACATGAAAATCATGATATGATTGTCATGAATGTCATGTCTTTATTTCATGATTTTGCAGCTCTTGTGGTGGTTTCGTTCACGTGGCATGTTGCAAAACTCGAATGATAGAACATGATTCCATGCTGAACACAAGTGACGAATCAAACATGAAAATCATTACATGCGTGTCGTGTAACAACATGACTGCATGATGCGCTCCCAGCCGTTCCGCTAGCGTCACATATACGAAATTCGGTATTATGGTACGTGAATGAATGACGAAGCTATGTAACTGGTGCGAACATGATAATCATGAGATGCGTTCCATGTAACCACATGACTAGACGCCACGCTCATGATGCACTGGCGGCCATTTCGCTGCCTTCGCTTATACCAAATTTGGTATTAGGGGACGTGAATGGATGAAGAAAGTATGATATTGATATTGGTGCAAACATGATACACATGAGATGCGTGTCATGTGACAACATGACTACATGCCACACTCATGATTCGCTCGCAGCCGTTTTGCTAGCTTCACATGTGCCATTTTTTATTATGTGATGTCAATGAATGACAATGGTATACATGTGACTGGTGCAAACATGATAATCATGAGATGCGTGTCATGCGAGAACATGACTACATTTACAGTCAAGGCGCCAATACATTTCGACATGACGCGATGCGCGTGCTTGCTGACGGTCATTCCATCGCGTCACGCCGGCGTTGCCACGCCAGGCGCCGGTCTTGCGATATACTCGCAGGCACGCGCCGCACTGCGTTCGTTTGACGCATGCGTGTTTGAGCACGTCCAGCGTTCATCTCTCACGAAAAGAGCGAGACGCAGTGCTGTCTGGGTAACGAGTCAGCGCGAAATCCAGCACGTCGCAATTGGATCCGGTTGGCGTCGGGCCGCGCCGACGGACGCTGGTCGTGCTGGTCGCACCTGGCGTCAGACTATAGAGTACTCGCGTTTTGCTAACGTAGCGTCGATATGCCCAGCTTGCACGCACGTCGACACTACATTGGAGTATATTGGGCCCTTTATGATGCGCTCACGGCTTTTTTGCTAACTCCACATATACCAAGTTTGGTGTTGCGGGAGGCAATTGAATGTCGAAAGTATATGACTGGTGCAAAGATGATAATGCTGACAAGCGTGTCGTTGAAGAAAATGACAACATACCACGCTCATAGTGTACTCGCGACCATTTGGCTAGCTCCACATATACTAAATTTTGTATCACGATCACGAAGGTAAACGAAAAAAGATGACGAAGGTAAACGACACATCCAAACGTGATAATCATGGCACGTTAGCCATGTACGGCATCATTTACCTCCATCTCGTAACATTTCGCTGATTTCAGAGTGACATATATCAACCTTCCTCATTCGTGCTTCACATATCATTGATTCCCACTGTACGTGGAATCTGCCTTTTTGCTTTGAGAAAAGGCTATACTGAGGTTCTCGCAACCTCAAGAACACACTTGTAAGCTCCCAAAGAATAAAGTTCCAACAGTTCATGCCGACCTCGCCTAAAACCTCGATTTCTTGTATGCAAAGTGACGCGAGAGACAAGCAATGCAACTAGCACAAAATCGAAGTTTTTAATTAACATATGAGGAAATCTAACATGCGATTCTTTCAAGGCGGTATATGTACTTCTCTACTTCTCTGCGAGGGAAATGTGCACACGCTGCGGTCACCGCTAGTCGAAGTTGCTTGTGCTAGTTTCCTCTGACTTCGAGTGAAGGGCAGCTGATCGGCACCACTGGATGATGGCTGGGTGACCGCAGATGAGGATGGGACATACAACTTCATTTGTGACGCATGCATAGTTCTTGCCTAGTGAAGGACGTGGTTGGTCGTTCCAGAGATACGCAGGGCTTTGAAAGTGGACGCGGTGAGCTGTTCGGTGAGGCGGTAAAGCCCCTTGAAATGTGATGCCTGTTTCTCGTATTGCGGAGGACCTTGGCGTTTGACTCAAACCTGATCACCTACTGAAAAGTTTTGCGAACGGTAAGTGCAATCTAGCGGCAGAAGGCCAGCGGAATGAAAAAAAAAACAGAAAACAAAAATTAGGCACCGCTGATTGGTTACAGCAGCTATGCGACTGCAGTCACATGACTGAAAAATCGGTCAGGAAGTAACTAGCCAAAGCAGTCGCTTTGCGACCGTTTGCGAGCTGTCGCGACTGTTCGCGACCAGTCGCAAATGGTCGCACGACCGCTGCTAGTCGCCGGTGTGCACCAGCCTTAAGCCTCTGTGTGATTTTGAAGCAGCGTAAACATTCAAGGCATGAGCATTTTGTCGGCAGTCGAACAGGCCGAAGGCGGGGAAAATTCACGAGAGCCGTAAGATAGGACTTACCTGACAGCGAAATCCACAAAACTTGTTCGGTGTTGAGCTTAGCGGGAAAGCTCCGATACAGTGGTGACTCAAAGCAGTAAAGTTAACGACACCTTGCGCAAACGTCTGGTGGCATATTGTCTGAATGCACACAACCACAGGTCGTCCATTCAGAGTAGCACAACAAATACACGTCTTGGTGTCACAAATCGCCGTTGAACATGGTCGTTTCTAACGAGCCCTCGATCACGACGTTCCGCCGTGACAGGCGTCCATGTTGGTTGGCGAGTGCCGCGCATGCGCGACCTTGCATGCGCCGCGTACATACATCACGTGACCACGTCGGAAAGATGCAATCGTGAGCCAGCCCGCCGACGCACGGCCACCTGGATCGGCACGCGCGGCGGTCTTCTGGTGTCGCGAAGGCGTGAAGGGGCCTGAGGAGTTTCTTGTTGAAACAATATTGAAACGATGCTTTGCGGTTGCGGTATAAGCCCCTTGTATTCGCTACACACTCCAATGCAGTACAATAACCTGTGTACTTGAGAATGAAACAGTTCGTAGGAATGGTGAGGCTGTCGTACTTAAGTTTTGCATGCAAAAACATTATCAGTACACCATGAAATCATACGTGCACGCTGTTTGATTGACGAGATGAACTCACGCATTCAGTTGTTCAATGCACATATACGCTTTTTTTGCCTGCAGTTCCAACCCCTTTTTTATTGTGAAGTCAATAAGACAGAAAAAAAACTTTCTTATCAAGAATAGAAAACACTGTGCACCAGCTCTGTTAATTTGAATGCACTTGGTTTTTTATTTGTTGTGGTATGCGCAATCTGACAACCCTGAAATGATTGATGACAAGACATATGAGTTTTCACATCAAAGGGTTCACGATAATTCAAAAATTCCCGCAAGCACAGAACAATGTGTAGAACCCACCATTACATCGATACTGGTTTCAATGACATATCAGCGATGATAATGAGATGGAACCACCAATATTTATATGTTCTCTTTGGCAAAACAACCCGCTTACAACAATGCCGCTGTGCCGCATTATCAGTTATATCAAACAAGGGTGGCTGCTGTGTGTTCATGCCAAAAAAAAAGGGGGGTGGGTGGGCAATGTGCGTTGCGTGTAATTCTCGAAGAGAAGAAAACGAAAAATGTTTGCGTCCCAACACATCTCTACTATTATGAGGGACTCCATGTGGTAGTTGTCTTTAGATATTTCACTATCTTCAATTTAAAGAGATAATGAATAAAAATTATGAAAAATTGATGAAAACACGGAAATTCTGTTAGAAAGGCGCGAATGTTCCGCTAAACCAAGTTCGCATAGTTTTGAGTAAATTGGTTGTATTTTTGGTAGATTGTCAGCGTGCGGCGGCAGCACGTGAACCTTGCCATCACATTCTCTGAGGCGCACGCAGGGTGCAGGTGTTCAGACCCTTCTCTTCCCTTTTTGCACCTCTTCTTTCATCCCACTTTTTCTTTACACAAAAGCACTGATGCTTTAGTTTCAAGCCGGGAGCATTACTCGCTGCCAGTGCGGTTCGTAATGGGGTCACGTCAAACATACCAGATATTTTGCCGACCAACTCAAATTGATTCGAAGAAATATCATGCTGATTTACTGCACTGAAAGCAGTGAATCACTAGAATATTTCGTGAAGAAAAAATTGTGGACATGTGAGTGTTTTCCGAATTTATTAAAATGTCGCATGGCTGTTGTTCATGAAAAAAATTAATTTTTTAAAGTGTCACTCCCTCTTTCAATACCAAATTTAGCTTATATAAGTAATGGTGACTGTGCAAGGTGTTTTAAGCTAATCATTATTACTACAATTTTCGGCCACATAAACCTACAAGAATTTATACAAAAGGGGTTATGTTTGCAGCTTTTCTATTGCATTACTGCTCTTTTAATGAATATCTGAGATAATATTGATTACTCAATAGAAGGTATAATTTGCAAAAAGTTCCCATCGCACCCCTGATGCCACAAAACTTTACGAGAACAAAATCACAAATTTCTCAATATTATCAACTTTGCCCACATTGAGGCAAATTTGCACCACGTGGTTGTTTAATTAGCGATAACATTTATATCAAACTAGAAAGCAAGTAAGAAGTCCTTTGATGTCCCATGTTTTATCATTACAATTTTTGTTTTATGGAAGAAAATAATGTTTGAAGTTTTCAATTGGCGGCTATCTTCCCATTTGGTTACATGGCAGCTTCCCTCTTGTTCCCTGTGGCCCCGGCATTCCTCAAGACAGACAGGGTGTTTCCTCTCTGCCTGAGTATAAATCGACGACATGCCTCACACGCGGGTGATGTTATCGCATGCGGCCATCGTGCGACTGAGATGGGTTGGCTTGCTTCCCCTTGTTTCAGCCGCATTCGTATTGCTCGCTCGCGTACATTCACCCGCGGCTTGAACACACGATTTCTTGGGGGCTGTTATCGATTTGAACTTTATGGTGTGTGATAGCGATGCCGATATCAGAAACACGTCAGGAGTATTCATATCACAGTAAAGAGAATAAATATGAACTATGAAAAAACGAATGTTAGCTACACGCACCCAGGCGCTCTGACAACATGTCGTGCTCCCCAGAAAACGTGGCCTGGTAGTGGCATTTCGGATAGGAAATAAGTAATCAGAGCAGCCAACTTCTAGGCTTTTCCATAAGGTCCACTGAGGAAGGACATTGTCTCCGTACCTACAATAACAGCACTACGTCCGTTGACATCCATGGCCATTTTCTTCTTCCTCCCACGAACTGAGAGGCATCCGTGAGCTTTACGTCGATCTTTGCCGTGCCGCTGACGGACAGTTTTTATAGTGTATGTCGTGTGTCTGTTTCATGCCTAAGACAATGCTTTCACCGACTTTATTTCATTTCTTGCAAAAATAATGGTCACTATGCGTATTGTTCTTAATTTTAGAGGATAACATGTCCAGCCATGTTTTTTTCATTCTGTGCATTTATTGTGCGTTATATCACTAGTTGCAGAAATCACTCGGTGGGCCCATCTAGTCGTCTCAGTGTAATGGGACGAACAGATGAACTGAATCGATATATTCACTTTTATTTTTTCGTATATATTATCAGGTTTGTGTTCCTTAATCGACCGCTGTTTGCCGCACTGCTGAACAATAAAACTTGTGCTCAATACAGCTGCACACACTGCATTTTGCCTCCTCTTTGCTCTGTGTGCCTCCTCTTTGCTTTGTGTCTGTGTTTACCGCCGCACTCCCAATTCGCTGAACCATCACTGCATTTTCTATTACGCTGCTTTCGGTTTATGACCACTATCTGTTTATTTATCATCTTACGGTATACGTGGTGAGTACGTTAGTAGGCCTTTCTGAAATTGTGATTTGCCTGCATGTACGCCTCTGTTGCACCTTAGCCATTAGGCAGCATTTCAGAGTGCCTTTTGCCATTAGGGTATAGTAAAGATGTGCATCAATATAGTGTACACTCGCATACAAGCGAAGTTCGGCGGATAAGCAAAATATTCTGTTGCGCACGCTCGCGTGTATGTGTGCGTGCGTTTAGGTGTCAGCAAAACGTGTGAAGGTTTATTATAAATGTTATTCTCTGGCTTGAGTATATTTCAGCGAATGTACAGTGGCGGTCCAAGTTTTGCCGACCACGGGATCGCGTTTCAAACAGCACCGCTGCGTCTTGTGACGGCTGCCTGCGAAGCTCAAAAGCGCGCACTGCGCATGCGGGCCCCTTTATTACTACCAGCCTGCTCATTCGCAATCGTTAACAGCGTGCGCACCGGATTGCTAGAAGAAGCGCAAGGTGTCACTCCGGCTTGAGTGAACGAGCAATTTGGTATGTAAAAAAGAAGATGCGTGCGCAGCGCCCGCTTTTGAGCTTCGCAGGCAGCCGTCAGAAGGCACATCGGTGCTCTTTGACACGTGTTCTCGTAGTGCACTATGGTTTGACCACCAGTGTACTGTAATACGCTGGAACATGACCTATCAGACCTTGGAACTGTGTCTGGCTTTTATCATTAAAACAGATCACTGCGTAGTGAAAATTATTGTTGTAGTCGACTCCGGCGAGGTTTGTTTCGGTGGGTGTAAGTATGACCACCGCTGCAGACTTAAGTCGACCCATCGCCGGGTCAACTTAAAACGCTCGCTGCCGAGATTACTGCCCGAAATCTCAGAATAAAAAAAAGCTTTGACAAACATCGCATCACGTTTTTCCGTGGACAGACATTATTCGCTGTAAAAGCACCTAGGTATGATATTGGGATAATA
Source organism: Rhipicephalus annulatus (assembly GCA_013436015.1). NCBI lineage: Eukaryota > Metazoa > Arthropoda > Arachnida > Ixodida > Ixodidae > Rhipicephalus > Rhipicephalus annulatus. Next base: position 811,590 of record WOVY01016023.1, on the reverse strand, counting down.
GCGCCGCTTAGTTTCTAAATCGTGTCAGCGCGAAGAGACGAAAAAAGCCGCAGCTGCCGCAAAGGCGTAGCAATGAACGTGATGGCAAGAAATTGGAGGATCTCATGCGGAATGGCAAGAAGATCAAAACGTGTCTCGCATTTCTCACGCACAAATGATGCACGAAAGGTAACGCAGGTACAGATGAATGCTAATAAGCGTCTCAGTTGTTACTTCACTGTGTCTGAAAAGTGCGCCCTTTTCACAAACAGAAACTGTGAAGCGATTGCAGTGACCTTTGTACGACCGGCAACTACAACAGAATTGTTCCCGTGAGAGCCTAAAGCGTACGATCCCTTTTAACGCGATCCTCCCCAGGGCGCACGCGTGAGCGTCCATCCCCCTCCTCTCCACGGGCCAAAGTAGGTGTGGAAGATGAGAGCACGTGCCGCCTTGTCATGACTGTTTGGCAACGCCCCTTGATCTTGGGGCTTTAGGCAACGCGCGCTCATTGAGCCATCTCGCTGGTAGTGCTGAATACAAGACAGTTCCCCTTGGCCTCCGTGGCGGGTGTCTTTCCGGCCGTCCTTGTCACATGAAGGGAGCGTGTTTCCAGAGGCGGGAGTGGCCCGCTCTTTTCTCTGCGCCACAGCGCTGCTTCGTATGGTCTAAACGTCAGCCGCTTTATTGGCGAAACTCATATGTCAAGAGATAAAAAACAAATGCTTTCGCGCTTTTATACATCTTCGTGCTCATTGGGAAAGTCGCGTCAAGAAGAACGAGTGGCAAAGTCAATGCTGGGCATTTTATTTTCAAATGGGGTTTAATTTTGCTGCAGATCTGCGCTGCCCATATTAGAGCACTAATGATTGCGATGCCGGAGCAAGATATCTGCATGTGCTAAAAACTCACTACAATTCAAATTTCGCGGGCTGTAGGGTAGGGGAGGGGGCACTGGTGAAGAAGAAATATACCAGCGCAATCCATAAGCGAAATCAGAAAAGTGCCGCATTATACGTTCATGGATCACTTTTTACGCTCGATAAAAAGGGTTCTTTTTGCTTTCATGAAACTAGCGCGGCTTTTCATTCTAACGTTGTCTCAATATTCTTGCAGACGCCCGGATGTAATCGCAGCTGTGCCGCGACGCGGTTTATTGCTGCTTGGAAGCGTTCTTCGCTTCTTAAGCTGGCATGCCGGCTGTCTAGCTCTGTTGGCCACAACTGGTCTCCTCAATAGATCAGGCACGTTCAGTGGTGCTTCTCAACAAAAACAAAAACGCTGTTTGATGCGTGATGGATAAATAAAAAAATCAGAGCATTATTACGGAGTGAATTATGAGTGGGGTTGAGTGTTCGTTCATGCGTCTGTCCACCCGTCCGTACGTCCATCCGTCCGTCTAGTCCTATCACACTAGAGCACGCATTAGACGGATGGACGCTTCGTCCCACTCATCATCCACTGCGTACATATGCTGGCTATTCGGGATGAAAGGACGATGGACCAGGTGATGCTATAATGAGCTTCGTACCTAAAAGCTATAAAACCACATCGCGTGGCGCGTCGCAGCTCTGATTACATCAGTGCGCCTGTGATAATTAGGCCTAGTGGCAAGGCAGGCTAGGCATAAGCAAGCCTTTCCAAATCTCGGAGGGCATACATTACACGTTTGTTTGTTGTTGCTGTAGAGAGGAAGAAGATTATGTGCCGCAGTGGATCACGCCTTTAGCGAGAGGAGCCGAGCGTGAGCTGTTCTCCCGAGCATTCTGATTCTTGCATCGGTTGCTGCCGCCCGCTTTCCGCATCAATAGACCTGCTGTGCAAGTACTACTTACGCCAATAAACCCCGTTTTGGAGTGGTGGAGGTGCGGGTAACTCAACCTGGAACTCCGCAACAGGGAACCTGCTATTCCAGACATGGCTGAAGAAAACACCCAGCAAGGTACGACCCAGCCTCCGATGCTCATCGTGCCCACTTCGCTACGCGTGCGCGATCCACCTTTTTTCGACGGCATTGTTAAGCAAGACGTAGAAAATTGGCTGTCGACATTTGAAAAGGTAGGCGCAAGCAACAAGTGGGACGACCCTTCGAAGCTTCAATATGTACCCTTCTACCTGAAAGAGGTAACGAGTCTCTTGTTTAACAACCACCACTCGGAATTCGCCACTTGGGGTGCCTTTAAGCTACGCATTACCAATGTGTTCGGTCGCCCCGAGGTACGCAAGCTTCGTGCCGAACAGCGCCTGCGGGGACGCGCACAGCTTCTGGGGGAAGGCTTCACAAGCTACATCGAGGATGTGCTCAACTTGTGCAAGCGCCTTGACCCTTCAAAGATCAAGGCAGACAAGATCAAACACATTTTGAAGGGGAGAGACGACGACGCCTTCCAGATGCTGCTCGTCAAGGGCTCATGTACCGTGTCCGAACTGGCCACTCTTTGCCCGAGTTTCGAGGAGTTGCGCAAACAATGAGTCATGACACGGCGGCCAGCGGCTACCGATGAAACTTTTGCGGCATAGACCCTGGGTGGAGACCACAGCACAATTATGTCGGAATTCAAACGATATGTGGGCGAGAAGGTGTCCCGACAACTTTCGTGCCTGTCGTATCTACCGGCAATGGAACCCTCTTCTGAGCGTCTCGCGCCCGCCATCAGGCAGGTAACACAGGCGCAGGTCTTTGAGGCATTGCCGTCCGTCTCTCAGACAGCACCCGTCACCGAGCCATTGACTTATGCTGCTTTTGCTGCTACTCCGCCATGACCTCCGCTCGGGCCGACTCCCCATCCTGTACGAGTATCAACGACGCCATTGCCAGCAACACAACAGCGCTATAACGGAAACCCTTGGCACACGGTTGACAATCGACCGATCTGCTACGCATGTGGATATCCAGGTCACTTGGCGCGCTCCTGTCGCCGGCGCTTCGCAACGGGCCCGGCTGCAGCTACGAGGTACCCTGACTATTGTTTACCGGCCCCGTACAACACGCAACGAGAACTGCCACGTCAATGCGACCGACAATCAGTGGAACGCGACCCGTCACCAACCGAACTAGACCATCGCCCTGCTGCCGACTACCCACCAATCGGTCCCCGTCGCTCATCCTCACCACGTCGCTACCGTTCTCCGTCCCCTCTGCGTCGCCGACCGAACCCGGTAGAGACGGAAAACTGACTGCCGCAGCTCCAGAGGCACGAGCTGCGAAATCGTTGCATTGTACATGTCCTCGCCCGTCCCCCAAAAATGTTCTGGAAGTGTTTGTTCAAGGTCTAGGAATTCTTGCGCTTGTTGATACGGGTGCCGCCGTATCTGTGATGAGTCAGAAACTCTGTCGTTCAATACAAAAAGTAACGACGCCGCCTTCCGACGTTTTGCTGAATACCGCGAGTGCGCAACCACTTGGACCAGTCGGAGCATGTACGGCGAAAGTAAACATTCAGGACGTCCTGTACCACATCGAGTTTCTCGTGTTGACCACTTGTTCCCACGACGCGATACTTGTATGGGATTTTTTTGTCGCGCCACCACGCCGTAATTGACTGCGCTCGCACGCAGGTAGAATTTTCTGTGTTTTCAGATGCACCATCTACCGACAATGAGCGCACTCACCTTGGCAAGCTTCTTGTTGCTTCCAACGTTGATGATCCTCCTCTTAGTGCCATCGTTGTCCCCGTCAATCGCACTGAATTGTCCGGCTCTACCATTGTGTTCGCCCCATCTGACGTTTTCAGTCGCCGCCACGGTACGTATCTGCCGTACGCCGTTCTGACACCTCACCAAGATACTTCCGGAATTGTCATTTGCAATCCTAGCTCATGCCCTCTCACCTTAAGATCTCAAGAAACACTGGGCTATGTTCATCATGTTGATGACAACGTTATTGTGCCTATTGAGTCCCACGACCCTGGCCAGCAACTTCAACTGAACGCTGTTACTCCTCTTTTTACGCGGGATGACTACTCCTCAGATATCTTCAATCGTTCCATCGACCGCAAGCTTCCCCCGGATCAACGGGACCAGCTAATAAACCTTCTGCATGAATTACGAGATTCATTTGACCTTCCTCAAAAGGCACTGAGCCAAACTAACACCGTCGCTCACACAATCTACACTGGAACGCACCCTCCTTTGCGGCAACGCCCCTACCACGTATCACCCAAGGAACGAAGTCTCATTCAGAGCAGGTGGATGATATGCTTCAGCACGGTGTCATCAAACCATCTTCTTGCCCCTGGTCTTCACCTGTTGTGCTAGTGAATAAAAAAGACGGTTCGATTAGATTTTGTGTCGACTATCGGCGACTGAACAAAATTACACGGAAATATGTATACCCTCTTTCCCGCATCGACGACGCTATAGATTGCTTACAAGGTGCCGAATTCTTTTCTTCTCTGGACTTACGTTCAGGTTACTGGCAGGTTCCGATGGCAGAGTGTGACCGTCCCAAAACAGCGTTCGTTACACCGGATGGCCTATACGAATACATGGTTATGCCATTTGGTCTGTGCAATGCACCTGCAACATTTGAACGAATGATGGAAAGCATTTTACGCGGCCTTAAATGCAGATTTGCTTGTTACCTTGATGATGTTGTTGTATTCTCTGCTGATTTCCCTACCCACATCGACCGTCTGCGCACCATTTTTCAGTGTCTTACTAAGGCAAACCTCCAGATTAACCTAAAGAAGTGCCGCTTTGGGGCTCGCCAACTTACCATACTTGGTCACGTTGTATCAAAGGATTGAATTTGCCCCGACCCAGACGAACGTCGAGCCGTAGCCGACTTTCCGAAGCCGACTTCACTCAATGAACTTAGGAGCTTCATCGGCTTGTGCTCGTATTTTCGCCGTTTCGTCCACAACTTTGCATCAATAATAGCCCCACTTAGACAACTACTGAACTGTCCAGCTAATCTTTCTAACTGGACCCCGGCATGTGACGAAGCTTTCCTTACACTGCGCCACCTGCATACGTCCCCACCCATTCTACGCAATCACGACCCAAGTGCCTCCACTGAAGTGCAGACAGACGCAAGTGGCGTCGGTCTGGGAGCAGTACTCGCGCAACGAAAGCCCGGTATTCCAGAGTACGTTGTCGCATACGCAAGCCGCGCACTCACAAAAGCGGAGATGAACTAGTGAGTAACTGAAAAAGAGTGCCTCGCAATCGTTTGGGCGTTAAGCAAGTTTCGTCCTTACTTGTACGGACAGAGTTTCGACGTTGTGACCGATCACCACGCACTTTGTTGGTTGGCGTCGCTAACAGATTTTTAAGGTCGCCTTGTACATTGGGCTCTTCGCCTACAAGAATTCGACATTCGTTTCGTCTACCGCTCAGGACGAAAACACTCTGATGCGGACGCCCTATAACGATCACCAATGAGATCCAGCGCAGACCTGCATTCGGACGCCAACTTCTCCATCGCTCCTATTTCCGTCTCAAGCACGTCAACTGAACAGCGGAAAGAGCCATGGATCACATCTCTCCTTAACATTCTTTCCGACTATTCAACGTCTGCGTACCCACGCGCTCTTCGCCACCAAGCCAAACATTTCGCGATACGGGACGCACAACTATACCGCAGAAACTACCACGCGGATGGTCGTAAATGGCTCTTGGTTACACCACGCCACATGCGATCTGATGTCTGTGCGTATTTTCATGCCAACCCACAACATGCTCACGCTGGTGTGTTAAAAACATATCAGCGGACCCACAAGCGTTACTACTGGCGTGGTATGTACGCTTTTGTACAAAAATACGTTCGTTCCTGTTCATTATGCCAATGACGAAAGACAACGGCCCATTCACCCGGATTATTACAGCCTCTACCGTGTCCAGCGCGCCCTTTCGACCGGGTTGGTATCGATCTATATGGTCCCCTTCCTTACACTGCGGCTGGAAATCAATGGATCATTGTCGCCGTCGACCATCTGACGAGGTATGCTGAGACAGCTTCACTACCTACGGCTGGTGCACGCGACGTAGCCAATTTCGTTTTGCGACGCTTCGTACTGCGTCACGGGGCACCACGTGAACTACTAAGTGACCGAGGGCGTGTCCTTTTATCCGAAGTTGTACAACTCCTTCAAGCATGCCGCACGGTGCACCGCACCTCTACAGCCTATCACCCGCAGACCAACGGTCTAACTGAGCGCGTCAACCGAACGCTAGGAGACATGCTCGCCATGTATGTCAATTGCAACTAATCAAACAGGGATGCCATTCTCCCATTTGTGACCTATGCGTACAACACCGCGACGCAGTCAACCACATGCTTCTCGCCTTTCTTTCTTCTATATGGGCGTGAGCCATGCTCCACCCTTGACACCATTTTGCCATATTGTCCCGACGTCTCAGAGTTCAACCCTCTTTCTGCAATTGTGCACTACCCTGAAGAGTGTCGTCAATCGGCCCGATCATTCACCTCAGACAAGCAAGCACTCGAAAAAGACCGCCATGACCGCGACCAGCAAGTTGAGACTTTTGCCGTGGGCTCGCTCGTCTGGCTCCGACTGCCGTTTCACTCCCCAGGTCTGTCCTCTAAGTTTGCCTCCAAGTTTCACGGTCCTTATCGCGTCGTCGAACGTCGATCTCCTGTCACATACGTGATCGAGCCGGTCACGCCATCTACAGACAGGCGATGGCTTGGTCATGAAACTGTCCGCGTGAGTCGTCTCAAGCCCTATCACGACCCCCTCCTAATCTCGTCACCTTGACTTGCCAGGATGGCTCATCTTCGTCGCCGGGGTATTGTAGAGAGGAAGAAGATTATGTGCCGCAGTGGGGCACGCCTTTAGCGAGAGGAGCCGAGCGCGAACTGTTCCTCCGAGCGTTGTGATTTCTGCGTCGGTTGCTGCCGCCCGCTTTCCGCATCAATAGACCTGCTGTGCAAGTAATACTTATGCCAATAAACCCCGTTTCATTGCTAACGCTGAATAGCTGGTGCCACTTGCATAAACGACTGCTTTAGAGACGTCATTTTGAATTGTTGTGCACTTTTTAAAATGACAGGCGAAAGTGCTTTATTGACTGCTGGAACGTAGTCTGGGAACAACACGTACGACATATTGTGAAAACCGGGGAGCAAGAAGCAAGCCTCTCGCAGTGTCTCGCGGCATACGCAGACAATGTGGAGAAGCGAAAGCAGACGACGCAGCTCAGCCATGTCGCTGCTCCGTCGCGGAAACACTCTCCAGTGAACAGCAAACGGCACAAAAGTAGGTCTGGCACATATTTTTTGAACGGCGAAGAACGGTAGACGTGCGCGAAGTAAACAGCCGCGCACAGCTGCCGGACAACGTCAAACGACAAGGCATGCTTGGCGCTAGCGTTAACCGGCCCTTACGAAGAAAGAACACCCGCTGGAGAGGAAAGGTTGCTGAGTCAACCAAATTCGGCGCTCAAAATCAGCCACTATCATGCTCAGCTCTCCTCGCAATGTGCCGACGCCGTCAAGTCTGGCACGGAAGCCGCGCTCTCAAGGTGTACAACGCTTTGCACTCACCCACGAGGTTTCTTCACTTTACCTTTCCAATTACCGACCATCGCGCCGCAGAAGTAGGGAAGAAGGAGGAGGTCTAGACTACGTCTAGACTGAACGTCCACGGCTCTGCGACGACCACGGGCTAGTTACAGGCGCGCTTTAGTCCCTTATAGTCGCTCATTCGAACTGTGAGTTCTAAGGTGCCAATATGAAAGAAAACGTAAGAAAGAACATCGAGGTATTATCTTGTTGAGAAGAATGCTGCACGCGTTCAGAGTTTGTGTATCTGGATGGAACACTGTGCGTTACATAGTAGTGACAATTCACACTTATTATTCTTCAGTAGCCTATAGCTCGACGAGTACTTGGTTTTCTGAAAGACGCCGTTCGGCTGCATGCGCGACATTTTTGTTTTAAACGCAGTCGAGGGTACAGTAAATGAAACAATACTGATGTTGTCATTGTGCTACGAAAAATATTCAAAATACAGGTGACGAAAAAGGATACGATGGTAACTTAGGCACTTTCACTGCGAAGGACTTAGAAAGTAAATGTTGGTCGGCTGATCGTAGCGTTCCACGATATTCCGGCAAAATTACTCATCACAATTAAGGCCAACTACAACCAAATTCGGCTGCGCGTGTTTGATGCCTGTGTGTGTGGGTGTGTGTAATTGTGTCGTGTGTTCGCACTCCAATTAATTTTTAGAAGTTCGGTACTCCGCAAAAAAATCAAAATATATTAGTCTAGCTAGACGTAGGGTTGCCTGCCAAATGTCGCCTTCGAAATACAAGCGCTTACCTTAGAAAAAAGCTTGGAAACAACGGTGTTTTTGAGACCGAAACTACAAAAAACGACGCCATTACAACTGACCGCAAGTGACGTAAACGACACAAAAATTGTCTTCTGCGCCCTCCCTGAACACGCACATCACGGACGCGCCCCTTATTGTGTGTGTTTCTAAATGCTAAGCATTTCTTAGCGAACATCAGTGACTTTGGGGGTATTTATCTAGCCGATTACGTTTGGTTGATGTCATGGTCACCCCCTAAATAGGCGTTAACCGAAATTAGCATGGAAGGGTAACATGGTTTGACGAATATGACTTGCTGGTCAAAACATGAATAATGTCACAATCTTGTCGCGTACGTCATCAAACATTTCCCGACAGACAGTGGCACCTACCCACAGCCTGGTATGTATCGCTGGTATGCGGGAACGTGCCACAGATGATTGACACTAAGTGTCTACTCGGGAACGACGAGAACACACATGGACAATTTTAACGCGCAAGCTTCAAGAAATACCCCACATCGGTGGCGTCGGCCTGCTGAACGCAAAGAATAAATGTCAGGGTCCCAGCTGGAATCGAACCCAAACGTTCTGTGTGACAATGAATCATTTTACCAGAGAGCTACACCAGGTCTCGGAACTGCTTTTTAAAAAGACGCTAATCTTCGTGAAACGTCAATAGTGGTTGCAGTACTGCCTACCCAATTTTATAAAGATTGCATATGTATTCTATTTGTACAGTCATCCCGCCGGGTTAACGTCAATTGTGGTTATTTGCAATGCACTCAGGTTGATTTGTGTAGCAGTGTCCAGGGCCACCATCTTCGCGAGCATCAGCACTTCGTATGAGCTTCTGGTGTAGCAAATACGCATGTTCTAGGTGTATCGTTGCCCGAGTGCAAACAACTGGTTATAAAAACGTGTGCAACTGTTCAACATATACCTGTGCGTGCAATATTCGTACATATATTTAATGTCACTTCATGACGTGTCGATGATGAAAAAATTGCAACATGACACCTTTTGTCCGCGAAGGGAGCCCCACGTAACCTCAACGAGGTGGTGCACAGAGAGGCATGAGAATTAGTGTGCTGTGCAAACCCTGAGGCTGCTGAATCTCCCGCTCTAGAGTTTAGGGACTAGGTGGTAACGTACAACAATATAATCAAACATTATTACTTGGAGCGCAGGGAATTCTCCTTGCCACATTTTAGACTTAACAGGCCACACGCGGTTACATTAAGACTTCTGCAGACGCGGACGTACCCCAACCCGGTCGTCATAAATAGAGTTATTCCGGACTGCGGGGTTTCGATTTATTTTATTAATTTATTTTATTAAGTATGGGGGCTTGCTCTATTTTGAACACATGCTCTGGCGCTGCTCGGAAATAGCCGGTGCTGCCTCTCATGGTGAACAGTGCTGGCAGCGAATGCTGCACAGTGACGCGCTGGCTGACCAACTCAGGGCTGTCCAGAGGGCCGTGTGGCGGCAGAGCGGCTTGGCCTCTCTGTCCCGACGTGGGAGCAGCCAGCATCAGTCCTGGAGTGATCCTCAGGTCTTCAATAAACTTCTCCACACCATGCCATACCACACCTTCCTTCCGCATGCTCCACATAGCGTCGATTCCCAGGCACGTGAAATCTGCCAAATTTTCCTATGTTAACTTGAGAAAGCTGCGTGAACATGCCCCTTATCGAACGCTGGTCCGGGCTTCCCACAGGTGGGTTTGCAGTGTCTGACCCGTATCCGGAAACGCTGCTTTAGTTGCACTTGACTTGCAATCGACTTCAATGCATCACGAACGTGTTCCGAACGCGCTGTCTTTAGGCGCGCCAAGGCAGCACAAAGGTGGAGCAGTTTCAAACGCGCTGCATTGAAGGTGGTTTCAAAGCAGAAAAGCCATTCATTAGCAGGCAGGATTGCTCCCAAGGAGCGACGTGGTGATGTTCTGTAGTAATTGTCATATGCAGTTCTATCCGATTTGCCTGAGCATACCGCTAGAGCTCGGCGTCATCTGCTTGCTGGCAATTAAAGCACGAATTATAAATTAAATACGCGACTGCAAGATTTTTCGCTGTCGTTATTGTAACTTACCGTATATGTACTACGTATTTATCCGTTCCCTCCCGAGTAAAGTTTAGTTGCAATTAGCCTTCAATAGGTGGCATGATCAGGGCACTAAATCATTTAGAGCGTAAGGAAACTTCGGTTGAGCACCTCCTAAATATGTGTACGCGATAGAAGAGTAAAATGATCTCTAACGATAAGACGGCAATTTGATTCAACGACGATAATCAGCCTAGTTTTCATCCATATACACGTCAGCAAAAAGAGAGAATGCTAGAATGCCTTTATATTTCTCAAATCGAGGTAATTAATGCCGAGATAAAGTAGAAGGTAATGATATAAAGTAGAACTGTTCTAAACAAATTATTACATATTTACCATATTCTATAGCAGCATATTCTATAATCAGCAGTCGCCGTGCTTTTATTCACAAATTGGACAAAAAAAGCAGTAACAGAAAAAAATACTTACCTTCAATGCAGCCAGAAGATTTGATGATAGGTTTTGCTCGCCCACGAGAAAAAAAAACAAAAAAAGACATTGCCAGATCCCATGTTCATTGGGAATCTATGATATGTGGAGCACGAATAAGAAAGCTTGATATGCCACTTTAAGATCAGCACGACGTTACAAGTTGGAGGTAAATAATGCCGTAATTGAGTTTCGTGTCATAAATCATGTTTAGATGTGTCGTTTACATTCCTCAACTATTCACGCCACGTGATATTAAATTTAGTATAAGTGGAGCTAGCGAAATGGCCGCGAGCACGCTATTAGCGTGGTATGTTGTGGTGTTCTTACATGACACGCGTGTCAGGATTATCATGTTTGCACCAGTCATATATTTCGTCATCCATTGACGTCACGTAACAACAAACTTGGTATATATGGAGCTAGCGAAACGGCCGCGAGCGCATCATGAAGGGTCCAATATACTCCAATCTAGGATGGACGCGCGCGCACACTGGGCACAGCGACGCTGCGTTAGCAAAACGCCAGCACTCTATGGTCTGACTTCAGGCGCAACCGACGCGACCAGCGTCTGTCAGCGCGGCTTGACGGCTACCGGTGCGAAATTCGCGCCGATGTGTTACGCAGACTACACTGCGTCTCCCTATTTTTGTGACGGAAGGACGCCGGACGTGCTAAAACCCGCAGGCGTCAAAGCAACGTGGCGTGGCGCGCGCCGGCGAGTATATGGCAGGCCCGGCGCCTGGCGTAGCAACGCCGGCGTGACGCGACGAAATGAACGCCGGTGTGCATGCGCACCGCGCCACGTCGAAATGTACTGGGGCTTTGACTGTGACATGTAGTCTTGTTCTTACATAACACGCACCTCATGATTATCATGTTTGCACCAGTCACATGCCCTCGTCATCCATTGGCGTTACGTGATACCGAATTTGGCATATGTGAAGCTAGCGAAACGACCGCGAGCACATCATGAGTGTGGCACGCAGTCATATTCTTATGTGACATGCATGTCGTGATGATCAATTTTGGATGTGTCATTTACCTATGTCGTTCATTCGTGTCACGTAATATCGAGTTTGGTACACGTGAAGCTAGCGACACGGCTGCGATCGCATCATGAGCGTAGCATGTAGTCATGTAGTTACATGACACGCATCGCATGTTTATTATGTTTACACCAGTATCATACCTTCGTAATCCACTCACGTCCCGTAATACCAATTTTGGTATAAGTGAAGCTAGCGAAACGGCCACCAGCGCATCATGAGCGATGCATGTAGCCATGTTGTTACATGAAACGCATATAATGATTATCATGTTCGCACCAATCACATATCTCTGTCAACTATTCACGTACCGTAATACCAAGTTCGGTATATGCGACGCTAGTGAAATGGCCGTGAGCGCGTCATGAGCGGGGCATGTAGTCATGTTGTTACATGACACACATGTCATGATTTTCATGATAGGGTCTCTCGCTTGTGTTGGCCATGCAATCATGTCATACCATACCAGTTTTGCAACATGCCATGTGACCGAAATCACTGCATGAGCTGCAGGACTATGAAATGTAAATCATAACATTCATGACATACATGTCATAATTTGAATGTCATGAGTAGTCAAATATGTTCTTCATACAGTCATGTTATGCCATACCAAGTTTGGTATTGATATCGTTATCGAAATGGACAGGAGAGCTAAAAGACTTAGGCGGATAGATAGATGGATAGATAGATAGATTGATAGATAGATAGATAGATAGATAGATAGATAGATAGATAGATAGATAGATAGATAGATAGATATGCTCAAAGACGCTGAAGTTCGCCAAGAAATGCTTCGCATTTAAAAGCATGCTCACGCTGAAATCCCGCGTGCTCTGCTTTCTGCCGTGGCATCCGCCGCCACCGGAATCCCTATTAAACGCGCCGTCTTGTTGTAGCCGGGCTTGTGAGGCAATACTCGCTGGTTTTGCAGTGGAGCGTGGTGATTGGGACGGCCGGGGACAACCGCGCCGCGGGCCCGCAATGTCAGAGGCCTTGGTTCCCCGAGTTGGCCATCAGCAGTGCTAAGTGGTTAATATAAATAGCTTGCTGTTAGACTGTTGAAGAAGGTGCTCGTTCGTGTCTCAGTGGCTAATGCATGGAACTCACAATTCAGGGGTTGGACGTACTATACCGCACGCCGGAGTCTTTTTCTGCATTATTTCTCTTTCTTGCCTTTTCATATATGTAGACTTCATACATATATGGTGAATTACGGTGACGCTGGCCTCGACGCCGACGGAATATTCCAGCCAACAGTGCTCATATAATTGCTATCGCAATAAAATACATATGGGTAAGCGACGCGAAGGGAAGGGGGTGCGCGCGAAAAATTTCGGAAAGAGAGGCTGGAACCCCCTCTGGCTATGCCACTGGCAAATTCCACAGGCGAAACAACCCACTTACCTTAAAGCAGCAGACATCCGAAGTAGTTCAAGTGCCACATCTTCTCCGGCCGGCCGCCCAAGTGAACACGTAATAAAAGAAAAATCGGAGCACGCCAGCTGCGTAAGAACAAAACCTTCTTCTGAGAAAATCTTAGCGAAAAGCGCACACGTTTTGGCGTAATTTCTATGGCGTACTTCAACAAGCTTCACCGCCGTATTGCAAAACGCGTATCTAAATGTACTGCCATCAAGCTTAAAAAGAGAAGTAAAGAAATAAAAATACCGGAAGCGCATTCGAATCACGGGACAGCCCTCAGCCATACTAGTGCCACAATTCACCCATACATCTCTTGGGGTATAATATAACACGCGTCTCGGCACTACCTTTCTCAAAAGGACAGCCAATAAACGCATAATATTTTTAAAGGGTACATTTACAAAAATATTACTAACGCAATATTTTAAATGTAACGAAGTCTGGTATAACTATTGTAAACTGGTCTGCTCCTTTTATATGGCTGTCTCGTGGGCTTGCGCAATCTCGGAATGGCTGTATACGTCATTGATACACTCTATTTTGTTTCCAATTCTTTCTTTTTTTGTTTATTGACTACTGCAGACCAAGAACTGCTCCAAGAGCGACAGGTAAAATAGACAGAATATAAATACAATAGCACATGTGATAATGTTGTTGCGCACATGCACGAAGACAACGAAGCGTTATCGGTGAACGCACTTGTCGCCCGGACTGAGGAAGGAAGAAGGAGGATCAGGAGAATCTCTAACCAGTCAGCCGCTTTTGAGCTGCCCCTCACGACCTAAATAAACGGCCACTTTCAACCCTTACCGGTCTCTTTCAAATGTAACAGAGTGGTGGAGGTGCTGGGTAAACGCTTGAACTACGGGACGATCACTGCCACAGCTTCGACGAAGCCGTCGACTTGCTGGTTTCCCACCATCTGCCGTGAGTGACTTCGACAAACCCGAAGAAGCAGGCGTTCCCAGGGCAGCACCATCTGGTCCGCTTCCGTACCACTGTGTTCCACCGCCCTTCGGAGGAAAAGCCGGCGAAGATGTCGACGCCTGGCTCACCAAGTACAGACGTATGGGCAAGTCCAACGGTTGGGATGCAGCCTCTATGCTAGCCAACATAGTGTTCTCCCTAACCGACACCGCACTGGTATGGCACGAGAACTGCGAGGACGCACTCAAGACGTGGGACCTTTTTGTTGAAGAGCTCAGGGCGTGTTTCGGCGACTCAATTGCTATAAAAAAGCGGGCTGAGCAAACAGTGTCGCAAGGGGCACAGCAACCAGGTGAGACATGCACCACTTACATAGAAGAAGTGTTAAGGCTGTGCAAGGTGGTCTGTGCTACCATGTAGGAAGAGGACAAAGTTGGTCATCTGCTCAAAGGGATTGCTGAGGACGTGTATAATTTTCTTATTGGAAAAGAAAGCCTCAGTTCTGTGTCCGACGTCATTCAGCATTGCCGAACGTTTGAATGCGTCGAATTCAAGATGCGTCGAATTGCGCCCAAGTTTGGTCGGCTGGCTAACGTTACAACTGTTGCCAGTGTGGACACGAATTCTGGCCTCGACCTCTTTTCTACCATTCGACAGATTGCTTGTGAAGAACTGTCCCACCGAGAAATGTCGTGTTCGACAGCTGACCATCCCGAGTTGTGTCCGCCATGTGAGGCTATGGATATGCCTCCTTTGACCCCATGGCAATCTACGATGAGCGCGGCAACTGTGGAGTACAGCCCAGCCCCACAGTCAAGGATGGCAACCCGATTTTTCACGTCGCGGTATGACCGACGCTCTCAGCGCGTGCCTCCTTGACACCCGAAGTCTCGTTACGACGTACCCGACGAGTACATCCGTTACACAAGAGCATATGATGACGCTCGATTCATCGACGAGCGACCAACGTTTCGGCCTCGGCAGGTGTGCTATTCCTGCGGTGTACCAGGCCACATATCGCGGTTTTGCAACCATCGGGTGACTCCTCGGTATCACCAACCATCCGACTTTTCACGACCCTTCGAACAGTCTCATGGTGTCCGGCGGTCGGCCCACATACCACCTTATGACAACTATTGGCCCAGCCACTTCCGCAACCACTCCCCGGCATCTGACATGAGTTTAACGCCCCCACCGCTACCTCATACTCACCGTTCGCTTTCACCGATGCGTCGCAAAGCGCCCTCTTCACCACCGGAAAACTAGCCTGCGCGGCCACTGGGGGTGAGGTCACTGGAAACGTGCTACTGAATTAAATACCTACTGTGTGTAGTTTAAAAACACAGTTCGTGTTTTGGTGGATGGTGTGCCTGTGATGGCCTTGGTGGATACAGGTGCAACAATTTCCATGATGAATGCTTTCTTTAAAGACGTGTTAGGGCGGAAAGTTGTTTTTATCTGGGATGAAACTTCGACGTTCTGTGGAGTGAGTGGAGAGCCGTGGCGCCCTATTGGTGTGTGTAGTGCTGAAGTATCTTTGGGAGGCCTTATCATAACGACAGAGTTTGCGATTATTTCTCGATCAACACATGATGTAATTCTCAGCATGAACTTCTTGCGAGAATGTGGTGCCACTGTAGACTGTCGCACGGGGAAAGTCTTCGTGAGTGGCCAGATGCCGTCAGAACTTCTGGAAATTCCAGCGGACTACCAAACTATGCTGTGTGTCTGTGGCAATACGTTTAAACCTGCGTTGTCTACCATACGTGTTCCTGTTGTTTGTCGCGCTGCGGATTCTGGCAGCTTCAATGCAAGCGTAGAACCAATGCACATAAACTGCGTGAAGAAGAATGTGTTGGTTCCTCATTGTGTGGTGTCGACGAACTGGGCTATAGACTGTAAACTGTTCCTCTCAGCTCGTGACTCTACCTAATGGTTTGAATTTAGCTTCGGTCAGCAAAGAACGCGTGACCTTATCAGTGGTCGAGCTCTCAGACGTGCCGGAAGAACGTGACGGAACTGGTTGTCACAATTTGGACGGAGTGCTTATGGCAACAATAAATAAGTCGCTTAGCTCAAGAGAGCGTCGAATTTTAATGAATGTGCTGTTGAAGCACGTTTGGTATTTTACTTTGCGCAGAAGGGCAAAGTGATCCCCATCCTTCTGTCTCAAACGCGCCATACCATCAACACTGGCGCAGCAAGTCCGATTCGCCGAAAACCATATCGTGTTTCCCCATCAGAAAAACAAATTATCAACAACCAAGTGCAGGAAATGATGCAAGAGGGAGTGGTACAAGAGTCAGCCAGTCCGTGGGCAGCACCGGTAATCCTTGTTAAGAAGCAAGATGGATCTTGGAGATTTGGCGTCGACTATCGCCGACTGAATGCCGTGACTAAAAAGGACGTGTACCCGCTGCCCCGTATAGAGGACGCAATAGAGTGCTTACATTCGGCCGTCGTATTTTTCCTCCGTAGACTTACGATTCGGTTATTGGCAAATTCTGATGCACCCAGAGGACAAGGAAGAAACTGCCTTTGTAACCCCTGATGGCTCTTTGAAATCAACGTGATGTCATTTGGACTATGCAATGCACCGGCAACGTTCGAGAGGTTTATAGACACCATTATGCATGGCTTGAAATGGAACATCTGCATGTGCTGCCTCGACGACGTCGTCATCTTTGGCCGCACGTTCAGTGAACACAACTCTCGTCTGGATACTGTTTTGAATTGCATCGGAAACGCTGGCCTAGTTTTAAACTCGAAGAAATGCCACTTCGGAGACCACCAGACGCTTGTGCTCGGGCATCTCGTTGACAATAATGGCATCTGCCCTGATCCCCAGAAGACAGCAGTAGTTGAGGCGTTCAATGCGCCGCGTTCCGTCAAGGAGGTTCGTAGTTTCCTGGCGCTTTTTCGCACTTTCGCCGCTTTATTCCAAAGTTTGCCGACGTTGCATATCCTCTCACATTCCTCTTACGAAAGACAATTCCTTTGAGTGGACTTCAGAGTGCAATTCTTCATTCCGTCAATTGAAGTTTTTGCTGACGTCACGACCCGTCCTTCAGCACTTCAGTCCTTCTGCTCCGACAGAGCTTCATACGGATGCTAGCGGCATAGACATTGGAGCCGTCCTAGTACAACATTACAGTGACCGCGAACACGTCATCGAATACGCAAGTCGCTCACTAAGCAGGCTGAAACGAAGCTACACTGTCACGGAACAAGAATGCCTGGCGGTAATGTTTGCAATTCAGCGGTTTAGGTCTTACCTGTACGGACGCCCATTCACAGTCATAACCAGACCACCACTCGTTGTGTTGGCTTGCCAACCTTCGTGACCCTTATGGCCGCCTTGCGCGGGGCACTCCAGCTACAAGAATACAATTTTACCGTCGCTTACAAGAGTGGACGTCGACATGCTGACGCGGACTGTCTTTCACGTATGCCACTTAGCAGAACGGACTGTTAATACGATGACCTTGACTAGCTTGTAGCGTCTGTGTCGCCTACATTCCCGGACTACCCCAGTTTCAGAGAAGAACAGCGGAAGAACGCAAAACTAGCACCACTATTCGCCGCTGCATCCGCTTCCACTTTTGCACGCCGTTTCTGTATGCATGATGGACTGTTGTTCAAAAGGAACCTCTTCAGCAGTGGCGCGCGTTTCTTTCTAGTGGTCCCGGAGAGTCCGCGAACAGTTGTTATGAGTGTCCTTCACGACAACCCTTCATTTGGACATTTAGGTTTGGCTCGGATGCTTTACTGGACTAAAGAGCGCTTTTATTGGCCTGGTATGCAGAAGTCCGTTGAGAGTTATGTGGCAAGCTGCATGCAATGTCACCATCATAAGCGTCCATCAACTGGTCCAGCTGGTCTTGTACAGCCAATGTCCACTCCAATCGCACCTTTCGAACAAGTGGGAATTGACTTTCTGGGCCACTTTCCAAAATTGGCTAAGGGCAGCCGATGGATAATTGTTTGCTTCGACTACCACACACGCTACTGCGAGACGGCAGCCGTCCCCTCCGCAACTGCCAGTGAAGTCTCGTCGTTTTTGCTACAGTACGTCATCCTCAGACACGGCCCACCTCGCCTGATTATCAGCGATCGTGGGCGACAATACGCAGCAGATGTCATGGAGGAGCTACTTAGTTTGTGCGAATCCCGCCTGCGTCACTCGACACCATACCGCCCCCAACTATTGGGCTGACGGAGTGTACCAATTACACCATTACCAACATGTTGTCTATGTATGTCTAATGCGACCACAAGAACTGGGATGACGTACTCCCGTTCATTACTTACGCGTTCAACACCGCGAAGCATGAGATTACAGGTTATAGCCCTTTCTTTTTGCCTTATGCACGTTCGCCCCGGCACACAATCGACACAATCTTACCTTTCTGTGATCACGACAACGTCACTGTCGCCACGACTCTCTGTCCCGCTGAAGAGGCGCGTTGTATAGCTCGAATACGCACATTGACATCGCAAGACAAAGCGAAAGCACGCTATGACATTCACCATCAACCAGTGATTTATCGCAGTGGTGATCAGGTGTGATTGTGGACTCCGATGCGCACGCGTGGGTTATGTCAAAAGTTTTTGGCCACTTACAATGGACCTTTTGTCATTGTCGACAGACTCACAGAGGTCAACTATGTAATAGCTCGTCTCACGGTGAGTGGTCAACGAGCTGCCAAAATTCAAGTGATTCATGTTGCCCGTCTGAAACTGTACATGCCACGACAACTCGACTGACTTGTCCGGTGGCCTTCGTCGGCGCGTAGAGAAATGTTGCGCACATGCACGAAGACAACAAAACGTATACGTTGAAAGCACTTGTCGCCCGGAGTAAGAAAGGAAGAAGAGGATCAGGAGGATTTCTAACCAGTCAGCCGCTTCTGAGCTGCCCCTCATGAGCTAATAAACAGCCCCTTTCAACCTCTACCGGTCTCTTTCAAATGTAACAATATAACACGAGAAATAGATTCGAAACCCTGTACTAACAGAACGCATAAATGCCAACATGGCAAAATATTACAATAGAAAGAGAACACAAATTGACTCTGCCTCTTTTAGTTCAAAACAACAGAAAGTTCGCTGAGATCAGTCAGGCAGTTGCACTCTGACATCGTGCGTGGAAAAAAAGGAAAATTTAAATGCGTTGGTTTTGGCAAATTACGAGGTTAAAAATTGAGCGTGATGATGACGTGTATGCCTACTAAGCCACAAAGGATGAAAAGGGGTCTGTGGTTTGTCCTTTTGGAGGGTAACTGCATCGCCACAACCATTACTCCCCAAAAGATGAACGATTCGTCCTTTCGGCAGTAGCTGTCAGAGAACGAACTGTTTAGTCCTCAGTAGTTTTGAGGGATCCAATGTCAAGGAGTAAAAGTTACTGTATCAACACATATTCATCACTTCAAGACTTTGCCACGACTGACTATGAGCGGCAAACGCGAGTGTGCCATCCTCCATCTCCCACCGGCGTGTTCACCACCGCCACCGTTTCCCATAGCATGTAAAAAATAAAAATGAAAGTTACACACGAATGTGTCTATAAGCGTGCACAGGATTCCTATTCAGCGGTAGAGGGGAGGTGCGAAGGTTTCTGGCAGCTCCCGCCTTCCCTATTAACTCAACGTAGGGAGCGGACTTCGCATCCCTTCTTACTAGACAATACAAGGACACTAACGCGCCTACACTAAGTGCCTTTATTGCACCCATACTGTCGCGAGCCAAACGCAGGGGCAGCAGCGCCTGCCTTCTGAGCAGCTCAACCATAATCTGTATCCGCAAGTAGCACTTATTCGCAACTCGTATTTTAGAGCGGCACACAGTGGTTCTCTAACCCAAACTTAATATTTAGTTGATTTAGCACTTGTTGACTCCACACAATCTTTCTAATCGACCTTTATTGTTAAATATGACGCAAATGCATTAAACAGATTCCCTAAGGCATCCCCGATGTTAAGCACACTTGCTACAAATTAGCAGTTGACAGGTATTTCGCTAAAAAATAAAGTTAATTCACAAGCACTTCGCTTTTATGAATGACCATGTGTACGTGACCCTCCTGTTGCACAGATGCTGTAGCACGAATTAAAAACAAGTGCAGATGTTACAGTCTTTTTCTACAAAACAGCTGTTCTTGAGAAAAAAAACTGTTTGATTAGCTTGTATACTACACGCACAGATGAAGGCAGGTTGGCTTCTTTGTAGTTCAGCATTTCGTAGAACATAACACAGAAACCCCAAGTAGTGTAGAAAATCGACACAAAACTGGAAAATCCCACTAATCCCACTGTGTCGTCGCCTGCATATTGTTTTAAACTTTATTTATGCACGCGCCACTTCAAATATGCTGCGCTTGATGAAGCACCCACTAATGTATGATGAACAGGGCGAAATCTTTCTGCCTGTTTTCTTGTCACCTATTTGTCTTCTACAATAATTCTTAATAGCAAAACATCTGCTCTACTTGCTCGGTAATAAAAGCGTAAGCCATAACATTGAGCCAGCAGCCTTTCAGCAATTCCTATTGCCGACCTCAAATGATTAGACACAGTGTATGAAATATTTTATTGTAACCATATTAATATCACTTGTCATGGAAGCATATGTATGTTTACATATTGGCATACCGTACTTATACCTAATACAAAACACTAGGAGCATGAACAGCACGGCCAAAGCACCATATTATATTCACCGCAGTATCAAAATGAAACTAGAGCAAAAAATCTTATCATAACACACACTAACAAGCGCACCTTTCAGTGCACAGTTCAAAGAATATAAGCACAATCCAAAGAAATGGTATGTACAAGAAACTTGGTGTCAGTTTACCCATGAAGGTTAGCAAATTAGTACAATTAGGCTAGCATTACTTTTACGAAATATGCAGCCATACAGGTACGTATGTTGTCGTTTTTTTATTGCATTAGTTTGACCTACGGCATCAAAACTTGTGTGATATGATCATAAGTTCAGTTTTTGCATAAAAAGTTCAAATGAGACCTGTTGAGTTTATTTTACATCCACTTACCAAAATTCGTCAAAGTGCTAATTCATGTCAACAAAATAACAGCATTGCAATAATATAAAGCTTCACGTGTTTACTCACACATATCTAAAAATAACGTGATTTTCTGGAATTACCTATGCTTGAGAATTTGCCGGCATTATCACACTGCTTTAATACACCGATTCTTTATTTGCACATAATTAGTACAGATATCTTTGCAATATTTCCATGCTAGTCAATGTCATCTGCAACTTAAGAAGTTCATACTTAGTTCCTCCATTTATGGCTTACGCACCATTACCACAATAAAACTAATCCAGGTACCTGGTCTGCATAGTCAACTTGAAATCAAGCAATCTCATGCGTAAAATGTAAAACTTCCTATATATAGCAGATGGTGGTTTGCATATTGTGTTTTTAAGCTTGGTATGTCATTAGGTTGAAAGTAATTTGACCACAAATGTATACAGATTGTAAAGCAGTTAGGACTTGAGTTTAGAGTTAAAAAGTGTGATAACAAACCAACATCGAAATAGAAATGAATAGAACAGGGCAACGCAGTACTATAAGCTTAAGTTTACCGCATGTATGGGTATTTTAATCACGTTCGTACTCGTTCTGCGTCTGCATGATACTTTCATCTTGTAATTTTTTTCGTACTATGTGTGTGTATGTTTTGGTGGTTGGCATCACGCTTCCCTTTTGTCACAGAACGAGCGCTAAAAATGGGCGCGCCGCCAAATTCTTGCGATAACGGGCGGGAGAAACGCCGCGAGGTCAAAAGAAAAAAAAGAAAACGAACATCCAAGGCTCCCCGGGCCAACACCCTCTAGACTTTTAAGGCCTGAAGGCTGCCGCCGTGACGTCACAGAGCGGAGGCTAAGGCGGCGCCCGGCCGCCGTGGAGGAGTGCCTTCAGCATGCACTGTGAAGTAATGAACAGGCTGTTCCCGCCGCTAAAAAGGAAGTTTACAGCTGCAAATATTTATCGACCAGTAAACCTCACCCAATGTAACATTTTCTTCGTTTCAAACCAGCAAAAAAGCGTGTTTGGGAGAAAGAACTAGCAAGCGCACGGAAATGTCGTTAGTCAAGCTACCAGCAGTACATTTCCAGCGCGATAGTGAACTCGTACATAGGTATCGTCATCAATTCTTGTCTAACCTTGTTTACGTATCCCATAGGTAACAGGATGTTTAGTCTCATTGATATATGCAACAAAAAGCAGCCCGAACGGAGAGTTAAGGTCGCATCTCGGAAATAAGTACCTACATGTAAATCATTCCGGTCTGTTCAAATGGTTCAAAACAATACTACTTGTACACGAGCGTTAGCATTTGCCATTTAGCAAAAATAAAAGGTTGACTGCTTTTGGGTGTTAATGTGAATTTGCTAAACATTTCCCTTCGTGAGTTGCGACTGCCAGCGGGCGATGCATTTATGGACAGGCAGTAAATAAATTCCAGAGCAAATCTTACACAGATTGCGAGGCATTTAGAATGCTTTATAAATGAGGTTGGGAGTTGAATAGCATCTTGTCTGAACAAGTTTATTTACAGGCACTTATTTACAGCACACTTATTTACAACACACAAGTTTATTTACAAAGCCACTTCGACAGCTATTTCTTGCTGAGTGTTTGCAACTTTCTCTTTTTTGTGCGTGAGAATGCGCTTTTAAAATGTCATCATTCATTGTTTTTGAGCAGAATATTTGTGCTGCACCACAACACATATTTCAGAACTACCTCGCTGGTGTGTCCATCGTCGCAATGTCGAAATCGGACGACTCGTCGTTTGTCAGCAGCTCCACCGTGAGATTTGTAACAACTTGCCGCTGGTTTGAGAGTTTCAAAAACACTTCGTCTTGTGAAAGTTGCTCCACGACGGCGTAATTATGTGCCAAAGCATTCACAACCGACATTGCTGGGTGCACAAGCCCTCCTCGATCCATCGATCTGATGAGGTCGTAATGCTTGTCAGCAACTGACACTGAAATTTTCTTATTCAGTGTCAGTGCTTCCCTACACTTGTCGCACTTGAGTTTCTTCAAGGCCGCATAGGCTGCATACCCTGCCACTTACACCAATACAGGGATAATGTCTTTCATCTTTGACAGCGTTTCTTCTGTGACAACTATGTTGCAGCCGGGCCCTGAACAGTTAGCTTCACTGCCAAGATCCTGCCATTGCTCGTCTGGGTCACTGACGCTTACAGTATTGACAACCGTCGGCAGCGTGCTTTGCAAGCGGAGTTTACTTTCACACTCATACACTTGCCTTATCGACACATGGTATTGAGCGCCAGCTAGCTGTCTGTATTTGCCGAAACGGTCTTCCAGGCAATCGGTCTGTATTTTGCCAAGCAGCACATAGGTAAGCTTCAGTTCATCTAAGCAGTACCTGGAAATCTCAATGAGACCTTGCGTAGTCTGGTACAGAGCAGCATGGGTTTCCTTCGTCAGCGTACCACTATCGCAACCCTTCGTCCTTTCTTTCCACTCCTCCATCCAGTCCAGAAGGTTGTAGAGGAAATCTACTTTTCTGTCGGAAAGCGAAAACACGGGCTCTTGAAATTCGTCCATTAATCTGGCTCCCTTAGACGGAGTCTTCACGTTCCCGATCTTCTACCATTTCACCATGATTTCAATGAACGTGGCGGTCCCTTCTACATGGTTGAGATTGTTCTTTCCCCCAATTTCACGAACAGCGGGAGGGACAGTATCGTTCAGTACTTGCAAAGCAAGTTTCACATTATGCTTCTCGAGGTTTGACGGAAACAGGGCTTTCCGCGACAGCGTGTAAGCATGCCTGAGTAGTTGGCCAACCTCAAGGTTGTACACATCTACAATGGTGCCAAACGATGCCGACAGCATACGTCTTTCCGAAGCCGTTTGCTGCTCGAATTCTGGGAAATAGAAGCAGCGTTGGTGATTGCGCTGTTTTATCCAGTTGTTGCGAACGCACTTTAGAATGTGCACTGGATCAATCACAAAGAATAAAGGCCTTTTGGGATCGCAAGGGTGCGGGTACACGAAAGCTGGCGAATCCCTGGTTAGCGCTGATGAGAACTGCTCCATTGCGTTACGGTTCACTCTGTTGTTATCGGTCACAACACAAATGACTTTGTACCCGATCTTCTCAAGACCACCGATGACCTCCATGAGCAATTTGTGCAAAATATTTCCTGTGGCGCCGCGGAGAGGCACTATGTGAGCAACTTCTTTAAAACTAGAGGCAACGCTCTGCACCATAAAAACCATGGCGCTAGTAGCAGCCTCGTGGGTGTTCTGCGCAATGCCGGTGATGTTACCGCCCTTGTAATCGAAGAACGGTTTAATGTGGATCTCGTCCACCATGACAGTAACTGCGCGTTGACGCTCATCCAGGCCAGATACCCTTGTCTTCATGTAACCCAAGAAAGTAGAACTCTTATGTTCTGCCTGCGGATTCATTTCCTGGGAGGAACATATAGACCTGATAGTTACTGGATGTGGCATTGTGATATCACCATAACTACGCATATATTTGTACGCATGTGGCGATATTGTGTACAGGAGGCAACAAAACACTGTGAACTCCGGTGAGTACCGCCTCCGCGTCTTGTTTTTAGAAAGCAGCCTCAACTGCTCTGTCAAGAATCGTATTGCGCCGGCATTGTCCTCTTCCCCAAGCGGCAATGCACTGAGCAAAAAACAAATGGCTTCAATAATGTCCTCAGTGTGCTCTTTCGATGGTGAGTCCGTCTTGAAGTCCCATGCCTGGACACCGTCGAGGAATTCTATGACGGCCCTTTTGCTTTCTGCTGTAGCCGGGACGCACAAATCGCGCCCTAACGTTGTTGTCGGCTTCTTTATAAAGTGGAAAGTTGTCCCCATGTCAGCTTTTACAACAAGCGAATACTTGATCCAAGGAGCTTCGTCTTCCACGATGTGGACTATGACCAGCCGTTCTTTGTTCTCGATGATGTGCCAGAATGTTGAGTCTCGATTTCTCAAGTGACAAGCTAAATCTCTAATGCATGCTATTCTGTCGGCCTCTTCTTCGCGGAGATACGTTTCTGCGGATTCTGCAATAGCTGCCTGAAGGGCTTCCGCTTCAAACCGCTTCCGCTTCGAGTCCGGGCTTTCTCTGCTCGTGCTCTATTTTGAGAAATATGATGGGCAGGCCGGAAATTTCGAAGGCACAGCACCAGGACGAATGCGGGAACTGGGCAAAGGCGCCGTTACCGTACGCCCTGTTCGATCGTCGACGTACGAAGTCTCGTACATTATAACTTCGGGTTGGAAGTGCAGCTCGCAAACCTATAAAAAACGAGTCGTACTTTAACTTCAACCTTTCACTGCATAAACTTTTTGTGCCATGGGCTTTTTGAAGAAGAAATGTTGTGTACTTTTATTTGCAATCTAGAGCACAAAGAAAATTTTGCGGGATAACTCACCCTGGAATACTGTGTCGGACTGAAGTTCTCTCGCGGTACAGCGCGCACCCATTTCCTGCACAGTTCCTCGTCGTGGGGAAACCGGAAAACGCGCACTTTGCGTGTCGAGTCATAATTGCCGCGGCACTGCGGCACACAACACTTGTACGGCATGGCGAACTCAGCAGGGTGGTTCTTCAAACTTTATGTTCCACACATCACCACAACACGGCTGATAACCACAATTAAATCCCAAAATGCACGCAATCACGAAAGCAATAAAATCACAGCACAACGTGTACGCACGTGCACCCATGTGCGCCGGAAAAAACCTGACATGACCGGTTTGTTGCGGGACTACTTGTATTCCGCAGTAAAATATAGTGCGCTCTCACTACGACGTTTCTCAGTTGAATAATATTGTTTTGTTAGAATATCAGTGCTATATTAACAATGCTTGAACACCCACAGAGATAATTGCTTTCCTGTCTTTTTGAAATATCACCACGATTCAGAAAAATTAATTTTTGTGTTACTATGGTGCCGCCATCTAGTGGGCCGCAATGAAAACTGGCGGAGAAAAATGTTTTCATTGTGTGCTTCCGCTCCCACCACAGCGCCTTGCACCGCTGCCTCCCACGGCGGCGGCGACCGCCTACGCCCCGTGACGTCACCACACTGTGAAGTCAGCAGCCCTCCGGCCTGTAGTCTAGAAGGTGTTGCCCGGGCGTGCGCTCTCCCCTCGGAAGCGTGGCTTCGCCAACGAATCTCCTCACCCCACATCGGCGGCCCAGCAAGCCCGCGATATTTCTAGAACGAAGGAGGCGTGTCCACGCCGAGTTGAGTCATCCGTGGCGGAGGGCAGTCGAACCGTCTCGCCTCTCCCCAGCCTTCGCTGCGTATCGCGCCGACGAAATGACGAGAACCTTCTGGAATCTCCCGCGGAAGGTATTTATTCGAGCGGCCGAGACGAGAGAGCAGGAGAAGACGGAATTTAGCGCAAGAGCGCGTAGGGTATACCGCCGTATATTCGGCGAAGGTTTTGTCTGTAGAGACAAAGCAGGAAAACAAGATGATTTCCACCTGAGGGGTGAAGGCTCGAGCTACAGGCAAGAGCGTGTGTTTACCGCTATCGAGCGAAGACGCGTGGCAACAGCTGCGTGTGTGAAGTCGAAGTGTTTCCGGCGAAGAAGTTCGAAGCTTGGAGAGTGGCCATTTGAAGACGCGAGGTTTCCTGGAAGAGAAACTTCAGGGGGCAGCGGAACGACAACAACGCTGGACTTTCAGTGAGTGATTCTCGGAAGAGTATCATTCAGACTTTTGTTCCAAGGACTTTGGACTGAATAGGTTTTCTATCTCTTTAGTCTTAAAGTGTCTTGGTTGTTCAATGCATGCGACTGCATTGTAGTGTGTATTGTTGTCTGTGTCCGTTGTTTCGAGTGTGGCTAATTGTACTGTGCAGTACGTTGTTTGATTGGTGACATATTGTCCTCAGCTATTGTGGAGTGAGCATATTTGTGTATTGTTTTTCTGATCTTCCATTATTGAGAATATAATTTTGTTTGTTTATCAACTCTCGGCTCTGACTAGTTCTTTGGGCCACAGCCGGCGTCTGCTGGCGCGCCAATAAGGACCACTCCTAAATTGTCCACGCTTTCGTGGTGCGGTTCGGGGGGCCGATACTTCGGCTCTTAGAATTAGCCCGGCGATCGCCTCCCTAATAAACGGGACCGGTGTGGCAATTAATCTGGCGTCCGCGACACAGGACCTTTTGGTGCACAGTGTGTCCAAAGTAGTAAGAAAGAGCCTCGAGTTGTTGATAGTGCTATCGGAACGATTTTGTGTGTTGTTCAGTGTTCTCGTTAACGTGTGCAGGGGAGTGTTCCAGTAGACCGATTTAGGCAGATACTTTTTGCACGCGGCAAGGTTTTATTTGCGAGTTGCGAGACACAATGGATCTCGAAAAGTTAGTTGCGCTTGGTGAGAAGATAGGTCTTTCCGGCGCCGAATTACGGAAGTGGGTCACCCAGAAGGAAAAAGAAGAAAAAGAGAGAGCCAAGGAAGAAAAAGCAGCTGAGTTGGAACGAGAGAGGTTGGCAGCTGAGAGAGCCAAGGAAGAAAAAGCAGCTGAGTTGGAACTAGAGAGGTTGGCAGCTGAAAGGGCGAAGGAAGAAAGAGAGCAACAATTGAAGTTGGAGCTGGAGAGAGAAAAGTTGGCAGCTGAAAGGGCGAGAGAAGAAAGAGAAGTAAAGAAGCGACAGCTGAAAGAAGAAAGAGAGGCAAGGGAGCGACAGCTGAAAGAAGAAAGAGAGCAGCAATTGAAGTTGGAGCTGGAGAGAGAAAGACTGGCAGCTGAGAGGGCGAAAGAAGAAAGAGAGGAAAGGGGACGGCAGCGACAGCACGAGATAGAACTCGAGCGGCTCCGTTTACAACAGCGAAGTGAAACTCCCGTCCAAGCTAGAGTTGAAAGCAGCGAACGGGAAGATCATGGCCTCCGCTTGAACCCGAGCAAGCTGCTCGTAGCGTTTGATGAAAGGAAGGACGACCTTGACGCGTACCTTCACTGGTTTGAGACGATTGCGAGGAGCCAGAATTGGCCGGAACATCAATGGGCAACTGCTTTAAGTACCTGCTTGAGTGGTGAAGCGCTCAGTGTGTACGGAAGGCTGACGCCGACCGATGCAGCCAACTACGCAAAGGTGAAAGCTGCTTTGCTGAAGCGATTTAGATTTACTGTAGAAGGATTCGGGGACAGATTTCGGACAGGAAAGCCAGCTGATGGTGAGACGGCTACGCAGTATGCCGCCCGACTTAGCCATTATTTCGACAGGTGGATTGAACTTTCAGGGACAGCGCAGGAGTACGATGAGCTTAGAGAGCTCCTAATTAGAGAACAATTTCTTACTAGTTGCCACGCGAGCCTGTCGCTGTACTTGAAAGAGAGGAAGGCTGACTCACTTGAAGGAACACTTGAATTGGCTGATCAATTCTTGGAAGCGCAAGGTGGAACTAATTTGGCCAAGGTCAAGAATGATTGTCCCGATGATTCGAAGAAATTGGCTCCCGAAGAAAAGAAGTGTGCACCAGAGAGCATTCCGCGATGTTTTCTGTGCAACCGAGTGGGTCATCGCGCCAAAAACTGTCGAACGATCTTTACGAGCCCTACGGCAGTAAAATGTTTTAAGTGTGGTCAGACTGGGCACAAAGCAGACGCATGTCGAAACGGAGCGAGTCAAACTCACCAGGTATCCTGTGTGCTAGCAGCACAGAAATCCGATGATAATGCCGTCACAGATGGAGTCGTAGAGTTGAAAAGTGGGGAGAAAATTCCTATTGTGGGTGCGGTAATGGCAAAACAGCCAACCGGTGTTTCGAAGGGAATGCCAACGCTGCCTGGAAAAGCTGCAGACAAAAAGATTACGGTGTTAAGAGATACCGGCAGCTCCACTGTTATCGTGCGGAGAAATCTGGTACGGGAAAGAGAGTTAACAGGCAAAATGAAACCAGTTTGCCTAATTGACCGTACAGTTCGGATGCTTCCCGAAGCAGAAATCGAGGTGGAAACCCCGTACTTCAGCGGGAAGGTTACTGCTTTATGCATGACGACCCCCCTGTACGACCTTGTCATCGGAAACATCGACGGGGCGTGAGGACCGATTATCCGGAATGTTTGGGAGAAGACCCTAAAATAGAGTCCTCGCCAACCCAGCGACCGCGAGATACAAGGGAGAAGCCGCCCGTGATGGATCTCACTAGAGCCCAAGGTGAAGCCGCGGCACAAGAGACAGCGAATGAGAAGATGATCGTGTTGAATGAGTTCACGCGCTGGGCAGCTGGAGGTACGTCGGCACGACCCCAACCGACCGACAGTGTAAAGGAGACGGAGTTGGCCAGCCGGGAAAAATGTAGAGACATGATCAAGCTGGTAAATAAACAGATAGGACCCGTTGAATGTTATGACCCGTTAACGGTGTCGGAAGTGACAACGATGGCTGAGACGCCGCCTCAGATGTCGTCGTTGGAAAAGGCTCGCCGAAAAAGAACAAGGAAAAACAAGAAGAAATCGAGCGAGCACCGCAAGAAAGGACGCAAGCGCAGCTCGAAATACACAGGTTAAGTGCTGAAGTCGAATAAGAATGTGTTTGGCAGTGCTGAGTGCCATACGTTGTGTTAATGTTGTGTTATCCTGTGTCACAAGTGTCGAAGTGTCTGTGCTGTGGTGTGATGTATAGTGTTGTATAATTGTTGTAATGAGAGAACTTTGTACGTTTGTATTGTTTGGAATGAGTGATGAAGTGTTGTAGTCATGTACCTGTGGCTATATTTCATGTGTTGTGGAATTGAACTACAATGTAAGATTGTATTGAGCGATCTATTGCGAATGTGAAGTGTCGTGAGCGACGGTTTGTGTTACAGTCTTTCATAGTGTGTGGTGACGGTTCGCGCTCGTTTGTGTGGTTTTGAATATTATGAGATAATATTCTTAAAGTGGGGGGCAGTGTCACAGAACGAGCGCTAAAAATGGGCACGCCACCAAATTCTTGCGATAACGGGCGGGAGAAACGCCGCGAGGTCAAAAGAAAAAAAAAAGAAAACGAACATCCAAGGCTCCCCGGGCGCGCGCTCTCCCCTCGGAAGCGTGGCTTCGCCGACGAACCTCCTCACCCCACATCGGCGGCCCAGCAAGCCCGCGATATTTCTAGAACGCAGGAGGCGTGGCCACGCCGAGTTGAGTCATCCGACGCGGAGGGCAGTCGAACCGTCTCGCCTCTCCCCAGCCTTCGCTGCGTATCGCGCCGACGAAATGACGAGAACCTTCTGGAATCTCCCGCGGAAGGTATTTAATCGAGCGGCCGAGACGAGAGAGCAGGAGAAGACGGAATTTAGCGCAAGAGCGCGTAGGGTATACCGCCGTGTAGTCGGCGAAGGTTTTGTCTGTAGAGACAAAGCAGGAGAAGAAGATGATTTCCACCTGGGGGGTGAAGGCTCGAGCTACAGGCAAGAGCGTGTGTTTACCGCTATCGAGCGAAGACGCGTGGCAACAGCTGCGTGTGTGAAGTCGACGTGTTTCCGGCGAAGAAGTTCGAAGCTTGGAGAGTGGCCATTTGAAGACGCGAGGTTTCCTGGAAGAGAAACTTCAGGGGGCAGCGGAACGACAACAACGCTGGACTTTGAGTGAGTGATTCTCGGAATAGTATCATTCAGACTTTTGTTCCAAGGACTTTAGACTAAAGAGAGACTTAGTCTCTCTTTAGTCTTAAAGTGTCTTGGTTGTTCAATGCATGCGACTGCATTGTAGTGTGTATTGTTGTCTGTGTCCGTTGTTTCGAGTGTGGCTGATTCTACTGTGCAGTACGTTGTTTGATTGGTGACATATTGTCCTCAGCTATTGTGGAGTGAGCATATTTGTGTATTGTTTTTCTGATCTGCCATTATTGAGAATATAATTTTTTTTGTTTATCAACTCTCGGCTCTGACTTGTTCTTTGGACCACAGCCGGCGTCTGCTGGCGCGCCAATAAGGACCACTCCTAAATTGTCCACGCTTTCGTGGTGCGGTTCGGGGGGCCGATACTTCGGCTCTTAGAATTAGCCCGGCGATCGCCTCCCTAATAAACGGGACATGTGTGACACCTTTCTAGCCACGCAATGTGCTGTGCATGTCATTTGGATTTCACTATAATATGGGCCTCTTTTTCGCTCTTTGTTTAACTCCTAATACTCATCAAGTCGCCCAACTGTCCATCTTAAAAAAAAAGTTTGCGGTATAAAGCCGGTTCCACCTAGTGTCATTTCCAACAATGCAAAATTTTCAAATGGGCGCGCTATTGGACAGGTTCCATGCAGCACTATGCTCTGTGTGTATAACAAAACACAGTGAGAGAATTATATTAAATTTTATAAGATGTTCAAAATGTTCGAGTTGTCAGTGAAGCACAGGGGAGTGTTCCCACAATACAATGTCTTGTACGCAAATAGATGGGTGAGCAACTCCTGATGCTTTCCCATAAATGTTTTCCTGATAAGGATACAAAAACTACAATAAGCTTTTTGCATGCACAAAAAATGAAAGTCTTACTACACACTTGATCTCATATTTGATAAATGCAGACCTTCATACAAAACATGAAACAAGTGCAAAATTTAGATGCTCTTAAGTAGTTCTTTGTAACCTTTTCACATAAAGTACAGAGGGTGAAGAATACATGATGGTGAAAAAATTCAAAGCATCATAAGTGAGCTCTTGTCCTGTGCGACAATTTTTGATCTCAGTGTAGTTAGCATTGTAGTGTAAAGGGATACAAATGTCAGTAAGATTCACTCTCTAATTAAACTCATTCTCCATTAGGAAAAAAAAGCTCGAGGCCCTTGTCCTTCAATTTGTGTGTACATTATTGAGCTTCAGATGGTTGAAATTTCTGTTCTTCCCCACTAAAGTGTCACTGATGATCATGTGATGGTTTTTGGACGTCAATCCCCAACATTTATACCCTTTTGTAATGAAACACGTGGCAAACTGGCTTATTGAACAACCCCAGCTTCTCTGTTCAGACCTCTGATTGGTTGACTTGTCTTTGATTCATGGAAAAAATAAACAGCGCACATCTATTAATGAAAAAAGAAAAAGCCAGACACAATGCCTGCCGCTTCTACCTTGTCAGAAATCGTCTCAATAGTCAGAATACTCTGTAGTGATCACAAGCTCAAGGCAATATACTGCAAAACGAAATAACGAGAAGGAAGGATCAATATGACTCAATAAGAAGGTTCAACAGATGACTGACTGATATCAATGCAATTAAATTAGCCTTGTACAAGTGACACATCTCCTAAATGCTATAAATATTCACAAGAAATCTTGGCGAGTTCCAGTGCTGATATGTGAATAATGAAGTGAAAATACCATTAAAACCACGTGCATCCGCAAAAACACAGTGTGACTAACTACATGTACGTGACATCATATGGTCATGATTATGTCTCTTTAACATAATTTATCTTTCAAGCGAGATCAATACAATCTTATGTTGCTACTGTACCTTGACGTGTAATGATAATGTATTTTTTTTCTCCAAGACGCAGTCCAAGTGAATATCTCGGAATACAAAATTTTTATAGTAAAGTATTCTTACTAGCTGATATTCTGGGCATAAGAAGAGAATAAATAGAAAACAAATTGGGCCTTAATGCACACTTTATCACATGGCAGCACAATAACAGTGGTTGTTTGTTTGTTTTTGCTTTAGTGTATGCTTCCTGAAAGCACTGTTTAATTCATGTTTTATCGCAACCAAATAAATTATGTCAGACAAACTTGTTTTTTTAAGGTGCATTTGCTTGAATTGGCTGGCTGCGCAAAGCTTCCGAGATATTCACAGGAGTTGAAAAACACGTACCACCCATCGTTATGGGAGCTTAAACTGACTGACTTTGTTTTTAGACTTTCATTGCCATTTTCACACAACGCAAAGTTCAAAACGCATCCTACTGCTGCTCAAACGACGATAAGAACGTTCGAACAGAGCAAACATATGTATTACCTACCAATTGTGTTCCTGATGAGCTGCGAACGCGGCGTGCCCATAAGCTGCTTGGTTGTATACAGCCGCGTACTGACATGCTCGCTTGAGTCACAGAGCCATTGCTACACCATCGCACTCACATAGCGACGTGTTGCACTGTTGTCAAAACATGTATTTCACGTTCAGTGGCGAGGCCACAGTAATGCTGCCGCGACACATGACCATGCAGCTCAAATGTGTCGCTGAGAAGGCTAAGGTTATCCCGTGAAAGCACAGAGGTGACGGCTTCACTTCGTGTCGTTCACGCACGTCGCTGGGGTAGTCTCTTTGTCTCCGGTAGGATTTCGGAACTTGAACGGCTCTCTTTTCGCGTGTTTTTTTACTTTTTTATTTCTCCGCGTGTGGGCGCGTGCGTGGGTCGTTTTCTCTCTCACGAGAGGCCGTCGATGTTCGAAGGCCTAAGCAGAGATTGGTCGAAGGGCACGTTTTCTCGCTTCGTAGCGGCCCCTTAAGAAGAGTTGCGTCCCTCCTTTTGTTTCTTTTTTTAAAGACGATAGTCTTTCTTGGGGACCTGAATTGATCATGATGAATAAACTTTATTTCCGTATCCGGCATGTTGGTGGTCCGGGCTAGACCGCACAAGGAGGTACCGGGAGACCTTGTCTCTGTACAGCCTCCCTGGCCTGCTGGATAGCCCATTTTTGGTCTTGAACCTCCGAGCTGAGCAGCACAAGCCACCACTGCTCCCGGAGAACCTCAGGTGTACTTGTTTATAGGTTGGGGCATTCCCATATTATATGTTTGTAATACGTTTTTTCTGTTACAGATAGCTTACATTTATGGTCAGGGTATAAGTGTCCATGCGTAGCTCCTGTGGAGGTACACAGAGTTCGGGTAGCAGTTCGTGTGTAACTGTCGGTATTATGATGCTTCTTGCCTATTTAGACTCGGGTGAAGTGCGGGAAAGACGCGCTTTGCTTTTCTGTAGTGTTGCCTGTATTCTACGTGGCTTGTAAATTGGTCTTTGTGTGGTACATTGGCGGCACGAGGGATGTTCGCCGAGTGGTGTGGTCGGGTTGCACGGCCGGTTAATCATCGTGACAAGTCATGAGCCAGCTCGTTCGGATTGGATGTATCAGCCTCAGTGTGCACCGGGAACCATACGAGGTATTTGGTTTCATCTACTTTGCGTAGGTCTTGGCAACGCCTGCTCTAGAAAGATGCCTGAGGAATGGCTCGCGCTCCCAGCGGAGTTGGCCTGCCTACAGTTTTAAACAAGCTCCGCACGGTGGCACTAGCGACCGACGTTACCAATTGTCGCAAGGCCCAGCTTCACCGAAGTAGTGGTGGGGCTGGGAGGGGACAAAGCAGCCGGCGTCACAGGTGCAAGTAACCCCAGCTGCAGAATGCTCCAGCTGAAAAGTCACAGCAGGTGATAATCGCCGGGGACTCGAATTTAAATCGATGCACAGAAGCCATCAAAAAAAGGTTAAGAGGTGACAAGAGGGTTGCAGTTGGGGCGTTCCCAGGACGCAAGCTGGAAGCAGTCATGAGGCAAGCGAGCGCAAAACTCAAAACTACAGCTGATAGACGGAACCTCGTGATAATTTCAGGTGGTTTAAACGATGTCATAAATGAAGATACAGCAGGACTAGCAACCACACTGGCGAAAGGCGTCGATGACATGCGCGCCGCTTCTCCTCGGGTACAGGTAGTGATATGCACGATACCGGAGGTACCGGTGCGTGATGGCAACCTGCAAAGAGCGGTTGTCAACGCAAACCAAGAGATATGGTGGATGAGTCGAGAGAAAGTCTTTGAGGTGGTGGAAATAAACAGAGAGGTGTATAGGTGGGGCGGTTTTCAACGAGACAGAATTAACTTCGATGGGCGGCTAGGTCATCAGGTGGGTTGGCGACTTGCAGGACGCGCAGTTGCTTTTCGGGGGGGGGGGGGCAAGCGGGCCCTTCGGGGTGCAGGATAGCTAGTAACGAGGAAAACAACCAGGGAGGCTCTTTGACAGGTGGTATGAACGAATACGATTCCAAAGTGGCGCCAGTATCTAATAGGTAGAGTCCGGGGCCGAAATAGACGTAGCCACGAGCGCCGAGCCAATTCAGACATAGGGTATATTAACATGCAAGGTGGTAGGAACAGGCTGAAATGGGAAGAGATAGAAGAACAGCTAAGATAGGATAGGCCCATGGTATACGGTTTTGTAGAAACACATCTCAGGGACATAGAACAACCTCGTAAAAATGCAGACTACGCTTGGGAAAATTGTAATAGAAGAGAAGGCAGGAGAAAGGGGAGTGGTATTGGGGCATTCATTAATAAAAGTACAGACTGGCAAAGGGTCAAGCAGGAGTGCAAGGAACATTTATGGCTGAAAAGGAAAGTGGCAGGGCAAATGACACTCATTGGTTTCGTGTACTTGTGGACGGGAGCAAAGGCCAGAGAGGAAAACCGTGCAATGGTAGAGTGTATATCAAATGACATTCATGAGTTAGGAGGAGAGTGCGAGATGATTATACTACAAGATATGAATGCGCACATAGAAGATATAGATGGGTATACCAACCCGACAGGCAAAATGATAATGGATATGTGTGAAAGGCTTGATTTGATCATTTGCAACAGTACCGAGAAGTGTGAAGGGCAAATAACATGGGAGGTAGGAAAACTACAGTCGACGATAGATTACGCACTGATGTCCCATAGGATGTATGATAGCCTCAGGGGAATGCACATAGATGAATGTGGCTCCAGAAGTCTGGGTAGTGATCACAAACGTATCAAGCTAAGTTTTGGAAGAGCAGTGAAAGTGGGAAGGAGACAAGATGAGCAACTACAGGAAAATTTTTATTCAGAAAGGCAAATTGAAATAGCCACTAAACAAATTGAGAAAGTAATCACTGAGGATAATAAAATAGTGTGGACATACACGAATCTAATTAGACTGTTTGAGCTAGAGCTTGCTAAGGCACGTGACAAGTCACCCCGGTAAAGAAGACACAAACCCAAAGGTTGGTGGGATGAGGAAGTTAAGAGAGCCATAGCAAAACTTCAGGAAGCCTCTAGGGAAAACAGACAGGCTAAGCTGTAGGGTGAACCGACAGATGATGTTGAAAGAAAATGGGAAACCTTTCTAAGCTGTAGAAGGGATGCATTCCTTCTGATCAATGAAAAGATTGGAAGAAAGGGAGCTCAGTGGCTGGCAAAAGTACATAAAAAAGATAGAAAGGCAGCTGCAAAATTTTGGAGCCATCTAAACTCCCTAAGAAATGAGACAAGCCTAGAGCAGAGGTTTGTAACTACAGCTCAAGGTGCTAGGCTAGAAGGGGACAAAGTTATTGAATATATAAGAACAAGGGTGACAGAAAATTTCAACAAACAAGTGCTTTATGCACCACCATAGACAAGGATGAATCAAGTTGCGCAATGGCTCCATTTTCACAACGAGAGTAGGAAAGGGCTGAGAAAAGGGTTCCGTGTAGTACATCAGCAGGAGCAGGTGGCATTCCAATTATGCTGATAAAGACATTGGGTCCGAAGATTAAGCATGCTTTGAGAGACGCAGTGAACAAAATAAAAATTGATGTAAAAGTTCCCGATGGATGGAAACTTAGCAGGATGAGCATGATCTATAAAAGAAAGGGGGACAAAGCTGACATAAACAACTACTTTCCTACAACAGTGACATCAGTGGTCTACAGGCTGGCGATGCAGATTATAAAGGAAAGACTGTAGGCATGGATAGAGGATGAGGGGGTGCTGGGGGACTACAGAATGGGTTTCGGAAACACAGGAGGTTGGAAGACAATCTGTTCTCACTGACGCAGTGCATCGAAATAGCAGAAAAGGAACACAGGCCCCTGTGGCTAGCAATTCTGGATATTAAGGGAGCGTACGATAGCGTGGTTCAAGAGGAATTGTAGGGAATGCTGGACACACTAGGCGTGGAAGATGTAGTCACTAATATATTAAAGGATATTTATAAAGGTAACAAGGTAATTATAAAGTGGGAAAAACAGGTATCCCAGCCTGCAGATGTAAAACGGGGGCTTAGGCAGGGGTGTCCCCTGTCACCCTTATTACTCATGATGTACCTACAATGATTAGAGGCCAAATTAGAGGGAGGTGGACTGGGGTTCAACTTCTCTTACGTCAAACAAGGAAAACTCCTTGAACAGGCACTACCAGCATTGATGTACGCAGATGATATAGTGCTAATGGCCAAAAACAAAGGAAGATTTGCAGAGCTTGGTGGACATCCACGGTGATGAGGGAGATAGGTTAGATTTGAGATTCAGTAAGGAAAAATCAGCAGTCATGATTTTCAATGACAATGAAAGTAGTGAGCTTAGAATACCGGAGGTCACGCTAAAGATAACAGATAAATAAAAATATCTGGGCGTATGGATAAGCAATGGGGCTGAGTACCTAAGGGAACACAAAACATACGTGATGACTAAAGGTAACAGGAATGCAGTGGTAATAAAAAACAGGGCACTGTGGAATTACAATAGGTATGATGTTGTGAGAGGAATATGGAAAGGGGTGATGGTTCCTGGTCTGACGTTCGGCATTGCGGTCTTGTGCATGAGATCAGAAGTTCAAACAAGATTAGAAATTAAGCAACGTGGAATAGGTAGGATTGCCTTAGGAGCTCAAGAGAATACACGAAATCAGGGTGTACAAGGTGATATGGGATGGACATTATTTGAGGGCAGGGAAGCTAGCAGCAAACCAAAAACTTGAGAAGCGATGGAGAACAATGGGGGAGGAGCGTTGGGCTTGGAAGGTATTCAGCTACTTGTACATGAAGAATGTCGATACAAAATGCAGGAAGAGCACCAGAAAATTTACTGGTAAATACGTAGAAAAGAGCAGGGGGCCAAACCAAAAAGAAATATCGGTTAAGAAGAAGGTGAAGGAAGCTGAGACCAATATGTGGAGAATTGGAATGATCAAGAAGTTCGCACTAGAAATCGATCGAACTTTTAAGCAGGAAATTGCCAAGGAAAGGATCTATGATAATACTCGGGGTAGTTCTCTACTGTTTGAGGCCAGGGCCGGAGTATTGCGAACCAAGACATATTGGGCCAAATACGAAGGGGTAGACACGGTATGCAGTGCGTGTGGAGAGGAAGAAGAAACTGCCGAAGACTTGATAAGGTTCTGTAAAGGGCTTCATCCTATTGTTCAGGATGATAGCGCAGAGTTTTTCAAAGCACTGGGGTTTAGGGACAGGGAGGGCAAAATAGACGTTAAGCGCGTAGAAGTAACTAGAAGGGGGTTATCTGATTGATGGCTAAAGTCAAGGCACGAGTGAAATTTTAACCCTTCACTGCAAAGTATGAATCCTCAACCTCACTATTTTAAGGAAAAATATATACTTTTTGGTTCTTTAAGTATTATGGCTTGGTGGCGCTAGCCACCACCCAATATATAGGGTACAGCCATATCCATCCATCCATCTATCCATCATCACGGCAGCGGGCGGTATCATTTAGGCGTTTTTCATCAGCGGCATATAGGGGCACGTCAGTCGAGAGTTGTTCCAGTCCTACAACTGTGCACCATTGTTTCTGAGGCTATGCAAAGTGTTGCGTTGTTGCACTGTCCGCACAGGTGACGCTAGCGACCGATAACATTTTTAAATGAAGGAGAAAAAGGGTGTGGCAGCTGGTTTTCTTCTCATGCGGCAGGCATCTTTCTAGAGGAGGCGTTGGCCCGGCCAACGCCTCTAGATGGATGAAAAACTTTATTATACTTACTGCTGAATGGGTGGAGTCCCTAGTCCGGGATCCCATTGGCTTGCACCCCGGTCCATGCGCGGGCCACCAGGGCCTCTTGGACCCCCTGTCCGGGCTAGACAGTGCCGCCTCCCATCCATCTCTACTGAAATCCCCAAAGACATCTGTTTTGGATGTGTTGCACTGGCACTCCCATGCCATGTGATAAAGTGTAGCTATATTAGTGTTGCATAGCCTGCATGTTGGTGAGGGGTACTTATCAGCGTCGATTTTGGAGAGTACTTGTGGGTTGAAATACGATAATGTTTGTAAGCGGCGCCAGACTACCTGTGTGGCTTTACTGAGTTGAGGATGTGGCGGAGGATATTTCGTCCACGCAAGCCTTTGGTTTAGTAATATTTTAGTGTGTGTGGTGAGGTGGGTCGTCTGATCTGGAAGGGCTGGAGTCCCTACACAGAAGTTAGAGTCCCGGAGTAAAAGACCTCGGGTGGAGGCATGAGCTAGCTCGTTGCCTCTAACTCCATAGTGGCCAGGTATCCATATGACTTGTTTCAAATCTCCCTCAGTACGGCATTCTGCTGCTTGTGAAAGTATTTTGCGTGCTAGAAAACTCATTTTGCCTTTAAGGTAGTTGCGATAGGCCGTCATTGAGTCCGTAAGGACGAAGGTTGACGCTGGGTTTCTGAGCGCGAGGGCGATAGCGACCTCCTCCGTGCTTTTAACATCATCCTGTATGGTAGATACGCAGTCGACACATTGCCCCTTGTTTACTACTGCCACCGTGCACTGTCCTGTGTGTGACCGGGCGGCGTCCACGAATAAGGCGCTCCCATCATCTGAGTATTTATCATGGGCTTTGGCTCTGGCTTTGCGCCTATCTGCATCCGATGTGGGGTTCATATTCCGAGGAAGAGGCTTGATGATGATGCCTGTCCGCCATGCCTCCGGCAGCCTATGTTTGTTCTTAACATGCGTTTAAGGTGTGATATTTAGTTTAGAAACCACCGCCATGCCAGTTTTGGAGAGGGCTAGCCTGATTATTTGATTGTTGATATGGGCTTTGAATAGTTCCGTTGCGGTGTTGTGAAGTCCCAGTTGTTGGAGTCGTTCTGTAGACGTCCATCTAGGGAGGTTTAGTGCCTTTTTGAGAATATCGCGCAATATGGCGTCGATGTTTTGTTCATATGTTTTGGATATTTGTAGGTAGGGATAGCTGTATGTTACAAGGCTGACTGCAAAAGCTTGAAAAAGGCGTAGGAGGTCGTGTTACTTCAGCTCTCTGTGCTTATTGGCAATCCGGCTAACCATATGAGAAATTTGGAGGCACCTGTTCCTAAGTTTCTGTATTCGGATCCCATTGTTTCCCTTGTTGCTAAAGTATGCTCCTAGGATTCTGATGTTTCTCACTTCCAGGACGTAGGTGTTCTCTATGTTCATTTTGAGAGGTGTGGTTTTCGGTTATCTGTGCCGGAAAACAAGCAATTCTGACTTAGAGGGTGAGCATTCCAGACCCGCTGCGTTACCGATTAACTTGACTGTCGAGGCTGCTTTTTGGAGGTTGCTCTCTATGAGTTGCAGTGAGCCCTTGGACCATATGCTGACATCATCTGCGTACAGGGCGTGGTGGACTCCCGCAATTTGTTGTAAGGCATGGGGTAGTTTAAGGAGGGCAATATAAATAAGAGTGGGGATATCACTGCGCCTTGGGGGGTGCCGCGGTTACCCATGGTGATAGGTTGTGAAGATAGATCACCTATATGTATTGTGGCCGTCCGTCCTTCTAAGAAAGCTTTCACGTATGCATACGTTCTTGGTCCACAGCCGAGTTCTAGCAAGTTAGTCATGATGGTGCAGTGCCTTCCGTTATCGAAGGCCTTCTTAAAATCTATTGCTAGGATGGCTCTTTTTTGTCGTCGGGGACCTGGGGTAGGTAGGTCGATTATCTGATGTTTGAGCTGTAAAAGGACGTTTTGAGCTGAAAGAAGCAGGCAAAAGCCAAACATGGTGCCAGGAAGGATGTGATATTCTTCTAAGTAGTCCGTAAAGCGAAGCTGTATGGCTTTCTCCATGACTTTGCCTGCGCATGACGTAAGGGATATCGGACGTAGAATATCTATGTTAACGGGTTTGCCTGGCTTGGGTAGCGCTCCCAGCGGAGTTGGCCTGCCTTCATTTTTAAAGAAGCTCCGCACGGTGACACCTGCGACCGACACTATCATCACGGTGGTGGGCGGTACCAGCTAAGCGTTTTTCATCTGCGGCCCATAGGGGCGCGTCAGTCGAGGAATGTTCGAGACCTGCAATTGTGCACCGCTGTTTCTGAGGCTATGCAAAGTGCTGCGTTGTTGCACTGTCCGACACAGGTGACGCTAGCGACCGAGAACACTTTAAAATAAAGGAGGGAAAGGGTGTGGCAGCTATTTTTCTTCCCATGCGGCAGGCATCTTTCTAGAGGAGGCGTTGGTTTTGGTTATTAACGAGGATTGCGAGGGCTTGCTGTGAACCCGTCCTTGCGTAAAATTTTTGATGGCTACTTGCGAATAGCTCAGCATGAATGAGTGTTTGTAGGAGGTGATAGCCAGGGCTATGGCTGCCTCCTCAGCCTCCTATATATTGTGTGTTATGACAGAGCACCCATTAATACAAATGCCAGACGTGTCGATCACGACAGCAGTGTGTCTTTTATTCGAGTATGGGCTAGCATCTACAAAAAGATATTTACTGTGCGTGCCATGTGCTTTGAGCAGTGCTTTTGCTCGGTGTTTTCTGCGGTCCGTGTTGGTAATGGGGTTCATGTTTTTCGGTATCGGGTTAGAGACGATCTTAGCTCTGATGGCATTGAGGATGTCATGTTTGACACCATGTTGTGCATGGTACATGACCCCTAATCTACTCATTATATTTCTTACCGTTTTAGTTTTAGTGAGCCTTTTAAGCTGGGATATCCGCTGAGCTTCTATAATCTCTTCAAGCGTATTGTGTAGTCCTAGCTGAAGCAATACGTCTGTGCTAGCATACTCAGGTATTCCTATCGCTTGTTTGTAGACCTTCCGGATGAGTGCACTTATTTTGTTAGTTTCGGCTTTGTGTCAGTTGTGGTATGCTGCTACATATCTTATGTGGCTTATGACGAAGACCTTGATTAGACAATTACGTAGGCTTCTTTTATACCTCGGTGTTTATTCGTGACCCTGTAAATCAGTCTCATTGCATTCGTGACTTTGGCCGTTAGTCTGCGTATAGTCTCACCGTTGGTACCGTTGCCCTCGAGGACTAATCCCAGTACCCGTACTTTTGGAACTGTCGGTATAGCTGTGCCTTCTTGTGTATGAATCCTAATTTTCTCATATTGTCGCTTGTTTTCCTCTAACTTGGGTGGCCTGCCTCTGATTGCTGGCCTGTAGAGAACAAGTTCCGATTTCTCCGGGGAGCATGTGAGTCCTGTGCCTTCCAAGTATCGCCCATCTGTTCCTATTGCTTCTTGGAGCCTCTGCTCTATGTAGC
Organism: Rhipicephalus annulatus; assembly: GCA_013436015.1. Classification (NCBI taxonomy): domain Eukaryota; kingdom Metazoa; phylum Arthropoda; class Arachnida; order Ixodida; family Ixodidae; genus Rhipicephalus; species Rhipicephalus annulatus. Next base: position 769,150 of record WOVY01016023.1, on the reverse strand, counting down.
CGTCACTGCCGTCACTGACACATATTGCGATGTCATCCGCATATATAGAGCGATATATTCCAGGGACTTTATTTAACTCTTTCAGTAGTCCAATCATGATTAAATTAAAGAGCATTGGCGATATTATGGAGCCCTGTGGAGTGCTTCTGCAGCCTGACTCTTGGAGATCAGATTTAAGGCCTTCTAAGCTCAGCCTTTTTTTCTGTTGTTTAAAAAGTTTCGGACGTATTTATGGGCTCGCTTGCTCATGTTTAGGCTCGATATGCAGCTTAGAATTGTTTCATGAGCTGCATTGTCAAATGCTCATTTGAGATCTAGACCGAGTATGGCTCATGTGGATCTTGTAGGGTAGTCTATGATTTGGTGTTAAATCTGCAGCATGGCATCTTGGGTGGCCAGGTGACGACGGAAGCGCATCATCGTGTGTGGGTAGTATTCACTATCCTCAAGATAGTTGTTGGCTCTATTTAGAAATGTATGTTACATTCCTTTTGCTATGCATGACGTTAATGAGATGGGTTGGAGATTTACTTTGTTGATTGGCTTTCCAAGTTTTGGTATAAGGATTGTGTTAGCCTCTTTCCACGCGTCGGGTATTGCTCCTTTTGTCCAACATTTGTTTATATATCCAGTTAAAAATTATATGGATTCACTGTTCAGGTTACGTAATGCTCAGTTGGTGACTTCTTCGGGTCCCGGTGGTGATTTTACATTTAATTTTTGGAGCACCGCTCAAAATTCCGCTACCTCAAAGTTTTTGTCGATGTTGGGGTTGGCTTCGCCTGCATAGTTTTTATGTTGTAGTGGCGGCGACTTTGGCATGTAGATGTTTTGTAGATCTGTCATTAGCTGTTCCTCGTTTCCTTCGTATTCGCGTGTGAGACGACGGATAGTGTGTCTCTGTTCAGTTTTGGTATTGATGGGATCTAAAAGAAACCTTAGCAACTTCCACGTTTGTGATGTTCCAATTTGGGTGCCCATGTCCTTACATACCTCCACCCATTGTTGCTCACACAGCTGCCTGCAGTGACTTTCAATGTCTTTGTTGAGCTGTGCTGTCTTTTTCCGGATTGTTCTGTTGTGTCTTTGCCTCCGCCATTTGTGTTGTAGCGCTTCTTTAGTTCGCCACAGGTGGATTAATCTGTTATCGATGCGCTCAACTGGGATATCTGATTCTACTTCCTGTGTGGCTTTCCTGACAGTGTCTGTTATGCTCTCGCACCAATGCTGGATATTGTCAGGATGTTCGGTAATTGTTTTTTTGATCTCCCGAAATTTTTCCGGTCAACTAGACGTCTCGCGTTACACATGGTCGTATTCCTGTCGCTATCGGTGAATGGTACGTGTGTTTCGAGTATGCGATGGTCACTGCCTAAATCATTGAATGTGTAGTGCCATATAGCCCCCAGGGCATTCTTGGTTATAGTAAGATCCGGTGTTGTGTCTCGCTGGGTGCTTGTACCTATGCATGTGTGTGTATGTGGGACTGCTGTGAGAGTAAGCTGTTCATCTTGTATGCTATGCAATAACCGTTTACCTTTGGTGGTGGTGAAACTATACCCCCATGCCTCATGTTGGGCGTTAAAGTCCGCTGGTGCTGCCAGCTAATATCACGGCCTGGGTAAATAGAGAGTCAAATTGCTGTCTGTGATTTGACGGACTGCTATTTTTCATTTATTATATTTTATTTTGTTTACAGATACTGCAATTCCCGTAGAGTATTTTAGCAGGGTGGTAATACATCATATTCGCGAACAAATGCAGATAACAAAAAAAGATAGAACAAATACATGTTACGCGAACGAATACACTGTTTTAGGCTATTGCGCGTACAAAAACAGGCCCTGTACAAAACATCAAATAAATAATGAAAAACTCGGCAAAAAGAAATACATAATATGAAAGAGTTCATATTGGAAAATAATTAACAGATGTTTGTAGCGAATGAAGACAGTGAAGGTTGTGTAACTCAGGTATTAGTCAGGTTATTCCATTCAGTCACCGTTATTGAAAAAAAAAGAATATTTGAAACAATTCTTTTTTATGCTGAATGGAGTAATTGTTAGGCGATGCCTCTGTCTTGTGGCATAACCAGAAGAAAAAGTAATTATATCAGATATGCTTATATTGTCCTGTTTATCGATAAGTTGAAATAAAGATTTTAGTCGGGAAGCACGATTGCGATTCGTAAGTGCAGGCAAGTTGGCTTGTTTTAAAAGTTCAGTTGCAGACGCGCGGGTGAAGTTATTGAAATTAAGCGAACTGCCTTGCGCTGCACCCACTCGAGTTTCTTAATGTTAGTTTGCATATAGGGGCCCAAATAATGGCGTCATATTCAAGGACAGGAAGGATAATTGTTTTATATGCTAAGGAGCGTACGGAACATGCAGACAGTTTTAGTGCTCTCCTAAGAAAAAAGAATTTACGGCGGGCGTTGGTGGTTACTTTATCGATGTCTAGATTCCATTTTAGGATATTAGTTATTCACAGGCCCAGATACTTAAATTCTGTTACCTCGGATAGAGAAACATTGTTAGCTGTGTAATTGAAACTGTGCTTATTCTTTTTGTGAGTAATGCACTTGAAAACAATTTTCTCGACATTGACCGTAATTTTCCAATCTTTACACCAGGCATTCTTAAATGCATCATTTAGTAAGATTTGATCACTAGGACTTTCTATTTCGGAGTATAAGACACAGTCGTCGGCATCAAGTTTATTCTCAACAGGTAGATCTCTTGCAAGGTCATTTATATAGAGCAAAAGGAAGAGAGGCCCAAGAACCGAACCCCGGGGAACGCCAGAGTCAATGAGAAGCTTTTTAGAATCGTGATTCTGAAAGGTAACAAATTGTCTACGCCCAATAGGTAATGTGAAATCCAATTAATTAGTCGGGGATTTTTAAAAATTATGTCTAATTTATGCAGCAATTTCTGATGAGAGACTATCAAAAGCTTTCAAAAAGTCCATGAATATAGCGTCTGTCTGTTTTCCGTTGTTTGTATTGTGACGGGGCGAGGTCTAGGCTTATATGATAACGTCCACCGAGAACCGGCAGCCGAACAAGATGTCTGAGTTGCCTCTCGCGCAAGGCCTAACGCACAGGCGTCTTTTTCATCTCCGCAAAGTGCCACGCTTGCTCCTGTCGATGATGCACCATAACATCACACCCCTGCGGCGGAAGCGCCGTCACGGTGCCTAGTACGGCGGTGACGAACGAGGAGGGTGATACGGTTTGAATCTGCAAACGTGTCCGACAGAGGAACGGCATTTACTGCCGACTTAACTCAAGTGATCTTGGCATACAGCAGACAAACCACCGCCGGACTACAGCGTACCACCCACAGACCAACGGCCTCACCGAGTGGCTTAACAAGACAATCGCCGACATGCTGGCAATGTACGTCGATGTCGAACGCAAGACGTGGGACGCCAATCTTTCGTACGTGACCTTCGCATACAACACGGCGGTGCAGGAGACGACGCAGATATCTCCATACAAATTGGTCTACGGAAGGAGCCCGGCAACGACGCTCGATGCCATGTTACCCAACGTCACCGACGAAGAAAACCTCGATGTGAGTGAGTACCTTCAACGCGCCGAAGAAGCCCGACAAATTGCGTGTCTCCGTATCAAAATCAACAGACGATTGACAGCCGCCGTTACAATCTTTGACGACACTTCGTGGAATACCAGCCCAGTGAACGTGTTTGGGTGTGGACGCCGATATGCCGACGTGGACTAAGTGAAAAGCTTCTGCGACGGTACTTCGGACCGTACAGGGTGGTTCGACGTCTCGGCCCACTTGATTACGAGGTTGTCCCCGACGGCATCACGAACTCTCAATGACACCGATTGTGACCTGAAGTCGTCCATGTCGCGCGCCTCAAGCCGTTTCATGCGCGTTAACAAACAAAAACAGTGTTTTTTATTAATATTGTATCGTAATTTATTCATTGTACTTTCTTGCAATATTGTTGTACGTTCATTTTTAGTTAAAGCATCGGGACGATGCCTTTTTCATAGGGGGGCAATGCCACGTTTCATTTCCCAAGTTTTGTTATCGTCCAAAAACACTACACATTTCTTAGCGCAAACCGCGCCTGCAGTTTTCGAGAAGCTTCCGGACTGTAGTACACCATTTCGATAAAATCACGCCTACTCTGCTTGAACCTACGCCACTGCCAGCGATAACGCTAGAACATTCGACGGCAAGAGTATAAATGCCGACGCGCTTCACCGCTTGTCAGTTGATATCGACGGCCGAAGCTCCGTTCGCCGCTATTAGTCCAAGACTGCTACTGTAATTGGACTTTCCGTTTACCGGGCACAGGTTCGCCCAGATAAACACTTAAACTCCAACGTAAAGTATCTTGTCTTCGGCCACGTCACGACCCCGTGACATTATGCTCTTACGCTTGATTTCGCAAGTCTGATGTGACCCGACCAATTTGTATACAACTCCTTGCAACTTTCTAGCCAGAACTTTCATAAACACCTTATAATCTACGTTTGTTAGCGTGATTTGCCTGTATCCTGTCACTTTGCGTAAAACATGTTGCTCTTTCCCTTTAGGAATCAGCACAGTGTGCGCCCGATTAAACGATGGAGGCAGAGTTCCGCGATCTAAAGACTCTGAAAAATCCTCATGCTATGCGGCGGCCATATCCTCCTTGAACGCCTTGTAAAAGGCGGCATTAATGCCATCTGGACCAGGTGATTTGCCCATGCCAAGATCAGCGATAGCCTTCTCAATTCCCCCTGTAGTGATAGACATTTCTAATAACTTTGTGTCCTCAGCATTGAGTGTCGGCATTTCTATCAAGAACTCATCTACAAAACCCGGCTCCTTTGGTTCGCGATAAGCAAACAAGTCCTGATGATAGCTTTCAAAAGCTTTCATGATATCTTTATGTTCTATCTCTATGTCGTGAGCTCGCGCATATGCCTTTTCATCTGACAAGGCTCACTTTGTCGGGGCTTCACCCACGAGGTATCTCTCAGCTCTTGCTCGTATAATTGCGCCTTTATATTTATCTTATTCAATACATTCAATTTTGTTTTTGACAACCTGCAGCTGATGTGTAAATAAGCCTGGGTTTTCGGCTTGAATTTTCACCAAATCTTTTAGCTCTACCCGTAGCTCACGTTCCTGTTTTCGAGCTTGATACTGCATGTAGCAACCACACTCTATTGCCTTCATTTTTATCTTTTGCCTAAATAATTCCCATCTTTCCGTGGCACTCCTTTCTGCGTTTTTGAAAAAAATCTCGATTTCCTTCTTTGTCTTATCTACAAACCCTTCGTGCGTAATTATCTTAGTATTCAGTTTATATGTTTCCCATACATTCTTTTTTTGCACTTTCTACCTATCTCTAACGAGACTAAGCAATGATCACTGAAGGAAACAGCATAAACATCATAGCTTTGATATAAAGGTACTGTCTCAGAACAAACATATGCTCGATCTAGTCGTGCGTGACTCGAACCTTGAAAATGTGTGAAGTGTTGGCGGCTACCACCCTTCGCAAACAGAGCTACGCCATGGAAAAAGTACCTATTAAGGCTATCTCTAAGCAAACCAACGCTTTCATCACTTAATTTAGCAGTATACGTGCAATCTTCTAGGGTCAAAACACAATTGAAGTCACCCAACAGAATCACACATTTCTGACATTCAAAGTATGCTTGCATTTCCCGAGAAAACAAACATCTGTCTCTCAAATTTGTAGGTGCGTATACACAGATAACTCTAAATTCAGTGTTCCCGTAAGAAAAGTTACACAAAACAAAACGCCCATGTAGGCAACTTGTGACCTCTTCCACAAGAATACCAAGAGAGTTCATGACAAAAATAATACATCCGGCTGATGCTCCCACTGCATGGCTCAAACACGCATTGTACCGCAATGAAAATTCTGATACCAAGCTATCAGTCGCGTCCACAGTACTAACTTTAGTCTCCTGGACCGCGAAAAAGTCAAGGTCTTTGTCTCGCATCAAGCGTTTCAACTGGTACTGTTTGCGAGGCGTTCCTAGACCACGCACATTCAGCGTACCAATGCGTAAAGGCACAGTCATGCTAGCCATGTTGATGATAAAGATGAAACTACAATGTTGCGCTTACCGTGTCTCGTATACCGTGCAGTGGTAAAACCGGGGTCTTACTCGTCTCGATCCTGTCCCCGAACCGGCTGACGATGACGCCGAGCGAGTTTCGAGGGCATATTTTTTTACTCTTAGCGCCCGTGACGCGATGCCACAGACGCTCCGGGCGTTTCAGGTTGCGTTCCGTGCTTTCCACTCGGTTACGCTTGCCGCGTCTTGCGTTGTCGCGTCGGCTGTCTCTCCTCCAGTAGCCCCACCGCGGTGGTCTAGTGGCTAAGGTACTCGGCTGCTGACCCGCAGGTCGCGGGTTCAAATCCCGGCTGGGGCGGCTGCATTTCCGATGGAGGCGGAAATGTTGTAGGCCCGTGTGCTCAGATTTGGGTGCACGTTAAAGAACCCCAGGTGGTCTAAATTTCCGGAGCCCTCCACTACGGCGTCTCTCATAATCATATAGTGGTTTTGGGACGTTAAACCCCACATATCAATCAATCAATCAATCAAATCATGTCTCTCCTCCAGTAGCCTGAACCGTGGCGTCGAGTCCCATGGCATTGCTACCAGTAGCCAACTTCTCAGCCTCTTTGGCGTCCATTAGATCATCTTGGGCGTCGTCTGTTGGCAGCGCGGTCTTCGTAACTCTGGCATAACTCCTGACGCAATCTTGACTTTCATGTCCAAACGTTCGGCATACACCACAGCGGGGAGTGTGGCAGTCTCGTCGTATATGTCCTTGCATGTCACACGTTAGGCAAAGCGGTGCCCGACCTGGGGCCACAAGAAGGACGGTGCCCCTCCAAATTTAAAAAGGTGCGGCAAGTCTTCTAGCACCACGCCTTCCTTCAGTTTCAGTCGTACCAGCCTCGTCGTCGATATCGCGTGTTCAAAGCCCGCGGCGGTCTAGTTGTCGTTCGAAACCTCCAGAACTTCACCAAACTCATTCAACGCTTGTCGAATGCTCTCTTTTGAGACGCCCAAGTCAACCCAGTGGATTCTCACGGTTACATCATGTTGGATAAGGTTGATGATAGCACAGAAGCCACCCTTGACTCGGAGTCCACCTGTTTTGAGTAATGCATCTTTGTCAGCCTTGCTTCGCATCTTCACCAGCCAGATGTGATTCATCTGGAAGGCTCCAATGCCAATGATCGCCTTGATGAGTCCCACTGCTTCCAACGGGGCCCAAAAGTCTTCCGACTGGTATGGTCTTTTTCGCAAATCACCACGCAGAAACACACACTCTTCCATACTGTCACCCGACGGCAATGTAGGCAGCGAAAATCGGTAATGCGATGGTGCAGAAGTGAACCTAACACCGCGGCCAGCAGTGGCCGCAGAAGCACCTCGCACGGAGCAAGCCACCCCAGAGCACATCCTTCACCCGTCAAGTGGCAAGATACTTATATCTACCATTTACCACTGCTCACGAGCATATCCGGGGGGGGGGGGGATTGTGTTTTCAGCATTACGAGTAAGATGGCGGCATGAGCGTGCGTTGCCACATAGCGCGGCGGCCCCACTCTAATCTCCTACGCGTACTTTGCCTGGCTTAGAGAAGGGGAGGGACGCTCCCTCACGCGCCCTTATTTCGCAGTGACAAGGAGGGAAGGTCGTACGCCTTGGCTGGCCTCGGGCCTTAGCTGGAACGATTCTGCAGTAGTTGCCGGGTGCACAAAGATCACGGCAGTCATTGCAGTTCCCGTTTGCGAAAAGCACGCGTATTTCTGACAGAGTAAAGTAACAAATGAGACGCTTATTCGCGTGCATCTATACCTGTGAGTACGTTTTGTGCGTCATTTGTGCGCGAGCAATGCGAGTCATGTTTCTATCTGCTTTCCACTCTGCGTTTGACCTTTCAATTTGTTGCTATCGCGTTCATTAATTGCTTCGCCTGTCCGGCAAAGGTGTGACTTTTTTGTAATTAGTTTGTGATGAACAACTTTGTCGAATGCGTTGCTAAAGTCAAGAAATTTGACATTCATTTGCCCATTTTTATCCAGAGTTTCTGCAAATGAATGAACCACTGAGACTAACTGGGTTACCATTGAATAACCTTTTTTAAAACCACGCTGAAAGTTAGCCAGTACAGAGTTTTTCTCGAGAAATTCCGCACTGCGCTTGGATATACATGTTCGAGAATTTTACAAGTTGGTGATGTTAATGAGATGAGCGGTAGTTTTCTGCAAGTGCATTTTGCCTTTCTTCAAGACGGCAACAACACGAGCCCTGTTCCAATCACTGGGTAGATTTGCACTCAACAGTGAACACCGAAAGAGTACAATGACAAAAGTAGCAGTACTTTCGGCATAACGGCAAAGAAAAAAAAAACATTCGGTATATTGTCTTGACCACAAGATTATTTAGTATTCAACTTCAACATCATTTCGAAAACACCAAGACAAGATATGTATTGTCTACTTTATTAGAATGAAGTACTCATTGCTGAGGCGTATGAAGACTCGCCTAAGAAAGCACGCTATGGAAAACTTTGTTTACATGTTCCGCAATGAAATTCAGATTTGTAACTGTAGTTTCATTGACTAATATATGTGATAACGGCTTCTTACTATCGCTCAGGAAGGTACAGAGCTTCGTAGCCTAGGATCGTTTTTAAATAAAAGTTTAGCAGTGTTGTTTCATTGTAAAAATTTTTGAAGCACGCAAAGCACTTGCCAAATTTATCTTCAATTCGTGAATAATAGCTGATTGGGGATTTCTTGTTTTCAGTCGTTTTACTTTAGCGTTCAGATAAATGATTTTACGCATAATTTAGGGGGTGCGTTTAGCAATCTTTTTATATTTGGTAGGTACAAATGATCTTAAGCAGTGATGACAAATTTTAGTAAATTGTTTCCCAAGCTCGTGAACATCACCTTCATTTTATATAAAGTGAGAGTAGCAACTTTTCATGTACTGCACAATAGAATCATCATCATATCTTGCATGATCATTGAAGGTTTGCGTGGTTGTGCGTTTGTTAGCGGCTGAGTTGGATAAAGAAATAGTAACACTTGCAAGATGATGATCGGACAGGTCACTTCCAATTAAAACAGTATAATAATAAAAATTGCGGCTTAGAAACGCAAAGTCTAATAGTGCACTAGACGAACCTTGTTCTCGAGCAGGCCGCCGAACCTTTTCAACTAGCTAGGTCATGAGTAAATATGATGTCAAAAATTATGTTGGCATTTTAGTTCAATTTGAGGCTTGCCTAAAGAAGTTTGCATTCGACATTCGGTAAATTCAAATCCCTGATAACAAAAACTTTTTTTACTCTCGAATTGTGTCATATGCTCTTCAAATTTCAGCAAATAATCAGCAGTGGCGTCTGGTGGTCTGTAACGCGCCTATAGCACAAAGCATTGATCCAAACAATTTATTTTGGTACACAAACACTCGAGATGAGTGACATCCGCTAAAATAATTGCTTGTATTGAAGGCTTGACAATGATAGCAACACCTCCACCCTTAGTTGACCGGTCTTCCCGAAAGACACTGTAACTTGGAGGAAGAACAAAATTAGCGCTTATTTCATTTCGTTACCACGTTTTCGTGAGTAATGTGCAGGCCATATTAGAGCAATGCGGTCTCACGATAAAATATTTTATCGCGATAATAATATATGGACACTCTCCACTGAATTTTGCCGCCGCGGCGTCCGCGTCTGCGCTGGCGTCGCCGTCACGCACTGCACATGTATACGTATTTATATCTGTGAAAGCCATTAAAATGACCACGTGCGCACCATGAGCACGGGATGTAGTCATGACTTACATGATACGCATGTCATGATTTTCACGTGAGGGCTTGTCGCTTATGCTGACCACGCAGTCATGTCAAACCATACTTTGCGAGATGTCTTGTAACGAAACTACCGCCGGAGCAGCAAGACCATGACGTGTAAATCATAACACCCATGACTTACATGTCATGATTTCCTTGTTATGACAAATCACTTATGCTTATCATACAGTCATGTTATGCCTTACCAATTTGCGTATTTATCCAATTATCCAAACGGCCAAGAGAACTAAAAGTCATAAGCGGATAGACAGATAGACAGATAAATACGGTCAAACCCGCTGAAGTTCGCTAAGAAATTCTTCGCATTTGAAAAAAAAACAGAAGGCAAGAACCTGCCGAGCAAAATCGAACCAGCAACTCTCCATTCGCAGCGCGTGGCGCTAATTACTACGCCACAGGACGTACGTTGTCTCGAACACTAACAGCAGGCCATTCATACATACCACACACCGTTTAGGAGTCCTGAAAGCTTCGAAACTTCGGCGAGTTTTCGTTATCAGTGGCGAGATGACGTGACAGGCTTGCCTAGGACGTGCTCTAAAGGTCATCGCCTCTAAGAAACGCTGTCTTCATGGAGCTTGGTCTCTGCTGCGTGCGTGCTCATTGAGTTATCAGACTTATAATTCGGAAGAGGTCGAAGGTCACTTCGCTGGCTGTCGCAGCCGCGTTTACTAAATGAGCGCCCTGCTGACGCACGACACAGTTGTTTGTGCTTGTCCTGTGTATACTTGTGCGCTCGTTTCGTGCCTCTTTGTTTGTAGTTGAACAGTGCGCTTTAAGTGTCAAGTTTTACCAGTTATTAGTCCTCGCTTTCCCTGTGTAGTCCAGCTTCGTGCATGCGTTCTGCGTGAGGAATGCGCTGCAAGTTTTGAGCTGCTTGCCGTTCCTAGCGTGACTTTGGAATTTGTTGCTGATATGCTGAAACACTACACAATAACACTCAACTGTCTCTGTAAAGACAAGTTTCACTTCTGTGTTATACCGACTCCTTTATAGGGAGACCAGCCACGTTGTTCTTTTTTCACTTTGATGAAGAAAGTTGGCCCATAGTGACAACTGTTGGTGTTTCACGTCCCGAACTCACAGTGTGATTATGAGAGACGCAATACTGAAGAGCTCCTGAAGTTTTGTCCACCTAAGGTTCTTTAGATCAATGGGTACCTAAAAACAACGCGAGCCTCTAGTGCTCCACTACATCGAAATGTTGCCGCGGGACTCGCTCTCTGGAATTCGTGCCGACCTGTTGTGCCCCCGCAATCTCCGACGACAGTGCAGCTCTGGCCGACTGGGCTCGCCCTACGCCATCTCCTGACACGAATAAAAGCTCTCGCCGAGTGGTGCCCCGTCCTCGGACTCTTGCGAACGTGTCCACTTTTCATATCTCCTCTTTACTTCCATCCTTTTCTGTCGTTCGCTGTCCCTGCGCCTTGCTCTCTCCTTCCTCTCTCTATCTATCTCTTTACCTTTAATTTCTATCCTTTTAACTCCTCCTTTACCCCCACCCTCGTGAGCTACCGTTGACGTCTCGCACTCTGATGCAGACAGTTACAGGACTCACTTTCCTCTTATTTTCTCTTTAAGAATCACATAAGAAGAATGTTGCCGCCGGAGCCGGGATTCAACCCCACGGCCTTCCAATCAGCACTGCAGCACTATTACTACAGTGGCGGGAGTAAAGTGGTTCATCTTTCAAGCATCGCTACACTTCAGTTGCTTCAGTTGCTTCAGTATGGCGGTCACGTGTTCATATTAAATAGTCAACGTCGCACCGAATGAATAACCACACAGATAAAGAAACACACATAGACACCACGAGCGCCCGTGGTGTCTATGCGTGTTTATTTCTCTGTGTGGTTGTTAATTCGGCGTGACGTTGACTATTTAATCAAGACATGCAGCAACTAGCCAAACAGTGAGTTCTACTAATGTGTTCATATCTTTAGGCAATATTTAAATGTACGTGGACGCTAGAAATGGCAAATATCCTCGATGAAAGATCATATTGCCTCACCAGAAATGGTTAATTGCCGCCAAGCCCACTGTAGAGACAACATTGATTATTCGAAAACAGCGCATACAAATAGGCATCTGACCAGCTCAGCCACATTGGCTGTATTTCTATAACCTTGCTGTCGCCAGGTTTTAACGCATGACGCAAACACCATAATCTGTAAGATTTAGAGGTTTTCTTTTAAATTCACTTCTGCTATGCAGGTGCTTCACTGGCGAGAGAACGATGCTTCAGCGGCTCTGGCTCCGGCAAGCGCGCGTTTTCTTCCGTTGAGCTGCCAACAAGTTCAGGCGGTCAGTTCACAAGGACGGACTCCACCAGCGTGGTCAAGACATCGGCCGAGGAGTAAGTAGCGGGGATGACCATGTCATTGTGAAAAAAATGGGTTGTATTTTTGTTGTGTAATATACCGGATTGGTTGGGTACCCCAAGTGGCATGATTTACCGACAGAGAGGGTTCGTAGTGACGGGCATTTCATACTCATCGGGTTTGTCAAACAGTGCTCGTAAAAAAATATATGTCAACAGAGGGCAGTACAAGGCTGCTAGCGCAGAATGAGCCAGAGAATAAGAAAGTTGGGCACCACGTACTGGCTCATCGATATTTTAAATTGACAATGAGGTTTAATCAGAAGGAGAGTGAAGAAAACAGATATTGTATGCGACTAATAAAAAACAACAAGAAAACCGTTAAAACCATGAACTGCTGCCGAAAAGAAAAGCAATAAAAAGGGTAAAAATATTGGACAGTTTGACTGTCTGAGCAGGTGGTTCAACACAAACAGCTCTTTTTGAGTGCAACATCAAGGTAAACGTTACCCTTAACGAATGGGTGAAGTGCTTATATACAGGTGTTTAAAAAATTCGTCCAACGCAATAAAAATTATAGGTGAATTAAGAAACTCTTTTACAGCTAGGACATTGTTTTACTGGCTTTTATCAATCGTCAGGCTAGATACTTAGTATCATGGCAAGGCTTTCCTGTCGCGTGGCCGGATATCGACGCTCGCTTATCCTACCCCCTAATACGAGCAAGCATTGTCGTCATTGAGGACATTTTGCAAGTGAATTGTAAATAAGCTTTTTCGTGTGCCAGTCTCGGTTCCAGCGGCTAAGTTAGCTAAATTTTATCACTCCGCGGTGATTACCAGTGGCCACCTCTCAAAAAATTTCAAAGAGGTAGTGGACTTTTCGCAGGAGTGAGTTAAATTCGCCTTTTTGATTACACCGCTTAGTTTCAATGGTTAAAATTTATTCTTTTATCTCTCTAATTAGTGCCGTAGTTATTGCTTGTGCGCATTGAAAGATGCATAGTGCCACTGTAAAAGGAACACCACCGGTAGCACGCCGATGCGTCTTTTTTGTTATTTTTTCAATAATTCTGGACACATTTCTTGCAACACAGACCCATTTCTTTGACTTGCACCTTCTCATCTCATCTCATCTTTTTTCATCAAGTGTGAACATGGAAAAGTGCATGGGTACAGATTCACTGGGAGGTCCCAAGGTAAGAACCGCAGGCGGGACCTATATACCTTCTCAAAGCTACTCGGACATGTTATTCCCTCGCAGATCAATAATCATATTGAAGATCAGAACACGCTTTTAGAACATCAGCATGCTTTTTGCAAGGGATTCACTTGTGACACCCAGCTTGTAGGATTTAATAACGACACACGTTACCTCATGGACTTCGGGTTTCAAGTTGATGTCTTGTTTCTAGACGTCTTGAAGGCATCTCATCGCGTCTTTCACCACAGATTACTACTGAAGTTAAAGCACGTCAAATTTTACTTTCCGGTTGTAGCATTAATAAAGACTTTCTTTCCTTTCGCATTCAATTTACCTCAGTAAATGAGTCTATCTCTACATTAACAGAGGTCACATTTGGTGTACCACAAAGGAGTGTGCTAGGCCCACTGCTTTTTTTAACGTTCACCAATAGTTTACCGAAGATAATTTCTTCACAAATTGTATTATTCGCCGATGAGAGCGCTGTGTATCGGGCCATGAAAATGACGAAGACCACCAATCTATGCAACCTGAGCTCGAATCCGTCAGTTCATGGTGTTCATAAGGCAAATGAAGCTAAGTCATTCCAATACTAAATTCATCTCCTTTACACAAAATCCGAGCCGCCTTCCCATCACATACACTCGTAGACTCATCACACAAATATCCAGTACATCACCTCAAATTCGACCTCTCCTAGAATCATCGCATTGCTTCACACAAATTGTTGAGCTCACGTTGGATGCTTCTGCAGGTTATTCTGTACAATGTTTCCAGCTATCGTGTTAAAAATGTATGCTCATAGCGGTGTCGCGGCCACCTGACACTTATAAGCATTCTTGTTTATTTGTGACACATCTGTGGCATCTTTTGTCTATTTGTGGCGGCGTAGAGCTAAACCCAGGAGCCATGTCTAAATTGCAAGAAGAGAACCTTGAGCTCGTTGCTTGCACTGTCTTAAGACTGGAGGCGGACTGTGCCAATATTGAAGAGTGCGTTAATAAGGCAATGCTGCTTCACGAGACCTTGAAAAGTGACATCGAGGCAGTTTCTCGGGGCTTGTTTGAGTTGGAAGCCAAAGTGGCAACTGGTATAGATTGTACCTCCTTGCCTAACTACAGCGATACCCTTGATAGGATTATGAAGAATGACTGATATGACCCGCGCCTCTAGCGTTGAGGCCGAAGTATTGAAGGACGTTTTGAATGACGCGTCCACTATACTTTCGAATAACAACTACAGAATTGAAGACAAAGTGCACGACTTCGAGAATCACTCACGTAGATGCAACCTATTGTTTTTCGGAATCTCTGACCTAACGCTTTCTTCAGTTGCCAGGGCACATCGGTTAGGGCGCTTTTCCTAAGGCAAAACCCGACCTATAATCGCTAATTTCTTCAACGCAAGGAAATTGACCCAGCACTAGGTCATGGTTTCAAACGGAAGAACACTGCCTTTAGTATTTCACGTGATTTGTCTGAGGCCGCAAGAATGAAACGTCGCAATCTCTTGCAATTTTGATTTATGATTTTAATGTAGGGTTTAACTTGCGAAAACCACCATATGATAATGAGAGACGCCGTAGTGCAGGACTCCGGAAATTACGACCACCTGTGGTTCTTTAACGTCCACCGAAATCTGAGCACACGGGCCTACAACATTTCCGCCTCCACCGGAAATGCAGCCGCCACAACGAGGATTCGATCCCGAGACGCGCGAGTCAGCAGCCGAGTACCTTAGCCGTTAGACCGCCACGGCGGGGCATTGAAATTTTCCAAGGTGGTGAGAAAAGATGGTGAAAGGATTTGTTTTGTATTCAACAAGCTATTTATCAACAGTGACGTGTACGAGTGGAAATCCAAAGCTGATCACACATGTGTATCGCGGTACGTTAGCGATTGATGCACATGCAGTTTAACTGCACTCTGCGGTTCCGCTCAGTGCATCAGCTAAGATCATATATGCGATGGCAGTATCACCTTCTTACATACAAATATCAGAAGTGTGCTCTCCAAATCCATTGCCTTATCGTGCATCATTGATACATGCTCAGCGTCTTTAGATTTACTTAGTGGGACATGGCGTGACGAGACCATGTCGGACTCGCATATTTTGAACAGTTGGTCTTTGTTTGCAATTTTTCGTTGTGGTTGTCAGCAAAAAAAGGTGGTGGCGTTCTTTTGGCAGTTCAAAAAGAGTTCTAATCATCAAATCTTTCAATTGACACTTTTTAGAATGCTTATGGGTGACTGTGAAATGTGGCTTTAGCCATTGGTTGATTGGTGTATTTTATCCACCACCTAACCTGAGCGCCACTTTCCCTGACGAATTTCAAAGAATTCTCCATGTTCTCATTGATCGCTTTCCTAACTATGCCCTCCCCATTTTCGGTGATTTTACCTTTCCTGGAATGAACTGGACAATTTTATCTGCCTCTACTCTCGGACAAAAGCGCACCACTTTCTTTAAACAGGTCCTGACTTTTCTTTACCGCAGGTCATTACTATAGTCCCACAAGTAAGACGGTTTCATCTTCAATTATTCTTGACCTTTTTTTAACGAATAATCCTAAATATACATTGTTTTGTACCACGTAGATGGTTTGTCAGATTTTGACATTGTAATCGGCAAGCTTTCAGTTTTTTTCTATCAAACGTCATATTACGAACAAAATTATACGATGTTACAAGAAAGCTAACGTTGATATAATCAATCGCGAGTTATCAGCTGTTTCTAATGTATTCTCAGCCGCTTATCTAACGAATCAGTAGAAGAAATCTGGAAGGGGTTAAAGAGCACACTTATCGATTTGATTGACCTATGGCCAAAATCAGGTGTTTCGACTTGACTCCGTGGTTTGAAGATCGGCTCCGTCGTCTCAATATTAAGAAAATACGCCTGCATTGGAGCGCTGATAAATATCGTCCATCGCATTGATGAAAACGGTACCAATTGTGCAAAAAAGCATACCAAGCACTGTTAAAAACAACATGACGCTCTGTTTTAGGTAATTATCTTTCTTCTCTTCTTGATTGATTGATTGATATGTGGGGTTTAACGTCCCAAAACCACCATATGATTATGAGAGACGCCGTAGTGGAGGGCTGCGGAAATTTCTACCACCGGGGGTTCTTTAACGTGCACCCAAATCTGAGTACCCGGGCCTACAACATTTCCGCCTCCATCGGAAATGCAGCCGCCGCAGCCGGGAGTTTCTTCTCTTCTTGCAAATAACCCGCGGCGTTTTTATCGTGTTATCAACCCACGCAGTTACCCTCAAATTTCACTTACTAAACCACATGGCGACATTGTGTCAGACAATGGAAGCGCTCAATTAAAGATGCTTTCTTCTCCGTTTTTACACATGTGGATGACGTCCAGCCCACCCATCAGTAATCGTACTTACCTATCGATGTCTCAAATAGGTGTCAGCGAACAAGGAATTCACACAATATTAAATAACCTTAAGCTCCCTTTCGCATCTGACCATCAAGGGATTAACAAAATACTGAAAAATATCTCACCCAGCTTCTTGCCCAATCTGTGTGCCCTTTTTTCACATTCCTTATCATCTCGTATCCTTTCTCACGACTGGCGGGTGGCCTGACTCATTCCAATTTTTAAGTCCGGTGATCGCTGCACGCCGCTCAACTATCGTCATTACCTATACAATATGCAAACTTCTAGAACAACATTTACATTCAAATGATCAACTATTTGAGGAAAACTATCATCTTTAAACATGAGCACGGTTTTCGCAAAGGATATTCTTGTGACACTCAGCTCGCCGGATTTGTACCTGACCTGCACTCATCACTAGACTCTGGTTTTCAAGTTTGCGCGATCTTTTTGGATTACTCGAAAGCTTTTGATCACGTTCCCTAATACGGACTTATACTAAACCTAACCAATTTAACATTCGCCCCAATGTTATTTTATGGATAAATAAACTCCTTTCGCACAGATTACAGTACACAGTCGGCAATAACTTTCATTCTAGTTATGTGAACATAACGTCAGGTGTCCCCCAGGGTAGTGTTATAGGTCACTTGCTTTTTCTAAATTATAATAATGCTTTGCCTAATTGTCTGTTTTCCCATATTAGACTACTGGCTTATCATTGTGTACTGTACCGTAGTATATCGAGTAATGCCGATCGGGAGCTCCTCCAAATAGACCTTGTCAATACTTGGTGCACCTCATGTATAGGGACCCTTAATGAACCCAAAAGATCATTAATGTCATTTACCATAAAAACTCGCATACACACATCTTGTGCTTTAAATAATACCAGATTAGCTCTCAGTAGTAGTTACAAATACCTCGGTGTTCACTTTCAGACAGATCTCACGTGGCAATACCAGATTTACGTCATCCTTGCTTGTCACAGAACGAGCGCTAAAAATGGGCGCGCCACCAAATTCTTGCGATAACGGGCGGGAGAAACGCCGCGAAGTCAAAAGGAAAAAAAAAGGAAAAAAAAGAAAACAAACGGCCAAGGCTCCCCGGGCGCGCGCTCTCCCCGCAGAAGCGTGGCTTCACCGACGAACCTCCTCGCCCCACAACGGCGGCCGAGAAAGCACTCGATTTTTCCAGAACGAAAGGGGCGTGGTCATACCGAGTTGACTCATCGGCCGGGGAGGGCATTCCAACCGTCTCGCCCTCTTCCCAGCTTTCGCTGCGTATCGCGCCGACGAAATGACGAGAACCGCCTGGAATGCCGCGCGCAAGGTATTTAACCGAGCAGCCGAGATGAGAGATCAGGAGGAGACGGAAGTGAGCGCCAGAGCGCGTAGGGATTCCGCCGTGTAGTCGGCGAAGGTTTTGGTCCGTAGGGACGAAGCCGGAGATGAAGAGGATTTCCACCTGAGGGGTGAAGGCTCGGGCTACAAGCAAGAGCGTGTGCTTACCGCTAATGAGCGAGGACGCGTGGCAACAGCTGCGTGTGTGAAGCCGACGTGTTCCGGCGAAGAAGTTGAAGTTTGAAGAGTGGCCAATTGAAGACGGGAGGTTTCCTGGAAGAGAAACTTCGAGGGCTGCGGAACGACAACAACGCTGGACTTTGAGTAAGTGATTCTCGGAAGAGTATCATCTAGACTTTGGTTCCAAGAACTTTGGACTGAATAGGTTTTCTATCTCTTTAGTCTTTAAGTGTCTTGGTTGTTCAATGCATGCGACTGCATTGTAGTGTGTATTGTTGTCTGTGTCCGTTGTTTCGAGTGTGGCTGATTGTATTGTGTTGTACGTTGATTGATTGGTTTGATTGGTGACATATTGTATGCAACTATTGTGGAGTGTGCATTTTTATGTATTGTTTTCGATCTGCCATTATTGAGAATATAATTTGTTTGTTTATCAACTCTCGGCTCTGACTTGTTCTTTGGGCCACAGCCGGCATTCGCTGGCGCACCAAAAAGGACCACTTCTAAATTGTCCACGCTTTCGTGGTGCGGTTCGGGGGGCCGATACTTCGGCTCTTGGAATTAGCCCGGCGATCGCCTCCCTAATAAACGGGACATGTGTGACAATTAATCTGGCGTCCGCGAAACAGGACCTTTTGGTGCACAGTGTGTCCAAAGTAGTGAGAAAGAGCCTCGAGTTGTTGATAGTGCTATCGGAACAATTTTGTGTGTTGTTCAGTGTTCTCGTTAACGAGTGCAGGGGAGTGTTCCGATAGACCGATTTAGGCAGATACTTTTTGCACGCGGCAAGGTTTTATCTGCGAGTTGCGAGACACAATGGATCTCGAAAAGTTAGTTGCGCTTGGTGAGAAGATGGGTCTTTCCGGTGCCGAACTACAGAAATGGGTAAGCCAGAAGGAGAAAGAGGCGGTGGAGAGAGAAAGGTTGGCAGCTGAGAGAGCCAAGGAAGCAAAAACAGCTGAGTTGGAACGAGAGAGGTTGGTGGTCAAAAGAGCCAAAGCGGAAAAAGAAGCTGAGTTGGAGAGAGAGAGGTTGGCGGCAGAGAGGGCCAAGGAAGAAAAGGCAGCTGAGTTAGAGAGAAAGGCTGGCCGCTGAAAGGGCGAGAGAAGAAAGAGAAGCAAAGGAGCAACAGCTGAAAGAAGAAAGAGAGGCAAAAGAGCGACAGCTGAAGGAAGAAAGAGAGCAGCAATTGAAGTTGGAGCTGGAGAGAGAAAAGTTGGCAGCCGAAAGGGCGAGAGAAGAAAGAGAAGCGGAGATGGCGGAAAGGGAACGGCAGCGGCAGCACGAGATGGAACTCGAGCGGCCCCGTTTGCAACAGCGAAGCGAAACTCCCGTCCAAGCTAGAGTTGAAAGCAGCGAACGGGAAGATCACGGCTTCCGCTTGAACCCAAGCAAGCTGCTCGTAGCGTTTGATGAAAGGAAGGACGACCTTGACGCGTACCTTCACCGATTTGAGACGATTGCGAAGAGCCAGAATTGGCCGGAACATCAATGGGCAACTGCTTTGAGTACTTGCTTGAGTGGTGAAGCGCTCAGTGTGTACGGTAGGCTGACGCCGACCGATGAAGCCAACTATGCAAAGGTGAAAGCTGCTTTGTTGAAGCGATTTAGATTCACTGTGGAAGGATTCCGGGACAGATTTCGGACAGGAAAGCCAGCTGATGGTGAGACGGCTACGCAGTATGCCACCCGACTTTGCCATTATTTCGACAGATGGATTGAACTTTCAGGGACACCGCAGGAGTACGATGAGCTTAGAGAACTGCTAATTAGAGAACAATTTCTTACTAGTTGCCACCCAAGCCTGTCACTGTACTTAAAAGAGAGGAAGGCTGACTCACTTGAAGACATGCTTGAATTGGCTGATCAATTCTTGGAAGCGCAGAGTGGCACTAATTTGGCCAAGGTCAAGAAGGAATGTCCTGATGATTCGAAGAAATTGGTTCCCGAAGAAAAGAAGCGTGCACCAGAGAGCATTCCGCGATGTTTTTTGTGCAACCGAGTGGGTCATCGCGCGAAGAACTGTCGAACGATCTTTACGAGCCCTACGGCAGTAAAATGTTTTAAGTGTGGTCAGACTGGGCACAAAGCAGATGCATGTCGAAACGGAGCGAGTCAAACTCACCAGGTATCATGTGTGCAAGCAGCACCGTAATCCGATAATAATGCCGTCACCGACGGATTCGTAGAATTAAAAAATGGGGAGAAAATTCCTATTGTTGGTGCTGTAATGTCAAAACAGTCGACCGGTGTTACGAAGCGAATGCCAACACTGCCTGAAAAGGTTGCGGGCAAGAAGATTACGGTTCTAAGAGACACCGGTAGCTCCACAGTTATCGTGCGGAGAAATTTGGTACGGGAAAGTAAGTTGACAGGCATAACGAAACCGGTTTGCCTAATTGACCGTACGGTTCGGATGCTTCCCGAAGCAGAAATTGAGGTTGAAACCCCGTACTTCAGCGGGAAGGTTACTGATTTATGCATGACGACCCCCCTGTATGACCTTGTCATCGGAAACATCGACGGGGCGCGAGGGCCAAGTGATCCAGAATGTTTGGGAGAAGACCCGAAGATAGAGCCCTCGCCAACACAGCGGCCGCGAGATACAGTGGAGGAGCATCCCGTGATGGATCTCACTAGAGCCCAAGGTGAAGCTGCGGCGCAAGAGACAGCGAAGAAGAAGACAATCGTGTCGAATAAGTTCACGGGCCGAGCAACTGGACTTACGTCGGCACGACCTCAACCGACCGACAGTGTAAAGGAGACGGAGTTGGCCAGCCGGGCAAAATGTAGAGGCATGATCAAGCGGGTAAATAAACAGACAGGACCCGTCGAATGTAATGACCCGTTAACGGTGTCGGAAGTGACAACGATGGCTGAGACGCCGCCTCAGATACCGTCGTTGGAAAGGGCTCGCCGAAAAAGAACGAGGAAAAACAAGAAGAGATCGAGCGAGCACCGCAAGAAAGGACGCAAGTGCAGCTCAAAGTACACAGGATAAGTGCTGAGGTCAAAGCAGAATGTGTTTGGCAGTGTTGAGTGCCATATGTTGTGTTAATGTTCTGGTTATCCTGTGTCACAAGTGACGAAGTGTTGTGCTGTGATGTGATGTATAGTATTGGACCATTGTTGTAATGAGAGAACTTTGTACATTTGTATTATTGGGAATGTGAGGTGCAGTGTTGTACTCATGTGCTTGTGGTTGTGT
This sequence comes from Rhipicephalus annulatus, assembly GCA_013436015.1. Lineage (NCBI taxonomy): Eukaryota > Metazoa > Arthropoda > Arachnida > Ixodida > Ixodidae > Rhipicephalus > Rhipicephalus annulatus. Next base: position 747,587 of record WOVY01016023.1, on the reverse strand, counting down.
TTTCACGTGTTGTGTAATTGAATTACAAGGTACAATTAAGTGATCTATTGTGAAGGTGAAGTGTCATGAGCGACGGATGGTGTTACAGTCTGTAAGAGTGTGTGGTGACTGTTCGCGCTCGTTTGTGTGTTTTTGAATATTATGAGATAATATTTTTAAAGTGGGGGGCAGTGTTACAGAACGAGCGCTAAAAATGGGCGCGCCACCAAATTCTTGCGATAACGGGCGGGAGAAACGCCGCGAAGTCAAAAGAAAAAAAAAGGAAAAAAAAGAAAACAAACGGCCAAGGCTCCCCGGGCGCGCGTTCTCCCCGCAGAAGCGTGGCTTCACCGACGAACCTCCTCGCCCCACAACGGCGGCCGAACAAGCACTCGATTTTTCCAGAACGAAAGGGGCGTGGTCATACCGAGTTGACTCATCGGCCGGGGAGGGCATTCCAACCGTCTCGCCCTCTTCCCAGCTTTCGCTGCATATCGCGCCGACGAAATGACGAGAACCGTCTGGAATGCCGCGCGCAAGGTATTTAACCGAGCAGCCAAGATGAAAGATCAGGAGGAGACGGAAGTGAGCGCCAGAGCGCGTAGGGATTCCGCCGTGTAGTCGGCGAAGGTTTTGGTCCGTAGGGACGAAGCCGGAGATGAAGAGGATTTTCACCTGAGGGGTGAAGGCTCGGGCTACAAGCAAGAGCGTGTGCTTACCGCTAATGAGCGAGGACGCGTGGCAACAGCTGCGTGTGTGAAGCCGACGTGTTCCGGCGAACAAGTTGAAGTTTGAAGAGTGGCCAATTGAAGACGGGAGGTTTCCTGGAAGAGAAACTTCGAGGGCTGTGGAACGACAACAACGCTGGACTTTGAGTGAGTGATTCTCGGAAGAGTATCATCTAGACTTTGGTTCCAAGAACTTTGGACTAAATAGGTTTTCTATCTCTTTAGTCTTTAAGTGTCTTGGTTGTTCAATGCAAGCGACTGCATTGTAGTGCGTATTGTTGTCCGTGTCCGTTGTTTCAAGTGTGGCTGATTGTATTGTGTAGTACGTTGATTGATTGGTTTGATTGGTGACATATTGTATGCAACTACTGTGGAGTGTGCATTTTTATGTATTGTTTTCGATTTGCCATTATTGAGAATATAATTTGTTTGTTTATCAACTCTCGGCTCTGACTTGTTCTTTGGGCCACAGCCGGCGTCCGCTGGCGCACCAAAAAGGACCACTTCTAAATTGTCCACGCTTTCGTGGTGCGGTTCGGGGGGCCGATACTTCGGCTCTTGAAATTAGCCCGGCGATCGCCTCCCTAATAAACGGGACATGTGTGACATTGCTACAGCAAATCGTTCACTCGGTCTTATCAAACATTCGCTAAAGAATGCCCTCCCTATATACGTAAGCTCACCTGCTTAACACTTGTTTGACCCAAAAATGAGTACGCTTCAGCTATTTGAGACGCAGTTCAAGCCTATCTTATCCATATTGAATCCTTTCAAAAACTTGCTGTGCGTTTTATTTTTACAGATTACTACGTGCTTCAAGCATCACTGCACTAAGAGATTGCGCCGAACTTTAACCAATATGCAAAAGTTGCCAAGCAGCTCGCCTTTCATTTTTTCATAAACTTACCATCATTTTATTCTTTCTGACAATTTTTTCAACCCCCTGCAGTAATTTTTCCTCGCCGTGATTACCAGTACAAAGTCAGACAAGTCTTATCTCCCACTCATCGTTTCGCTGATTCTTCCATACCACGAACTATTATTGAATGGAACTATTTACCATCTCACGTAGCTACCAAAAAAAACACCACAAAATTTCAAGATCTTCTACGCACTGAGCGTATTATCTAAATGTGGTGTCCTACGCGTGTTTGTTTAATAGCGTATCTCTTTTGTTAGTCTTTGTGTAGTTCCTTGTAAATTTTGTGTATATCATGTAGTTTATTTGAGAAGACATTCGGCATCTTCCTTCTATGCTCGCACTTCTAGTTTTTTTACCACTTGTGTCTAGTCACTTCAGTTCCTAATTTCAAAGTATGTTGTAGTTTGAATTTATTTCTTTGAACTTTGAAGTTTGAAGTGCATTATTATTAGCAAAGTAGCGATACATAAAATGAAGGAAACGTTTTACAGACCAGGGTACCATAGTCCGAAGATTTTGGACAAGGGTCCCATAGTCCGGAAAAAAATTGCAATGGCAAATGAGAAGACAAATTAGTATAAACAGAACAATGTTACATAACGGGGTAATAGCAAAACAATGAAACGAATAAAACATAGTAATATATACATCTATAACAATGCAAATCATCATCATCATCATCAGCCTGTCTACGTCCACTGCAGGACAAAGGCCTCTCCCATGTTCCGCCAGTTAACCCGGTCCTGTGCTTGCTGTTGCCAATTCATACCCGCAAACTTCTTAATCTCATCTGCCCACCTAACCTTCTGTCTCCCCCTACCCCGCTTCCCTTCTCTGGGAATACAGTTGGTGACCCTTAATGACCAGCGGTTATCCTGTCTACGTGCTACATGCCCGGCCCATGTCCATTTCCTCTTCTTTATTGCAGCAATGATATCCTTAACTCCCGTTTGTCCCCTAATCCACTCTGCTCTCTTCTTGTCTCTTAAGGTTACACCTACTATTTGTCTTTCCATTGCTCGCTGCGTCGTCCTCAATTTAAGTTGAACCCTCTTTGTGAGTCTCCAGGTTTCTGCTCCGTAGCTAAGTACCGGCAAGATACAGCTGTTATATACCTTCCTCTTGTGGGACAGTGGCAATCTACTTGTCATAATTTGAGAGTGCCTGCCGAATGTGCTCCACCCCATTCTTATTCTTCTAGTTACTTCAATCTCGTGGTTAGGCTCTGCGGTTATTACCTGCCCTAAGTAGACATAGTTTTTTACAACTTCAAGTGCACTATTACCTATCGCAAAGCGCTGCTCCTTTCCGAGGTTGTTGTACATTACTTTCGTTTTCTGCAGATTAATTTTAAGACCCACCTTTCTGCTCTCCTTGTCTAACTCCGTAATCATGAGTTGCAATTCGTCCCCTGAGTTACTCAGCAATGCAATGTCATCGGCGAAGCGCAGGTTACTGAGGTACTCTCCATTAACTCTTATCCCTAACTGTTCCCATTCTAGGCTCCTGAAAACGTCCTGCAAGCACGCAGTGAATAGCATTGGGGAGATTGTGTCCCCCTGCCTTACACCCTTCTTTATTGGTATTCTGTTGCTTTTTTTATGAAGCAGTATGGTAGCAGTTGATCGCCTGTAGATTTCTTCCAGAATGTTTATATATATTTCATCTACGCCCTGATTCTGCAGTGTCTGCATGACGGCTGATATTTCTACTGAATCAAACGCCTTCTCGTAATCTATGAAGGCTATGTATAGTGGTTAGTTATACTCTGAGCATTTCTCTATTACCTGATTGATAGTATGAATGTGGTCAATTGTTGAGTAGCCTGTTCTAAATCCTGCTTCATCATCAGACCGTAGTGGGAATGCTCCATGCATGTCTTCCTTATTGTTGTTCAGCAGCGTTGGCGGCCACCCACCACGGAGCCCAACGAGGGGACGCTACAAGGTTACAAATGCTGAAACCTGCAGACGCCAGCCGTACAATGCCACTATAACCCAATGCGCCTAGACCAAGGTAGGCTATTTGCACAGGGTTAACCCTAGCCGTCAGGAAGTTTGGAAGTAAACGGAAGAGAGTAGAAGACAGGACAGATAAATAGTAAGAGATAAAGACGAGGATGTAGGAAGAGAGAGATAGGAAAAGGCGACTGCCGATTCCCCTGGGTGGGTCAGCTCAGGGGTGCCGTCTACGTGAAGCCGGGGCCAAAGGGGTGTGTTGCCTCTGCCGGGGGGCCTTAACGGTCCAATCACCCAGCGTCGGCTCAACCCCCAGGATCCCCTTTTCCTCGGGCACGGCAAAGCCACGCACGGCTAGGCGTGGGAGGGAGTCGAAACTCCCCCGTTAGGTCGGGTTCGTGATGTCGCTACACACCAAACGCCTACTTGCGCAGGCGCCCCTGCGGTTCTCAGTTTCACAATATTACATAAATGTTTGAAGAGCATTTGAAAGATGAATTTTGTAATGTAAAGCACACTTCTGTGACGTCCTCGCAAACACGGACTGAACCCCGCTCCTTTCGAGATGCGTGTGCTCGTTTCTCAAACTCACGCATAAAGGGCATTCCGGAGTTAAGTACCAGAAGGATTATGTCTACTATTCTCACGGGCTCCCCCACGCAAAGTCGTGGACCGGGTGGCGCCTTGTCGTCTACAGACGATGTGACAGAGTACAATAATCGGCGCGCACCCTTCAGATCTGTGGCATGGGGGAGCAGCAGAACACCTTTTGTTGGTTCGGGGAAAGCGACCTTTGCGGCAAGCGCCTGTGCCGGGTCCATTATGCCTTTCCGTCAGTCTCCGTGGCGCCAGGGCTCTTACTGCGTTCTGCGCGGATGGCCGCCCGCGACGATGAACGACGAGGAAGCGGCGGCTACGGAGAATTTCGTGGAAGACACTGAGCTGCATAGAAACGTTGAAACTTGGTCTGGACATCGGCTCGCCAAGTACCGAAAACATCGGGACCATTGTTCGCCCGTAATTAAAGTGTCATCGGACGGCTCGCCCCTCACTCTCCCTGAGGCTCGAGTTTGTACCTCGTTACTTGCTCGGCTCTGTTTGGGAGAGGGTTTTATACTGGTGTAGGCCGCGGGGGCGGCCGCCGAAGAGGATACACTCGAATTGAGAAGAAAAGATATGCCGCGTGGAGTGGCGGACTGGTTTTGGTGCCCCGGTAGGGCGGAGTCGGGTCCTACAAAAAGGGGACTACGAAACGAGCTGGGGGGTCCGACAGATACGATGTGAAGAGTCGAAGGGAGTCAGAGAGATGATGCGATGAGCTCGAAATGGTAGAGAAGCTAAGATGGAAACCACTAAGAGGGAAGACGTAGGCGACGATGACGAAGACGATGAAGACGGCGACGGAAGGAGACAGATCAGACCGCGACGGAAAGAACCAACCTTCGGCCCGATTTGAACAACCAGCTCCGAGGCCCCCGTCAACATGGACCTTTCGTGAGACGGACTTTATGCACCTTATTTAGAGTAACTTTGCCGGAAGGGAGGTGGTGACTTGAGACATTGCGTGGTTTTGTTAATTTATGACTTTATCATTTGTATCGTCGTGTGTTTACTTTGTATTGAGGCACCTTTGTATTGGCACCGTTATTTCTCTTATGTATCCGGCGTCGCATGTCGCAAATGTCCAAATCATGTGTTATAATTTACTGCAGTGGTTGATGTACGTGGTATACGATGTTTTAAGTTAGTATAAATTAAATTTTAAATTTTATTTTTTTAATTTAAATAAATTTTTAAAATTTTTAAACTAAAATAATTTTAAATTAAATTAAATTAAATTAATTAAATTACATTTGGTATATACGGCCTGATAGATGTATTTGTGTACCCTGTTTGAATGGAATCTGGTAGTTTACTGGATGCAAACATGAGTATCATTCGAACTTCATTCACAATGCCCCAACCTGTGCAGGGTTCCGCAGTGTCGGCATCATCATTGGCCGTAATTAAACCATCACAACAGATGTGCCCCCCGCTCTCGCAGGTCGGAAAATGCTAGAGGGAGCTGATTTATGCGGTCGTCTAAACATCGGCTCCTGCTTGTTCACCTTTTTTTCTGTGAAAGTTAGCTATGTGTTTGATGCCTTTTGCTCCAATCGACACCTGAAGTCTTGAAGACAACGTGTAAACAATTTTGTCACGGGGATAAATCTTTGACCGAATTTCGAAGGACTTTTTTGTTAGACCACACTGTGGCTTGCTAGGCCTAAGGTTAGGCTTAGCTAAGCCTAACCAAAGGCTCAGCGCATTTCAGCTATCAAGATAGCTATGCAAGTCACTGTGCAATGGGGGGACATTTCTCCCGAAGAATTCCAGTGTTCCGGATGGACAACGGCGCTTTGTAAGCGTAAGTCAACTAAACCACTCGTGGCAGGCGCTGCAGTTCAAGGCCCACCACACAGCAAGAACGCTGACACCCGATCTGCCGCCAACGTGAAGAAATGCCTACCCAAAGCGTCAAGGCTGCCTCATCTACCAAGGAAGCATTTTCAAATCATTGTTAGGCCTTGGGGAGGCCTGAACGTCAAGAGTACCAGTAACGTCCGGATTTCTCAAGCCCTCTCGACAGCGGGGCGTTTCCCAGCTGCGGATATCGCAGAATACATCATTTGTCCTAACGCTGTGCAGAACAATGTTGTGATTAGTACGCCATCGCAAGCCAACGCTAAGGCCTACGCAAGTCTAGAGGCCATCACCGTTATCAACGCAGGGTATGAGGTTAGCTCTTACATTGCTGCGCCCGACAACACATGCAAGGACATCATCAGAAACATCGATAGGGAAATTGACGACGAAGAGCTCAGAAGACTTCTTATTCAACCGAGGAATCTGTTCTCGAAGTGTGGTGAATCAAGAATTCTACCACAGTCGTTATCCTCTTTGAAGGACTTCCGAGTCCCAAATTACGTCATGTGTGGTTTCAGCATAGTCAAGTGCACCCTCTACCGACGGCAGACGGACGTCTGCTACACCTGTGGTAGACTAGGCCACAGAGCTGAAGTGTGTCCCACTCCAGGAAATGTTATCTGTCGAGGTTGTGGAATCACCTCCCCTGGCGACCAGCACGTTTGCTCACCGAAGTGCGCCTTCTGTGGAGGGCCTCATCCAACAGCCGACAGAACCTATACACAAAGATTCGAGATACCTTAAATCGTCAGCAGTGCAAAAGAGAGAGACTCGACTTTGCCAAGAACTTCCCACCGATACATGAGCTGTCCGAATCGACCAACAAGTCCAGGTCCCAGTGCAGGAGCTCGAGGGGGCGCTTCCGATACAGGAGTTGTCCCTGATCCACAAGCATTTCTCAGTCCCGGAGCTGTTCCCGATCACGGGGCCCGGCCTTCAGCATTCAGGTGCCTGCTGCTATAGCGACCGAGTGGGCTGATCGCGTCAAAAGCTCCCAGAAACAGGTGATGGGGGGCATACTGCCAGAGCAGGACAATGATAGAATTATTCAGCTGGAAAGGGAGAATGCTGCACTAAAGGAGGCGACCGCGTAACTTAGAGTCGAGATAGTCGCACTTAAGAATGCTAATAACGCTGAGTGAGGCTCCACAACCTCCTCAGGTCACTAGAATGAAACGCCCATTGAAACACCTATGGATTGATTGATGTGGGGTTTAACATCCCAAAACCACCATTTAAATATGAGATGCTGTAGTGGAGCGCTCCAGAAATTTCGACCACCTGGGGTTCTTTAACGTGCACCCAAATCTGAGAACAAGGGCCTACAACATTTCTGACTCCATCGAAAATGCAGCCGCCGCAGCCGGGATTCGATCCCGCGACCTGCGGGCCAGCAGCCGAGTACCTTAGCCACTAGACCACCGCGGCGGGGGAACGCCTATGGAAACGCCCGTGGAAACGCCTATAGAAATGGCCAGAAAAACGCCCGTAGAAAAACCCGCGGAGACGCCCGTTGAAACACCAATGAAAGTGCAGTGTACTGTTGTCCAGCCAAAAACAGGGCTTTGACGAGGCACGCACTTCATGAGGAACTGCATAGTTTTAAAACGGAGATCAGAGACATGTTCCAGTCACTTAGCCAAACAGTCGCATTGGTTCATGTTAAGGTCGATACCTTAGCGGACAAATTCAGCGCACTGGATGCTAAAGTCAATACGAACGCCTATGGAAACGCCCGTGGAAACGCCTATAGAAACGGCCATGAAAACGCCCGTAGAAAAACCCACGGAGACGCCCGTTGAAACACCAATGAAAGTGCAGTGTACTGTTGTCCAGCCAAAAACAGGGCTTTGACGAGGCACGCACTTCATGAGGAACTGCATAGTTTTAAAACGGAGATCAGAGACATGTTCCAGTCACTTAGCCAAACAGTCGCATTGGTTCATGTTAAGGTCGATACCTTAGCGGACAAATTCAGCGCACTGGATGCTAAGGTCAATACGTTGGATGCTAACTTCTGTGCGTTGGACGCTAAGGTCAATGTGCTCGAACGCAGGCACATATTTTTCGAGCCTAACCAGGGCGCGTCCGCCTAAAGAGTTGAGGATTCGGCAATGGAACTGCTGGGGATTTACCTGCAAGCAGTGTTGCCATCGCTGAACGTCAGACATCCGCTAAAAAGGAATGAGAAATCCGCCAGATTCCGCTAGATTCTAAAACATATCCGCTAAATTTCCCGCTAGGGCATATTTTATTCAAAAAACACTGCAGTTTCGTATGATAAATACCTTTATCATTCTCAAAAGCTCCCTAAAACTTCGAGATCTGAAATAACATATTGCCGCGAATAGTCGTTCAAGCAGTCTAACTAGAACACTTGAGGCTTCAGTGCTGCGGTCGTCGTCATTGGTGAACCTCATCACAGATGAGGCTAAAAGTAATAAATGTTCACACTGATAAAAAAAAACTCACAGGTCAATGAAAAACACATCGAGGTCTTCGTCGCCGCTGTTGTCGTCCGACACCATCTCCACAGGACCGCTGGTACTTGTTGAGGGACCAGACAGGTGACTTGGTTGCACATACGTTGCAGATGTCCCGATTGCACTAACAACTGCCGCGGGAAGTTCGTAATCAAAACAACTTTTCTGGTGCCGCTTCAGCCCCGCTCTTACGACGACAATGCAAATGGTGTATCACAAATCAGAAAGAACTACATAGAATGATTTATGATGTTAGTAGAAATAATAATAAAGTTTTCTTGAATGTGTGTGAGTTAAAGACCTTATAATTGGTGAAGTAGAGTTTCATAACGAAATGGCTGTAAATGACAGTGAGTTTACGCCGTAATTAGTGAGAACACGGGTAGTAGTAAACTTCCTTCTACTGCGAAGCGAGTGCAATTAGTGTTTTTCAGGAAGTCAGAGTTGATGAGATCGAAAGGTAGCCGACGATTCATTATAATAAAGAACAAACAAGTACATGGAGGAGCCCTAATGGCGAAAATAAGAACGAAATAGACTTTATAATGAGTGCACACCCTGGAATCGTGCAGGATGTGGAAGTGATTGGCAAGGTACGATGCAGTGACCATAGAATGGTACGGTCTCGAATTCACCTAGACTTGAAGAAGGAACGACAGAAACTGATACGCAAGAAGCCAATCAATCAGCTAACAAGTACAATGAAATTCAATAGACTTACTAATACACATAATATTATATAGTTTAAGCAATGAAATAGCGTTAAAACGACGAGGGCTGAAAGTGATAACGCATTTAGCTTGATTTTGTATGTGTTGCATATATGAGATGTAAGAATGATAGGTATTCCCCCAGGTATTTATGCCATAGTTAAAATGGCTATGGATATGTAGCGACGAGAGAAGAGAGACGTGAGATGACGTCGAAGGCGGCCGATGGGGCCGTGCCGATCTCGCCACTTTATTCCAGGCCTGAAGCGGAGCCGCGGTGGCTGCCCAGCGTCCGACACGACAGGTGTGCTAGCCTGTTCTAATTCTCGCGCAGCTCGAGCTAGCATCAGGTGCGCGAGAGGCGCGGCGCAGCGATCAAGAAAATGATGGTGATGATGATGGCACTACAGGACTCCCCTCCTAGCGCTTTGCGCAATTCGAAGGCATATGGAAAAAAAGAAAAAATAGTGACAAAAGCTATATACATGAACGACAATCCATAAACTGTTCATTTGGAAAGTCTAGGTTGTCAACGTTGATGGGCCATCGGTAAGCAGCGGGTCTCTGGTGGGCGACTCTTGGAGAAGCGCAAGGGACGAAGGAGGAAGTGCCGGGTCGCTGTGGTAGCCAACAAGCGGGTCTCACGGTGACCTGGCCGGACAGGCCGAGAGTGGACCGTGTGTCGCGAGGTCATGCTGCCAACGTCGGCAGAGGGCCGGCAGTGCGGGCCCTGACGTTGGGGTCGACGCAACACAGACCTCAAAGTCGAGCGGCGTCTGACGTGCCGGCATAGACAGACGTGCCGACGCCCGCAGGAACGTGTCCCAACAATACCACCAAGTGCGCGGTGGGCAGTCGGGCACACGACCAGTGGTGGGACACCGCGTCGGACAGGCCGAGTAGGCGCCTGCGCCGTCTTCAGGGCCGTGACCGCAACCCGTGGCCGCGCAGCAGGGCGGCCCAAAAGTTGCCGCAATGTGTGACGCCAAGCACGCCGTCGTCGCCGACGTAGGGCAACGGGTGGCAGACACGCATGACGCATGAGCGCCGTCGCGGTTGTGACACACGAGCTGGCATTGTGGACAAACGTCTGGCCGTTGCCGTCCGGAGGCAAAGGCTCCGGGGAATGGCGGTGGTAGAACCCAGCCAGCGTGGGCTCGCCCGGAGCACTGGACGGGACACCTGTGCTCGTGCAATGACCTCCGGCAGTCCGTGCACGAGGGCCGGCGTGCAAGTCTGCACAATTGATGGCCACCTCCAGCCAACACCCCCCAGACTGCCCCACCGCAAGCGCTGCATGCCTGGTGAGCCCTGTCCGAAGCGGACCGGGCACGTCGTCCTCAAGCGCGTCAGTCACAGTCGCAGCGTCTTGGAAGCCTGGCCGTGGTTGATGGCTGGTGGCCTCAACCTCAGCTGCGGGAAACTGCGAGGACGATGCTGGTCGCTGCTGGCAGGACGCGCAGAGCGTTGTGGCTGGTAGAGAGTTTCTTTCGTACATTGGGGATGGTGAAGGTTCCGCGACCGGGAGGTGAATAGCAGGCGGATGGACGTCAGCGCCAGACTCCAAGGCGTGCGGCCAGGTAGCCGTCGTGGAGTCGGGTAGTGCCATGGTGTGACGTGCCGTAGATTTCACGGAAAACGTGCAGGTGGCAGGCACGTGTGATGAAGCTCCGCACGGGGGCTCTGAGGGAATGTACCTCTCGGAGGGAAGGTCAGTCGCAGTGGGGGAGTCTTCTACCTCGCGGTCGTGATCAGGTGCAGGAGTGGATGTTTCTGCGACCGGATCAGGTGTAGAAGTAGTCGAAGCCGGGGTACCGAGGTAGCGGTCAATGGAGGGCTGCGGACCGGTTCGTACCTTGCTCTGCGACGCCTGGGAAACCTGCCTGGTGCGGGTAAACGGAAGCGGACGGTATGCGAGGCCATGTATGGCAAGCACCGCCGAGCAGAGATCATCGTAAGGCTGCTGGCTGGAGGTTGAAGTGCCAGAGAGATGACGCAACTCTACCGGAAGAGCGTCTTGAAGATTGGCGTGCATTTGCGGCTGGTCCGTGATGCCATTCACCGCAACAACGGCGTCGAGCTGCATAAACCATACCTTGGGGTAAGTCGATTGGTACGGCGGCACTGGCGGGCAGAGTTGCGGGGACATGGCCGCGGGCCGCTCGGCGAAGGGCGTGTTCTCCGAGTCACCATTGTAGCGACGAGAGAAGAGAGACGTGAGATGACGTCGAAGGCGGCCGATGGGGCCGTGCCAATCTCGCCACTTTATTCCAGGCCCGAAGCGGAGCCGCGGTGGCTGTCCAGCGTCCGACACGCCAGGTGTGCTAGTCTGTTCTAATTCTCGCGCAGCTCGAGCTAGCATCAGCTGTGCGAGAGGCGCGGGGCAGTGATCAAGAAAATGATGGTGATGATGATGGCACTACAGATAAGTGAAAAGTTGAGCGAGTGAAAAGTCGATACATAAGTAAAGAAGTATGGCTAGCTTTAATCAATGCACGAATACCAAATGCGGTTTTTTTCTTTGAGTCAAGTGTAGTGTAGCCCAAAATTGAACAAGTGTAGCCCAAAATTTAGGGTTATGTCTTGACGTACACCAAGAAAAGAAACGGAATCGCAAGCATAGATAATATCAGGACCCAATGTTACAGCATCAGAAGTTAACAAATATTTTTGAGATAATATGAAAACCATAAACTGAGTTTTAGAGGGGTTTATAGTTAGGTCATTCCTGTACACCGTAAGCCACATCATTCAGTACAGAATTTAGTTTGGATATTAAAAACGAAACTGCTTTGGCTTTACACGATACTGTGGTGTCGTCAGCGTACAACACACAATGCGCAGAATATATGTCATCAGGGAGATCCTTTATATAAATAATGAACAATAGGGGGCCAAGAATGGACCCCTGTGGAACACCTTGATTAGTAATCGTAGTGTTCGAGAAAGAGCCACTAGTAAAGATCACATTTTGTCGGTTAGACAGGTAACCTTTTAGAGTGTTTAAAGGCAGTCCGGTGATACCGTAAGATTCTAACTTATTGAAGAGAATGGAGTGATCATGAGCGTGTTGAATGCTTTTGTTATGTCTGAAAATACTGAACCCGAGAAGTTACCACTGTCGATGGAATGTTTGAGGAAGTCAGTCAAAGAATGCAGAGCGGGGTTAGTGGAGCCTCTATGACAAACTTTTGTAAGGTAAGCATTAAGACGCTTTCCAAACAGATGTTCAATTATTTTGCCTAATGATGAAAGGATTGATATAGGTTTATAATTTTCAATGGCTGCTTTATCACCTTTTCTAAAAATTGGTATGACTTTTACACGCTTTAATGAGTCAGGAAACGAACCCTCAGAAAAGATGAGGTTAATTATGTGGGTTAAGGGCTGGGAAATGATATGAGCAACCATCTTTGAATGACACGCAGAATTGTTATCCAAACCAAGAGAAGCATTTTTAAGATTGCGAATAGCTGATACTATTTCGTCAGCTGAAGAGGGGAAGAGAAAAAATAATTGATGTAAGCGCGGTAAACTAGGTGAAGGAACGTTTTTAGAACAGTTGGATGACGAACAGAAATACCCAGAAAACGCATTAGCAATGTCATCAAAATGACAATAAGTAGCCATTGTTGTTGTTTTCTTACCGAATGTATAGCAGCCAAAGATCAGGATTGTTTTTTTACCATTACTTTCACTCCAATATTTTTTAAATTTATTGTATTATGTTCATCTATGTATTACCCCCATCGAGGGCCTTTAAGGTACTTTGAAATAAATAAATAAACTTGAAATTATTGCATCGGCTAACCGCTTTCTCTGGGTAAGACGCATTCTGCGTCATTCTCCTGCGCATCTGCGAAAACTGGCGTACATTACCATCATCCGCCAAAAGACTGGGTACGCTTCAGCCATATGGGGCCTAGATTAAGCATACATCATTGATAAGATAGAATCATTGCAGAACCGTGCTGCTCGCTTCATTTCTTCTGACTACTCTCGTTTCACTAGCGTCAGTGACTGTGCAGCAGCGCAGTTCACTAATCCGTTTGCCTTTGCCATGCAGACCTACGCCCTCATCGCCGCAGTCATGCTTTCTGGACCTGTGCTGCCCCAATCTGCAGCCTCACTGATCCTAGCGACTCACAGTTGCGGGACCGGCGCAGGCAACTGGACACGCCACTTCGTTCCCGCTTCAGCGTGCATAAAAGCGCCACCCCTCACCCTTTCCTGCCCTCCCGGATACCTGGTTTCATCTCGAAAAACAGCATCGCCACCGACATCAGCCACTGCCTCTCCTATAAAAGACCAACACCGTCCGCCTGCGCTCTGCGGGCTCGGTGACTGTGCAGCAGCGCAGTTCACTAATCGGTTTGCCTTTGCCATGCAGACCTACGCCCTCATCGCCGCAGTCATGCTTTCTGGACCTGTGCTGCCCCAATCTGCAGCCTCAGTGATCCTAGCGACTCACAGTTGTGGGACCGGCGCAGGCAACTGGACACGCCACTTCGTTCACGCTTCAGCGTGCATGGAAGCGCCACCCCTCACCCTTTCCTGCCCTCCCGGATACCTGGTTTCATCGCGGAAAACAGCATCGCCACCGACATCAGCCACTGCCTCTCCTATAAAAGACCAACACCGTCCGCCTGCGCTCTGTGGGCTCGGTGACTGTGCAGCAGCGCAGTTCACTAATCCGTTTGCATTCGCCATGCAGGTCAGTAATTCACACAATCTATTCGCTAAAAAATCTAGTAATTACTTTTTGGTACGGTCACCGAGCCCACAGTGTTGCATTGCGATTGCCGCTGAATGCGGGAGTGTCGTTTATTCCTTGTTGCTGCAAGCCGGTGACGTTGAAACAAACCCCGGCCCTAGTACCATTCACGAAGTTGCCACCGAATTAAAAAAAATTATCCGCTGGTCAATCCGCCGTTCTCACCGAACTAAAAGAGTTGAAGAATCAGTTGCTATCAACTGATAAAGTAATAACAGACTTAGGTAAACGAATAACAGATCTTGAGAATCACTTCAAGTCCCTTTCATCTCTTAAAGTGGAAATGGACAGCCTAAAAGCTACCACACTTCAGGTGTCCCAACAGATAGCTTATCAGCCCAAGTGGACGACTCTGAAAATCGCTCCCGCAGAAACAACTTAATATTGTGTGGCGGACCAGGCCTCGCCATGCTGCCTAATAAGCCGTTCCTCTGCGTTATGCAGGTCCTACTGGCGCAGTTGGCCGCTCTTCAGTCGGTCGGGATTCAGCCGGACGGGACTCAATTCGATGCACGCGCGGATCCAACAGTCCTACTGGCGCAGTTGGCCGCTCTTCAGTCGGTCGGGATTCAGCCGGACGGGACTCAATTCGATGCACGCGCGGATCCAACAGTACGATTTGCACCGCATCGTCAGTGCTACTGGCCTCACGTTATCAACCCGCCATACCACGTGACTCCTTCAGACGCCTTTATAAGAGCCATGCCGCATCGCTTCAACTTCAGTGGGTGTGGCGGACCAGGCCTCGCCATGCTGCCTAATAAGCCGTTCCTCTGCGTTATGCAGGTCCTACTGGCGCAGTTGGCCGCTCTTCAGTCGGTCGGGATTCAGCCGGACGGGACTCAATTCGATGCACGCGCGGATCCAACAGTCCTACTGGCGCAGTTGGCCGCTCTTCAGTCGGTCGGGATTCAGCCGGACGGGACTCAATTCGATGCACGCGCGGATCCAACAGTACGATTTGCACCGCATCGTCAGTGCTACTGGCCTCACGTTATCAACCCGCCATACCACGTGACTCCTTCAGACGCCTTTATAAGAGCCATGCCGCATCGCTTCAACTTCAGTGGGTGTGGCGGACCAGGCCTCGCCATGCTGCCTAATAAGCCGTTCCTCTGCGTTATGCAGGTTAGTGTTTATTATAGCTCTATCAAAAGTGACTATCGTGGCCTCCTGGTCCTGCCATGCCCACGCCAGTGTCTTGAAATTTTATGCAATGTTTTTTGTGCATGCAAACTTTTGTTATGTGGGGATGTTGAGTTGAACCCTGGGCCGAGCACTGAAGCCTTATTGACTAAACTGCTAGAAGGCCAAAATAAGTTGGTCACAGAGATGGCTACTTTGAGGGATCAGCAGTCCAACATGGAAAAAATGATTTCAGACCTTAACAAGCGTTTTCTCGAATTTGGAATGCATATTGATCGAATAGATGGCCTAGAACAGGCGGTCAAATCGCTACAAGCGAAGGTAGCTGACATTGATGATAGGAGCAGGCGTTCAAACCTGGTTTTGTTTGGCATTCAGGAGGGCAGCGCTGAAACTGAGACAACTCTTCGCGCTGAGGTGATTGACAACCTTTTTTGGGACAAGCTAAACGTAAGATGCAGCTCTGTTGCAAGAATCCACCGCATTGGAAAGCCGGGTAAAATGAGGCCAGTAATTGTATCCTTTCAAAATTATAACGAAAAGCAGGAAGTTCTTAAAAATGCACGAAAGTTAAAGGGAACAAAAATTTCCATTCAGAATGACTATTCGGTGGATACTCTAAGGAAACGCAAGCTTTTATGGCAAAGTGCCAAAGAGGAAAAAAAACAGGGCAAGAAAGTGATTCTTCTGCATGATAAACTGCGAATAGATAACGAACTATACGTATGGGATGATGTCACACATTCGAGGGTAGAACTGGTTACTCGGCGAAAAGTTTCCTCCAGGGATTGACAGATACCTTCTCGCCTTGAGGAACTGCGCCTCTTAAATATCAATGCGCGTAGCATTGTGAACAAAAGTGATAATCTTGAAGCTTTAATCTTGGGATACAGCCCTCATGTTGTTGTGATCACTGAAACTTGGCTCCGAAGTGAAGTTCACGACAACAGTATATTTCCGCCTTCGTACCAAGTATTTCGTCGAGATAGAAGTTCAAAAGGAGGTGGCGTTGCCGTCCTGATTAAACAAAACATTTCAGCAGCACTTTCAAAACAAATCAATAACCATGAAACTATTACCTTGAAATTGTCATGCTGGGGCTTTTCCTTAGTACTAGTAGCCATTTATCGCCGTCCCGATGCTCCACCGGAGTTTTTGCAGGATTTATGTGATCACGTCTTGGGTTTTAGACAACAAAAAATAATTATTGCTGGTGATTTCAACCTTCCTGGTGTAAATTGGGAGAACCCGTTTGCTTCTAATGAACCCAGTGCCCATGTTCACAGTGTACTGGACTTATTGATGTGCTGTAATTTGGAACAGGTGGTTAGACAACCTACTCGTGTTCAGGGTAGTTCCTCTTCTATATTAGATCTTGTTTTTTTGAGCCGATGCATGACCGACTTTTCTGTGACAATTGAACCTGGTCTTTCAGACCACTATATGGTGAAGTGCGTATGTCACTTCTTGACAAAGAAAAGTGCTCCTTCTAAAACTGTCGCAGTCAAAGATTACCTTCATGCAGCGGATGAAAGCGTCTTAGACTTTCTTGACATAAACTTGAGCAATTTTGGTGGGTCTGATGTTTCTGAGCTATGGGAGACATTTAAAAGGTTATGTCTATACTGTATAGATCATTTTGTGCCAAATAAAATGAAAAGGATCGCGAAAAAAAATCCGTGGATCACCCGTGACATCTTGCATCAAAAAAGGAAACTAAAACGATTACGACGTCACCGCGCATCTCAGACAACTATTCACACAAACCAGACACTTTTAAACCAGTCTATCCGATGTGCTAAGCAATTTTATTTTCAACACACTCTACCAGACTTCATACGGACGGCTCCTGATAAATTCTGGTCGCAATTATCTCGCAAGAAAGAAGGTACTCTTCAAATAATTCACAATGATACAATCGTTGCAGATGAAACAAGCATAGCGACACATTTCAATGAGTACTTTCAAAGCGTTTTCCAAAAAGATTGCGACAGCGCACGGGCTTCTGCTACCTCTCCTTATCTCGACGCAGACATCGTGTCCCTATCTGGTGTTGTATCTATGCTTCTGAATTTAAAGACTAAAGCTTCGCCTGGTCCCGATAACATTCACAACGCGTTTCTGCGTCGATACGCTGAGATGGTTGCTAAATTCCTTGTGATCATTTTCCGCGCCTCCCTGTCTTCTTCTTCTGTTCCGATAGAGTGGAAAATAGCGCGAATTGTACCAATATTCAAATCAGGAGATAAATTATTGATTACAAATTATCGCCCTATATCTATTACTTGTTCTTGTTGTAAGCTTCTCGAGCACGTCATAGCTAACTACATCACTAATTTTCTTAATGAGAACAATATATTAACCCCATTTCAACATGGGTTCAGAAAAGGTTTGTCCACTGTTACTCAACTGGTCACAGTCATACATACTTTCGCATCTGTTCTTGATAAATCCGGGCAAATTGATGTTATTTTCTTAGACTTTAGGAAGGCTTTTGATTTAGTTCCCCACAATAAACTGATTTTCTAACTTAAAAATATTGGCCCTTCCAGAGTTTATTGTAAATTGGGTATCCGCGTACTTGTCAAATCGAACACAATTTGTTGATATAAATGGTCACTGTTCATCCAAACTTCAGGTTACATCAGGTGTTCCTCAGGGAAGTGTTTTAGGGCCCTTACTTTTTTTAATCTATATAAATGATATTGTTGAAGTTGTACCTGAATATGTCGGAATAAGGCTATTTGCCGATGATTGCGTGCTGTACAAGGAAATAGTTACCATGAATGATCAACAGCTTTTAAATACCTGCCTTGATAACGTTTACCAGTGGTGTAAGCAATGGGATATGAAGCTAAACTCAGACAAAACAGTGTACATGAACATCACTAGAAAGAAAAACTTCTCTTCTTTTCCATATGCGCTACAAACTCACGTACTCAAGGAGGTCAGTGTGTATAAGTACCTTGGCGTAACGATAACCAAAAATCTAAGTTGGAATATGCATGTATCGAACATTTGCGCATCCGCCTTCCGAAAGCTATGCTTTCTCAAGTACAAACTTCGTTTTGCCCCGTCATCAGTGAAGCTGTTAGCCTATAATACCATCATTAGACCTACTCTCGAGTATGCGTGCGTCATTTGGGACCCATACACTAGAAAAAACATTCATGCCATAGAAATGATTCAACGTAAATGCATCAGGTTTATATTTTCTAAGTACCGCATGACAGACTCCCCTACAGCTATCATGAAAGAAAATAATATACAAGAACTCCAACTTCGTCGCAAAATTCTGAGATTAAAATTTCTTTTTCAGTTAAAACACAAACATTTCGCACTAGATGCCTCTACGTTTATACAACCACTGACGTCACGAGAAACTAGAAATCGCCATGCTGCGTCAATAACACCATTCCAGACACGTACCAACACATTTAAGTTCTCTTTTTTTCCTAGGACCATTGTAGACTGGAACGCTCTGCCGTTTGAGTCGTTACAGAACATTGAACACTTTGATTTTATCACTTCATAACGTTAAGCCCCAAAATGCTCCTATCGCTGCGCCATATGTTTATTGCGAATATGTATTGGTGTGTATAGTTTTGTGTAAATATACTTAATTTGGTCACGAATTGTTACCAATTTATGTGGTGAAAATTGCTGTTGAATATTAATTGTCATGCGTACATTTATTAATTTTGTGTGCCTTGACTGCTGATTGCTTGTGATTTTTTTTACAAGTGCTCATTTCCACTCCTGCATGGGCTCTGAAGTGAGCCTGCAGTATTCTGTAAATAAATATTCTATGGCATTTCCGACACTAACCCTTCCGAACATTTCACTGAACCGGAAAAATTAGTCATTGCTCTTTGTGCTAATCACATGGAACTGAATATTGAATCAAAAGATATAGACAGAGCACATCGTCTTGGCCGTCACGCTGTGGGCAAAGAAAGGCCGATAATTGTAAAATTCAATACCTTTAAAACAAAGGACAAGTTTCTTTCAAACGGCCGCAAACTTAGAAACACCAGTTATAGCGGTTGGCGAAGACTTTTCCGCAACAGTTCGAATTGCTCGCAGGCATCTTATCGCTTTCGCTAGGTCCCAGTCATGTCCATTTATGTTGACCTTCAAAACACTACGCATGGGCAAGAACCGCTACATATTTGAGGAATCGTCACAAACCGTTAAAGAATTACTATAGCTAGTTCCTCGCAATCCACACGCGCGTCATGGTCCGAGATCCACCCCACGCCCACTACTTTCGATATCAGTTATTTTTACTAATATACGCAGTTTTCTTCCAAAGCGAGGACGTCATTTCTAATCTTGTTTCCTCGTCGAGCAGCAACATACTAGTTTTATCAGAAACATGGCTATACAGTGACATTAGCGACCATGAAGTTCTTACAGGACCTTCCAAATTTTACAGTGTTTCGCAAGGACCGTATAGACAGGCGAGGCGGGGGCGTGGCTATTGCAATCAGCAAAGATATTTCTTGTAATGGGCTTAACATTCAGACTGACCTCGAAATTATATGGCTTCTTTGCCATGCCACTCCTGAAACTGTTTCAATTGGTGCCTGTTATAGACCTCCCCACAGCACTCCCGACTTTGCTGATAAACTTAACGACACGTTAAATGATTTAACTACTGCATACCCTACCGCCCCGCATTCTTCTTTTTGGGGATTTCAATCATCCCCTCATTGACTGGGTAAACCAAATTACTTTGACGTCAGGAGAACCCGAAGCGCACGAATTTCTTGATGTGTGCCTTAAATTTAACTTAACCCAACTTGTAACTGAACCAACTCGCGTAACTCAAACGTGCGCCAATACCCTTGACTTAATACTAACAGATCACCCTGACAGCCTTTCGTCCATTTCATATCTCCAAGAAATTAGCGATCACAAGGTAATTCATGCTGAGTTTACGTTCAAACCGGTGTCTCGTCAGAAAAGTAATAAAACTATACGTCTTTATGAGAAAGGAAATTACACAGCTATTATTCATGAACTCCGCTCTTTCTTTCCATCTTTCAAATCATTTTTTTCAAAGTAGATCAGTGCAAGATAGCTGGAAATTATTTGCGGACAAAGTGGAATATCATGTGAGCAAACATATACCCATATTCAATTTCCAGACCGACACTCAAAAGTCCTGGTTCACCAAAACAATAAAACGCCTAGAAAACAAAAAGAAACGCCTCTTTCGTTCAGCCAAACAGAAGGGAAGCCAATGCGCATGGGAAAAATACTATGTAGCCGAACATGACTACCTAGGAAAGATATGCGAAGCAAAACACTCTTTCTATAACTATAACTTGCCGACCATTCTAAAAAGCGATCCACGCAAGTTTTTTGAAATAATCAACCCTCACCCCCCGCAGTCTACTAACTTCACCGACGATGCCGGCAGACCTGTAAGTGACGTTGATTGCGCAAACATCTTTAATAGCGCATTTGGATCAGTGTTCCCAAAAGAAACAGACCGTTTATTTTACATGCCGACTTCCACTATCGAACTCTTGATGCCACCCATCACATTTTCCGTGTATGGTATAATATCTATAATTAACAACCTAAAGCTGTCGTCCTCCGCGGATGTAGACAATATTAACTCCAAGTTCCTTAAAACACTGTAGATGTCTGTGCCGAATATTTATGTTTAATGTTTTCGCAGTCACTTGCCACAGGCCAACTGCCCGACGATTGGAAAAAAGGGAAGGTCATTCCAGTCTTCAAAGCTGGTAACAAAAACTCGCCTCTAAATTATCGTCCCATCTCATTAACTTCAGTACCTTTCAAAACCATGAAACACGTCATATTCACTCACATTATCAGTTTTCTTGACAAGGTTAATTTTTTTCATCCTGCACAACATGGCTTTCGAAAAGGGTTTTCATGCGAAACTCAAGTAGCACGTTTTGTTCATGACCTTCATTCTAATCTCGATAATAACCATCAAACCGACGCCATATTTCTAGATCTCACCAAAGCATTTGATAAGGTGCCTCATAAACGCCTGTTACTGAAACTTTCCCACTTAAACTTACATCCCGCAGTCTTAATCTGGATCCAAGAATTCTTACATAACCATTCCCAATCTGTCCTTGTAAATGATCAGCTCTCCAACTTTATTCCAGTTACATCAGGTGTCCCTCAGGGTTCCGTCCTTGGCCCCTTGTTATTTCTAATAGATATTAACGACCTACCAACGAACTTAACTTGTAACATACGCATGTTTGCTCATGACTGCGTTTTGTACCGCACAGTAACGAATGTATCTGATCAAATTAGCCTCCAAAGTGACATTAACCAAGTGCAGCGTTGGTGTGAACGGTGGCAAATAAAACTTAATCCTAACAAATGTAAACTTGTGTCGTTTCAGCGTCGCCATAACCCGCTCACCACTTCCTACGTAATCTCTAACACTCCTGTTCAACTTGTGCAATCCTACAAATACCTTGGCCTAACTTTGTGCAGTGACCTAACTTGGGCTGAGCACATCCGGACTATCATCGCAGCTGCTAATCCTCTCGGCTTCCTAAAACGTCATCTGCGCAACGCACCCCGCCATGTAAAATTATTAGCATATCAGTCCCTCGTAAGAAGCAAGCTTGAATATGCATCGTCAATTTGAAGCCCACAACACGCGTATCTCATTGCTGCACTCGAATAACTTCAAAACCGTGCTACTAGAATCATTCATTCCTCATATGCCTATCACATTAGCATGTTATCTATAAAAGAAGAAATTGGCCTGTCCCCTCTATTTTCCCGCCGCCGCATTGCCACCCTTTGCTTGTTTCATAAACTTTTTCACAGTCCACTTGCAATTGAACCTTACATTTCCCCCCCATTTCGCAGGTCATATCGCATTGGCTATGTCTTTCAAGTTGCCGTATACGTTCCCGCACCGTTACTTTTGCTGCCTCATTTTTTCTTCGTGCAGCAAAAGACTGGAACGACCTCCCCCACCATATTGCAGCAATCACGTGTCGATCAACATTTATGCATAGTGTCACAAGCCATTTTTCAAGCTAATTCATGGCTTTTTTGTACGTTTTTTGTAACCCCACCCATTATGTAATGTCCCTCTGGGGAAAGGTAATAAAATGAAATGAAGTCACTGACTTAAAAGCTCGTTCTGGTCTTGATAGCCTTCCTCATAGTCATAAACTTGCTCACCTATATCTTTTTCATAAAACCTATATTAACCCGTCGCTTCATAAAAATATCTTCCACTCACGCTTAGGCATAGTTCCACGCCACGATCACCCTCTCAGGGTCAAACGCATCACGTGCCGTACCCCACTTTTCGCTAACTTGATCATACCGAAAACCATCATGCAATAGAACCAGCTGCCTAGAATTACCACTATAAAAGGGAATTCTATATTTGAAAAACTTAAAATATTAATAACCGAGTTTAGGCAAACGTTCCCTTTTTCATTGCGTTTGTCAAATATTGTTCCTATTTCCAACTGTTGCGTTATTTGTGTTGCCTTTTTCATTATGCTTACGCAAATGTTGTTTTTTAGCTAATAATTGTTTTAGGCTTGCTCTGTAACCCCTACGGAAATGCTTTTTTTTTACCACACCCCCTATGTTTTACCCTCCCAGTGAGGGCTGGTAAGGGTTTCTTGAAATGAATAAAATAAATAAATGGACGAATAGAACTTGTGGTGAAGTTCTCAATGATGATGCATCTCAAATTTTTTGTCAACCCTAAAATTGAGTCCGACCTGACTGAGCGCGAACAAACATACCACATATCAATTGCTCGGACTACAAAGAAACAACGGAGGTGACTATAAGAAAACGACGTAAAATTTTCTCACGAATCCACTAGGTATTGACTCAACAATAGTCGTAAAAGACTGTAACTTCCCATTGGCGCTCGGTTCAATTATGAATGTAGTTACTAAGTAGAGAGAAGCTGACGAAAGTTCAAAATCAGCGGCTCGTGAAACCATAGGAAACGTTAATAGTATTGTTTTTAGTCTGGAAAGTGCGATATAAGCGGTACAAAGTCAAGGAAACAAAGAAACAATTGGCTGGAGCCCAACCCACGCCCCGTCAACTTAGTGCTAGTTCCGATTTCAAAGAACATGCACGCTCGTAGCTGTTGCCGGGCATCCTATAATCCGGTTGAACAGAATAAGATTGATATGAATGTTCGCATTTATTGGCTTACACAAGTTTTTACAACTAAAAAAAATTCATACCTTGTATATAACTTCTCTTTTGTTTATATGTCTTTTTTATTTCTCATTTCGTGAGTTTTAAATCAGGCGAAGGGCGGGAAGGGGTAGACTTGCCTTTGTAGCGCTTGCCTTCACTCCTTTTCACCCCTTACTCAGCGATATTGGAAGTTCGATCGCACTCAATTATCTCGCTCTTGCCTTCGTAGTACTTGCCTTCGCTCCTTTTCACCCCTTACTCAGCGATATTGGAAGTTCGATCGCACTCAATTATCTCGCTCGGTTGGCGTGTCAACTACGGAACAGATAAAGACAGTGTAGGCAACGTGACGGCTTCTCACGTACAGTACGGTCCACTGTTAGAAGGAACACGCGAACGCGTGTCTGCGGCCTGCGTGGCGCGAACTGGTGGCGAGATTTGTAAGCGTGGCTCACGCGCATAACGGCACGAAGGTGGCGCTTGTCGGATTTAGTCTGTTACTTTCCGCCCCTGCTCTCACCGAGCGTTTTTGTTTTTCCGCGGAGCGATTCATACCGCCACAGCTCGCCCGGTGCCCCATCAGGTAGTCTGCAGGCACACAATAGGTCCAGCTTGCTTTTTCTGTGGTATCTCACCAGTTTTAAAACGATGGGATTCCTAACCACAACGGTGAAATTTCGATTAAATGCGATAGACTGTAAAAATTCATGTGAATATATTTAGAAGCATGTTAATAAATGCCTAATAATATTAATAATCGTTGGGCTTTAACATCGAAAAACAACGGTACCATCATGAGTGACGCACTCGAAGGCTCCAGAAATGGCAACGACCTGGGGTTGCAATCAAAGTGCACGGGCCTTGAATATTCCCGCCTCCATAAAAAATGCGGCTGCCGCGGCTGGGATTTGACCCCGTTAAAGAAACACTTGAGTTAAGAAAACACTTGACAATGAAATCTCTTCGAAGGACCAATACGGAGTGATCCCTATGTTGTGGCTCTGGCTTGCTACATCCCAGCATATGTTAGAGTTAACGTTCTAAATCGTGTTACTCTTTGATTAAAGAAGCAACTTTGGAAGAAGCTCCATATTTCGAATCGCGATAACATGCACTTTTATGAAAAGTAGCATGCTTCCCCAGTATGCGCGCGCATGAAAAATGAAGTGCGTAAAACACAAAAGAGAAAGTTTATTCGTGACAAAAAGAGAAGCAGGCCAGATGTACGGCCTGTTGGCGTTATAAGAAGGAAAAGCTTCGCTCAGTATTGGGTGATGTCACCTGCCGCGTCGAGTACGGCCTTCACCCTTGCAGGCGGAAACATGTACAGAGCTACCGTGAAGGATGAATCGCGCTTAAGCCGCTCCCACTCTTTGTTTACGGCAGCCCTACAGAGGTCATCCACAGATTTGACGCGGAGGGTTCGGCGAGAGGGAGATGATTTCATCCTGCCCCACCCAATTCCGATTTCGTTTAACTCAGGTGACGGAAGAAAGAGGGTGCATGAGCACCGTCACAGTCTTCAGTGGCCTGTTTACCCCAGCAACGACAGCACACTGACTGTAATATTCACTGTATAGCTCGACTATGAGAAGCATTTCATGCTCGGGTGCCCTCGCCATGCCAAATGTAAGAGTTAGCACCAGCGAAAGTTCGTTTAGTGAGGAATTATGCCTGCAGGTGTGGAATTCTCTGAAGCGATAATGAAGCACATCACTTACGTAAAATATAGTGCCGATGCTTACAGAAATGTTAGTCGTAAGCTTTGCACTACGCTCAAACCAGCCTGCCGCCTTTGATAGCAGACAAGGAAGTTGGGGCTTTGTGCAACGAGCACAGCCGCTTTCTTCCAACCTCTGAAACATAGCCCGGCGTAAGCGGGCGCTGAGCGCTAGGGCGGGGAAGTAGCAGACGATTCAGGGCACGAACCGCCCTTGTGGTTCTGTGCGCATGCTCCGCGTTTCCTAATCTCGCCAGCAGTTAACGCCCTGCGGACCACCGGCCACGCGCTCGCGTGTTCCCCCCAACAGTGGATCGCACTGTATATGTGCCGTTGTCGCAGGTTAAATGAGCAGACGAGACGTACAGGAGGAAGCGAGCTGCTGAAGTAGAGCAGCGACCATGGCGCCCAGCCAGTCAGAAGCGTACGAACATTCTAGGCGCTGTTGCGACTCCGGGTCCCGCGGGTCTCAGTTTGGTAGCGGGCCCCCGTCCAAAGACCCATCGTCAAACAAGTCAGATGAGGCGCTCGTAAAAATGACAACAATTTATTTACATGGTTAGTAACTGAGAGTTTGAAAGGAGAAGTCAAAAACTGAACACGAGAGCAGTTGAACTGTAGAACTTTAGAGCTTGTAGAATACACAAGAGTATTCCGTTTATATAGCGCCGCGTTGCCAACGCTGGGCGCACTGTCCGCGGCTTCAGCCAATACGGCGCTCCATGGTCCAGGTGCCCCACCCGCGAAGGAGAGGAAAGGCACCACACAATGCATGAGGAGAGGGCGCAGTCTACACGATGCCCAAATATGGTCACAAACGCACTGCACCGACGTTTTCGCACACGTCACCAAGTTTCGCACACATCCGATGATATTGGCTACGAAGATTCTTCTGACAGCTGGGAGAGGTTCGAAAAACCGGCTGCCAGTACACGTGTCCAACTTGCCTGACTGTTTGGGTAGGACAATGTAGTGGTGGGCCAGCATATCTTCAAAATATGCCCCCCCCCCCCATTCGGCCTATCCTATGGAGAAAAGGAAAAGAAACAGTCAACTAATCCCTTGTCGCTGAGGCCGGCTCCGGCAACGGCTGCAGAACATAGTGCATTATCCTTTTATTCACCCCCACATTCCATCCTGGTTGTTTGCTAGAAGCTGTGGCGTAGCAGCGCATATCCCGGGGCTCCGCTTGTCCTCGCAAGATGCAGCCACAACCAATTTGACTTTAGCTTGCAGCCTGAACTGCGAAAACCATGCTGGTTCTGAGATTTCCAGATCTTCGGTGACCTTGAAAATGGCCCAGCTGCCTCCGTGTCTGTATGGTGGCTCGGAAGCTTTGCTCGCAGCAAACACAATGGTCTTTCTTGGCTCGTGTGCCTTCCTTGCGCACACCGGTATTGGCCCCTTTTCACGTTTTGCTGACAGAAAACCAACCCGTCTTGACAGCACACCCTCCCTTGGAATGCATCGAAATATTTTCCTTCAGTTCATAAAGACCAAAAAACATCTATAATTATGGCGGTCGAAACAGCGCCTCGCGCCACGAGTCACCAGCGCTCGTCATCTTTTTCTCTAGCCGGCTGGCCACCACTAGCTCTACGCTACATAAGCTCCCCGCCTAGCGTGTTACGCAATAAAAATAAGAATAGAAACAGATGTAGGAAAAAATACTTAAACACTATGTACAGGTGCCGAAGGTCTTCAGGGTGGAAGGCGCACGAAAGAGTGCGACAGTTCCGGTGGGCGGCACTGGGAGCCACGCAGCGGGTGAGGACGCCGATGGTATCGCGCCACTAGCAGGAGTGAGAAAAGCCGAGGGGAGCGTTGCAAATGTTGGTGGTGGAAGAGGTGCCAACGCCGTAGTGGGCGTAACGCCAAACGTCATGCGTTGCGGCTAATTCAGCTTCAATAACAGCGCGTCTGTCGACAATGCGATGTGTGTTTTGGGCGGAGCATGGGTCGTGCGCTGTGCAGAGACGTGATGCTGCCTCGCCTGACT
Source organism: Rhipicephalus annulatus (assembly GCA_013436015.1). Taxonomy (NCBI): domain Eukaryota; kingdom Metazoa; phylum Arthropoda; class Arachnida; order Ixodida; family Ixodidae; genus Rhipicephalus; species Rhipicephalus annulatus. Next base: position 720,506 of record WOVY01016023.1, on the reverse strand, counting down.
TGATGACAAGACGACAGATGTAAATGAGGTGTTGCTGTCTACGACACTTGATAGTGGCGGTGTTTTGGGTTGGTCACAGGGCAACAATTGACCACATTCATACTATCAATCAGGTAATAGAGAAATGCTCAGAGTATAACCAACCACTATACATAGCCTTCATAGATTACGAGAAGGCGTTTGATTCAGTGGAAATATCAGCCGTCATGCGGACACTGCGGAATCAGGGCGTAGATGAAATATATATAAACATTTTGGAAGAAATCTACAGGGGATCAACTGCTACCATAGTGCTTCATAAAGAAAGCAACAGAATACCAATAAAGAAGGGTGTAAGGCAGGGGGACACAATCTCCCCAATGCTATTCACTGCGTGCTTACAGGACGTTTTCAGAAGCCTAGAATGGGAACAGTTAGGGATAAGAGTTAATGGAGAGTACCTCAGTAAGCTGCGCTTCGCCGATGACATTGCATTGCTGAGTAACTCAGGGGACGAATTGCAACTCATGATTACGGAGTTAGACAAAAAGAGCAGAAAGGTGGGTCTTAAAATTAATCTGCAGAAAACGAAAGTAATGTACAACAACCTCGGAAAGAAGCAGCGCTTTGCGATAGGTAATAGTGCACTTGAAGTTGTAAAAGACTATGTCTACTTAGGGCAGGTAATAACCGCAGAGCCTAACCACGAGATTAAAGTAACTAGAAGAATAAGAATGGGGTGGAGCACATTCGGCAGGCACTCTCGAATTATGACAAGTAGATTGCCACTGTCCCTCAAAAGGAAGGTATATAACAGCTGTATCTTGCCGGTACTTAGCTACGGAGCAGAAACCTGGAGAATCACAAAGCGGGTTCAACTTAAATTGAGGACGACGCAGTGAGCAATGGAAAGAAAATTGGTAGGTGTAACCTTAAGAGACAAGAAGAGAGCAGAGTGGATTAGGGGACAAACGGGAGTTAAGGATATCATAGCTGCAATAAAGAAGAGGAAATGGACATGGGCTGGGCATGTAGCACGTAGACAGGATAACCGCTGGTCCTTAAGGGTCACCAACTGGATTCCCAGAGAAGGGAAGCGGGGTAGGGGGAGACAGAAGGTTAGGTGGGCAGATGAGATTAAGAAGTTTGCGGGTATAAATTGGCAACAGCAAGCACAGGACCGGGTTAACTGGCGGAACATGGGAGAGGCGTTTGTCCTGCAGTGGACGTAGATAGGCTGATGATGATGATGATGATGACAGGGCTTCGGACTCGTATACTTGGAAAGGAGAGAGGAAATCCTCGCAGGAAGGTCTGGGAAACGCTGGTTGGCACTTGAGTGATTAGAGGTTAAGCCATAATTGCAAAGACTGTCTTCGGGCGATGAGTGCCAGGTGCCAATATGTTGTTAAATCTGATACCGAGCAGCGTGACAGAAGGCCCAGTGTATGTAATGTGAGCAGTGTTGCGGGCCTACAAAGGTGCCGGGACAGGCATTGAGTCTGCAGGCAGGTCAGCTGGCTCGGCTGAGGCCGTCGAATCGCCCAGGGCAGACAGTGCAGCCGACCAGGCTTCTGCGGTGAATCTGACGGTGTACGGGCCAGTGGTAGGTGTCGAATCTGCGACGGAGAGAAATGACAATGGGTCTGGTGCCAAAACCAGAATGTCAAAGCCAAAAGCCGTGTATTCCGGGTGTGCGGGTCTCTCCGTGGATGAATCTACGAACGTGGGACGGTGGCCTCCGTCACCTGTGTGGCCAGTTGTCGGCAGGGGATTGGTCTGTACGGGCTGTGGGACGGGAGCCGTCCTGGAAGGTGATTTTCCAGGTGTAGTTGTGTCGTTTTTGGCAGAATTATCTTGTTCCATGCAGTAAAACTTGAGAACGGCGTCCCGCAGGTCCTGGTACGGGCAAAGGCTCCCGGAGATGTATGTGAAGCGGCGTGTGAGGTCATGTTGAAGATGGTATTCCAATACTTCGTACATGAAATCTTGGATCCAGATACCGTTGTAATACAAGGTAGCCGCAAACTTCTCGAACCACGACTCTAGGCGAGAGGTCCGGAACAGTGGCAGTGGTGGGTCGAATTGGGGCTGCCAGGCTTGTACTGGCTGGAACATGGCCGTGGAACTCGGCGGCAGTTGTGCAGCGTCAGTCGCTTGTCCATTTGTCCGTGGTCACCGAATTTGTAGGCGATGTGACGGCTTCCGACGTAGAGGTGCCATTGCCGCTACTTGAATGAAAGGATGAGACGTACCGGAGGAAGCGAGCTGCCGAAATATAGAAGTGACCATGGAGTCGAGCCAGCCAGCAGCGTACGGAAATTCTAGGCGCCTCGCACCAAGAGCCACCAGCGCTCGGCATCTTTTTCTCTAGGCGGCTGGCCCCGACAAGCGCTACGCTACAATAGCAAGCTATGGCGGGCAGAGAACGGAAGCCGCAGTGAGCTACACCGAACAAGTCAATGATGCATTCGTCGAAGATGGCTTAATGGGGCGATACATCTTTTCCGCGGCTGTGCGGTGTGCTAACGCGGAGGCTTATTGTTCCGCGAAAGTTTTTCAGAGTTTCCTAAAGGCAACCGGTGAGCACGAAAATTGGGACCCATTATTTGAACAACTATTCATATTGGTTGAGTGCATATGAGTAAACTTAGGTCTTTGCAAGCGTGACTTCACTGACAGAAGTGCAGCGTCGCTTGACTAATTGGTGAAGACGGCAGCGAAGCTCCTGTAAGGAAGAATGCGTTCACTGAAAGGCTTGATTTCGAGTTGGCTCGGCTACATAGTTTGTTTCTTTTACCTTTGCCGTGTGGTTCAAATGAGGTCCAGTAATTGTAGGCTGCTTCCTGCTCATGAAATTCTTGTAGCTGTGGTTTCAAACTTTGTGAATCTTAACGTTTATTAGTGTCACTCAAATACGCGTGATGGACTAAATGCTTCTAATATTGTGATGTAACGGTGAAGGCAACCTTTATTAGGCCCAGAAGACGATGAAGCGACCACGCCCAAGGCACAGAACTCAGACAAGCCAAATCCCCACAGCAGATGAAGATGACGACCACTCATGAAGACGAATATGTGTTAAGAAAGTAGATGTGCTTAATGAATGCCTACACTAACTCCCCCCCCCCACGTGAAAGCGGTCATCCTGACCGCAGTTCTTGGCCGTCGTTTAAAGCGAAGATGAACGCAGTATGAAAGGCTTCATGCGGGATACGTGGACTATTTCTGCTACCCTGTAGCGGCGGTCCGTCGGAAGAAGAACGGGTGCCACGCGATAATTCACAGGAGACGTTTGCTCCAAGACAGTGTAGGGGCCAATAAAACGTAATTGAAACTTCTCGCACAGTCCGGGAGTGCGAATGTGGGTAAGAAGGAGGACTTCGTCGCCAGGGCCGAAAGACAGGGCACGATGAGAGGCATCATATTCAAGCTTGCGATCTTTTTGCTTGGCTTCAGTGTTGACGCGAGCCAGCTGGAGGCAGTGAAGTAGACGAGACACGTATTCTTCACTTGAAGATGAACATGGTTCGACAGGCGCAGAGAAGAACGAAACATCGAGGAAAGAAGAAGGGAAGCGACCGTGGACGAGGTAAAACGGCGAGTAACCGGTTGTGCGCTGTACAGAGGTATTATACGCAAAAGTGACAAATGGCAAAATGGTGTCCCAGTTTCTGTGGTCGGGTTCGATATACATCGCTATCATATCTGACAGTGTACGCTGAAAGCGCTCAGTCAGGCCGTTCGTCTGAGGATGGTAACTGGAGCTTGTTTTGTGTGTAGTGCCTGGTGCCTTGAGCACTTCTTCAACGAGTTCTAAAAGAAAAACTCTTCCACGGTCACTCAGGATTACACGAGGAGCTCCGTGTCGAAGGATTATTGCTCGAAGGATGAAGTCGGCCACTTTCGATGCTGATGCAGAAGGCACGGAAGCTATTTCGGCGTAGTGGGTCAGGTGGTCGACAGCTGTAACTATCCATCGATTGCCCGTGACAGTCACAGGAAGCGGACCATACAGGTCAGTGCCAACTACCTCGAATGGTTGGAGGGGACACGGGAGTGGTTGTAATTGTCCACTTCGAGTTGATGTAGGTTGCTTGCGACACTGACAAAGGGCGCATGAGGCAACGTACTTCGCGACACAGGTGGACAAGCCCGGCCAGTAGTAGTGACATCTTATGCGGTCATACGTTTTCTGGAAGCCCATGTGTCCAGCAGACATGTCGTCGTGATAAGTCTTGAGGACTTGAGCCCGAAGAGAGCGACGTGGAACGGGCACCCAGCGTTGATCATCAGGGTGGTAGATATGATGGTACAGGACGTGGTTGTTGAGCTTGAATTGCGTCAGCCGTCGGCGAAGACGGGCGTTAGGGGCCGGCAAGTCCCGTCAAGACGGTCCATGATGCGGCGATAGTAAGGGTCAGCACGTTGGTGAGATAAGAACAAACCACACTCACTTGGAGAAGTTGGGTCCACAGTAGCTAATGACGAAACATATAGGGAAGAGACGGCCGAAAGCTTCTCGAGTGCGGCAGTGGCGGGTTTGTTAGGTGGCTCCGAAGAGAGCGGGCAACGCGAAAGTGCGTCGGCGTCTTGATGTTTGTTTCCCGACTTGTATGTGATCGTGAAGTCGTATTCGTGTAAGCGAAGAATCCAGCGACCAAGGCGGCCGGACAAGTTCTTGATTGTCGAGAGCCAGCACAAGGCGTGATGGTCCGTAACCACACTGAAGTGGCGGCCGCGGAGATAAGGTCGAAACTTTTGTATCGACCATACGACCGCTAGGCACTCGTGTTCGGTGATAGTATAATTCTTTTCGGCAGGGGTCAGTACACGGCTCGCGTATGCGACGACTTTCTCACGTGAAGATTTGTCTCGCTGTAGGAGAATTCCACCAATGCCTCGACCACTAGCGTCTGTATGCAGGAGCGTAGGCGCGGTTTCGTCGAAATGGCAGAGGACTGGTTCGAATGTGAGGGCACACTTCAGTTGGGCAAACGCCGCTTCACATTCAGGAGACCACACAAAGGAGACGCCTGATCCGAGCAACTTGTGCAATGGTGAAGCTATTGAGGCGAACGTCTCGAGTGAATCAACGAAAATAAGAAGCGAGGCCGAGGAAACTGCGCAAATTTTTGGCTTTTTCAGGACGCGGGAATGTTGGACAGCGGAAATCTTGTCAGGATCGGGACGAATACCGTCCTTGCTTACGATGTGGCCTAACACTTTAATCGTCTTGCTCGCAAAACGGCACTTCTTGGTGTTCAGCTGAAGGCCTGCGTTTGCAAGGCACGTAAGAACTTCGTCCAGTCGTTGCAAGTGCTGAGGGAAGGTTGACGAGAAAATAACGATATCGTCTAAATAGCACAAGCAAGTCTTCTACTTCAAGCCTCGTAAAACAGTGTCGTCGATCATCCGCTCAAATGTTGCTGGAGCATTGCAAAGGCCGAATGGCATGGCGCTGAATTCGTACAGACCATCTGGTGTTGAAAACGCTGTCTTTTTTTGTCATCCTCGTGCATGGGTATTTGCCCGTAACCTGAACGCAGGCCTAGGCTTGAGAAGTACTCAGCACCTTGCAGTGAATCCAAAGCATCGTCTATGCGCGGCATGGGGTAAACATCCTTGTGGGTAATCTTATTAGGTTCTCTGTAGTCCACGCGAAATCGCACGGAGCCATCTTTTTTCCTCACTAAAACAACAGGGGATGACCAAGGGCTCGCGGAGGGACGTATAATGTTCCGTTGCAGCATATCGGCTACATTTTGTTCAATGATCTCACGCTCAGACGAAGAGACGCGATATGGTCGACGGCGTACGATGGAAGTGCCATCGGTCTGGATACGATGCCTAATAATGGATGTCTGTTCCAGAGATGAGGAATGGGCATCAATCAATTTCCTATGCTTTTGTAGCAAGGCAGGCAAATTATCTGTCTGTGAAGAGGTCAGTTCTGGACTAATAGTCGCAGCAAGAACAGAAACGCTTGATGAACGTCCAATAGAAGGAAGGTCAGAACACGCTGGCATAAGCGGGACAACAGAGACAGGTTGAAATTCAGAAACGCAAGCCATTGTGGTGCCTTTAGGAATGAGAATTTTCTCAGAAGTCTGGTTTGTAGCGTATAGAAGTCCGCAGCCATTGCCGAACCACGCTAGACCTGAAGCAAGGGCTATACCTCTTGCGATACAGCGTGCAGATGGTTGGACAAACACGTCACCAGAGTCGATCACATTAGAAGTGATGGCAACTATCCGCTGATGACCAGGTGGTAGCTCGGTATCTTCAGCAGCGAGCAAGCGAACGGGCTTGTCATCCGCATACAGGGCATAGTCAGTTTCCATCATATGAACAAAATTTTCTCGACAGCAGATCGAAGCGTTCGCCGCAGACAGAAATTCCCAGCCTAATATAAGCTGGTGAGCACACGAACTCAGCACAGCAAATTGCACAAAATGAGGAAGACCAGCTATGGAAACACGAGCGGTGCACATAGCGGCAGGTCTAATGGCGTCCCCTTGAGCAGCGTGCAGTGTAGGTCCATCATAGGGGGTGGTGACTTTTCGCAAACGTGAGCACAAAGAACGATCAATCACAGATAAACAAGCACCAGTGTCTATAAAGCGTCCACGTACACACCTTCTATTAAAACAGATATCGTATTATATGGACGCACTGGAGGAATTTCTGTCTTTTCAATCGATGCAGCTTTTCCTCCAAAAGCTGTAGAGGTTAGTTTTCCGGGCGTTGGTTGGTGAATTGCGAGACAGGTCGCAATGGAGACCTGGATTGGCGGAGGGGTGAGGGTGAGCGGCGTCTAGTAGAGCGGTAAGAACTGGTTGGCTCAGATGTCGAAGTTGGATACGGTGAGCGACGTAGCGGCGGATCATAAGGAAGACGTTGGAAAGCGTACCAGCTTGTCCCATCATCCCGTCCGTAGGTGTCGAATCCACGACGTTGGTCCTGCTGACGCTTCCGACAGACGTGTGCAATGTGGCCCCAGTAGCCGCAGTAATAACAGATTGGACGAGGCGGCCGCCACGGTGGGTGAAAGGGCTGGCTAAGCGCACTCGGAGTCAACGAAGCCAGCGGGACAGGCGTCGAGTGTGCAGGCATCGGTTGTACGACGGGTGGTGATCCAACGAGGACTTGTGCGTACGTCGGCTGGGGTCGAGGTACTGGAGAGTCTACATACGCTGGCCCAGTCATGGACGCCAAAGCCTCTTTGATAACGTCGCGCAAAAGAGTGTTGGAGGGGGGAGGTGGACTCGGTGTCATTGAGAGGCAGAAAGATTGCAGCTCTTCCCGTATAATCGCCCGGATGATGGCACGCAATGAGGCATCAGTCGTGGTGGTGTTTTCAGCGCTGTCCGGCGGTAACCGTTGGTATTAAAGTTCCTCTAGGCGTTGGCAAGTGGCAACAACGTCAGCGACTGTAGTCGGGTTTTGAATGACCAAGGCATTGAAGGCGACCGTGCCGATCCCTTTCAATAGATGACGAACTCTCTCCTGTTCAGACATGGACGTGTTGAAACGGTGACAGAGAGCAAGCACATCCTCTATGTAGGATGTGTAAGACTCACCGCATTGTTGCTTGCGAGCATCCAGTGTCGTCTTCGCGAGAGCTGAACAAACCCCCGGGGTGCCGAAAATTTGGCGAAGCTGTTGCTTGAAACGTGTCCAGTCCGTAATGTCCGTTTCACGATTGAATAACCATGTTTTTGCTACGCCTGTCAGATAGAAAGAAACACGGCGAAGTTTGGTAGGATCATCACAGTTGTTAGTGGAACTCGCTCGATTGAACTGGTCCAACCAATCCTCCACATCTTCAACTCGAAGTCCGGTGATCGTGGGCGGCTCACGCTGGTGTGCGGTGATAATACACGATGGATAGGCCGCGGTAGCCGGGGCCGTGGAGGTAGACGCAGAAGCACCGGTTGGCTCGTCCTGAGGCATGTTACCGGACACCTGGCACAAACGACGACCTGAGCGGAGCTCCAGGAGGCAGATCGGGCTGGGAGAAGACGGAAGATTGTAGAGCACACTCCACCGCTTGTGATGTAACGGTGAAGGCAACCTTTATTAGGCTCAGAAGACACGATGAAGCGACCACGCCCAAGGCACAGAACTCAGACAAGCCGGATCCCCACAGCAGATGAAGATGACGACCACTCATGATGATGAATGTGTGTAAAGAAAGTAGATGTGCTTAATGAATGCCTACAATATGTACTACAGAGATTGTGATGGAGCCAATGTTTTGACAAGTGAACTTTTCTTTGCTAACGCAACGATGTTGGCCTGATGAGGACTAGTCAACTTTCCAGCGAGGTTTTTTGTGGAAAACCTTCTAATCGCTTCAAGCTCTCCATGCCTCTAAACTTCAGCATCACTTGGTACTCAAGTTCTGCCAGAAAACTATGCACCGTCACAACAAACGTGATTAAGTGAAATACGACGTGTCTTATACTCGCGATTCTTTATAGTTTTTGCATTGATTAGGATATTAGGTTCAATGTTTGCTTATTATGTCCGTGTGTCAGTGGTAAATTAAAACTGCTTTTATTGATTGACACTTTCACACGACGAGAGACTGTTTTTCATACAACACGTGAAATCAAAAAGTTCACTTTATTTGTAGCGATCGAGTTTCGTCTTAGTATGTAATCAATAAGCTCAGCTATCACCTCTTTAGAAATAACTAACAAAAAAATTGCCCGCAGCTTCCCTCGGGGGAACACTGAGGAGGATGCGGAGCATATAATTGGTTAACGGGGTGTTAAAGTGCGACTTACTTGGGTCGATGGCTACATTGGTTAACGTGGTTGTGAAATGGGGTGTTAAATTGCGACTTACTTGGGTCGATGGCTAAATTGGTTAACGTGGTTGTAGGAGGGGGTGTTAAATGAGTGAACACGTACACACGTATGCGAAAGGGCGGCGCTGGTCGAAGGGACGTCGATCATTGTGTTTGTGGATTCGTTGGAATTCATTTCACCGCGACCTTTGACGTCGACGCGCCGTACAAACCAACCGACGAGCGGCAACTGAGCGAGCGAGCGCCGACCTTGAGTATATATACAGCGCGACGGCGCATGCGCTGTCAGCTGTCGAATGTTCTCGAAGGAGAAGCGCGCGCGCGGCACAGATGGCGACGGCGCGACGGCGCATGCGCTGTCAGCTGTCGAATGTTCTCGAAGGAGAAGCGCGCGCGGCACAGATGGTGGGCGACGGCGCGACGGCGCATGCGCGCGCGTCAGCTGTCGAATGTTCGAGAAGCGGTGCGGACGGCGCGGACGGCGCACTACAAGGCGCGAGTATAAGATGCTTCCGCATCTAAAAGAAACTTAACAAAATTTCATGGCCACATCGCCCAAGCGGCCAGCGGACCTGAAAAAAGGCGCGAGCCCATTCCGCTTGCGCGCCAGGCTTGAAAGGAGGGCTTTCACGGACACCACGCTCCTCTCAATTTTTCGTTCTTTTCCCTTTATTTAGGGACCTCACTAGTGACGTCATAAAATTTTCTCTTTGTGAATTATGTTTAGTAGGATACCCGGCAACCACCAGTGGTAAAAGCGGCTCTGCCGCTTCCGGGAGCGAATACATTGGAGGTATAGGAAGTTTCCACCCTTTGCCCAACCTACAACTTTCGGATAACGCATCCCGTGTTTTATATATGGTGGCGGTCGTCGTCTCATAAAGTTTATTGGACATTTATGTTCATTCAGGCCTGTGAATGCCTTCTTTCATTAATCTGCACAAGACACAGCTATCAGGACACCAAGAAAAATATTCTAACGAACTGAAATGCCTAGGATATTGTCACGGGCTCGTGACGTGGCCGAAGACAGGAGACTTCGTGTTGGGATTTACCTGTTTATTTGGGCGAACCTGTGCCCGGTAAACGAAAAGTCCAATTACAGCAGTAGTCTCGCACAGATAGCATTCTCGGACTGATAGCGGCGAACGGAGCGTCGGCCTTCGATCAACAACTGACAAGCGGCGAAGCACGTCGGCATTTATACTCTTGCCGTCGAATGTTCCAGCGTTATCGCTGGCGGTAACGTAAGTTCCAGAACAATCTGTACCGTTCGCACAGTGGGCGTGGTGTTATCGAAATGATCTACTACAGTCCGGAACCTTCTCGAAAACTGCAGGCGCGGTTTGCGCTGAGAATCGTGTGGTGTTTTGGGACGATAACAAAAACTTGGGAAATAGAACGTGGCATTGCCCCCCTCTGAAAAAAGGCGTCGTCTCGATGCTTTAACTAAAGATGAAAGTACAATAATAATGCAAGAAAGTACAATGAATAAATTACGATAATACAAAAAAACACTGGTTCAGTCGGTTAACGCGAAGGAAACGGCTTGAGGCGCGCGACATGGACGACTTCAGGTCGCGATCGGCGTCGTTGAGAGTTCGTGATGCCATCGTGGACAACCTCATAATCAAGTGGGCCGACACGTCGAACTACCCTGTACGGCCCGAAGTACCGTCGCAGAAGCTTTTCACTTAGTCCACGTCGGCGTATCGGCGTCCACACCCAAACACGTTCACCGGGCTGGTATTCCACGAAGCGTCGTCGAAGGCTGTAACGGTGGCTGTCGGTTGTCTGTTGATTCTTGATACGGAGACGCGCAAGTTGTCGGGCTTCTTCGGCGCGTAGAAGGTACTCGCTCACATCGAGATTTTCTTCGTCGGTGACGTTGGGTAACATGGCATCGAGCGTCGTTGCCAGGCTCCTTCCGTAGACCAATTTGTATGGAGATATCTGCGTCGTCTCCTGCACCGCCGTGTTGTATGCAAAAGTCACATACGGAAGAATGGCGTCCCACGTCTTGCGTTCGACATCGACGTACATTGACAGCCTGTCGGCGATCGTCTTGTTAAGCCGCTCAATGAGGCCGTTAGTCTGTGGGTGGTACGCTGTCGTCCGGCGGCGGTTTGTTTGGCTGTATGCCAAGATCGCTTGAGTTACGTCGGCAGTGAATGCCGTTCCTTTGTCGGTGATAAGGACCTCCGGGGCGCCGTGACATAGGACGATATTTTCGACGAAGAACTTAGCTACCTCGGATGCAGTGCCTTATGGCAGGGCTTTTGTCTCGGCGTAGCGGGTGAGGTAGTCGGTAGCTACCACGATCCACTTGTTTCCGGAAGCCGACGTCGGGAACGGCCCCAGTAGGTCCATACCAATCTGCTAGAAAGGTCGGCAAGGTAGATCATTTGGCTGCAGAAGTCCCACTGGCCTTGTCGGCGGTGTCTTGCGTCGCTGACAGTCGCGGCATGTTCTCACATAACGAGTGGCGTCGGTGGTAAGACGTGGCCAGTAGTACCTTTCTTGTATCCTCGCTGAGCGTGCGAGAAACATGGAGGTTCCCTGCCGTCGGATCGTCGTGCAGGGCCTGCAGGAGTTCTGCTCGCAGAGCTGAAGGCACCACAAGGAGGTACTTAGCTCGAAGCGGTGAAAAGTTTTAGATGCGGAAGCATCTTATACTCGCGCCTTGTAGTGCGCCGTCCGCACCGCTTCTCGAACGGTCGACAGCTGACGCGCGCGCATGCGCCGTCGCGCCGTCGCCCACCATCTGTGCCGCGCGCGCTTCTCCTTCGAGAACATTCGACAGCTGACAGCACATGCGCCGTCGCGCCGTCGCCATCTGTGCCGCGCGCGCGCTTCTCCTTCGAGAACATTCGACAGCTGACAGCGCATGCGCCGTCGCGCTGTATATATACTCAAGGTCGGCGCTCGCTCGCTCAGTTGCCGCTCGTCCGTTGGTTTGTACGGCGCGTCGACGTCCGAAGTCGCCGTGAAATGAATGCCAACGAATCCACAAACAGAATGATCGACGTCCCTTCGACCAGCGCCAGCCAAACTGTTGGCGGAACCGCTTCCGCATCCTCCTCAGTGTTCCCCCGAGGGAAGCTGCGGGCAATTTTTTCTTTTGTAGAAGGCCGTTTCGTAGAAAGAACGACGCAAGTGCGCGCTTGAATACCTTCGGGACTTCGGCGGTCCTGCCTTCGAGGTATTCTATTAGGGCCTTAAGTTCCGGGTCGGCCCTCTGTCGTTCACCGAAGTCATCGGTAGTTATCGTTCCTAAGAAGTAGTCGTCCTCCGGGTCGTCGGGTAGCGGTTGGTCGACAGGCGCACGAGAGAGACAGTCGACGTCGGAGTGTTTGTTGCCGGACTTGTAAATGACAGTAACGTCATATTCTTGAAGTCTCAGGCTCCATCGTGCGAGGCGACCTGAAGGGTCCTTCAAGGTGGCTAGTCAACACAAGGCGTGGTGGTCGCTCACAACTTTGAAGGGCCTGCCGTAGAGGTAGGGGCGAAATTTCAACGTAGCCCAGATGAAGCCGAGGCACTCCTTTTCTGTTGTGAAATAATTTGCTTCTGCTTTGGATTGGCTGGCGTAACTAATAACCCTTTCAAGTCCATCAGCCCTCTGCACAAGAACGGCGCCAAGGCATACGCTGCTTGCGTCAGTATGTATTTCTGTCTCGGCGAATTCGTCGAAATGGGCAAGTAACGGAGGTGTCTGGAGGCGACGTTTACGCTCCTGGAAAGCGTGTTGCTGCGGCGTTTCCCACTTAAACTCCACGTCGGCCTTGGTAAGGTTAGTGAGAGGATCGGCGATGCGGGCGAAGTTTTTCACGAACCGCCTATAATAGGCACACAGGCCCAGAAATCGGCGCACGGCTTTCTTGTCAGTGGGCGGCGGGAAGTCGGCGATGACGGCTGTTTTTCGTGGATCGGGACGAACTCCAGACTTGCTGATAACGTGCCCCAGAAACAAGAGCTCCTCATACGCAAATCTGCACTTTTCTTGCTTCAGTGTGAGTTCGGAAGTCTTGATGGCTTGAAGTACAGCTTCAAGGCGCCGAAGATGCTCGTCGAAACTTGAGGAAAACACGACGACATCGTCCAAGTACACAAGGCTAGTCTGCCACTTCAATCCTGCCAGTACTGTATTTATAACGTGTTGAAAAGTTGCAGGCGCTGAGCAAAGGCCGAAGGGCATCACCTTAAACTCGAAGAGGCCGTCCGGTGGTATAAACGCCGTCTTCTGTCGGTCTCTTTCGTCGACTTCGATTTACAATAGCCAGTCTTGAGGTCCATTGACGAAAAGTACTTGGAGTTATGGAGCCGATCAAGTTCGTCGTCTATTCGTGGGAGAGGATACACGTCCTTTCTTGTGATTTTGTTCAGGCGGCGATAATCGACGCAGAAACGTAGGGTCCCATCGTTTTTCTTCACTAACACCACGGGGGATGCCTATGGACTCTTGGACGGCTGGATAATGTCATCCCGTAGCATTTTATCAACTTGTCTCTTCATGGCCTCACGTTCTCGCGTCGAAACCCTGTATGGACTCTGACGGAGTGGTCTGGCATTTTCTTCGGTTATGATGCGATGTTTCGTGATTGGGGTGTGCCAAATTTTCGATGACGACGAAAAGCAATCTTCGTATTGCAGGAGCAGGGCCTTGAGCTGGTCTTGCTTATCGTTCGGAAGTCTGGGATTGAAGTCGAAAGCTATGGGAGGGGCATGGTTCCTCTGAGCACGTTCCGCAGAATCGGCGAGGGCGAGAGCACTGGTGACTTCGACAATTTCTTCGATGTATGCGATCGTTGTTCCTTTGTTCATATGTTTGTACTCATTGCTGAAATTCGTGAGCATAACCGTTGCTTTGCCTCCCCGCAGCTCTGCAATTTCTCTCGCGACGCAAATATTTCGGGTGACCAACAGATGCTGACTGCCTTCAACGACGCCTTCCAAGTCAGGTGATTTAGCAGCGCCGACTGAGATAATAACACTTGAGTGAGGCGGAATGGTGACTTGTTCTTCTAGCACATTCAAGGCATGGTGTCCTGATGGCGTGCGCGGCGGTAGTGCTTCTTCTGTGAATAACGTTATCGACTTTGTTTTTAGGTTGATGACAGCACCATGGAGGCATAAGACGTCCATGCCAAGGATGACATCTTTCGAGCAACGCTGTAGGATTACGAAGTCTGTAGGATAAATACGGCCGTTAATGGTGACTCTCGCTGTGCAGATTCCTGCAGGCGTTACGAGATGACCTCCGGCTGTGCGGACTTCAGGGCCTTTCCAAGCTGTCCTAACTTTCTTTAACTTCGCGGCGAACGACCCACTGATGACAGAATAGTCGGCTCCAGTATCGACGAGAGCGGTCACACTGTGGCCGTCAATAAGAACGTCGAGGTCGCTAGTTCGCCGTCTCGCATTACAGTTAGGGCGTGGCGTCGGGTAACGGCTGCGTCGGCTTGTTCCGCTGGTTCCATGTTGCGTCGTCAGGCCACCTTCGGTAAGTGAGCTTTCGCCGTCAGGGCTTTGCCTGGTTGGCGTTGTGTTCGGAAAGCTCTGTCGCGGCGTCGTCGTCGTCGGAGGATCTTCGGTAGTTCGTCGCACAGCAACCGCACCTCCACCGGTTGCTGCCCTTAGTTTCCCGGATACGGGCTAGGAGACCGGCCCCGCGTTGGGCCAGAGTACTGCCGGTGGTGCGGTGACGTGCTGCGGCTGGGCGACGGCGAACGCGAAGGGCTTCGTGGTGTCCACCTGAGTTCCTGTCAGGTAGTCGGCGATGTCACGTGGTCGTTCTCCTGGCTGTGGAGGCGGTGCATTGACGGCGAAGCAACGCAGTCCCATCTGTCGGTACTGGCAACGGCGGTATGTTTGTCCGGCCTCGCCGCAGTAGTAGCAGAGCGGGCGATGGTCAGGGGTGCGCCAGACGTCAGTCTTCCTCGGTGCACTGCGCTGCGCCGCTGGCGAACGGTATGACGTCGGTGGGGGTGGTGGCGGCGGTGGCGTCTGTCGACGGAAGTGTGATGGGGCGGCGTTTTGGCGTGAACGGAGAGGAGCGTTGTGGCGCAGTGCAGCGGCGTAGCTCATAGCTTCCGGCTCGGGCAGCGGTGCATGGTGAATTTGAAGCGATTGCCGAACTTCTTCTCGCACAATGTCGGTGATTGAATCCACTTGAGGCTATGCCGAAGGCAACAGCTTGCGCAGCTCTTCCCGCACGATCGCTCGGATCGTTTCACGCAGGTCTCCGGAGTTACTGGCTTGAGCAGCAGCGCAGTCTGCAGTCAGGCGACGATTATACTGTCTGGTGCGCATGTCCAGGGTCTTTTCGATAGTGGTCGCTTCGGCTACAAATTCTTGGACGGTTTTCGGTGGGTTTCTCATCAGTCCCGCGAAGAGCTTCTGTTTGACCCCTCGCTTGAGGAAACGAACTTTTTTCTCCTCAGGCATGTTTGGGTCAGCGTGACGGAATAGTCGGGTCATTTCTTCTGTGAAAATGGCGACATTTTCAATTGGTAGCTGAACCCGGTTCTCTAATAAAGCAGCGGCCCTCTCTTTGCGAGCGACGCTCGCGAACGTTTGCAGGAGGTACGGGGATCGAACGTTTGCGAGACGTACGGGGATCGATACCCAGCACCTCCACCAGATGTCACGGGGTCGTGACGTGGCCGAAGACAGGAGGCTTCGTGTTGGTATTTAACTGTTTATTTGGGGAACCTGTGCCCGGTAAACGGAAAGGCCAATTACACCGGCAGTCTCGCACAGATAGCAGTCTCGGACTGATAGCGGCGAACGGAGTGTCGGCCTTCGATCAACAACTGACAAGCGGCGAAGCGCGTCGGCATTTATACTCTTGCCGTCGAATGTTCTAGCGTTATCGCTGGCGGTGGCGTAGGTTCCAGAACAATCTGTACCATTCACACAATGGGCGTGGTCTTATCGAAATGATCTACTACTGTCCGGAACCTTCTCGAAAACAGCAGGCGCGGTTTGCGCTGAGAATCGTGTGGTGTTTTGGGACGATCACAAAAACTTGGAAAATGGAACGTGGCAATATGATGATACGTCAGATTACGTTGCATGAGAATGGCCACATTACGTGTCAACTTGGGTAGCGTAAGCAATTTTATACAATGAACAGAAGAAGAAATGTAGACAAAGGGCTCGTTTCCCGACATAACCTTGTTGAATTTAGCCAAAGAAGCCGATGAAGCGATGGGGGACATGACTGAGTGATTATTTTGTGATGAATGGTTAGAGGGCAAAAATGTGGTATAGGTGGCACACCACTGTTTGCAGTAAAGGTGCGCATTCATTAGGCGTTATTTTTTCAAATGCGAAACACACTGCAGGTGCAATAATGTGATTTTTTGTTTCTTTTTGCGCAGGCCCCGTCATCCTCTCTCTTACTCCGGCTCTGACGATGCGGCAAACTGCAAGCGTGGCCCGCCTCGGAGAACCAGCAAGGCGAGCAAAGGCGGAAGTGTCAGTGATAGTAGCCGCTCAAGCGCACGTCACAAAAAGGGCCGGAAGCAGAAGCTATCTCCCCCCACGGAGGAAGCCACGTCCTCGTCAGAGGCAAACCGGAAGAGAAAGCAACGGGGCAGGAAATCGCAACGCACTCCGGAGACATCTACGTCTCCGGACGTAGAAAGCAGCACATGAAAGGGCGGGTTGCGGTCGTGGACCTCGGGGCCTGCAGAGACAGCCCCTGTTGGCACGCAAACCTGCTGCAAACAAAAAGACCACGCAAAGTTATGTGCCAGGAAATTAGCCCTTGCACGTACACTCAGGGGCTGTCACCATCGACTTTGCAGTGGTCGCTCACTCAGCCCGATGCGAAGGCTGCGCTTACTTCGTCTCCTGAGTGTGAGACCCGCAACAGGCTGTCTCGCTTTTTCTAACCGCGCCTTTTGCAGATGGCAGCCCTAGGACGCGACCGCTACCACGCATTGAAAATATTCTATAATGTGAAGTGATAATACTGTGTACTTACTTAGTGTCGTTATTAAACTTGTACAAAATGATTCGATGTTGTGAAGCATGCATTGGTGTACCCTCAAAGTGAGTCTTGAACAGGGCTGGGCAAACGTTCTTCGAAATTGCATAGTGATACCACATTAAATACTTGGGCATGAAGTACATGAGCTACAGATACAAAATACTACTAGAATAAGTGTATCCGATGCTACACACCCCAACTGCATCGTAAGGTACGTAACTACATTTGCAAATTTGTTAGTACAGATCTATATAATGGAAGAGGGAAACACCTACGTAGAAAACGTGTGATTAAAGCTCTCTCAACTGTGAACATTTTTATTTATTTAGACATCACATGTTATAACAAACGCGCTGTTTTTATTTCTGAAAGCCTATTAGCTTTATCTACAAAGAAATTTTGGTGATTCATTCTGCGTCCATCGGGCCGTCCATTCGCCCGCCCATCAATCCATTCATTTGTCCGTCAGTCTGCCTCTCCATTCTTACATCCATCGATCCGTCTGTCCATGAATAATGTCACATGAATAATGTCACACTCTCGTCGAATGCGTCGAATCTACCAATAAAAGCGGCGAGAACCCACACCAGCTATTTTAACGCATGAGCGTTCAGGAAAAGCCGACATCAACTGCGTTGGCCCGACGAATGTAAAGAAAAATTGTCAGGAACCCTGTAGAAATCAAACTCCAGTATTCTGCGTGGCAACCACGTATTTTACCGCACAGTCGCTCCAAGTCTCGCAGCTGCTTTTCAAGTAGACCGTAATCTTCGTGAAGCGTCAATTGGGGACGCATGAACACCTATCCAATTTTAGAACTCTTGCATATAAGAGACGAAGAACACATTGCGTTTGAAAAACTAGCCACCCTGTTTACGAGGTGTCTCCTGACGCCAAGAGTACAAGAATCTTGGAATAATGCTAACATCATCGCAATACATAAGAAAGGAAATGACAACGACTTAAAGATTTGCAGGCCGATTGGCTTGCTCTCCACAGTATATACAAGCTATATGCAAAGGTAATTGCTAACATAGTTAAGACAACATTATAATTGAATCAACCAAAGGAACAAGCAAGATTTCGCACATGCTACTCAACAATCGACCGCATTCATACTATCAATCAGGTAATAGAGAAATGCTCGAAGTACACCAAGCCACTACACATAGCCTTCGTAGATTACGAGAAGGTATTTGGTTAAATAGAAATATCAGCAGTCATGCGGACACTTCGGAGTCGAGAAGTATGCAAAGGATATATAAACAACCTGGAAGAAATGTACAGGGGATCAACTGCTACTATAGTGCTCCATGAAGAAAGCGACAAAATACCAATCATGAAGGGTGTAACACAAGGAGATACAATGTCCCTAAAGCTATTCACTGCGGGCTTACAAAACGTTTTTGAGAGGCCTAGAATGGGGAAGTAACGGATAGAAGTTAATATAGAATACCTTAGCAACCTGCGCTTCTCCGATGACACTGCATCGCTGAGTAACTCAGAAGACGACTTGCAACTCATTATTATTGAATTACACAAGGAGACCTTGTATATTTTATGTATATCTTATATTTTGTATTCACTCTTTTCGTCTTAATAAAAACTCATTTGATTGATTTGATTTTGTTTAGGAGAAAGGTAGGTCTTTAAATTAATCTACAGAAAATGAAAGTAATGTAAAACATCATCAGAAGAGAACAGCTTATTGAGATGGGCAACAGTGAAGTTCAAGTTGTAAAAGACTACGTCTACTTAGGACAAGTAATAACCGCGGAGCCGTATTATGAGATTGAAGTATTTAGAATAATATGAACTGGGTGGAGCACATTTGAAGTGAAGTGAAGTGAACTTTATTGCCACATATATCAAAACATGTTTAAACAACAAGCATGGTGGGATAAAAGCTGCATGTAGGCAGCTTAACTTGTCCCACCTCCCAGAACAATAACAGCAGCAGCAAACATTAACAAGCATTCTTACTTGTCAAGATAGTAAAATAGAGGTACATAAAGCAAAGCGATAAGAGAAGAAGCAAAATATATGAAACAAACATTCTCAACTGGCACAATCATAAACAACAAACATTGGTGTTTATAAAATTAGTTGAAGCAATCTCTTTTCGGAAATATGACGTATGTTGTCAAAACTTAGTTTATATTTGTTTAGTATTGAAGGAAGGTGGTAGGAAAGGGTTTGAAAACCGTAGTTTGTGCGTGGACGCGGAACTGCCCAATGTTCGGTGTGTCGGTTCATGCGATATGATTGATTTATTGACAAGTTAGCGATGTTCCTCGTATGAGTACTCCCCTTAATCGTTTCGTGTTTAAAAGAACTTATAAGCTGATACTCATAAAAGTGGTCAACTTAGATAATTTTGAACTTCAAAAATAGAGCACGCGTGTGCTCATTATAAGGTACATCAGCAATAGACCGTAGGGCTTGCTTCTGTCGTGTGACTAAATTTTCTAATAATTGTTTAGTGCTGTTTGACCAAACGAGGTGACAACAGCGCAGATGTGAGGCAAAGAGTGCATTATATATCAGGAGTTTCTGTTGTATTGGTAAATGTTTCTGGCATCTGCGCAGCATACCTAAGCAAAGCTTAGATTTTAAGTGATCAGTATGTTGGTCCCAAGTTGCCAGTTCGTGAAAGATGATACCCAATATTTTAGCCGACGCAGAGAGTCCTACTCTAGAGTCATTTAGCGTAAGACACTTTGTGTGATCGCAAGGCGTAGATTTTGCTCTAAGGAGTACTGCTTTTGTCTTTGAACTATTGAGCTGAAGTGAGTTTTTCACCGACTAATTATTCATTTTTCCTAATATTTCATTAGCCAGATGTATAGGTTCATCATCCTTAGTTCCTGGAACGAAACAAAACTGGTGTCATCTGCGTAGATGACGTAGTTAGCTTAATCATCAAGATTCACATTATGATTTATATATTAACAAATAAAAATGGGCCTAGTATGCTGCCCTGAGGCACACCCTGCTCGATTGGTTTTAACGAAGAGTAATGTCTGTTTATTGATGCACATTGCTTTCTATCGGTTATGTACCTTCTAATTAAATCTAGGGTTATTCCGCGTATGCCGTAACAATTTAACTTATCTAATAAGGTTACATGATTTATTCTATCAAAAGCTTTTGAGAAATCTACTAACACTCCCATAGTTAGTGTCTTAGCCTTAATACTGCTCAAAATTATTTCTTTCTGCTTAAGAAGAGCAGTTTCGGTTGAACAGCCTAATCTGAACTCGTGTTGTGATGATGTTATTGGGGAATGTTTGTCAAAAAAAGAGGTCCTTCTGAGTAGAATAATTTTGTCTAAACCTTTAGAAAGCAAAGCAAGATTTGATATTGGTCAGTAATTGCCTCTTTCACCACACTTGTGTACCACAGTTACCCTTGCAACTTTCATCCGTTGTGGAAAAATGCCAGATGTTATTGCCAAGTTGTAAATATGAGTGAGGCAAGGTATGATCAGGTTGATAACATGAATGATTCGTTCAGACTTTAGCCCATTCACATCCTCACTTTTGCTTCGCCTGAAATTTTCGAACATGTTTAGAACTTCATTATCATCAGTTTCAAATTTATACAATGAATGTGTGATAGGGTGGGTAAAAATGTCAATGCATCTTCATCATGAGTGCTTTCAGCCAATAATAGAAAATATTCGTTAAAATTATTTGATTGGGCGTCATTTTCAAAACTCTCGTTTCCTACTTTGAGCTCATTAGCAGTAGAGGAGGGCTGCGATCGTGACAGGACAGAATTCAGCTTATTTCACACCTGCTTTGCATCCAGAATGCCATCAAACATGGAATAATATTAGTAATGTATTGCCTGTTTAGGCAACTTAGTCAAGTGATTACGGAATGTTTTAAATTCTTTCAACACGTCAAGGTCACGAGTCGACACGAATGAATGATACAAAGCCTTCTTTTTCTTTATCAATTGGAGCAGCTTAAAAGAAATCCATGGTTTGCGAGCTTGTTTTGGTTTTTGCTAGATTATAAGGGAAATGTTTATGATATACTGAGCAGAAGGTATCAATGAAGTGATCATAGGCCTTTTCAGGTGAAAAACAAGAGAATATGTCATTCCCACTTAACAAGCCTATTTATTCACGAAAGCAAGAAAGAGACCGTGGATTGATGTCTTGAAAGTATATAGGCCTTTCTTCTGATTGATTTTGTTTAGTTTGTACATTAGTAATCAAATGGATTGCCAAATGATCACTAATCGTAACACTAATCGTACCATGATGTAGTATGTGAATAGTGTTTGTTATAAATAGATCAATGAAAATCGCTGTAGTGGCAGTAACGCGAGTTGGTGTAGCTATAACATTTCAGAGACTGTATGAAAGAAGCAGGTTCGAAAATTTGGTTCGTTTGTTAGATGATATGAGCATGTCAATGTTCAGATCTTCTCTAAGTACTAAGGTATATTTGTTTTCCTTTACAAACCTAAAATATTCGTCTAGGAAGTGGAAAAAATTATTGATGCTGCCGTGAGGAGGTCTATAGACAACAGTAATGAGAGTTTTTTTCACATTTCAAGCACGAAACTTCAAAGTCTTCGCAGCTTTGACACCAATAATCAATATACCCACAGCTGATACTAGGTTCAACATATATGCAAACACCACCGCCCCGCCCCGTCTTTCTCTATTCATGTGAACCACATTATACCAATCAATCTGCATAACATCCACATCATTTGAGTACCAAGTTTCACTTAGCATAATGACCGAAAACTGAAATCCAAATTCACCTATGAAACTGCAGAATTCGCCATCTTTAGAAAGCGGTGACTGATTTTTCAAATGTAGAAAACTTAAAGTCGATGCACTCCTATCCGCCATAATTGCAGTTAGTTCACAAGGGCTAGTACACTTGACAGCCATTTTGGAGCCAAACTTGCAAAGAAAAGTGGCAGGACCATAAGGTCAATAAAATATGTACAAAAAACAATTTCGGACGACGTTGTTACGAAGCAGATCACTTTAAGGCTAGTGCTCACAACAACAACCCTATCACAGGGATAAATACATGAACTTAAGAATAGTGCAGTGCAAGCTGTAAGACGTAAGTAAACGGTACTGTTGAAAAAACCTAGCGTAGTTCATAGTACTCGAGCTTTGTTTGGTCGGGAAACTGTAGCACACGTAAATCAAGAATCAAAGATAAGCATATATCTGCAAAGTATCGGCAAATATAATAAGCATGTCGAATAAACATGCTTGTATTTGTGCAGTGGCACGTTACAGAAACCAAGAGTAAGCCCAAAAAATTATATGCCTAAGCTCCATTTCATCATTGAGCACAAGGAGAGTGAATCCAATCAGGAGTACAGGACACTTATGTAACTCTGTCCAGGTCACCATCACAGGCAATATGTAGAACAGGCGATTGCTCGAATTCGCGCATGACAACCTTCCCCTGTGCCACCCAAACAAACTTCCACTCTTTTTCACGCCTCAGTTGCCGAGCTTTGCCCACACAGTCGCTTATTCTCAGCGCACAGATGTTCATTGATGTAAATAAGACTGTTCATCTCAAAGGCCAGAGTGGCAGTGTTTTACCGGGCGTGTCGCGCTGCAGAGAGAAACTTGGCTCGTGCAGACCAAGTCGTGAACTTTATGATGACATTTGGTTTGTTCTTATCCTTAGTAGGAACACGATGTGCAACATCAATATCAATTTCAGTTATACCTGTATTCAGGCACATGGCGATCTGTCCCACACTTTTTTCAAATCTTCATTAGCGACCAAAGGCAGCCCCTTCACTTCCTGGTTCATGTTTCGACTGCACTGTTTCATCTCTGCCATTTCTCTCCTTACTTCTTTCAGCTCACTTTTTAGTTGCTTATTTTCTTGTTTACATTGTTGACTCTCAGCCACGACCACAGCGAGTTCGCAAAGGAAAACCTCGACATTCTTCTTAAACTGTTCAAAACCTTTGTTTATGAAGCTAATGGAGTCACGAGTGGTTCCAATTTCGTGATTAATTTCAGCATTTGAGCTCGCAACTTAGTTAACATCACTTCTTATGTCCTTCACAAACGCCTCAAGCTTAGATGACAGGTCAGTCAACACCTTAGCCACTTACCTAATAGTACCTGGCTGCTTCCCAGCAAGAGACTTCGTTACATCGCACAAGCTTTCAGCATTTGAAAGCGCCATAGCCAAGTGGTAAAACTTGACACATATACAATGCACTGGAACACTCGTGGCGCGAACAGCGGCGATAGGAAATGAACTGTGCAAGAGCGCAGCGTAAGAAATGCCACTAACCTGCAAAAATCCAGACAAGTTGATTAGATGACGTGCGTACGTTGACGATGTCACTGCCAAAGTGAACGATGAAACACACCGCCCCGAGACAGAAGAGACAAGCCGTGGTTACAGCTCACTCCGGCAGATGGTGGGATTCACGTAGCAGTCGCAATCAAGTATAGGATAAAGCAACAGCCACTGCGAAAATCCAGACTAGTTGATTAGATGACGTGCGTACGTCGCCGCTTTAAACACTCTCATTATGACTGGTAGATTACCTATATTCTTTAAGAAGAAGGTATATAACAGATGCATCTTGCCGGTACTCACCTACGGAGCAGGACCTGGAGGCTTACAAAGAGGGTTCAGCCTAAAGGAACCCTGCAACACTTCTTGACTATCATGAGAAAGTGCTGCCGATAGGTAGTAGAGGCTCGCGAAACACGCGATCCAAATGTTATAGCACAGCACGCAGCCTGGAATTCGCAATAAATGATCAAAGTGAACTAAATGTTGATTTCTCCCCCCTCGACAAATTATGGAAGACGTTCAGAAATAACTCGTAGAATGACCATCTATTAGCCATTGGCCGATTTGAACATGGCACGCTCAGTCGTTACAGTGGCTGCCGCGGGAGGTCATCACTTGTCCACGCGTGCGAGCGCGATCGCACTGGAAAAGCCTCGTATTCGAAGAAAAAAAGTGCTCAAGGTAACGAGGCATGCGTGACGTTTTTTGTTTGCCCCTCCCAACCCTACTTGCTTAGCTTCCAGTGATTTCGTCAGGACAAGAGGAGAAAGAATGCGATTGCAGCGTGAGACAAATCTTTGTAACTCCGCTCATACTGAACGGATTATTGAAATATTGCGGTGTTGACATTATGAGGCAATAAGCTCTCTCTTGAAATCAATTGCATGGTTACTCAAACAAAGTGTCTCAAGGCCCCTTTAAATAGAAGATGACGCAGTGAGCGATGAAAAGGAAAGTGATAGACGTAACCATAAAAGACAAGACGAGAGCAGAGTGGATCAGAGAACAAACCAGGGTTAAGGATTTCATAGTTGAAATCAAGAAGAAGAAGTGGGAATGGGCCGAGCTTGTAGCGCGCAGGCAGGAAAACCACTGGTCAGTAAGGATAACTGACTGGATTCCCAGAGAATGCAAGTGGGTTAGGGGAGACAGGAAGTTAGGTGGGCAGATGAGATTAGGACGTTTGTGGATATAAAGTGGCAACAAAAAGCACAGGACCGAGTTGCCTCCCGGTTCATGAGAGAGGACTTTGTCCTTCAGTGCACGCAATCAGGCTGATAATGATGATGATGATGATACTATGGTCTACTACGGCACAGCCGTCACGTCAGTTTAAGATCATGTGCAGTTAAGTGCAGCGCACTGGAGTTGATGACATCTTACATGGGCAAAGTAAAAGCGCGAACAGGCGTTTGTAATTTCAATTGGAGAGCATTATAAAAAATCAGTGTCTGTCGACGAAGTGGATGATGACAAGTTGGCGAAGTGATTGGTCCTCAGTGCCTTAATGTTACATGTTTTTTGGATCTAGTAGAAGACGACGACGAAGTGTCTCTTCATAGAACGCTTCTGCTTTCGGCTCCGAGCATTGTTATCAAGTTTTTCGCTTTTTACGGGAGACGCTGCTCCCTGCCCCAAGGCGACGGACGCGGAGTCATCCACTGGTCCGCCCAGCCAGAGGTCTGCTATGGCGAGCTCCTCGGTAAATCAGCGCGCCTGGCCCAGAACCAGTGAGGCCAACGGTGATAGTCACTGCCTCATGGCTGTGGACGCGGAGCCTTCTGCGGCTCTGTCCGGCCATAGACCACCTTTGGCAAGCTCGTCGCGGAAACGAAGCACCTGTTCGAGCACCAGCGAGGACACGGAACTGTACTCGGCCACTGGCGACGACTCGTCGGATGACGACTTCGAGACCGTGAGAAGCAGGAAGGCCAAAAGAATAAGTATCAAGCCGTCTTCACCAGCAGGGACATTAACGTCTCAGTCAAAAGGAGAACGCTGGCCGCACACCATCCTATTCATGCCCGAGGACTCCACCATCAGCCTTCGAGCAGTAAACAGGCAAGCTCTCTCTATGTACTTTGAGGGGGTAGCACCAAACGACATTAAGGATATCCGGGTGAACACGCGGAAGAATATTCTAGCTGTGGACACAATGACTGCCAGCGCCATAGACAAGCTTCGCAGAGTATCAGATTTGGGAGGCATCAAAGTTCGACCGGTTATTCCAATGGACGGTGCCTGCATGGCGGGAGTAATCTACGACATTGATTTGGCCATAGCAAACTCGGACCTCCCAACTCTCATAAAACCAGCGAACGAAGGAGTTCTCATCGCGAATGTACTTCGCCTCGGAAACACCCGTTGTGTAAAGATAATGTTCAAAGGAGATTCCATTCCGTCGCATGTCAAAGTGGGACACTTCCGACATCCTGTTCGACCATTTGTCCCTAAACCACTCCAGTGCCATAACTGCATGAAAATTGGGCACATCAAGAGTGTATGTACAAACACCACAGTATGCCCCCGATGCGCTGAGCCGCACACTGCAGACGCATGTCGGGCAACAAGTCTGAAGTGCAGAAACTGTGATGGTCCGCATGATGCTGCATCCAAGGAATGCCCTCGGATTAAGAAGGAAATCGCCATTATCAAACAAATGGTTAGGGACAATTCAACCCACAGAGAGGCTGCTGAAAGGGTACGGCGGCGACGTAGTCGCCGACGGAGGCGTGTAGGACAGAGTGTTGCGCATAACCCATTTCCTCCGAGCACGAGTGAAGTAGTAAGCACGAAGCGAAATGAAGTGGAGAAGCCCACAGCTGCGGATGAGTGGCCTACGCTTCCGCGTACGCAGCCTGCAAAGGAGCCTCCTGCGAGGCCTCGCCGCCCTACACCTTCCACCGAGTCTACTTCCGTTGAGGATGTGTCAAGGGTCGATCGACAGATCATCCCGATGTTACGATCCCTCGTCGCTGTCATGGCAGACATACTAAGAAGCCTGGGAACTCCAACCGCTCGAAGCGGGTTACAGGTGTTGGACGCGCTGAGCCCAGTCCTCACCTCCCTCGCGTAGAGTCATGGCAGGAGATCAACAATCGTTCCGCAAAGACGTCAGAGAAGCATCAGTCATCCAGTGGAACGCAAGAGGACTTAGATCACGGATTTCCGATTTTCGTCAGTACGTGTTTTCTAACCGTTTCCCAATCATCGTAATATGTGAACCGAAATTATCAAACCCGATCAGGCTATCCGGCTACGAATCAATCCCGTCCAAAACCCGAAACGAAAGCAGCAAGGTCATTGTGTATATTCGTCGGGAGCTTACCTACATCATTCAACCTGTGTCGCCTCATGATGAGAACCAATATGTTTGCCTGACTGTGAAGCAGAAAACCCTCACCTTCACATTAATAGGTGTCTACTTATCTCCCTCAGCCCGTTTTGATTGCCAAAGACTGGATGACATTCTTTCGAGCGTCCCGGATCCGTGGATAATTATATGGGACTTCAACGCCCACCACCCAATCTGGGGAAGTTCAAAAGTCAATGCCACGGGCCGGAGGCTGGCTTCATTTGTATCGACTCATGAACTGTCTCTACTTAATGATGGGAGCCCTACATTTCTGCGAGGATCAACGTACAGCAGCTGTTTGGACTTGACGTTTGTGTCACGTCGCTACGCCACAAGCGTTAAGTGGTTTTTAGACATCGAGACACATGGTAGCGATCACATCCCCAGTTATCTCACCATCGAAGGCTTTGCTAGCGACCACCCGCCGAAAACCGTACGGAGGATCGATTTTTCAGCATTCACAACCAACATTGAACACGCTTGTGAAAAAGGCTTAACCTCTGACATTGAGCAAGCGATCAAACAAGCAGCGCAGAGTGCGATGCGCACGCTGGCATATTCTTCAAGGCCCTCAGAAACGGACGTGGAGTTAGAGCGACTCCGTGCGACTCGTCGGCGTGCGGAGCGTAGATATCGACGCACAAAATCCATTCAAGATCTACGGATGGCCAGGCGCATGCAAAAGAAGATCCAGCGTCGTATAGACAAACTGGAGTTTCAACGGTGGGCGAAGTTTTGCGCGAGTCTAGACCCTCGCAAACCGCTTTCTCAAATATGGCGAACCGTGCGAGGCCTACGCATATTTCCCCAACAACGTTTTCCGTTTAAAGCCTTGGCCCTTTTCCAAAATAGAAGGGATATCGAGGTAGCGGAAGATTTTTGTAGGAAGATTGCGGGCCCGTCAAATTGCACAGAAGCCCTTACTGCTGATTACACGCCACATTCACTTGACCCGCACCTGGACCTGCCTTTTTCAATGGAAGAACTGAATGTGGCTCTTGCTTCATGCAATCGATCGTCATCGCCTGGGCCGGATGGCATATCATACCGCCTATTATGCAATCTCGGTGATCGAGCACGAAGTGCTTTGCTGGAAGTATTCAATGAGTCTTGGAGAGATGGAACGGTCCCCAGAGAGTGGAAAACAAGCCGGTTGGTTGCACTTCTCAAACCTGGAAAATCGCCTCTAGAGCTGATATCATACCGCCCAATAGCGCTGGCTAGTTGCGTAGGGAAGCTGATGGAGCGAATGATCCTTGCCAGACTCGAGTGGTTCCTAGAACGCCATAGAATATATCCAGACGCCATGGCCGGTTTTCGTCGTCTTCGGAGCTCCATTGACAATGTCATTGACCTGGTGACCTACGTACAACACCAGAAAATGAGCAGACGGTTATCTGTCGCACTATTTTTAGATGTCAAAGGAGCATATGACAATGTTTCTCACGAAGCCATACTTGACGCCCTCGAGTCAGTTGGTTTGGGTGGGCGAGTGTACCGCTGGATCCAATGCTACCTACATATGAGATCATTGTTTATGCAAACTGATGATGGGCCGACTTCTGAACATTATACACACCGTTGTGTTCCTCAAGGTGGTGTATTGAGCCCCACACTGTTCAACCTGGTTCTGATCGGTCTCGTGGAACGCATACCAGATTCCGTGCAGATATCTCTCTATGCAGATGATATTTGTGCCTGGACGTCAGGTGTAACACGTCCTCAGGTACGTGCGAGACTCCAGAAAGCAGCGAATTCAATATCGGCGTACCTTAGAGAACAAGGCCTCGAGATTTCTCCTGAGAAATCGGCGCTGGTCGCGTTCACGCGGAAGGCAATGACGTCATATCCCATCGCCATCGATGGACACAGTGTCTGCTACGCCAGGAACCCACAGGTTTTTGGGGGTCACGATCGATCGAAATCTCTGCTGGAGTCCCCATGTGGCCACTCTAAAGGAGCGCCTAACGGCCATCGCACAACTTTTCAAGTTCCTCGGAGGCAAAACGTGGGGCACATCAGTGCACGCGATGTTGCATTTGTACAAAACGCTGTTTCTGGGGTACCTGCGGTATAGCTTGCCGGTTCTGACGAACGCTTGCAAAAGCAGTATACGCACAATAGAAAACGCCCAGGGCCAGGCACTCAGAGTTTGTCTTGGATTACCACGCTGTACATCAACAGCGGAAACCATCGCAATCGCCAAAGATCATCCGGCCACAGTGCACATTACTTTGGAGGTGCTTAGAGCTCATATTAGACACCTTGCTCGCGCCCCTGCCCACCACCTAGCTTCGCTTCCAGAAGATCGACCGAGTGCCTCCTTCTGTAAGAGAGTATTGACTTTCCGTGAGTGCCTTCCAACAGTCTACACGCCTCCGGAACGGATACTAACACCTCCTTGGTGCTTGGACCGACCAAAACTGCGCTTGACAGTGCCGGGGATTCGCAAGAAGGCGGAGCTCTCGGCGCCAGCTTTAAAGCAGATGATTCTACTCATGCTACACGAAGAATACAAAGATCATGTCAAACTTTACACGGATGGCTCGACAACTGTTGGAGGATCTGCAGGAGCTGTGATCTTCCCAGCAAGAGCCGAAACCATCCAGTTCAGAACGTCACACAAGACGACATCGACAGCCGTGGAGCTCGCGGCACTCCGCAGCGCACTCCGCAGGATTGATCAAGAGACACCACAAAAATGGAGCATTTTTACTGATTCGAAACCAGCTCTCCAATGTCTACACAATGCTCTACGTCGTGGGCCTCAAGACCAATTGGCGCTCGAAATACGACAACTGTACCATCACCTAATAGACGAAGGACATGACATATCTTTTCAGTGGTTACCAGGCCATTGCGGCATCATCGGTAACGAGCATGCCGACGATGCAGCTAAGAATGCTCACGAAAATGGAGTGATGGAACCTATTCCACTATCAAGAAGCGACGCAGCAGCAAAGATTAATACGCTTGCGCAGGATGTCGCAAGGTCTATGCGGAATACGCCCGGTTTTCTCCACACCCGTCTTCACCGCCTGGACCCATGCCTACGACTTACTATTCCATCTGGCCTACCCCGATCCGAGACGACCCTTCTCTGCCGCATGTGGCTTGGGGTGTCTTTCACGAACGCCTTTGCCTGCCGCATCGGAATGAGAGACAGCGCTGCATGCGACCATTGCGACAATGACGAAACAATTGAACATATTTTATGTCAGTGCCCCCAGTACAGCTCTCAGCGACAGTCCCTCTCAGCAGTGTTTGCTCGCCTCGACGACCAGCCACTTTCTGAGCAGTCAATCTTGGAATGTCGGAAAGATCGAGCTTCACGCCAGAAAGCAACGAAGGCGCTGATGAAGTTTCTGCGAGCGACCCGCCTCGTTGAACGATTGTGACACTACTGTGTGCGCGCGTGTGTGTGTGTGTTTGTGCTTCTCTTCCTCCCTTTCCCATTTCTTTTTCTTACTTTTCTGTCTCCCCTTACCCCTTCCCCAGTGCAGGGTAGCAAACCGGATATGTTTTCTGGTTAACCTCCCTGCCTTTCCGCATTAAATTTTCTCTCTCTTTGGATCTAGTACGGAATTGTAAGAAGCTGGCAAGAAAGAGGCGCTTGCTATTTTGGAAGTGTTGGTGCACTGCAAGCGTAGCTCTGTGGACATAGACGTCTTTCGTAGCAACAACGAAACCTTATCAGATAAGAGCAACCTGAAACCACCCTTGCGGAGCGCATTGACAACCGTTCGAGTGCTCCCCCGAGGCTTTGTCACTACAGTCGCAGGCAGTCCTTCAATGGTAACGCGTACGCAGTTGGAATCGGAATTTTATTGCTCACACTTGTTTCCTAAAGTTTGCACACACCCTGTGGACTAATAGCGATTGCCTACTTTGGGTCTAAAAATGGATTCTTTAAGGACACTTCAGAAAAGCATAGGAAAAGAAGACATATAGGATCTAATAAAGAATCTACAAAGAAGCAGTACAGTGCATGAAATAACGACACAAAAAGGCTGTTACAACACAAGAAAAAAACGACCTCTACTTACACAATAAAATAAGACAGCGTTCACACTGTACATGACCGATCATTATTAAAATAGAACATTTTTCTAAATTGTGTTTTTCTAGCCCGTGGGAAAATGTGAGCACACTTTTATATCAAAAGGTATAGCATTCCAGATTTTATTACCAGGGAACTATAAAATCCCTTCACCATACACGTTGTCAGTTTGTAGAATATTGCATTACCACAGATTTGTTGTATGCTAGAATGAGAAGGGGCGAAAACATCGGCACATTAAAAGGGCGGTTGTACTTAATAATCAGGTATTAATATTTGGCTACTTTTATTTTCCACACCTAAACAAGCGGAAAATAAGCAATCGGGAAAACAAAGCTTTCCTGGAATCATTATACTTGGATTGAGTAACGAGTCCTACAGTTCGTTTTTGAAGGCATCTAACTAGTGTATTGCACTTCCGAATGACCGGCAACAGCAGGGTGCAGAACAAGAATGAACTAGGTTTTAAAGCGTGCGTCGTATATATATCATCACATGAGTACACTGCTCACGCGCGAGCCGTATCGGCTGTAGGTGAATAGCACGTGCCCCATCATCCTTCGGTTGGTACAGAATATTGACAGAAAATACTACGCTACCTGCTGAAATTTTACATCGTACGCAAGGCGTTAGGATGGCTTGACGAAGCGTGTTCACCTTCTAAGAGTTGTGTGCGATGTGCAAGCATGTGTTGCATTTATAGTATTTGGTGCTTTGGCTGGAATGCCTGTATATTGGTCCTGGCGAGGTAGCATGAAGAACTGTTGTGCTGAATCTGAAGAACAGCTGGAGGCTGCCTAATCACTGCCATCTGACGAGTCGGTAGCTCCTCCGCAGGCAATGGCATCTGGTCGAGGAGGCGTAGAAGGCGTGCTACATTCGTCGTCACTAGACTCGTGACGGTAGTCTTCGCTTGTTTGAAGTAGATGACGTCGATTGCCTCTGAGTACGTGGTGGGGCCGCATTTGCACAATGCGAGACCTCGGTCCAGCTGTTTGATTTACCCTGCCCTTTTAGGACCACACAATGTCCCATATTGCAACTACGGTCCCGCGCGTTTCAGGCAAGATCGGTCGTCCTTAATTCTGTTGCGGGTGCTTTCTGACCTATGTTATAACAACTGCGTTAAACACGAGTATGTTGCTTCTAAGGCACCTTCCTTACTGTAACTCAGCCGGTGACCGTCTGTCGTCCAAGGGCGATATGCGATAGCCCGACAGACCTAACCAGAAATTCCCCCTTGAGTCGGAAAATTTTTGGGAATATGCTTGACTATTTGAATGCCTTTCTCGGCCAGTCTCTTGGCCAGGGGACAGCGAGGGCTTGATGCGGCATGTACGAAATGCTACTGCTTCGTGAAGAGCGTGAAGTCGTGGCTTGCGAATTGTGGCCCGTTATCCGTGCACAATTCAACCGGAACTCCTTGGCGGGCGAAGCTGGCACTGAGAGCCTCCATTGTGGCCCTCACCGTCGTGTCACGCAGTTGCTCGACCTCTGGGAAATCGGAAAGGGCAGCAAACGCAATGACAAGCCATCGTCCTGCGTACGGAAATAGGTCTCCACCCACCCAATACCACGGGCATGCTGGAGTTTCACGCAAAAAAAAGGCTCTGGTGATTGCTTGCAGGCATACTTCTTGCAAGTTTGGCAGTTTTGAATAAGCTGAGTTATGTCACTGTCAAGTTCACGCAAAAAGGCTTCTGGCTCGTTCTTTACACTTGTGCTGGCTGAGATGTTCAGCGTGACCCCTATTGAGGATTTCACGCCACATGCTTCGTGATCCTTCAACAGAACTACTTTTATGGCTGCCAACTCCATAGAAAATGACTTCAACTCACCTTTTAGTTCTTCCTCAGCGACTACCTTTGCACATGACCGCCTTTAAGTAGTCATTTGCAGATGGGTAGGCTGATTTACAACACGTTTTCTCGGTGACCATGAGCTGTACCGCATGAACGTTGACGTCTTCTGTTGCCCTGGCGTTGTATCTTCGAGTCGTCAGGGGCGCTCGTGGCAGCATATCAGCTGGCACAAGGTCCTTTTCTGGGACGAACTGCGAACAATAATTGTATTTCATAAGCCGCTGAAAAAAATCTCTGCCAGTGCGGCATCATATCTGAAGTTTCTTTGGGTGCTATTCAAATTAGTGGCTTGCGATCAGTTTCATTGACAAGTTTTTGGCCATATAAAAATTGAGGAAATTTGTCACAACCGCGAACAATATACCAGTGCCTCTTTCTCAATTTGTATACATAGCGTTGGTCGGCTTCCGTCAGTACGCGGGAAGCGTAGGCAACTGGTCGCCAGCTGTTGTCTGCTTGGCGTTGCAGAAGTGCAGCAGCTATGACAGTTTTCGAAGCATCGCATGTCATCCTAATTGGCTTTCTGTGGTCAAAGATAGTGAGCACTGGCACTGAAGATGTGAACGACCACTTTCGGTTGTTTGCGTGCTTTCAGTCTACTCAAAAAGTCACAGCTTTACCGCAAAGGCGAAGCAATGAACGTGATATCAACCTTTTGAAAGGTTACGCGCAAAACGGAAAACAGATCGAAACGTGCCCCACGTTTCTCGCGCACAAACTACGCACGAAACGTACTCAAAGGTACGGGTGCACGCGAATAAACGTCTCATTAGCACGCGAGCAGAGACTGCAATGACTGCAGTGAACTTTGTGCACCCGGTAACTACAGCAGAATAGTTCCACGTAAAGCCCGAGGCCAGCCGAGGTTTACGATCCTCCCCTCCTTGCCACCACGAGATAAGGACGCGCGACCGTGCGCCGATCCCCTTCTCTAAGCCGGGCAAAGTACGCGTAGGAGATTAGAGCGGGCGTCTCGCTGCATGATGTGACAACGTGCGCTTATTGCGCCATCTTTCTGGTAAGGCCGAAAACACAGCAGCGGTATGTGGTAGAAAGAAATAGCTTGCAATTTGAATTGTGAACAAACTTCTCCGAGGTGGCTCAGTGGTTAACGCTACGCTTTCACGACGCTGTGGTCCCACGTACGAGTCCGCACATTGGAGGGCTTCTTTATGGATCTTTTTTTCTTGCGTTTTCATATATATAGGTACGTATACATATACGGTGCATGACATCGCCGACGTCTATGCTGGCGGCAAAATGCAGCTGAGAGTGTCCATATAGTTGCTAGCGCAATCAACTTTATCGATAAGATCACGAAGTAACGTGGTTGCTTCAGACGGGTGGGGCTGTTACGTTTGACCCGGCAGTTTGTCTTAGCCAACGCGAGTGTGCGAGAGCCGGTCTGGAAGAAGGTGTTCTCCCCGATATCGGCGCCCGGTCGGAAGCAAAAGCCACAACGCTGTGCTGCAGGGGGGGCTGGCAGTTTGCTGTAGCCGGGTTATGAGGATCTCGACGTAAGCTCTGCGAACAACTATTCGTTGAGTGGGGTTGAACAGCGTAAGACGGCGTCACTGTTGCAGCTCTCACGAAGTCAACCTCTCCATACAGCTATTGTCGCCTACGCGAGGTTGTGACAAAGGACCAACAGTTTGGAAGCGTGGGAGGGCGTCACAGACGCAGTTCTCTGGGATCAAGCACCTGACCTGCTGAGTTCGAGAAGCTTCTGGAAACACTGTAGGAGAACGCAGCCATAGACCGCTGCAGACGTTCGTGTCAGCGGCCAGCTTTTCCCCAGCAGAGCTCGACTTTCCTTCTCCACTGTACGAACCCCTCACCCTGCGAAGTCTTCAAGGCGTGGGCCAGGTGCGTCATTGTGTGGTGCACTCACGTTACCCAACGGACATTTACGGCCGTGTTCTTCATCAGCCGAGTGGTGCAATATCTGCCCTCTTTCTGGTGGGCGGATCACTGACACATCGTCACCTGATTTGTGGCAACAGTGGTCACCGCCTTCTTTGGTCTGCCGTGCACAGGAAACGGACTATAAAAGCCGAGGACATTTGTAAATTATCGCTGAATCTGTGCCGAATCTCCACAAAGTTTCGTATCCTTCTCATCCTGTAAATAAACCTTCGTTTTATATCCAAGAACGCGTCTCCTCACTGGTGAAGATCGGCTATGCAGACAACAGCGGGGAGTCAGCTATCATAAAGAAACCCGCCGTACCTACCATCAACCTCATACTCTTTTAAAGGGCACGTACTTGCCAAAAAAATCAGTACACCGAGCATACGAGGACATCAGCCTTCGATTCTGAGGGTGCCACATCTATCCAACTTTGAGTAATCTTCAGGCTAGCTTATACGCTTTTCCGGCTGATCGCATAACCTAAGATCTGTATTTCTGTCAACCCAAATTTACATTTTTTATGCATTGAGCGTCACGCCAGCTTTTTCAGCTGCCTTCAAGAATGTCGTCAATCTGTCATCGTGCTCACTTTTGATTCTGCCTCAAACCAGCATGCCGTCAATCTAAATGTGAAAGCCTTGCAAACCGTCGAAAACATAGTACTGAACCAGGCTTTGACGGATGAAAAGCCTCCAGTGCAGACGAAATGTCGAAAGGAAGCCGGAGATATCGGTACCTGCCAAACGGGTTTGCAAAAGTACGCATGTTCGTTAGTGAAGTGGAATTTGGTGGAACCCTGAGTTTACGTCTAATCTGCTAAATTAGGCAGCACCGGTGAGGTCTGCTTTGATATCTTCCCGTTAAGGAAGCTGGTAATGCTGCCTCTTGATATGTTCATTGATATGCCCTGCCTCGACATCGACGCATGCTCTTGAAATACGCTCTTTCTTTTACTCAAAAATTTAAGGACTCACCCATTCTGTTGGACCGGTTTGTTTCGTGATAATTCCAGCGCGCTTCATTCTTTCGAGCTCCTCACGAAGCGGCTCAGGTGAATCAAGCGGCACCCGTCATTGCAGCTGGACGACGGGCCCGTTTTCTGGTTTCATCACCATTCTGTTTGTCTGCTTCAGGCATCCGAGGTCCTGAAAGAAACGTTATCCTGAAAGGCATCCGAGACTGAAAGACTTGCTGAAAGTCTTTCAGTACCTCATTTTTATGTGTAGTGTCAACTTTGGTGACAGTGCGTCAAAAAAGACACAAGCTTTCATTAGCATCCAAGCTAAGTAGGGCCTGACCACGCTTGACAACAAAAAACGTGATCTGTTTAATTGCGTCTCCTACAGTGGCGGTATGTGACGTTGTTCCGAAATCCTTGATCACTCCTCCATTGTATGCCCGAAGTACTGAATGGAGGGCTTCAAATGAGATCCCGTTGCTATCTTTCGGTAAACAGCAAAGGGAAGGAGGTGAGCCTGCGAGCCCGTGTCAACCGTAAACAGTACTACTTTAGTGGTGACATGTGCGGTCACTTTCCAATACTTCCCTCTCCTGCTTCAATGACCAACTTCGATGATTTCGAAGGTATCATCAGCAAGCTCTGAATATTGCTCGGTTGCTTCCTCGACTTCGTCTTTGCCAATGAGCGTCGGATAGCAGACTGCGAAATGATAAATTCTATTGCAAAAGTTGCATCGTTTGCCATAAGCAAAACATTGGCGTAGTTTGCGCTGGTGGTTACACTTCTTGAACCGATAATCCGGACTTCTACGCTGCTGCTCTGCTCTAAATCTCGTTTCTGTCAGCTTTGACATGGCGTCTATTGCATCGTTGCCTTCGCGCCAGACCAGTTTCCTTTGAACCAAACCTTCTGCAACCTCGTAAATTTCTTGTGCTTTTTGCAGTCAAGTTTTTTTCCTGAAGCATTTTTTCTTGTGGTTTCACATCTTTAGTACCGAACGCAATCTGGTCTTCCAGCGTTGAGTCTTTTGAATCACCAACTTGAGTTGCAATGATTCCCCTGCAGTTTAAGGTCTCGAAGGAATTTTTCGAGCTGCTCTCTCTCATCATGGTTCCTTAAGCGAAACAGGTATCGTTCATGAATTTCATTTCCCACCTCCGAGAAATAAGATTCAAACTTTCGCATGGCGGCGCCGTAGTCTTTCTGGTTTTCTTCGGCCTGAAATGGAAGGTGTTGAACGCGTCAAGGGTGCCGTCTCCAGCAAGGCTCAGCAGGAAGGCGGCTTTTGACGATTCGGTCCTGCAGGGATGCTCTTTTGGCTCTGTCACCTGAAGGAACGGGTCTAATTTTGGCTTAAAGCACTTACAGTTTGAAACCATGTTACTAGTCAGCTGCAGAGTTTCTGAAAAAACAGATCCATCGATGCTTTTTCGCGGGTGGCCCCGGCACCATTTCTGACACCATGAATCGCGAATGCGAACGAATGAGGCAACAACAAAGTGCCAAACAAGATTGAACGAGGTTATAATGCATGCGTCGTATACATATATGTATCATTGCATCGGTACACTGCGCATGAGCGAGCCGTATCGGCTGTAAGTGAATAGCACATGCCAGGTACAACTGGGTCCACGTAAGATATGTACGTGCCGCCCTCAGCGCAATACGAGATATCACAATAAATGAAAGCACAATAAAGTATTAGTAGAGTGGTTCTACTGAAATGTTGACGAGCCTGAGTAAGCGTATGACACCCTGAGGCTAATTCGGAACACACATTCTGAATTTGCATTTGCCAATGTAAGTTTTTATATATAGCGACGCCAAGATATTCACTTTTTAGTACTTGCTCAATGAAACAATAGTTAATAGTAGTCTCTATATCACTGGTATTTATGAATTTTCACCTAGAGTGAAATGTAATACCTTTGGTATTATCGGTATTTATTGACAGTTTACCACTTGATAAGCAATGAGCAACCTCATATAATTCAATGTTCGACTTTGGCTCAAGATCATCTAGACACAGTTTCAGCTAGACACAGATATTATCAGCGAACATTGTTATGTTAGGTGACTAATATCCGCTGAAAGTCATTTGCATACAAGCAGAACAGCAAAGGTTCCAGAAACGAGCCCTGGGGAACACCAGTATTCAAGCTACTCCTAGAAGACAAGAAATAAATTATTAATACAGCCAATTGGCGACCTGTGAGGTAGTTGGAGATAAGTTCCAAAGCGGTTCCACGGAAACCATAGTATGGTAATTTATTGAACAGTATTCTGTAGTCTACCGTGTCAAATGCTTTTGTCAGGTTCAAAAATATAACTGCGACTTACTTATTTTCATTCCATGCCGAGTTTACGAAATGATTGATTGATATGTGAGGCTCAACGTCCCAAAACCACTATATGATTATGAGAGACGCCGTAGTGGAGGGCTCCGGAAATTCTCACAACCTGGGGTTCTTTAACGTGCACCCAAATCTGATAACACGGGCCTACAACATTTCTGCCTCCGTCGGAAATGCAACCGCCGCAGGTGGGATTCGATCCCGCGAGCTGCGGGTCAGTAGCCGATGAGTTTACAAATTGCGTAAGAGTCAAAACAGTGGTGGACGTAGAATAGTTCGGTCTAAATCCATGTTGCTGACGGGAGGGCATGCTATATTTCACAATAAATTTCAAGAAAATATTGACATGCATTTTTTTCAAAGTCGTTATTATGCAAAAAACAGAGATGGACTTATAGCTGGACGGCTGAGAATTATCACCACTTTTATGTATTGTAAATATTTTGGCAATATTTAAACAAGAAGGGCAAATGGCTGCTCTCACAGAATGGTTAAACAAGAAAATGGGGGACCCTTAAACTTCGCTTTTAAGAGTTCAGCACGATAGTGAAATCCGGCTTCTAGTGCGCCCTTTAACCGCGAAGTACCGCTAAGTGCCTACGTAATACTATGTTTTATTACACACACACACACACACACACACACACACACACGCACACACGCACACGCACACACGCACACGCACACGCACACACACGTGCACGTGCACGAATGGTACATACAGGTTTTTGTTCTAAAGCAAGAGTCGCATGGCCTCCAAGATGCACGCCACGTGCTCACCATCTCGGAGGCCATAAACAGTCTCACAATGCCTCACAGATAACATCACATAATCTAGCGTATCTTGTTTGTTTGTGCTACGCTTCTGGAAAGGCATGTTTCGTCTTCCGCTAGATGGACATAGTTGTCCATTTTTAGAGCTGTTTGAAAGTTCCTGTGTGTTTTTAGCGGTGATGGGTGCACTATCCGAGCCTTTTTAACGTAGTTTGATGGCCTCCCAAATGCGCCTAGAAATCGCCTATTAGGCTCATTTTTGTCATGATGCCAGTCGAACACAATGCGTTAAGTAGTCTCCTTCGCCTACGTGGCATTTATGTAGTGTTTTTTTCCGAAGCAGCTGCAAGTGACATCGTGGCTTTTTAGTAGGACACGTGTTTGCCACGCGAACGGCCTAGGCTCGATCCTCAATGGGGCACAACGTTTTTTTCTTCATTATATTTGTATCTTTCTCCATCTTTTGTTCCCGGGTGATTTTTCGCTCACAACCAATGGGGCCGACGCCGAAGGCGGTAATTTCAGCGACACGAGCTCTCTCACACTATCGTGTTAAAAGACGACGCGAAACTGGTCCGAGGACGTCTAAATTTTTTTTAAGAAGCCTTGCAGTTATCCCATTTATACCTGCCAAAAGTCATTGTCAGCATCTTCGCAGCTTGCCTGGGAAGCTACAGTGCGTACCATCGCCAACATTTCAGTCGTATCCGTACATGTTGCCGCGCAGAATTTCGGGTCCAACTGCAAGACATCCAGCCTCCACATCCTGGGGTATTTTCGGAGGTGGTGAACCCAGCAATGTCATGTTCCACCTCTTTCGCGTCAATTTCATACAATTTTCGTACGCGGCGCTACACCCCCTCTCCCCCCCCAAAAAAAAACTTTGTTGAAGAACCAACTTCTCTGTATAGACACTCTTGTTCAGTCTATAATGTCTACGTGGACGTTGCGACTAGTATAAAGGATGATCAAATAGACGGACGTGAAGAAGGACGGCACATGTGGTCTTGTAATGTGCTCTAGTATAGCTCATTGTGCTAAAAATCAATTGTTTACACGCATGTTTTGTGTTTCGTTGTACGTGTGTTAAGTTTCGGTTTCTGTTTTGTAGGGCGTGATGAGCACCAACTAGGTAGGTTCTAAGGAGCTTCGCATCTAAAAGCTGGAATTTTTAGTGCTGATATTGTCACAAAGGCACAAGGATGCAGGCACAAAAACAGGGCGTTTACTTTCGTAACCCCAGGCCAAAAGCACGAACACCAGAGCAGGCGCCCACAGAACTACTTCGTTATCCTCCTTAGAGGTTGGCCACTATAGTTGCCAGCCTGCCTTGCGTGAATTCCTTCCTTTCAAGAGCGACCGCCCCGGTCGATTGACGCTGTGCTAGAGAAGCCATGAAAAAAGATAATCACGTCAACAAAAAAAACATAAGCCCATGCTGTTGTGTATCAGAAAAGGTTCGAAGTGTTCATAACTCGCGGGCGTGGTACGGTTTCATCCGTACTACATGGACTACTTCTGAACGTGGACGTCTTCGATTTCAACTGGTATCGTAGCTTTGAGGAACGAGATCGTAATTCACGTCACTGAGGCAGAGCACAACTTCATAAGGGCCAAAGTAGCGTCGCAATAGCTTCCTCGAAAGCCTACGATGTTGAACTGGTGTCCACACCTATACATAGTCACCTAGTTGATAGTTAGCATTCCTTCGGCATTGGTTGTAACGGCGTGTCGATATCTTGCTGTGTGCGAATGCGGTTCCGTGCAAGCTGGCGGGCTTCCTCGGCTTTCTCAACGAAGTCGTCAACGCTGTCATTTCCGCTTGTGTTCGGTCTATGGAGAGCACAGCGTCTAATGGTGTTGTGAAGTGACGGCCATAAACAAGCTTGAATGGTGTAAGCTCTGTGGTCTCTTGCACAGCGGTATTTTAAGCAAACGTACCGTACGGCAAAATTTCATCCCAAGTTTTGTGCTCTACATCAACATACATAGATAGCATGTCGGTCAGTGTTTTGTTTCACCGCTCCGTCAAGCCGTTAGTTTGGGGATGATAAGCTGTTGTTTTCCGGTGGTTGGTGTGCGTGAGCCTGTCGACTTGTTGCAATAACTCTGCCGTAAATGCTGCTCCGCGATCGGTTATGAGAACAGCAGGTGCACCAAGACGCAAAACAATGTCGTGGACGAAGAATCTGGCGACTTCAACTGCAGTTCCACTAGGCACACCTTTGGTTTCTGCATAGCGAGTCAGGATCTTCGGTTGTGACGATTATCCACCTATTGTCGGAGGATGACGTAGGAAATGGACTAAGAAGATCCATTTTCACTTGCTCAAAAGGTACTCGAGGTGGATCTGAAAGTTGGAGGAAGCCGGCGGGCTTTGCTGGTGGAACTTTACGCATCTGACAGTCACGGCAGGTGTGGACATAGCACTGAACGAACGAATACAGCTGTGACCAGTAGTACTTTTGTCAGATGCGCGCGATTGTTCTAGCAAAGCCAAGGTGTCTGACAGAAGGGTCGTCGTGGCATGCCTGTAAATCTTCCTCACGCAGTGCCGTTGTAACTGCGATGAGAAAAGTTTCCTAGCTGCTCTCAAGATTTATCTTGTAGAAAACATTGTTCCGTAAGCAATACGATCCATGTGAGAGCCAGCGTGGGACGATAACATTTTCTCCTTGAAGATGCTGAATGACAGGTAGTAGCTCAATGTCTTCACGTTGAAGATCAGCCAACCGGAACGAATTGACTACGCCAAGAAACGGTGAATTTTGTTCAGTGTCAGATGACATCGGGGAAACAGGAGCACGAGACAGGCAGTCAGCATCTGTATGCTTATGTCCTAATTGGTAGACCACCACTATGTCGTACTCTTGAAGGCAGAGGCTCCAGTGGGCGAGGCGTCCTGATAGATCCCGTAGATTGGGAAGCCAGCAAAGCCAGTAGTGGTTACTGACCACTCGAAATGGCTGGCCGCATAGGTAGGGTTGAAACTTGCTAATGGCCCAAATGACTGGTAGGCACTCTTTTTCGGTGGTAGAGTAGTTAGCCTCTGCTTTTGTGAGACTGCGGCTCGCGTAAGCAATCACAGGCTCTGCACCGTCCTGCCATTGAACTAGAATGGCTCCGATTCCTACGTTGTTGGCGTCCGTGTGACTCAGATTTGGCAGTATCGTCAAAATGTGCCAGCACTGGAGCTATCTGCAGTCGATTGCGTACCTCTATGAAGGCTTGTTCTTGTTCTTCCATCCGTACGAAGGGCACATCTGGCCGAGTCAGTCTTGTAAGAGGTTCCACGATTTTCGACAGTCCTTCGACATAACGGCGGTAGTAGGCACAGAGTCCGAGAAATCGCTGAAGAGTCTTCTTGTCTACAGGACTTCTCCGGATCTGGTCGAACACCCCCCGGGCTCACCACGTGGTCGAGAGACTTGAGTTCCTGGTAGCCAAAACAGCACTTTTCGGGCTCAATAGTAAGATTTGCTCTCCTTATTGCGGTGAGGACACTTTTTAGCCTTGACAGATGTTCGTAAAGCGTGCTTGAAAACACAACGACATCATCCAAGTACACAAGACACGCCTGCCACTTTAGTCCAGCCACCTTACTGACCGAAAACAGTGTGTTGTTCTTAACAGAACTACCTCATCACATAAAACAGTCTTGTCAGGTGTTCCTCAGCGATCTCTACTAGGGCCTCTTCTTTTTTTTGATATTTATCAATGATATAGGTGAAGGAGTATAAAGCCATCTCAGATTGTATGCCGATGACTGTTGTCTTCAACGTTAAAATATTACTTTGAATGACAGTATACAACTACAAAGTGACCTCGACAAGATACTACTATAGTGCAATACATAGAATATGACGCTAAATTTTTCTAAATGTAACATTGTCCAGTTTTCTACAAAACGTCATACTTTAAATATGAAATACTCTCTTGATGGCGAAAGCCTAACGATTGTACCGAACTACAAATATTTAGGGGTTTTATACAAATATAACTTTTCCTGGAATGACCATATTGATTACGTAGCAGCGAAGGCTAGTCGCGTCCTCAACTTCCTAAGGCGAAATTTCAAGCAAGCTCTTCCTAAGTTAAAGAAAATTCTTTACTCTTCAAATGTTCGCACTATATTAGAAAATGGATGTTTCGCTAGGGACCCCGGTACAAAGACATGTATTGATGAATTAGAGCGCATCTAAAAGCGTGAAGCATGATTTGTGTCACCAAACTACGATTTCAGAGAAAGCCCTTCCGACATACTGAGCAATCTTGGATGGCCGTCTTTGCAGCACAGGCGGAAATACATGTGCCTCAAACTGTTCCACAAAATTTTTATGGGTGAAACAGGCTTAAGGAAAGAAACCTACATACTTGATCCTACCTATAAATCTGCCCGCGTAGACAATTCCCTGAAGGTTAGGGAATATAGATGTCGGATCAACCTATATAAACATTTTTTTTCCGAGGACAGCCCATGACTAGAATTGTCTCCCGAATGAAGTTGTACTGTCGCTGCCGACTTCCTTTGATGAAGCCCTCGCATAATGTTTGTTTAACTAGGTTTTACATCACATATGGGGGATATTTTGAGCTTTAGCTCACCATTTACAGCTTCTGTCAAGTTGTGTTTTTACTCTGCCTTTCTTATGAGATTATGTATCTCTAAAGTTAACTTATGTTTAAAAGTTTACTTTAATATTACGTTTTGTTACTTTTTCGTGTTGTACAATCTGTGTCAACCTCTTAGTAACGTGATGTTTAACCCTTTTATAATCTTATTGATGTTTAGAACGCTGATGTTATCTTTATTCTTACATAATGCTTGTTACTTTTCATGTTGTATGTACTACCTGTATCTTTTTCTGTTTGTTTCCCCCTACAATAATGCCCAGTTGGGCGCTGTAAGGATCTGAATAAATAAATAAAAATAAATAAAGTACAGTGTCCATCATGCGTTGAAG
Source organism: Rhipicephalus annulatus (assembly GCA_013436015.1). Lineage (NCBI taxonomy): Eukaryota > Metazoa > Arthropoda > Arachnida > Ixodida > Ixodidae > Rhipicephalus > Rhipicephalus annulatus. The sequence continues at coordinate 677,149 of WOVY01016023.1, read as the reverse complement.
TGTGGTGGGAGCGGAACCGAGACCGAAAGGCAGCACTTTAAGTTTGTAGAGCCTGTCAGGACTCACGAATGCGGTTTTTTCCTTGTCGCCCTCGTCAGCTTCACTTTGCCAGTGCCCCGACATGAGATCTAATGATTCAAACAACTGGGCATTGCGTAGATAGTCTAAGGCGTCCTCAATTAGTGGCAGGGGGTAAACGTCACGTTTTATGACTTTGTTAAGCCATCGATGGTTCACGCATAAGCGTAGTGTGTTTTTTTCTTTAGTAGGACAACAAGTGACACCCACGGACTGGTCAAGGGTTGAATGACGTTATCTGTCAGCATTTCTGGTACTTGACGCTTAGTCACCTCTCTCTCCTTCGGGGACACATGGTATGGATGTTGGCGAAGAGGCCACGCCGACTCCTCGGTAACAATGCGGTGTTTTGTAACGGTAGTACGTTGAACTTTAGATGGTGTGGAGAAGCAGTTCAAGAATTCCGTCACAAGGTTCAGTAGCCGCTCTTTTCGTGAATCTGGCAAGTCTGAATTACCGTGAATGTGGCTGCCCAAGTCAGCGCAAGCTTTGGCATGCGATGAAGTCGTATACAAGGTGCCGACATCGGAAAAGTCGGCGATTTCACTGAGGAAAGCGACAGTGGTGCCTTTACAGACATGCTGAAACTCATTGCTGAAGTTGGTCAGCAGGACTCGAGAGCGTTTATTCTCCAACTGAACAAGGCATCGGGCTATGCAGATGTTTCGTTTGAGTAGCAGAGAGATATTTGCCTCTGCAATACCTTCATAGTCATTGAATTCATCGAAAACATCGCAGGTTACCAAGGTCAACACGCTAATTTTCGGCGGTAACGTCACGTCATCGTCAACAATTCTCAAAGCATTGACGTGACTGTCGTGAGGATTGTGAGCTAAAGCATGTGGCGCAGAGAACGTCATCTGTGACTCTTGCCAGTCAATCACGGCTCCGTTATCATGCAGAAAGTCCAGTCCGATAATTAGGCCCCTAGAGCAACTCGACAGTATTACGAAATCTCCGAAATACGTAAATCCGTGAATACTCACTCGTGCTGTGCACCGTCGCATCGTAGGGAAAAGATGGCCTCCTTCCGTACATATCTGCGACCCAGCCCACTGGGTAGAAACCTTCTTCAGCCTGCAAGCAAGACCCATGCTCATAACGAAAATGTCTGCTCCAGTGTCAAATAGCGCCATTACTTCTTCGTCGTCCACGGTTACCACAATGTTTGATGTCACCACTCTTTGTACCACGTTTGTCTGCGTCTGTACATCTTTTTGCTGCCGTCGCTGTCATCGTAGTGAGGGATCTTCCGTAGAGTCAGCGTCAGTGGCCTCACCTCTGGAGGTCGCTAAAGTCAGTTTTCCCGATTTTCAAGACTGGGTGAACGGCGTCTCGGAGCGCCACGTAAATAGGCTGGGCTCGGTGACCTGTAGCGAGTAGGTGACGACGAGCGGGGCTTGTGCGACAGATGTTCGATACTGCGACGATTCGAGATGAAACTCTCTATTTCCAGTGGTCGCTCGCCAGATCGTGGACCAGGGGCATTAGACTAAAATCCACGGAGACCCACATGGCGGTATGGACATGTTCGGTAGACGTGTCCGGCTTCCCCGCAGTGGAGACAAAGAGGCCTGTGGTCGGGTGTACGCCAGATGTCACTTTTTCTCGGTCGTGCTTCGGCTATCAATGGCGGGCTGCGAGGATGGAAGCCTACCTCCATTTGCTGAGCGCGTCGCTCACTGGGGTAAGACATGCTGATTGAACTGCATGATAGAAGACTTCGCACTGCTTCCGCGTAGCTCATTTTGACGCAGTGCCTCTGTTGTTGCGCCTCAGACTGTTGCTGTGGCTTGAGTCCCTGGAGACGACGGCTGTAACGTACGTGCACAGGGGTAAGCTCGGTGGAGCTACTCGATGGGCTTGCGTCAGGAGTGCTCTCTGGGGACCGTATCACCTACCACACCCCGCACTTCCACCAAAAAACTCACAAAAGCACAGAGATGCAGGTACAAAAACAGGGCGTTTACTTTCGTAACCCAAGGCCAAAATCACGAACATTAGAGCACGCGCCCACAGAACTACTTCGTTATCCTCCTTAAAGGCTGGCCACTATAGTTGCCAGCCTACCTGCGTCAATATGGTGTACCCATGGCAGGGCAAAGGTCCCTCACTGCCAGAAAGTAACCGTGGAGCCACACCATGGCAATGAAGTAACTTGAAGAGCACATTAGGTATGATTGGTAGTTCATCAGTACTCTCAGGAGAAATGACAGCTGCATCTCACCGTTACTTACTCACGGAGCAGAAATTCGGTGGCTTAAAACAGGGCTCAACCATTTAAACTGAGGATGGTGCATGCAGCAAGCTATGGAAAGAAAAATGATAGGCATAACCTTAAGAGTCAGGAAGACAGTGAAGTGGGAGAAGGAACAAACGGGGTTAAGGTTCTTGTAGTTGAAATCGAGAAGAAGAAAAGTTGGCAGACCCCACCTACAGTGGGAATCGATGACATGCGAAGCACGAATGAGGAAGGTTGATATGCTACGTTAAAATCAGCGCAGCGTTATAAGGCGGACCAATTTTTGTCTTGTACATTACTTCCATGTCGTTATTATCATGCTTGGGCGTGTCATTTACCTTCGTCGTCTATTCACGTCACGTGATACCAAGTTTGGTATACGTGGAGCGAGCGAAACAGCCGTGAGCGTGCTATGAGCGTAAAATGTAGTCATGTTTTACATGCCACGCATGCCAAAGTTATCATGTTTGGACGTGTCATATACCTTCGTCGTCTATTCACGTAACGTGATACCAAATTTGGTATTTTTGAGCTAGTGAAACGGCCACATGCACACTTTGAGCGTAGCATGCAGTCATGTTTTATAGTACACGCATATAGTGATTGTCTTGTTTTGATGCGTCATTTACTTTGTCGTCTATATACATCACGTCATACCAAATTTTCTATATGTGGAGCTAGCGAAACGGAAGCGAGCGCATCATGAGCGTGGCATGTAGTCATGTTGCTTCATGACGCGCATCTCATGACTATCGTGTTTCCACCATTCACACACCTTTGTCATTCATTAACGTCACGTAATACCAAATTAGGTATATGTGGGTGGACTCTGTGACTGCACCTCAACGCAGCCATCTAACCCGCTAATCTTTGCGATGCAGACGATCATCCGTATGATCACCAGCCAGCTATTGCTAACCCTGGTGCGCATCTTTGCTGGTGGGTCACCGGGGTGCGCACTGCCATGCTTCGCAGCGGCGTCAGGATGCTACCACCAGTCGCTCAACAACAGTCGACCGGGGATGACCGTGCCGCCAGGGGAGCAGTGGCTACCGGAACCCAAAGCATTGTGGACGGCCACACCATCATCGACGTCAACAGCTTCATTGCATATAAAAGCGTACCCACCGCCGGCACCGCACCATGAGCTCTGTGACTGCACCTCAACGCAGCCATCTAACCCGCTAATCTTTGCGATGCAGGTTAGTAAATCCTACGCGCTGTTTGCAAAAAATCTATCTATTACATCTTGGTGCAGTTGCCGAGCCCACGGTGCTGTCATGCCATTGCCGCCGAATGTGTTTCTGTTATTCATTCCTTGTTGATTTTGTCAGGAGATGTGAAAACTAACCCTGGCCCTAGCGGAAACGATGCCGTGTTGACAGAAATTCAGAAAATAGCCGCAGGCCAATCAAAAGTAATTACCGAAGTACAGAGCGTCAAATCTCAGCTAAACACTACTGATAGAACATTAACGAATTTATGCAAACGGATGACCAACCTAGAAGCACAATATCAGGCCCTTATTCCTACCTGAAACGACATCGGAAAGATGCAGGCAGACACAAGCAGCATGTCTCGCAAGATCACGGGGTTAGAAGACCGCCTAGACGACGCGGAAAATCAATCACGCTGAAATAACCTCATCTTTAAGGCATCTCCGACCTTACTGCAAGCGAAACATGGAATGACTCCGAAAAAATAATTATGGATTTCTGGCATAATAATCTAGGAATAACCGTAGGACCTCGTGACTTCAAAAGAGCTCGTCGCCTTGGTTGTCAATCGCTGGGTAGAAATTGTCCCATAATCGAGAAATTGGCATGTTACAAAACAAAGGACTCAATCCTATCAAATGGCCAGAAATTAAGAAATACTAACTTCAGCATTGGAGAGGACTTTTTGCTCTCCGTTCGACACGCGCAAAAACAATTCGTAGCTTTTGCCAAGGCTAAATCTGCTAAGTTCTCCTTGCCAGTATAAAACTCTGCACATCGGTCCGAAACGTTATATTTGTGATAAATTGTCTAGCACAGTTAAAGAAATCGCATAGGAATTGTCCTGTCACCATCTACCTACAAACCTACAACCCCCGGCACTTGCCAAACCACTCTCATTTTCTGTGATATTTACTAACATCTGCAGTTTCTTTCCAAAGCGCGAACTCTTATCGAACATTGTTTTGTCATCCGGAAGCAACATACTGGTACTAACTGAAACTTGGCTCAACGATAACGTTTCAGACGCTGAAATCCTGACTGACTTACCTGAATTCCGCGTGTATTGTAGCGACCGAAAGTGTACTCGAGGGGGTGATGTTCTGGTCGCAATTCACCAAGGTACTGCCACGTTTCATTTCCCAAGTTTTGTTATCGTCCCAAAACACTACACAGTTCTCAGCGAAAACCACGCCTGCAGTTTCAAAAAGATTCCGGACTGTAGTAGATCATTTAGATAAGCTGACGCCTACTCCGCGGACTGTACAGATTACTCTGGAACCTACGCCACCGCCAGCGATAACGCTAAAACATTCGACAGCAAGGGTATAAATGCCGACGCGCTTCGCCGCTTGTCAGTAGTTGATGAACGGCCGACGGTCCGTTCGCCGCTATCAGTCCAAGACTGCTACTGTAATGGGACTTTCCGTTTAACGGGCACAGGTTCGCCCAAATAAACAGTTAAATTCCAATGCAAAGTCTCCTGTATTTGGCCGCGTCACGACCCCGTGACATCTGGTGGAGGTGCTGCTTCTTTGATGTTCCGGACGCCCCTTCAAGCCGCGACCCCAGCCCAAGCGGCAAAAAAGACACGGACGCTAACCCTGAACAGCGAACAAGCCGCAGGCGGAGGGGACTACAACCAGAGTACGGGCCCCTTCCTGAAGCAGCCAGGCAGACCCGGATCCCGACATCAACTACTGCAACCATGACCATGACCCGTGTAGCCTGCACCACTCCTGCTCCGGCAACCCAAAGAGCCGCCAACATTCCGCGGTTCGCCAATGGAATACCCGGAAAGCTGGATTGAAAGGTTCGACCGCGTCGCCGCCTTCAATGACTGGACAGACAATGACAAGCTCCGGCATGTGTATTTCGCCTTAGAAGATGCTGCTCGGACCTGGTTCAAGAATCAAGAGCGAAGCCTTACAACGTGGGACGTCTCTCGCGCAAGGTTCCTTACTACTTTCGCAAGTGTGGTGCGCAAGGAGAAGGCCGCAGCTCTTCTCGAAACCCACATGCAGATGCCAAAAGAGAACGTGGCGCTATTCACGGAAGATATGATTAAACTTTTCCACCACGCTGACTCCAACATGTCCGAGGAGAAGAAGGTCCGTCTGCTCATGCGAGGAGTAAAACAGAAACTCTTTGCCGGGCAGATCAGAAACGCATTAAAGACGGTGGCTGAATTCATTTCAGAAGCATCTACGATAGAGAAGACGCTCGAGATGCGCACGCGGCAATATAACCGTAGCTTCTCGTGTACAAGCTAGGCCGGCATTCAAGCGCTTAGAACCACTGACTTGCGTGAGACGGTCCGAGCGATCGTACAAGAGCTGCGAAAATTACTTCCTTCAGCGCAGCCTCACGTGGAATCCATCGTGGACGTCGTACGCCAGGAGATCCAGCAATCGCTGGGCGTTTCTCAGCCTCAAGAGCCTCAGCTGCAAGCCATGAGCTATGCTGCTACAGCCCGCCGCCACGCCCCTTCTCCACGCGCACGCCAAAACACTGCCCCATCGCACCTCCGTCGCCAGACGCCACCGCCACCTTCACCCCCACCGACGTCCTACCATTCGCCAGCGGCCCAGCGCAGTGCGCCGAGAAAGACTGATGTTTGGCGCACCCCTGACCACCCCCCGCTCTGCTACCACTGCGGCGAGGCCGGACACACATACCGCCGTTGTCAGTACGGACAGATGGGACTGCGTGGCTTCGCCGTCAATGCACCGCGTCCGCAGCCAGGAGAATGGCCACGTGACATCGCCGACTACCTGACAGGAACTCAGTGGACACCACGAACCCCTTCCCGTTAGCCGTCGCCCAGCCGCCGCACGTCACCGCACCACCGGCAGTACTATGGCCTGTTACGAGCCGCGTCGGTGGCCGCAGCGGACCCAGTAGGTAGCATGGAGCTCTGTGGTGGTCATCATTCCGCAGGCCACGGGGACGTTCAGAACCCTCGAGAGCTGAGGCAGAGGGACAGGCGTAAAGGAAAACTTAACAAGACGTTTATTTGCAACATGTTGGACAGTAACGTCCGAACGACGACTCTTCTCGCGACACTCTCCTGTTTTCTTCTGGCGGGCTGCTCTCCTTGCCTCGCCGTGCAGTTCCGAATATATAGGCGGATTGTCTCTTCGGGGAACCAACCACTCATGGAGTGCACAACACAAGTGTCCCTTCACACACGCGGCAGATGCACGTGGCACACGCGCGGGGACTCGGAAGCGACCACGCAGGAGAAATTCACGGCAGTCCCTACTGTAGCACACCACCAGCCTTCCGCACATTCCAGAGGGGCCCGCCCGTAGCCACTGCCCCGCAGGCAAAGCGCACAGCCGAGACAAACAGAGCCGGTGCAGGTGACAAGCCGCCCCCACACAGAATGTCCGAGATTCCAGAGGGGCCCGCCCGTAGCCACTGCCCCGCAGGCAAACAGCACAGCCGAGACACACAGAGCCTGTGCAGGTGACAACCCGCCCCCACACAGAATGTCCGAGATGACGGGAAGGCACGCTTGGGGGCATCTGGCCCAAGGACTTCGTTACTGCTTTGCAACAGCTTCCCCGGCGGCCGGCCGAGACCTCGACGTACGAAGGTCATTCACCTTTGTGGGGAGAGGTCGATGAAGACAATGCTGGTGTGTTGAAGCCGTGGACACCTCGATGCGGCTCTGCTGCAATCATTTGGTACCCTGGTGATCTGCAGCCTCTGGTAGCGTCGTCCAAAATTGGAGAAAGGCTCCCGCTCTGCTGGCCAACATTCCTTATCGAAAGACAGCACATGTGTCCACCACGCGAGAAACACAACTGCCAAGCAGGCAAGCGCCCATACTCTCTTCCTGAGACCCACCAGGCTTTTAATTCATCCAAAAGGCCCTGTTCTTCATTACAATAGCAGCAGCAATTCTAACAACCCAACCTGAAATAGGCTGCTCAAATTCACAAACACGTGTCGTGATAAAGCACAAATAGAAAAAAAAGCAATTGTAAACCTGTCACACACACAAAAAAATGGAACCTAAATACCCAAGCCAGATTACCTGACGCCATCAAGATCCCCAGAAACAACGACTTAAGCCGTCAGCGTTGCCATTCAATTTGCCTCTCTTGTAACGAATTTCGAAAGAGTATTGTTGCAATAGCAAGCTCCAGCGAAGTAGCCGGCCGTTCCTAGGCGACATCGTTTGCAACCACGTGAGGGGACAGTGGTCCGTCTCGATAGTAAACTCTGATCCCGCGACATAGCATGCGAGCTTCTGAACCGCCCATACAACACAGGCGCATTCTTTCTCTGAAGCGCTATAGGCTTCCTCCCTTACAGTTAGTTTGCGGCTTGCATATAGCACGGGATGTTCCTCTCCTGCGTCGTTTCTCTGGCACAATACTACGCCCATGCCGTGGTCACTTGCATCGCACTGAACCACGATGGGTCTAGCGTAGTCGGGGGCTTGAAGTACAGGTTGGCTCATGAGCGCATTTTTCAGCGCTAAGAATGCCCTCGCTTTCTTCTCATCCCTCTCCAGAATTTGAGGTTCGGTTTTTCTAAGAGCGTCAGTAGGCGGGCTCGCAAGCTCTGAATAACGGGGAATGTAATGCTGGTAGTACCCTGCCAATCCTAGGAACGACCGCACATCTGTCTTTTGTCCGGGGCTGCAGAAAATTATTAACTGCCGCTACTTTGACATCGAAAGGTCTGCGGTGGCCTTGCCCCACTATGTGACCCAGGTAAGTAACCTCTGCTCGGCCAAGTTGGCACTTCCGGGCCTTCACGGTCAGACCTGCTTCGCGGAAACGTTGAAGCACTGCCCGCAAGTGGGTGAGATGTTCGGACCATGACCCTGAAAATACTGCTAAATCATCCTGATAAGGCAGGGCAAACCCCTCTAAACCCCGCAATACCTTGTCCATGAGAGCCGAGAAACAGTAGGGGGCATTCTTTAAGCCGAAGCTCAACACCTTAGGGCGGTATGTTCCTATGGGAGAAATAAACACCGCATATCGGCTGGCCCTTTCGGTCAAAGGCACCTGCCAATAACCCCGAGCGAGGTCGAAGGTAGAGATGTACTTAGCACTGCTTACTGCCTGAATTCTTTCCTCTACATCTGGTATGGGGTAGGTCTCATCCTTCGTTATGTGATTTAACTTCCGGTAATCAACGCATGGTCGCGGATCTTTCCCAGCAACCTCCACTAATATAAGCGGAGAGGTATAATCGCTTTCACAAGCTTCAATCACATCGAGCTCGAGCATTCTTTTAATCTCGGTCTCAATAATGGCACGCTGACGCGGCGACACTCGATACGCCTTTGACCGCACGGGCTGAGTGGCCGTAAGCTCTATGTCATGCACTACCAAATTTGTTCGGCCCGGTTTCTCCGAGAACATGTCCTCATATTCTATCAGGAGGCTTTCTAGGTCACGCTTCTCGTTAGCTGTGAGCTCAGCTACCTCAACCATGGCCTTGAGCGTTTGACCAGCGTTATCCTCCTTTCTTTCCGCTCCCGAAAAGGGGAAATCTAGTGGTGGCTCTTCGGGCACGTTTACCGCCATGTTTACGACAACCTCTCTCTCTCGATACAGTTTGAGCAGATTGCTGTGGTAGATCTGCTGCGTCTTACGTCTACCTGGCATCCTTACCAGATAGTTTGTGTCGGACCTTCCCATTGGACATCTAGCTTATTCATTGGTGAAGGTTTCAGCCGCATTACTTGATCTCCAGCTTCAAACCGGTGTGATCTTGCCGACCTGTCGTAGTAGCGTTTGGCCCGAGCCTGTGCCTTGCTCATCTCATCCCCTGCCAGCTCCTGTGCTCTATGCAACCTTTCTAGCAGAGTTAGCACATATTCAACCACCGTAGGGTCCTCCGCTCGCCCTTTCCATAAATCCCGAAAAATACGGAGTGGGGATCGCAGAGAGTGACCGTAGACCAATTCTGCCGGGGTAAATCCAATGGCTTCATGAGGTGCAGTCCTGAGCGCAAACATGGTTGCTGGCAAGCACACATCCCAGTCGACTTTGCGCTCGAAACAGAGTGCTCGAAGGACGCGTTTCATTACCGAGTGTAACTTTTCTACTGGGTTTGACTGGGGGTGATACACCGAGCTGTGGATTAATCGGATTCCACATTTCTCTAAGAAAGTTGTAGTCAGTGCACTCGTAAAAACGGTCCCTTGATCGGACTGTATTTCAGCGGGAAAACCAACGCGTGCGAAAATAGACAACAGCGCGTTTACCACTTCTACCGAGCTCAGTTCCTTTAAAGGCACTGCCTCAGGAAACTTGGTCACGGGACAAATTACTGTTAAGACATGACGGTAACCGGATGTTGTTGTTGGAAGAGGCCTTACTGTGTCGATCACGAGTCGTCGAAAGGGCTCAGTGATCACTGGCACGAGCTTCATTGGGGCACGAACCTTATCCCCTGGTTTTCCTACACACTGACAGGTGTCGCAGGTTCTGACAAAATTCTCTATTTCCCGGAAACAACCCGGCCAATAGTATTCCTGCAGCAGGCGATCCTTCGTTTTTTTGACCCCCAAGTGACCCGACCATGAGCTACCGTGAGCTAAGTGTAAAAGATCACGGCAGTAACGTTCCGGTACCAATAACTGATCAAACTGCACCCGTCTGCGATCTAGATATTTACGATAAAGTATCCCGGCCCTGTTCTGATACATCACGTTTTTCTTTGAAATACCCTCATTAGTCTGACTCCTTATATTTTGAAGAGTGGGGTCTGCTCTTTGCTGCTCTATAAGGGACGATCGATTCACTCTCAGCAAAGTCTGCAGGCTACTAGATGCAGGAGTAATCATTTCCTCACACACACCTCCAGATTCAAGAGGGTCTTCCTCGTTTTCATCCGCGCCTTCATCGCTCACTTGATCAGTGCTTGTTGTGATTGTGTCTACCGTGTTCGTGGGCTCTCCATCTCCGGCTTTCTCGGTGATTCTCGAGGGAGCATCGAGCGGTGCGGCTCTAGTTGCGAGTTCTCGCGCCTTTGAGCGAGTGAGCGCGCACACAACCCCATCCCCGTACGCTAGGTTCTTGTGTCCTAGTAACCAATCGGATCTGTTTGAAAACAAGTATGCATACTGCTTTGGCAAATAAGCAGATACTGCAGCCTCTGTGTGCAATGCGCCAAAGGGGCCCTCGATGCATACCTTAGCGATCGGAAGGCATACGCTTGATGGCTCCGCTGCTTGTTTAATTCAAGCGCACTCTCCTGTGAAATGTTCAGCTTCAACATACGAGGGATGGACCACGTCCATTGCCGCTGCCGAATCCCGCAGAACGCGACACTCTTTTCCATTTACTATCAGCTATCTGATATATGGTTTCAGCAGTCGCATGTTTTCACCCTCGCTGTCGACTGAGAAGCAAACAACTTTTGGACTGTTGCAGACGGCCACAATGTGACTTGGCTTGTGGCATTTATAGCACACAAGTGGTCGCCTCTTTTCAAACGCATTGTTTTGGTGCTTTTCTTCAACCGTGGTCTCATTACTTACCTCCCGTTGCTTTTCGGGACCAGTGTTGCGCTTTCGATTCTCTCGGACTGAATGTCCCCTCCACCCAGTTGCCTTTTTGATTTGGCCCTCCCACTGGGGATTTTCTCTTCTATCAAGCGCGCGGCGCGAAACAAAATCCTCCGCTAGCTCCGCGGCCCTCGACACAGTGGTTACCTCCTCCCTGTCTTGCACCCAGAGCCTAACGTCTTGGGGCAAACGACGGTAAAACTGCTCGAGTCCGAAACACTCCACGATTTTCTCTTTATGCTCGAATGCCTTAGCCTCTTTGAGCCACACCCTCATATTAGACATTAAATTGTATGCGAAATCAGCATACGACTCGTCTTTCTGCTTTACGGCGTTCCGAAACTTCTGCCTGAATGCTTCTGCTGACAATTTATATTTCTTCAGCAGGCTCGACTTAACTTGGTCGTAATCATCTGCTTCCTCTTTTGTCAAGCGGGCAATTACCTCGGCAGCCTCACAGGGTAGTAGGTTAAGCAAGCACTGTGGCCACATCGTTTTGGTAACACGCGACTTCTCGCATGTGCGCTCGAAATTTACCAAGAACAGACCCATGTCCTCTCCGGAGCGGTAAGGTTGCATTAGGTCTTTCATCCTGAACGACTTCCGTTCTACTCCGCTAGACGCTTCGCTACCTTCACTACTACCTCGAGCCTTGAGCAGCTCGATTTCAATGCGTTTCCTCTCAAGATCCCTTTCTTCTGCTTCGCGTATGAGCTTCTCATTTCTCTCTTCAGCTTTGCGCCTTTCATGTTCGTCTATCAGCTCTAGACACTCTGAGAGCTCGTCGTCGTCTGCATTAAGGTTCTCAATAGCCTCGATAATCTCTGGCTTTCTCATTTGTTCACGAACATCCAAACCCAAACTTTTAGCTAACTCTAGCAAAAGCGGTTTTTTCAGTGCCTTCAGATTCATGGTTGCTACAAGTGCTGCTAACTTCACTACTACTAGGACGCTACGTTCCCATGCACAGGTCAACGTAGAGTAGTTATCCAAATTTACCACCTTTCCTACAAAACTCTAGATAAAGCCTGGTAAAATCTCAGTGAAGAAAATTCAAGCACTCACCGCACCCTGCAGCCATGATCTCAGCGGAGACGATCCCGATGCTGGCCCGAGCTTGTTGCGACTTGGCGTTAGCAGAATCCTGTCGCTGCCATCCAGTCGTTACGAGCCACGTCGGTGGCCGCAGCGGATCCAGTAGGTAGCATGGAGCTGGGTGGTGGTCGTCATTCCGCAGGCCACGGGGACGTTCAGAACCCTCGAGAGCTGAGGCAGAGGGACAGGCGTAAAGGAAAACTTAACAAGCCGTTTATTTGCAACATGTTGGACAGTAACGTCCGAACGACGACTCTTCTCGCGACACTCTCCTGTTTTCCTCTGGTGGACTGCTCTCCTTGCCTCGCCGTGCAGTTCCGAATATATAGGCGGAATGTCTCTTAGGGGAACCAACCACTCATGGAGTGCACAACACAAGTGTCCCTTCACACACGTGGACTCGGAAACGACCACGCAGGAGAAATTCACGACAGTCCCTACTGTACAACACCACCGGCCTTCCACACATTCCAGAGGGGCCCGCCCGTAGCCACTGCCCCGCAGACAAAGCGCACAGCCGAGACAAACAGAGCCGGTGCAGCTGACAACCCGCCCCCACACAGAATGTCCGAGATTCCAGAGGGGCCCGCCCGTAGCCACTGCCCCGCAGGCAAAGCGCACAGCCGAGATACACAGAGCCGGTGCAGGTGACAACCCGCCCCCACACAGAATGTCCGAGATGACGGGAAGGCACGCTTGGGGGCATCCGGCCCAAGGACTTCGTTACTGCTTTGCAACAGGCCCAACGCGGGGCTGGTTTCTTAGCCCGTATCCGGGAAACTAAGGCCAGCAATCGGTGGAGGTGCGGTTGCTGTACGAACAACTACCGAAGATCTTCCTCCGACGACGAAGCCGCGACGGAGCTTTCAGAACACAACGCACACCAGGCAAAGCCCTGACGGTGAAACCTCACTTACTAAAGGTGACCTGACGACGCAACATGGAAGCAGCGGAACAAGCCGAAGCAGCCGTGATCCGACGCCACGCCCTAACTATAATGCGAGACGGCGAACTAGCGACCTCGACGTTCTTATCGACGGCCACAGTGTGACCGCTCTCGTCGATACTGGAGCCGACTATTCTGTCATCAGAGGGTCGTTCGTGGCGAAGTTAAAGAAAGTTAGGACAGCTTGGGAAGGCCCTGAGGTCCGCACAGCCGGAGGTCATCTCGTAACGCCTGCAGGAATCTGCACAGCGAGAGTCACCATTAACGGCCGTATTTATCCTTCAGACTTCGTAGTCCTACAGCGTTGCTCGAGAGATGTCAGCCTTGGCAGAGACTTCTTGCCTCCATGGTGATGTCAACAAGCTAAAAACAAAGTCTATAACGTTATCCACAGAAAAAACACTACCGCCGCGCACACCGTCAGGAGAACCTTGTGCCTTGAATGTGCTGGAAGAACAAGTCACCATTCCGCCTCGCACAAGCGTCATTATTTCAGTCGGCGCTCCTAAATCACCTGACACTGAAGGCGTCGTTCAAGGCAGTCAGCATCTGTTGGTCACCCGAAATATTTGCGTCGCAAGAGGAATTGCAGAGCTGCGGGGAGGCAAAGAAACGGTTATGCTCACGAATTTCAGAAATAAGTACAAACATGTGAATAAAGGAACAACGGTCGCATACATCGAAGAAATTGTCGAAGCCACCAGTGCTTTCGCCCTCGCCGATTCTGCGGAACCTGCTCAGAGGAACCAAGCCCCTCCCATAATTTCGATGTCAATCCCAGGCTTCCAAGCCATAAGCAAGAACAGCTCAAGGCCCTGCTCCTGCAATACATAGATTGCTTTTCGTCGTAATCAAAAATTCGGTAGACCCTAATCACGAAACATCGCATCATAACCGAAGAAAATGCCAGACCACTCCGTCAAAGTCCGTACAGAGTTTCGACGCGAGAACGTGAGCCATGAAGAGACAAGTTGATGAAATGCTGCGGGACGACATTATACAGCCGTCCAAGACTCCATGGGCATCCTCCGTGGTGTTAGTGAAGAAAAAGGATAGGACCCTATGTTTCTGGGTCGATTATCGCCGCCTGAACAAAATCACCAGAAAGGACGCGTATTTTCTCCTACGAATAAACGACGCACTTGATCGGCTCCATAACGCCAACTACTTTTCGTCAATGGACCTCAAGACTGGCTATTGGCAAATCGAAGTCGACGAAAGACACCGAAAGATGACTGGATTTTATAACACCGGACGGCCTCTTCGAGGTAAGGTGATGCCCTTCGGTCTTTGCTCAGCGCCTGCAACTTTTCAACGCAATATGGATACAGTACTGACAGGATTGAAGTGGTAGACTTGCTTTGTGTACTTGGCCGACGTCTTCGTGTATTCCTCGAGTTTCGACGAGAATCTTCGGCGCCTTGAGGCTGTACTTCAAGCCATCAAGACGTCCGGACTCACACTGAAGCCAGAAAAGTGCAGATTTGCGTACGATGAGCTCCTAATTCTGTAGAACGTTATTAGCAAGTCTGGAGTTCGTCCCAATTCACGGAAAAGAGCCGCCATCGCCGACTTTTCGCCGCCCACTGACAAGAAGGCGGTGCGCCAATTTCTGGGCCTGTGCGCCTAATATAGGTGGTTCGTGAAAAATTTCGCCCGCATCGCCGATCTTCTCACCAACCTTACCAAGGCCGACGTAGAGTTCAAGTGGGAAACGCCGCAGGAACACGCTTTCCAGGAGCTTAAACATCGCCTCCAGACGCCTCCGTTACTTGCCCATTTCGACGAATTCGCCGAGACAGAAATACATACTGACGCAAACAGCAGTAGGTCTTGGCGCCGTTCTTGCGCAGAGGGCTGACGGACTTGAAAGGGTTATTAGTTACACCAGCCGATCGCTATCCAAAACAGAAGCAAATTATTCCACAACAGAAAAGGAGTGCCTCGCCATGATCTGGGCTACGTCGAAATTTCGCCCCTACCTCTACGGCAGGCCTTTCAAAGTTGTGAGCGACCACCACGCATTGTGTTGGCTAGCCACCTTGAAGGACCCTTCAGGTCGCCTCGCACGATGGAGCCTGAGACTTCAAGAGTATGACATTATTGTCATTTACAAGTCCGGCAAAAAACACTCCGACGCCGACTGTCTCTCTCGTGCGCCTGTTGACCAACGGCTACCCGACGACCCGGATGACGAGTACTTCTTCGGAACGATAACTACCGACGACTTCGCTGAACGACAGCGGGCCGACCCGGAACTTAAGGCCTTAATAGAATACCTCGAAGGCAGGACCGCTAAAGTCCCAAAGGTATTCAAGCGTGCACTTGCGTCATTCTTTCTACGAAACGGTCTTCTACAAAAGAAAAACTTTTCACCGCTTCGAGCTAAGTACCTCCTTGTGGTGCCTTCAGCTCTGCGACCAGAACTCCTGCAGACCCTGCACGACGATCCGACGGCAGGGCACCTCGGTGTTTCTAGCACGCTCGCGAGGATACAAAAAAGGTACTACTGGCCACGTCTTACCACCGACGTCACTCGTTATGTGAGAACATGCCGGGACTGTCAGTGACGCGAGGCACCTCCGACAAGGCCAGCGGGACTTCTGCAGCCAATTGAACCACCTTGCCGACCTTTCCAGCAGATTGGTATAGACCTACTGGGGCCGTTCCCGACGTCAGCTTTCGGAAACAAGTGGATCGTGGTAGCTGCCGACTACCTCACTCGCTACGCCGAGACAAAAGCCCTTCCCAAAGGCAGTTCATCCGAGGTAGCTGAGTTCTGCGTCAAAAATATCGTGCTACGTCACGGCGCCCCGGAGGTTCTTATCGCCGAGAGAGGAACGGCATTTACTGCCGACTTAACTCAAGCGATCTTGGCATACAGCCAAACAAACCACCGCCGGACGACAGCGTACCACCCACAGACCAACGGCCTCACCGAGCGGCTTAACAAGACGATCGCCGACATGCTCACAATGTACGTCGATGTCGAACACAACACGCGGGACGCCATTCTTGCGTACGGGACCTTCGCATGCAACACGGCGGTGCAGGAGACGACGCAGATATCTCCATACAAATTGGTCTACGGAAGGAGCCCGGCAACGACGCTCGATGCCATGTTACCCAATGTCACCGACGAAGAAAACCTCGATGTAAGTGAGTACCTTCAACGCGCCGAAGAAGCCCGACAACTCGTGCGTCTCCGTATCAAGAATCAACAGACGACCGACAGCCACCGTTACAATCTTTGACGACGCTTCGTGGAATACCAGCCCGGTGAACGTGTTTGGGTGTGGACGCTGACGTGGACTAAGTGAAAAGCTTCTGCGACGGTACTTTGGACTGTACAGGGTGGTTCGACGTCTCGGCCTCGGATTACGTCGGATTACGGGTGGTTCGACGTCTCGGATTACGAGGTTGTCTCTGACGGCATCACGAACTCTCAACGACGCCGATCGCGACCTGAAGTCGTCCATGTCGCGTGCCTCAAGCCGTTTCATGCGCACTAACAAACTGAAACAGTGTTTTTTGTATTATTATTGTATCGTAATTTATTAATTGTCCTTTCTTGCATTATTGTTGTACCTTCATCTTTAGTTAAAGCATCGGGAAGATGCCTTTTTCAGAGGGGGCAATGCCACGTTCCATTTCCCAAGTTTTGTTATCGTCGCAAAACACTACACAGTTCTCCTCGCAAACCGAGCCTGCAGTTTTCGAGAAGCTTCCGGACTGTAGTAGATCATTTCGATAAGATCACGCCTACTCTGCGAGCTCTACAGATTACTCTGGAACCTACGCCACCGCCAGCGATAACGCTAGAACATTCGGCGGCAGGAGTATAAGTGCCGACACGCTTCGCCGCTTGTCAGTAGTTGATCGACGGCCGACGCTCCTCTCGCCGCTATCAGTCCAAGACTGCTACTGTAATCGGACTTTCTGTTTGCAAGGCACAGGTTCGCCCAAATAAACAGTTAAATTCCAACGCAAATTCTCCTGTCTTCGGCCACGTGACGACTCCGTGACATAGGTATAATAGGTATATTATGTTCCGTTGTACACGTCAAAACCGACATTGAATCATTATGACGCATTTGTCACGCTCTTTCCTGATAGTACTTCTTGGCGTTCGTTATAGGCCACCGCAATCTGATCCAGACTTCTGTAGGCACCTAAACAATAGCCTAAGGCAACTTGTTGCCACTTACCCCAATGCTCGCATCCTTCTCTTTGGTGACTTCAATTACCCGAACATCGAATGGCATAACTTAGGCATTTCCTCATTATTATGTGATGCAGAGGCTAAAATTTTTATTGACGTATGTTTAAATATTAACCCGAGTCAGTTAGTCTCGCAACCAACGCGCGTTACGCTAGAAATAGCAAACATCCTAGACCTAATACTAACTAACAGTCCTGAGAACCTTTCATCTATCAGTTATATCCCAGAAATCAATGACCATGAAATCATACAAGCCCTATTCTCATTCAGTTCCGCTCCAAAGTACACATCCGCAAAAACAATATGCCTTTACGACCGGGAAAACTACGATGCAATAACTGAAGATCTTAACACCTTTTTTTCTGAGTACAAATCAGTGTTTTCCTCTCGAACAATACATGAAAACTGGTCAATATTCAAGAATAAATTAAGTGTGCTCACTAGCATGTTCATTCCGAGGGTTACCTTTTATACTAATCAAATAAGCCACGGTTTATGTACGTTTAAAACGGCTGCAAAATAAAAAGAAACGGCTGTTCCGTTCGGCCAAACGCCGTGACACCAGGAGCGACTGGGATAAATACTTCGAAGTTGAAAAATCATATCTAGTTGAGATCCGGAAAGCCAAGCATACATTTTATCACGATTACTTACCAAAGCTACTAACCAGCAACCCCAGGAAATTTTGGCAACATTTAAATCCAAAGCAGACTCACGACATCACACTGACTAACGACGCGCATGAACCAGTGACAGACCATGAATGTGGGGAAATATATAACACCGCATTCGCTTCCGTCTTTACTCAAGAACTTGACGCACCTTCACAGTCACCATCAGTTAACTTCGAAGCATTCATGCCTACTATCTCGTTTTTCGAAGAAGGCATTGCGTCCGTAATCGATGACATGAAGCTTTCATCATCAGCCAGTATAGACTCAATTAATTCTAAGCTACTGAAGAATGGTAAATCAATTTGTGCCGCCTATTTATCTTTAATTTTTTCACAGTCACTCGCATCAGAAATTATTCCAGATGACTGGAAAACGGGTAAGGTCGTTCCAGTGTACAAATCAGGTAACAGAGACTCACCCTTGAACTACCACCTTATTTCATTAACTAGTGTATCCTGTAAAATCATGGAACACATCATTTACTCTCAAACCGAAAGTTCATTGGACTCATGTAATTTTTTTCATCGATCACAACACGGATATCGTAAAGGTCTCTCCTGCAAAACACAATTAGCGCTGTTTCTTCACGACTTGCACACTAACCTTGACCGTAACATGCAGACTGACGTAATTTTTCTAGACTATGCGAAAGTTTTCGATAAAGTTCCTCACCACCGCCTTTTGCTAAAACTTCCACACCTGCACCTAGACTCTAACATTCTTCGTTGGATTGAACAGTTTCTAACAAACCGTTCTGAGTCAGTCTTTGTTAATGGTCACCTATCTAACTCTCTCCCAGTCACATCGGCCGCTCCCCAAGGATCTGTCTTCGGTCCCCTTCTTTTTCTAATATATTGCCACGTTCCATTTCCCAAGTTTCTGTTATCGTCCCAAAACACCACACGATTCTCAGCGCAAACCGCGCCTGCAGTTTTCGAGAAGGTTCCGGACTGTAGTAGATCATTTCGATAAGATCACGCCCACTGTGCGAACAGTACAGATTGTTCTGGAACCTACGCCACCGCCAGCGATAACGCTAGAGCATTCGACGGCAAGAGTATGAATGCCGACGCGCTTCGCCGCTTGTCAGTTGTTGATCGAAGGCCGACGCTCTGTTCACCGCTATCAGTCCGAGACGGCTATCTGTGCGAGACTGCTGCTGTAATTTGACTTTCGGCTTACCGGGCACAGGTTCGCCCAAAAAAACAGTTAAATCCCAACACGAAGTCTTCTGTCTTCAGCCTCGTCACGACCCTGTGCCATCTGGTGGAGGTGCTGCTTCGTTCATGTACCGGACACCCCCGTCAAACCGTGAACCCAGCCCACGTCGCGGAGAAGACACCGACGCCAACCAGGAGCAGCGAACAAGCCGCCGACATCAAGGGCTACCACCGGAGTACGGGCTTCTACAAGACAAGGAGCGGAAGACCAAGGCCATTACCGCGACTGCAGTGACAATGACAACCGCAGCGTCCCAGCCAACGATGGTCATGCATCAACCCAGGGAACCACCAATTTTCCATGGGTCATCTTACGAAGACCCGCAGTCCTGGCTAGAAACATACGACCGTGTGGCCGCCCTCAACCACTGGGACCATAACGAAAAGCTGCGTCGTGTGTTCTTCTATTTGGAAGACACCGCAAGGACCTGGCACAAAAATCGATTGATTGATTGATATGTGGGGTTTAACGTCCCAAAACCACCATATGATTATGAGAGACGCCGTAGTGGAGGGCTCCGGAAATTTCGACCACCTGGGGTTCTTTAACGTGCACCCAAATCTGAGCACACGGGCCTACAACATTTCCGCCTCCATCGGAAATGCAGCCGCCGCAGCCGGGATTCGAACCCGCGACCTGCGGGTCAGCAGCCGAGTACCTTAGCCACTAGACCACCGCGGCGGGGCGAGGCTGGCTCAAAAAAAAATATCGAGAGTCAACGCTCCGAACGTGGGATGATTTCTGCGGCGCATTCCTGCAAACGTTCGCGAGCGTCGCTCGCAAAGAGAGGGCCGCTGCTTTATTAGAGACCCGGGTTTAGCTAGCAAATGAAAATGTCGCCATTTTCACAGAAGAAATGACCCGACTATTCCGTCACGCTGAACCAGGCATGCCTGAGGAGAAAAAAGTTCGTTTTCTCATACGAGGGGTCAAACAGGAGCTCTTCGCGGGACTGGTGAGAAACTCACCGAAAACCGTCCAAGAATTTGTAGCCGAAGCGACCACTATCGAAAAGACCCTGGACATGCGCACCAGACAGTATAATCGTCGCCTGACTGCAGACTGCGCAGCTGCTCAAGCCAGTAACTCCGGAGACCTGCGTGAAACGATCCGAGCGATCGTGCGGGAAGAGCTGCGCAAGCTGTTGCCTTGGGCACAGCCTCAAGTGGATTCAATCGCCGACATTGTGCGAGAAGAAGTTCGGCAATCGCTTGAAATTCCCCACGCACCGCTGCCCGAGCCGGAAGCTATGAGCTACGCCGCTGCACGGCGCCACAACGCTCCTCCCCGTGCACGCCAAAACGCCGCCCCATCGCACTTCCGTCGACAGACGCCACCGCCGCCACCACCCCCACCGACGTCATGCCATTCGCCAGCGGCCCAGCGCAGTGCACCGAGGAAGACTGACGTCTGGCGCACCCCTGACCATCGCCCGCTCTGCTACCACTGCGGCGAGGCTGGACAAACATACTGCCGTTGCCAGTACCGACAGATGGGACTGCGTGGCTTCGCCGTCAATGCACCGCCTCCACAGCCAGGAGAACGACCACGTGACATCGCCGACTACCTGACAGGAACTCGGTGGACACCACGAAGCCCTTCGCGTTCGCCGTCGCCCAGCCGCCGCACGTCACCGCACCACCGGCAGTATTCTGGCCCAACGCGGGGCCGGTCTCCTAGCCAGTATCCGGGAAACTAAGGGCAGCAACCGGTGGAAGTGCGGTTGCTGTGCGACGAACTACCGAAGATCCTGCGACAATGACGACGCCGCGACGGAGCTTTCCGAACACAACGCCAACCAGGCAAAGCCCTGACGGCGAAAGCTCACTTACCGAAGGTGGTCTGACGACGCAACATGGAAGCAGCGGAACAAGCCGACGCAGCCGTGACCCGACGCCACGCCCTAACTATAATGCGAGACGGCAAACTAGCGACCTCGACGTTCTTATCGACGGTCACAGTGTGACCGCTCTCGTCGATACTGGAGCCGACTATTCTGTCATCAGTGGGTCGTTCGCGGCGAAGTTAAAGAAAGTTAGGACAGCTTGGAAAGGCCCTGAAATCTGCACAGCCGGAGGTCATCTTGTAACGCCTGCAGGAATCTGCACAGCGAGAGTCACCATTAACGGCCGTATTTATCCTACAGACTTCGTAGTCCTACAGCGTTGCTCGAGAGATGTCATCCTTGGCATGGACTTCTTATGCCTCCATGGTGCTGTCATCAACCTAAAAACAAAGTCGATAACGTTATCCACAGAAGAAGCACTACCGCCGCGCACGCCGTCAGGACAACATGCCTTGAATGTGCGGGACGAACAAGTCACCATTCCGCCTCGCTCAAGCGTCATTATTTCGGTAGGCGCTCCTAAATCACCTGACTTGGAAGGCATCGTTGAAGGCAGTCAGCATCTGTTGGTCACCCGAAATATTTGCATCGCAAGAGGAATTGCAGAGCTGCGGGGAGGCAAAGCAACGGTTATGGTCACGAATTTCAGCAATGAGTACAAACATGTGAACAAAGGAAAACACGCGCATACATCGAAGAAATTGTCGAAGCGACCAGTGCTTTCGCCCTCGCCGATTCTGCGGAACCTGCTCAGAGGAACCAAGCCCCTCCCATAGCTTTCGACTTGAATCCCAGACTTCCGAACGATAGGCAAGAACAGCTCAAGGCTCTGCTCCTGCAATACGAAGATTGCTTTTCGTCGTCATCGAAAATTCAGCAGACCCCAATCACGAAACATCGCATCATAACCGAAGAAAATGCCAGACCACTCCGTCAGAGTCCGTACAGGGTCTCGATGCGAGAACGTGAGGCCATGAAGAGACAAGTTGCTGAAATGCCGCGGGATGACTTTATCCAGCCGTCCAAGAGTCCATGGGCATCTCCGTGGTGTTAGTGAAGAAAAAGAATGGGACCCTACGTTTCTGCGTCGATTATCGCAGCCTGAACAAAATCACAAGAAAGGACGTGTTTGCTCTCCCACGAATAGACGACGCACTTGATCGGCTCCATAACGCCAAGTACTTTTCGTCAATGGACATCAAGACTGGCTATTGGCAAATTGAAGTCGACGAAAGAGACCGAGAGAAGACGGCGTTTATAACACCGGACGGCCTCTTCGAGTTTAAGGTGATGCCCTTTGGCCTTTGCTCAGCGCCTGCAACTTTTCAACGCGTTATGGATACAGTACTGCCAGGATTGAAGTGGCAGACTTGCCTTGTGTACGTGGACGACGTCGTCGTGTTTTCCCCGAGTTTCGACGAGCATCTTCGGCGCCTTGAAGCTGTACTTCAAGCCATCAAGACTTCCGGACTCACACTGAAGCCAGAAAAGTGCAGATTTGCGTATGAGGAGCTCTTGTTTCTGGGGCACGTTATCCGCAAGTCTCGAATTCGTCCCGATCCACGGAAAACAGCCGCCATCGCCGACTTCCCGCCGCCCACTGACAAGAAAGCCGTGCGCCGATTTCTGGGCCTGTGTGCCTATTATAGGCGGTTCGCGAAAAACTTCGCCCGCATCGCCGATCATCTCACTAACCTTACCAAGGCCGACGTGGAGTTTAAGTGGGAAACGGCGCAGGAACAGGCTTTCCAGGAGCTTAAACATCGCCTCCAGACGCCTCCGGTACTTGCCCATTTCGACGAATTCGCCGAAACAGAAATACATACTGACTCAAGCAGCGTAGGTCTTGGCGCCGTTCTTGTGCAGAGGGCTGACGGACTTGAAAGGGTTATTAGTTACGCCAGCCGATCGCTATCCAAAGCAGAAGCAAATTATTTCACAACAGAAAAGGAGTGCCTCGGCTTCATCTGGGCTACGTCGAAATTTCGCCCCTACCTCTACGGCAGGCCCTTCAAAGTTGTGAGCGACCACCACGCCTTGTGTTGGCTAGCCACCTTGAAAGACCCTTCAGGTCGCCTCGCACGGTGGAGCCTGAGACTTCAAGAATATGACATTACTGTCATTTACAAGTCCGGCAAAAAACACTCCGACGCTGACTGTCTCTCTCCTGCGCCTGTCGATCAACCGCTACCCGACGACCCGGATAACGACTACTTCTTAGGAACGATAACTACCAACGACTTCGCTGAACGACACAGGGCGACCCGGAACTTATGGCCCTAATAGAATACCTCGAATGCAGGACCGCCGAAGTCCCGAAGGTATTCAAGCGCGCACTTGCGTCGTTCTTTCTACAAAATGGTCTTCTACAAAAGAAAAACTTTTCACCGCTTCGAGCTAAGTACCTCCTTGTGGTGCCTTCAGCTCTTCGACCAGAATTCCTGCAGGCCCTGCACGACGATCCCACGGCAGGGCACCTCGGTGTTTCTAGCACGCTCGCGAGGATACAAGAAAGGTACTACTGGCCACGTCTTACCACCGACATCACTCGTTATGTGAGAACATGCCGGAAGCTGTCAGCGACGCAAGACACCGCCGTCAAGGCGAGCGGGACTTCCGCAGCCAATTGATCCACCTTGCCGACCTTTCCAGCAGATTGGTACGAACCTACTGGGGCCGTTCCAGACGTCGGCTTTCGGAAACAAGTGAATCGTGGTAGCTACCGACTACCTCACCCGCTACGCCGAGACAAAAGCCCTGCCAAAAGGCAGTGCATCCGAGGTAGCTAAGTTCTTCGTCGAAAATATCGTCCTACGTCATGGAACCCCGGTGGTCCTTATCACCGACAGAGGAACGACATTCACTGCCGACCTAACTCAAGCGATCTTGGCATACAGCCAAACAAACCACCGCCGGACGACAGCGTACCACCCACAGACCGACGGCCTCACCGAGCGGCTTAACAAGGCGATCGCCGACATGCTGTCAATGTACGTCGATGTCGAACTTTAGACGTGGGACGCCATTCTTCCGTATGTGACCTTCACATACAACACGGCGGTGCAGGAGACGACGCAGATATCTCCATACAACTGGGTCTACGGAAGGAGCCCGGCAACGACGCTCGATGCCATGTTACCCAACGTCACCAACGAAGAAAACCTCGATGTGAGCGAGTACCTTCAACGCGCCGAAGAAGCCCGACAACTTGCGCGTCTCCGTATCAAGAATCAACAGACGACCGACAGCCACCGTTACAACCTTCGACGACGCTTCGTGGAATACCAGCCCGGTGAACGTGTTTGGGTGTGGACGCCAATACGCCGACGTGGATTAAGTGAAAAGCTTCTGCGACGGTACTTCGCACCATACAGGGTGGTTCGACGTCTTGGCCCACTTGATTACGAGGTTGTCCCCGACGGCATCACAAACTCTCAACGAAGCCGATCGCGACCTGAAGTCGTCCATGTCGCGCGCCTCAAGCCGTTTCATGCGCGTTAACCAACTGAACCAGTGTTTTTTTGTATTATTGTAATTTATTCATTGTACTTTCTTGCATTATTATTGTACTTTCATGTTTAGTTAAAGCATTGAGACAATGCCTTTTTTTCAGAGGGGGGCAATGCCACGTTCCATTTCCCAGGTTTTTGTTATCGTCCCAAAACACCATACGATTCTCAGCGCAAACCGCGCCTGCAGTTTTCGAGAAGGTTCCGGACTGTAGTAGATTATTTCGATAAGATCACGCCCACTGTGCGAACGGTACATATTGGTCAGGAACCTACGCCACCGGCAGCGATAACGCTAGAACATTCGACGGCAAGAGTATAAATGCTGACGCGCTTCGCCGCTTGTCAGTTGTTGATCGAAGGCCGACGCTCCGATCGCCGCTATCAGTCCGAGACTGCTATCTGTGCAAGACTACTGCTGTAATTGGACTTTCCGTTTACCGGGCACAGGTTCGCTCAAATAAACAGTTAAATCCCAACACGAAGTCTCCTGTCTTCGGCCACATCCGATCATTTATTCTGCAGCATTCGCATGTTCGCGGACTACTGTGCCTTTTATCACACTATCAGTAACCAGCATGATCACCTGTATCTCCAAACCAATCTTAACAGCGAGCTTAATTGGTGTAACATATGGTTAATGACCCTTAAACCTTCTAAATGTAAACTTGTGTCCTTTTCCCGTCGACACAGCCTATATCGCTTGCAATATTCCATCGTTAACACCCCAATGAAATCAGTACCATCTTTTAAATATCTTGGAATAACCTTGTCTTATGATTTATCATGGCGTACGCACATCGCTAATGTAGTTTCAGCCTCTAATAAAGCAATTGGTTTCCTCAAACGCCATCTCCGCCTAGCCCCCCTACATGTAAAATTACTTGCGTACAAATATTTAATCAGACCAAAATTAGAGTATGCATCTGCCATGGATCCCCCATCAAGCGTATTTAATCAATGCATTATAAGCGGTACAAAACCGAGCTGCTAGATTCATTCACTCATCTTGCTCGTACGATATCAGTGCTTCATCTTTGAAAGCGAAATCTGCACTACCACCCCTTTATTTGCGCCACCGCACTGTAACTCTCGTGCTTTGTCACAAATTATTTCATTCTTCTTTCAATCAGCCACCTTATATAGCAGCCGCAGCACAAATATCTCATCGAACCAGTCATCCATTTCAGGTTGCCCGCCCATCATCGCGCACCACTGCTTTTTCTGCCTCGTTTTTTTTTTTTCGAACAGCCATGGACTGGAACGGCCTCCCCCGGGACATCGCCAACATTGCCTCATCATCTGCCTTTCACGACCGTATTATGGATCATCTTCAATGCTAAAGCAACTTTTACTGCTTATTGTTAACCTGAATAAAACCCCACCCCTTATGTGATTCCCCTCCTAGGAAGGAGGGCCTTTAAGGTAATAAACTGAACTGAACTGAATTTGAAGCTCACGAAACAGCCGCGAGTGCATCATCAGTGTGGCATGTAGTCATGACTTACATGACATGCATATCATTATTTCCGCGTCGGGGTCTGTCACTTGTGTTCGTCATGCGTTCATGTCATACTATACCAGCCTTGCAACATGCCATGTGAACGAAACCACCGCAAGAGCAGCAAGGACATAAAAAATATATAATCAGAAATCAGAAGAAAAATTTTTCATTTCAACACCAGAGTCAGCAAGAATACAGATGTAGAGGGCAGTGAGCTAAAAGCCACAAAATGGCTTGACGAGGCCCACGGTCCCTTGAACACTGCGCTAACAGAAAACAACAACAACACGGAGCAGCAAAAATACACTACACATCTTCTTTCAAGTAGAAATTATTTTCAAATACATGAGTATACATGTTACCTAATAAACGCATCTCAACCTAGAGTGCAACGTTATAAAAAAGATTTGTTATCAAGATACGCTTAGAAATAGCGGCAAACATGCAGGTATGTACATATAAAGACACATACTTATTTAAATGCACATGCATACGCATACGCAAAGCCGATAACAACACCCCACGCTTACCCTAAAACAAAATGTTTGCAAGTTGTTTTTTTAGGGGCGAAGCTCCGCGGCACCCGTTTGTCCCTCGACGTTGTACGTATCATATCTTACGCTTTGGCCTGCAAGGTGGTGCCGGTGGGAGATTTCTCCTGTGTGTTGTTGAACACAAAAAAATTCGCAGCGTGCGCGTTCACTAAAAGCCGAATTCTCCTGTCTCCCATTCCCCATTAGCTGCCATCAGCATGTATACATTGAGCACTATCTGACAAGAAAGGGTTGCTACGTTATGCTCGCTGGGCGTAACCTCCTTGGCTTTAGAAAGGTTTAGCGAGCGTTGGGCCACAGTGCCATGAATACAGTGAACTAGTATATACCATAAAATCAAGGTGGTTGAAGGTGGGAAGTAGACACGAAGTGCAAGCCGTGAGAAAGTGTGCGTGTGCCACCTCTCGTTTAGCCCTTGGAATGTCCATGCTGGATGGCGGTGCTTCTATATGCAGAATATATGATGAAAAGACGGGAGATGGTGGTACTTGGAGTGTTGACTAGATGGACGAACGGACACACAAACAGATGCATGGACGGAAGCATAAATGACTGCACGGACGGATGGACGCATGGATGGACGCAGAGGCGGATGCATTGGCAAACGCAGAGACGGACGCACTGATGGACGTACGGACGCATGAACAGACGCACGCGCGGACGGGCGGATGGACGCATGGACGGTCACACAGACGGACACATGAACGGACGGAAGCAAGAATGAATGGACGGACGGATGCTTTGCCCTACTCTCCATCATTCACCCCGTGGATATGGTGCCAGTTTTTTACTTAGACAACTGGCAACATACAGGCTAATTTGTACTATTCACATGGTGTGGCAATAAATAGCTCAAGATCTGTTTGTAATAGTTAGTTTGCGTGCATGGAAGTTCCCATTTTTCAGTGAGACGAGTAATGCGTAGCTTTTTTGTTTTCTGTTAAGCAAGAAATGTTGCGTAAAAAGTTGTTCTTCTTCGCGACAACAGTGGGATAGCGCTGATGCATGCATCGTCTTTTCGTACTCTCATAGAAGCGGAATGAAGTTAAGCTCAATAAAAAATTGTTCAATGTGACTGTTGTATGGTGCGCTCATGACGGCACAAATGGCTTTTTTTTGCATTGCGTGAAGATTCCTAACATTAGTCAGCGTCATCATACCCCAGACTAAATATCATGACATTTATGACATACACGTCATGATTTCCATATTAAGACTAGTCACTTACGGTCGTCCTACAGTCATGTTATGCCATACCAGTTTTGGTACCGATACCATTATCGAAACGGCCAGGAGAGTTAAAAGTCCTAGGTGGCTACATAGATAGATAGATAGATAGATAGATAGATAGATAGATAGATAGATAGATAGATAGATAGATAGATAGATAGATAGATAGATAGATAGATAGATAGACAGATAGATAGATAGATATCAGTCACCAAAGTTCGTTAACAAACGCTTTGCATTTAAAATCGACATGGCTCTACATGTAGCTCGTATATAGGCAAGATGACCACTGGTCATCAAACTAACTGCATTTTAATGGATGACGAGGGGCCTAAAGTTAGAAATTTTCAAGTGTAGTGTGGTAGGAAGAAGCACACAGCCCGCGTTGATGCGTCTGTATCTAAGTATATCAGCCTCGAGCATTTTCACCTGCACTAAAAGTACGGCCGCCCTGGCCGGGATTAGATCCAGCAAACTGTGTGTCAACAGTTGAGTGCCTTTACCACTAGACCACTGTGGCGAGTCGGCTTGTGGGACGCTGATAAGAAAGAATGGAGTTCTTGGTAATATAATGCCTCTCCAATCTTATCGTATTCAAGGTATTTTGCTTAAACTTCCCATTGCTATATTGTAAACTTCCTTGCAGTATTTTATGAGTAGCAAGCAGAGATTTTGTTACTGAATACTCAGGTACGCCCAGACTATTTTACATTTGCCTTTCACATAGCGTTGAGAAACGAAATGTAATGCAGGGTGTTGCAAGATATATGTCTGCTAGTGTAGAATAATTACAGAAAGGAAGTATCTGCGTGCTACCTATGGTATTCCGTTTACAGCGGCAAAACATTTTCAGATGTGTACTAACGTCCAATACGGTAGTAATTATAGCATTGCCACAATTTTTGAACCAGGGAAAATGAGCGGCCGAGTCAAATGGGTGATTTCAATTCCTTCCAGTGAATAGTTCATCGCAACATTGAAACGCGGCTACTGGTAATGAGTAATCGCCATGGCGCGATGAAATGAATCCCATTTTCATTTTCATTTTATTATCTTGAAGAGGTGTTATTATGTGACATATGTTGTCAACGTGACCGAAAATTCGGTATGACTTCTGATCTCGGCAGCCTGGTGAAGTAGGTCGTTCCAGTCCTTGGTAGCTCGAGGATTTAGCAGCTGAAACCAAAGCTGACGCACCAAACAGCACATGTACCATACACTTCGAAAACGCCCTCACTAACGTCACTACTTCCCTCCCCGTTTTCAAATTGAATCTTGAAATAAATCTTTATTTCATACATGCACAAACAAGACATTATGCCGCCTGCATCTTTTCACAGGGGGGAATAGAGTTATTGCGTCAAGGAGTGGTGGGGGTATCGAGCGAATGCTGCCTAATTCGGTATAGTTTGGGAATGCTCAATTGTTATTTTGTCTTTGTTATTATTATTTATTGAATGAAGGAGAAGCGTTGCATTAAGCGTCAAGCGAAATCCAAGTAAAGCCACCCGTGACTGAATATGACTACATATATGGCTACATACAGTGACTATATATACGGGGTGGTCCGTGAGTGGTTGTGCAGCGCAAGCAGTCGTGTTTTAAATGCAAATGCATTTCTCTGTTGGGCTATGTCAAGTATTCGGCCTTGTCCGTGGCGGTGTCCGCGTGGCGGCAGGTGTTATATATCTCTGCTCTCACTCCCTCTCCCGTAGCAACAGCTCCTGGAGCTCACGCGCTTATCTTCCCTTCTAGCATGGTGTGAGAATAATCCGGTGTTGACACTGAGCGCGCCTCAATGGACAGATAACGTTCTTTCTCGTGGGTGCGCTGTGCTGCGAGCCATCAGATGGCACCGTGGCCAACGTACCATAAAGCACCTTGGTGTTGGCAAAGTACCGCCATCCACTGTACTCGCCACCGTGCGCTCGACCTCCTCTCTCCCTCCTGCCCCCCTTCGCGTCCTCCCGGTCTCCGACACTTTTTCTGCACGATGGTTGGTCTCCTTCGCGGTTGCACTTAGAGACGCGTGGATCGTGCGCTTTGCTTGTGTTTTTCTTTTTCGCTAGCGCCGTTTCACGCCAGCGCTCCGCGTAACGAAGGCAGCGCACGCTTTGTTTTCTGTGTTTGTGCGGGCGTTATGCAGTGCTGTTGCGCCTATGACTGCAACAGCCACAGTGAAACTAGCTAGGTACTTTTTATAATACCCCAAGGTAAAAGCGATGGCTTGCGCAAGCAGCAGTGACTCCACATCTGCCGAAAAAACTTCCAACAAAGAACAGTGTTCTTTTCGAGTTAAGGCACTTTTCTAATTTCTCGTATGAAAGCATTGCCGATTGTTGCATTTGAAATATTCTTTCGGCCTGCGCATCAACATACGTGTTTTTTAGGGGCGAATCTCCTTACGACGTGAGTCGTATGTCCCAAGTCGTCTTAGTAGCCAGTTGCATTGCATTGGATGTCAATAAAAACGGTGTCAAAACTTATCCATGGAGTGAATGATGATGAGTGGCATGAAGCATCCGTCAGTCCTTTCATGCTTCTGTGCATCGGTTCCTCCATCCATCCGCGCATCTGTGCGTCCATCCGTGAATTCGTCTGTGCGTCCATTCATCCGTCCGCATGCTTCACTTTGCTCGTCATCATGGACCTCGTCGACATGCGGTGGTTTTTAACACGATAGCGTTAAAGAGCTCGTGTCGCAGAAAACCCACCGCCGGCATCGGCCCCGTTTGTTATGAGCAAAAAATCGTCTGTGCGTCAGTGACCGAAAAATCAAGTTACCTAGGTAGCTGCGGGAGGCCGCTACTTGTACACGCGTGCGCGCGCGATCACACTGAAAAAGCTGCGCAACCGACGAAAAAAAGCGCTCAAGGTAACGACGCGTGGTTGTTTTTCTGCCCGCCACTCCTACCTGCTTAGCTTCCAGCGCTTTCGTCGGGACGGGAGAGGAGATAATGCAATTGCAGCATGCGACAGACCTTTGTAAGTCCACTTGCACGAGACAAAATCTTAAAATGTTTGCGGCGTCGAATTCGTGAGGCAATAAGCTTTTCTAGTGAATTCATTTCATGGTTACTTGAAAAAGTGTTTCAGGGCCCCTTTAAAGTATATTGTTTGACAGGTTTTACGACAAAAAAGAGCCCATTCGGCGATACTAGCGCTCAATGGTCCAATATACTGTGTGCGTGTTTGTGTGTGCGCGTGTGTATGTAACAAAACATATTAATAATTGTGCACTTAGCGGTTGAAGAGTGCGCTAGAGGCCGGATTTCGCTATCCCGTTCAACTCCTAAAAGCAAGGTTGAAAAGTTCACCAATATTTTATCGGCTATTTGTGCGTTGCTTCAAACTGGAGTTGTGAACAACATGCTGAATTCCTTTGTTAGCAACAAAAAGGAAATTCAATCGCTTAACGTTTCTATACAAAATTATGTCAGGGAAAGTCGCCCTAAATGTACCTTGTTTCATTCAGCCAGTCACTGCTAGGAATACCCGCCGTAAACATGATTGATCCTTGGCACCCAAATTTGCATGAACTAGTAGTGCTTGCTAATACAGTTCTTTTCCAAGAACAGTTGAATAATAAAATTCACTGCCTCATGAGATTTTTTCAGCTGACAATTTTGCTATATCGCTGTAAAGTTATCTACTTGGAAGTAAGAGTGTGCAAATGTGTTATCAATTTTGTTGCTGTTTCACAGACATGTGACCTCTGTTAGCATGTCGGTACTTGTTTTCTTTTTTGCTGTTGCGAATCACTTGATGTTTCTCATGCCCCTCCTGCCTGTGGTATTATTGTGCTAGATGAGTCACTGATTGTGACACTTAGTCCTATTGACATTGCTCAAAGGCATTCTGCAGTTTTGAGACCACTGCGCAAAGCTACTTTCATGCTGAGTAGCCCCACCGCGGTGGTCTAGTGGCTAAGGTACTCGTCTGCTGACCCGCAGGCCGCGGGATCGAATCCCGGCTGCGGCGGCTGCATTTTCAATGGAGGCGGAAATGGTGTAGGCCCCTGTGCTCAGATTTTGGCGCACGTTAAAGAACCCCAGATAGTCGAAATTTCTGGAGCCCTCCACTAAGCCGTCTCTCATAATTATGTCGTGGTTTTGGGATGTTAAACCCCACACATCCATCCACCCATTTCGCCGAGTAGATGAACACATGGCTATACGATTCACCACCCACGGTGTCATTGCAATATGTGACGCGTTAAGTACCTGTGTCGTATACTGGCGCACAAGCACGAAAAAAAAAATCCGAACACAGACGGACATGCCACAAACGGAACTATATCAGAGGCAAGCGTACATTTTGTTATTATGTGGCAGAACAACAATGCAATCGTAGAACTCGCCATAAAAACTTTTGATTTATTAGCCTGCCCCACTAATACAGCCTTCAGAAGAAGCTAATCCTTTAATAAATGGTTTCCTCAGTGCTCTTAGTTTCATTATCACATTTTAGAAAAAAATTCAGCACTACTTTGTCGCGCAAGATGCTGCGAATAACTCGCCTCCATTGAATTCTGCGGCGCACCCGTGGGAGCATCGGCGAAAAATGACGCCGCGCGCGCAGCAAGCCGGCGAGGAGAATCGAGGAGGAAACGCACGCGTGGAGGAGGGTGTTGTTACTTTCTCAAGATCAAGGGGTTTTACGTACCCAGAGAGCGGGGCTGGCACATTGAAATTTCTCTGCCTCCTCAACTTTTCGTTCCAAGCTGCGTGAGTAGCACTTAAAGCGCCAAGGAAATTTGTTATTTGAGATTCGGAGGTGAAACTTTGCCAGGTTTAGGGATTCATTAACACCAAAATGCCTTGTGCGGGGTGGGAACGTCGTCAACACAGATAGTTCCGCTCCTGCGCACGCACTAGTACTTTAGTCTGTTCACGGTATTGCTTAATGCAATGAAAAGTAATTAAAAAACGTTAGCCAGCATGCTATTCCTTCATCAAAATACTCCCCCATGGGAAAGAAATCCAAGCAAGTTCCATGTGCTTTGATGTAGATGCATGTTAAGTAGCGCCGTATGGTCAAGATTAGACAGGAGCCCTTCACATATATGGTGTCCCTCGTAATCAAAATGGGGTTTGGACGCATAATCCCCTATTAATATTTATTACCCCTATAATAAAAGAGAATCGTTACAGCACCAGAAACATACTTCATGCGTATCAGTGCTTTCACTTACACAGCAAATCGTTGAAGCATAGTTTCGCTTGTTTATTGTGAATGCGATAATAATATTTGAAACGCGCAAGTGTTCCCTATCAAGCAAAGAAAAGCATTGCAGTTGTTCCATGAAATATATAAATCTTGGAACCACACAAGTATTTTATATACAGCACACTAAAGCAATGGCGTTGTTCATGGCTAGATGTTACGATGAGGATTCACTTACTGTTTGTGCTAACGATCACCATCAGACGATCACTGCCAGACGGCACTTTGAAGAAAGGCCCACGCTTCGAGTGAGTCTGAAGCCAAAATGGCAATTCGGTACAAAACACGTTCAAGCCATTTCGAAAGCCTTTACGAAATTCGATGTCACTGTTGGTGATAAAATGGCATTAAACATACGCGTATACAAAAAAAAAAGCTGCCTTAAAAACTGCGTTGTCACACATGCCAATGAAAAGAGCAGAATCAGCAGCATGCATGTTTCTGCCGAGTGTGTTGCCGAGACCGAGACAGCTGACCCCGCTCGTCATAGCGCCATCTAAAAAGGCACTGATGAAGCTCGGTGATAACTGATAACGGCCCGAACATTATCTGGATGCGCTGGGATTGCATTTTTCAACGCGCTGTGGGGAGAGTGTCAGCACCTGTATACTCTTACGCCGTGCTCTTTGCAACCAGAGAAAATGTTGCGAGAGTGTAGGAGAGGCTAGATGCAGTGCTTCACCGCTCCTTATCTCACCATTTTCTCTTTATCCTCCCTGAAATCTCTCTCTATCTCTCTCTCTACACACACACACACACACACACACACACACACACACACACACACACACACACACACACACACACATATATATATATATATATATATATATATATATTGCCACATGATATGCTTCAGTGAGATCCAGGAATGAAAGAAGACAAAGACGATCTATCTGAGCTGCTGCTTGGCTAGTCGACTCAACGAACCAATTAAACAAAGTTTGTCGTAAGAAATGTGACAAGACTGTTGGAGTTGCTGGGTACAACGTCTCACGATCCACCCGATGCCCAAGACCCCACCCAGGAGCCGGAACACAAGCGCTGCACCCGCGGACACTCCTGTTAACAGAGTAAGCCGCCGCCAACGAGGCCTACCGCCTGAGACACCAACCACTGACGCAGCGCCTATGACTTCGACACAAGATCCCGTGCAAGCTCCGACACCTTCCACGCCGATCTACAGCTGCACCGTCCAGAACCCACTTAAGCCTAGGCCATTTCACGGAGAGCAGCATGAAGATGTGGACGACTGGCTCAGTGAGTTTGAACGTGTCGCAGCGATAAATTACTGGGATAATGCCGCGAAGCTCCGGAACGTGTACACTTGCCTTAAGGACGGTGCCAAGACGTGGTTTTTGAACAGGGATGATGTTCTGACATCTTGGCGCGAGTTCCAGCGTCGCCATCTGGAGACCTACAGGAGTCCCGACCGCCGCGAACGGGCGGAGCGTGCACTACAATCACGCATCCAGATGCCCAACGAGACCGTCTAGATATACGTCGAGGACATGACACGGCTTTTCAAGCGAGCGGATCCTGCTATGGCAGAAGAAAAAAAAAAGTTGCGCCACCTCATGCGTGGTGTGAAGGAACAACTTTTTGCTGGTTTGGTGCGTAGTCCCCCCAATAGTGTTGCTGAGTTCCTTACTGAAGCGGCAACAATGGAGCAAGTACTGCACTAACGGTCTGCCCTGTTTGACCGTCAAGTGAATGCTGCCTCAACTCCCGAAATTTTCGCCACCCCTGGGAGCAAGAGCCCCGAATGGATTCGCGAGATCATCCGATCTGTCGTCAGGGAAGAAATGGAAAAGATGTACGGGACAACGCAAATCGATGTTGGTTCTATCACCAGTGTCATCCGTGGCGAGATCCAGCAGGTGTTGCACGACCATCGTTTTCCGCCGATGTCGGTTGATCCGGAAACGGCTCCTGTGTCTACTGACAGTCGCCGTCGTACGCACGTGGAAGCCTTGCGATCTGCCACGCCTCTTTCTGGTCAAGGAGTCCCGACCCAAACAGTGCCGTACGTTCTGATTCAGGCAGTGCCATACGTCCCGATCCAGACAATGATGCCGTCAGTCGTGATTCAGTCAGCGTACGCTGGTTTGGACATCAATGGTCGCCGTACACCGACGCGAAAGTCTGATTTCTGGCGTACGCCGGACAGACGACCCCTCTGCTATCATTGCGGTGAGGCTGGTCACATTTACCGCGAATGCCCATACCGTCAACCTGGCCTGCGTGGATTTTCCGTCAATTCACCTCGTACCCAAATTGGTAAAAGGCCGAGGGATATCGAAGAGTATCTCGCGCAACAGCGTGCACCCTTTACACAAAGGCAATCGCGGTCACCATCTCCGAGGAGACTCGCAACCACTGGGTCACGTTTCGAGGTGACGGCGCGGGAACGCTCGCTGAACTCTCGTCGGGAAAACTGAAGGCAGCGGCCTTCGGGGGCAAGGTCGCTGGGACTCAATGTGCGGAAGACCTCCCATTGACGCTTGCACGCGACAAGGAAGACATTTCATCAGGGAATAATCGCAGTACCGAAGAAACGCCGAAATTCACGTCTGCACCCAGTGACCGCGGGTCACTTGACATACCTGTGCTGATTGACGGTTTTCAGGTCAAGGCATTGATAGACACTGGTGCAGACTATTCGATTATCAGCGGGAGGCTAGCAAAAGATCTCAGGAAAGTGATTACGCCGTGGAATGCAACGCAAATTCGAACTGCTGGAGGACACGTTGTAACACCGCTGGGTCGCTGTACGGCAAGAGTGAAAATTCGTGCGTCCACGTTTGTGCTCAGCTGCCTCGTTGTGCGCGACTGTTCACGTCAGCTGATTATCGGCATGTACTTCCTTCAGGAATACGGTGCCATCATAAATCTTCGTGAGCGCATCGTGACCTTCTCGACTCAAGGCGCAACAGATCAAGACGCTGATAACTGCCGTAGACTTGCGCTGCGTGTGGCTGACGACAGTGTGACGCTGCCGCCTCGAGCGACTGTTCCCATTGAAGTCACTTGTGAAGACCTCCGGGACGGTGACGTGGTGGCTGAAAGCAACCTATCACTTCTCCTACTCCAAGGTGTGTGTGCCACCGGAAGTGTTGTGCGTGTCCGCAACGGACAGTCACAAATACTAGTTACAAACTTCAAATACGAGCACCGGCATCTTTTCCGCGGAACCACCGTAGCCTATGGAGACCCTGTTGCCGACGTCACGGAGTGCTTCATGTCCGAGGAAACGCATGAGGATGAGGAATTTCTAGACCACATCGACAATAATGCGACGCTGTCAGACAAAAGAAAGGCTGCACTTCATGGCCTTTTAAAGGAGTTTCGGTCTTGCATCGCCTCTTCTTCCAAAGTCCGTCAAACACACCTCGCCAAGCATTGAATTATTACTGACGATGACGTCCGCCCCATCCGGCAGCAGCCTTATCGCGTTTCTTCCAAAGAACGTGCGGCTATTCAGACACAAGTAAAAGATATGCTCGATGACGGGATTATTCAACCATCCAGCAGCCCATGGTCCTCGCCAGTCGTTCTAGTGAAGAAAAAAGACGGAACGCTGCGATTTTGTATTGACTACAGGAAGCCTAATAGCGTCACGAAAAAAGACGTTTACCCGCTTCCACGGGTCGACCACTCTCACGACAGATTGTGACGCGCGAAGTATTTTTCGTCCATCGATCTAAAGGAATGCTTGTTGGCAAATTGAAGTGGATGAACAAGACCGAGAAAAAACCGCGTTTGTGACTCCAGAAGTACTTTACGAATTCCGAGTTCTTCCCTTCGGCCTCTGTTCTGCCGCAGCCTCTTCTCAGAGGATGATGGACACAGTTCTCGCTGGCTTGAAGTGGCAAAGCTGCCTTGTCTACCTCGATGATAAGGTCATCTTTTCTGAGATCTTCGAAGAACATCTGAAGCGTATGAGAAAGATTCAGGAAGCCATTCGCACAGCTAAGCGCACGCTGAAACCCCAAAAAGTCATTTCGGCTATGTAGAGCTGAAATTTCTGGGACATGTCATTAGTGCGGATGGAGTGCGACCTGATTCAGACAAAAGTGCTGCTGTTGCCGCCTTCCCTGTTCCATCAGACAAAAGAGCAGTACGCCGTTTCTTCGGCATGTGCACGTATTATCGCCGATTTATCGCCAACTTCTCGAAGATAGCTGAACCTCTTACGCGACTCACCCGAGAGGACGTGTCTTTTACTTGGAGCGCAGATCAAGATGCAGCGTTCACAGAGCTACGGCAGAGAATGCAAACAGCCCCTGTTCTTGCCCATTTTGATGAGGACGCTGCTACAGAAATTTATACAGATGCCAGCAACGTCGGACTTGGCGCTGTCCTTGTACAACGACGCGGTGGCGTTGAACATGTAATAGCTTACGCCAGTCGTACTCTTTCTCGAGCCGAGACCAACAATTCTACATCAGAAAAAGAATGCCTTGCAGTCGTGTGGGCGACGACCAAATTTCGGCCTTATCTCTACCGTCGTCCCTTCAAAGTGGTGACTGACCACCACTCGCTCTGCTGGCTGGCGAATCTCAGAGATCCATCCGGCCGTCTCACTCAGTGAAGTTCGCGTTTGCAGGAGTTCGATATTACGATTGTGTACAGTTCAGGGCGCAAACACGAAGATACCGACGCGCTTTCTCGAGCGCCTGTGGGGCGCGCTGTCAGGGGCTCCGAGGATGGAGATGCCTTTCTCGGCGCAGTCAGCGATTTCAAATTTATGTCAAAACAGTGGGCAGACGACGAATTACGCCCAGCTATTGATTCCCTGGAAGGCCGGAACTCTTAGGTCCCTCAACACATTGCTCGCGAACTGTCCTCTTTTGGTCTAAGAAGAGGCATTCTTTACAGGAAAAACGCCCGTGGTAGCGACAAAGCCTTCCTACTCGTTGTTCCTACTAACATGCGGAATAAGATCCTCCTTGTGTGCCACGATGAGCCTACGTCAAGACATTTGGGCTATTCGCGAACTCTCACCAGAGTCCGCCAACTGTATGTAGTCGCCAGCTGCGACTATCAACTAGTGTACATCGATATGTGAAAGGCTGCCGTGAGTGCCAGCATCGCAAGACTCCGCCTGTGAGACCCGCGGGCCGGCTCCAGCCGATCGCACCACCACGGACACCGTTTGACCTCGTGGGAATGGACCTTATCGGACCCTTCCCTTTGTCGTCCTCCGGGAACAAATGGATTATAGTTGCGACAGATTATCTTACTCGCTATGCTGAAACAAAAGCGTTACCCCGTGGCACATCCTCTGAAGGCGCGCAGTTCTTCATGCACCAAATCTTCCTACGGCATGGTGCCCCGTCATGCGTGATTACGGACAGAGGGACGTCATTTACAGCACGAATGATAGAGGACATTTTTAAATTGAGCTGCACAAGTCATCGAAAAGCGACGGCTTATCAGCCGCAATCGAATGAACAGACAGAGAGGCTTAACAAGACCATAGCGGAAATGCTGCCAATACACGTTGACGTACAACACAAAACCTGGGACGAGATTCTTCCATACATCACGTTTGCATACAATACGGCAACGCAAGAAACAACGCGATTTCCGCCTTTCCGACTTGTTTACGGACGCAGCGTGCGAACCATGCTCGATGCTATGCTTCCGTGCGACCAAAGCAATGAACTCGCTCCAGATGCTGAGCAATACACTCAGTACGCCGAAAAAGCTCGTCAGCAAGCTCGCATAAACACCAGTCACCAACAAGATGCAGACGCACGACGTTACAACCTCCGCCATCGAAACGTCACCTACGACCCTGGGTACCTAGTATGGGTGTAGATCGTTGTCCGGCGACCAGGCTTATCTGAAAAACTCATAAGCCGTCATTTTTGACTATACAAGGTTCTTAGACGTGTCAAACATCTTACCTGCGAGGTATTTCCGGACGGCGCA
This sequence comes from Rhipicephalus annulatus, assembly GCA_013436015.1. Lineage (NCBI taxonomy): Eukaryota > Metazoa > Arthropoda > Arachnida > Ixodida > Ixodidae > Rhipicephalus > Rhipicephalus annulatus. Next base: position 638,102 of record WOVY01016023.1, on the reverse strand, counting down.
GCGTCTTCTCGTCGACAGCTTCGGCCCGAAACCGTGCATGTCGTTAGGCTGAAGCCCTACTTCACACAGTAGCCCTTGTGGTTCACGTGTTGCGACATGCCGTGACATTGCGCTGCTGCTGCTGTTCGTGTTCTCCTGTGTTTTTATGCCTTTTCTTTTTGCACTTGGCGCAAGCATTGGCAAAATTTCCTCATTTGCGCTGCGAGTACTGCCACTCTCTCTCTTTTGGTTCTGTATATTTGCGTGTGTATGCCTTCATTTTTTTTCTTTACGAGCATCGAATCGATGCTTTCAAAGGGGGGACTATTGCCACATGATATGCTTGGGTGAGGTCCAGGAGTGAAAGAAGACAAAGACGATCTATCTAAGTTGCTGCTTGGCTAGTCGACTCAACGAACCCAATAAACCAAGTTTGTCTTAAGAAACGTGACAATATATATATATATATAAAATGGGGAAGAAGTGCATACCTAAGGGCTTGTTCTTCCGTGTTTTGACACAATATTAATGAGATCTAACAGACAGTATTGCCAAGGAATGTACAGGAGAAGTTTTTAGAACCAATGGAATGTAAATAAGAAGAAAGAAAAGCGGATGAAAAAATAACCAGCCGTGAGGAGGAATCGAACCTACGACCTTCGAATAACGCGTTTGATGCTCTAACCACTGAGCTACCACAGCGGCCTTCTCTCCATCCACTTTTTTCGGTTTATGTGAGAATTTAGAAGTAGGAGTGACAGTCAGCGCCATCTATAAGCCAAGTGACGAGTGTGAACCACTCTTTTATGCGCATGTTTGGCGTCACATAGCATGTCAACTTATTACGAGTGGGCAGCTGATTAATAGTCCCTCGTATTCAACCTAATGACACCAAGTCTGCCAGTACGAGACCCTCGTTATTTCATTTAACGAGGGTCTCGTACTGGCAGACTTGGTGTCTTAGATTGTATACGAGGGACTATTAATCAGCTACCGCTCGTAATAAGTTCACGTGCTACGTGATGCCAAACATGCGCATAAAAGAGTGGTTCACACTAGTCACTCGGCCCATAGGTGGCGCTGACTGTCACTCCTACTTCTAAATTCACATATAAACCCAAAAAAGTGGATGGAGGGAAGGCCGCTGTGGTAGCTCAGTGGTTAGAGCATCGACCGCGTTATTAGAAGGTCGTAGATTCGATTCCTGCTCACGGCTGGTTATTTTTTCATCCACTTTTCTTTCTTCATATTTACATTCCATTGGTTCTAATAACTTCCCCTGTATATTCCTTGGCATTATTGTCTGTTAGATCTCATTAATATATATATATATATATATATATATATATATATATATATATATACATATATATACATATATATAGGTATGTATGTATGCATGTATGCATGTATGTGGGTGGGTGGGTGTGTGTGTGTGTATCTCTGTTTTGGCCCCGCCATGGTGGTCTAGTGGCTAAGGTACTCGGCTGCTGACGCGCAGGTCGCGGGGTCGAATCCCGGCTGTGGTCGAAATTTCCGGAGTCCTCCACTATGGCATCTCTCATACTCATAAGGTGATTTTAGGATGTTAAACACCCCAAATCATTAAATCAATCTCTGTTTTACCCCTTCAAAATTGTACAAAAGCTTTAGCCACATTATCTTTCTGGATGTAGAAAGTGACTTTCGCCGTAGTTCTTATACTATATGTGAACATTGAATTTTGTAATCTTACTTTCCCGTGACAATTCTGCGAAGTATTGCCGCTGCATGGAATGACCGAAATACGCGACATCCTCGTGTGACCACCTGATTGTGCTCCTTATCCGACATTCCAACAGGCTCTTCTTCGCTACCTTGTTCAGCCTACACATCGGCTCATTCAACAACTCCTGAACAACGAAGAGCTTTGGGTACACTTTTTGCACGTTACAATGAAATGAAATGTAAAACCATTCGGCCCCTACCCTGCAGGGCTCTTCTAGAGGAGCTTGGGGACAGACGTCTCATCTAATTCGTATGTCACCTGCAGTACCTTGTTGAGGACCAGCCGGGCTTCTTGGACACGGCTATATTACGTGATCTGTTTCTACGGCGTCTTTGAACTAACGTAAAAGTGAATCTTGTTTTAGCTCCCTGCTGGAGCCCGCTGAAATGACTGACGACATGATGGACGTTGCTCCGAGAGTCATGATGGCTGCCCTTCTTCCATGCAGCCGACGGAGAACCTGTCTAACACGGCCGCCCTCACTTCAACTTGGCTGAGTCCCGTTGGCTGTGTGTGTCTCCTTCCGTCCGAGTGAATTGAAGTATATGTGGTGGTCTATCATGCCGGAAGTATTATTGTGAGCTTACAATACACAATTCGTGACAGGTTTGTCTTTTCTGAGCCGCGAGCCGGCGAAGCGAGATGGCAGCAATTATCGATGACGCTGCGCTGCGCTTCGCCTGCAAACAGGATCCCGTGGCGACATAACGATGCAAACAAACATCGTGCGTGTTTGTGTCATGGTGTTTTATTTGTGCCTAAGTAAAGTTACGACGAAGAGAGTTCGCCAAAGAAGCCTGGTATCTACTGTGAGCAGCGAGTGTGTTTGTGAACTGTGCCCCCGCGTTTATCGTCGGACGTGGCGAAGTGAGGGAGCAAAACCGTTATCAGAATAAATGAGAACAGCGCGCGCGGAATAAACCGACCTACGAGTTTCTCAAGAAAAAAAATTTGCGACAGCAAGCTCTAACGCAAAGATTCGTTGCCGGCAGCTCAGCGTGCAAACGACCGATTGGTGGCGGTAGTGTGGTAAGCAGCGTCATTGGAGTGTTGTGTAGCAACGTCAATCAATTGCTTTCCATCAATGCTAACAATCAGTGACTAACACGCGCTGCTTCAGAGAATGTCATCGGAATATTAACGGTAGGCATTTGGGAGCAAAATTTGTTTTTTTAATGTTAGCCTCAGTGTTAATAAGAAATTATGACCAATACTTTGGTGCCAATACAAGGAAGCTTGGCATGAATTCGTACCGCTGTGTGGCTTAAAACTCTTCACTCACTGCACGCGCCAGCTGTACAATGTCTTCTGTTGCACAATCACGCATAAGTTTTACATGCTGCCAGCGCTCGACTTGCTTTCCCACGACACAGCTTAGCGCTGCTTTTCGATTGTTGTGATATGTCGCTACTAAAAGGTTCCTATGACAGTGAAGGCAACTGAGCCATTATGTACATTAAAAATGTACGATAAAGTAGTCACAGCTGTTTGTGAACTGAATCCTAATAGTTCTACTCACGTCTGCGTTAAATGTGTCTGCGTTTTGTGTACATTTGCTATTTTACCCTTTTTTGTATTTTAGATCTGTTTTCACGCTCACGCTTTTGTGAAAGTGTGTGAATATGTGATTGATTTTATGCATGTATACGTTTGTTCAAATTTTGTCTTTTTGCGTTTGTATTTGCGAAGCATGCTGCAGCCAAATCTTCCTTCGCAATTCGATTAACGCAGTGAACATTGCTGAGCGTTTTTCTGGTATGTAAATATGACAACACAATGCTAGAAAAGTTAATCCCGTTAATATTTGTGTTTGCATTAGCGTTACTTGCCCAAGTCAGAATAGTAAATTAAAGATTGGCTACGACAACACTTCGATTCTCAGTGCAGACGGGTAACAGAATCATGAAGTGTGCTCAGAGTACTGCTGTTTCACTATGGGGCACGACAAAATAGACGGTGGCGGCCTGAACGAGCCTTTTTGACCTCACTATGATAATGATCTTTTATATTTGTTCTCTTATTTGCACTGCTTGTGTAAGCCAGATAACCAAAAAAAATTGCCCGCAGCTTCCCTCGGGGGAACACTGAGGAGGATGCGGAAGCGGTTCCGCCAACAGTTTGGCCGGCGCTGGTCGAAGGGACGTCGATCATTCTGTTTGTGGATTCGTTGGCATTCATTTCACGGCGACTTCGGACGTCGACGCGCCGTACAAACCAACGGACGAGCGGCAACTGAGCGAGCGAGCGCCGACCTTGAGTATATATACAGCGCGACGGCGCATGCGCTGTCAGCTGTCGAATGTTCTCGAAGGAGAAACGCGCGCGGCACAGATGGTGGGCGACGGCGCGACGGCGCATGCGCGCGCGTCAGCTGTCGAATGTTCGAGAAGCGGTGCGGACGGCGCGGACGGCGCACTACAAGGCGCGAGTATAAGATGCTTCCGCATCTAATAAACAATGCAACATCATAAATGTGCTTTGGCATGCAAGTTGCTAACAGTGGCTGTCAGTTTCATGTTGACTGCTGCTATTTCACCAGCACAGGCTATGACAACCAGGCCAAACCGGATTGACAGTGCGGAGGGCCCGGTTTAAAAAAAAATAACACCCCCCCCCCCTCCCTCACTGACGTCCTTTCTTTCCCGCCTTGTCATCTGTTCATGCTTAAGACTTGACGCTTTTTAGATTTAGCTGCAAAGAACACAAGCCATATTTATTCTATGCTTCTGCGGAGTGTTTATCACCTGGGCATTCTATTTCTTGCGGAGCACGCGGCGATATTGTCGTCGTAATAACTAACTCTTGCAGGATACGAAGACAAATGGACAGCATTAAGATTTGTGCAGTACTTTTGATCTCACCTAAAGAAAACTAAACTCTGCGAGAAGTTTAAAAAGTAAGGAATGCGCGCGAAACTTATAGCTGCTGTCCAAGGACCACGCGTGTTTCTTCCATTCGTTTTTACTTATGTCATTGTTTACCCTCATTTCAAAAGAGAATATCTTCCCTAGAAAATCAGGAAGCGCCTGTGTGATAAATAGCTTTCTCTCTCTGCTCCAGTTTCACTGATTGGGTAACACACGCTTTGGTTGTTTTTGTGCGAGCACTGGTGAAGTTTAAAGATCGGCCTTTTTCAGAAACTGTTCGCATGCGCTTACAGTAAACAAGCAACCAATCGTCTAGTTGCTTTTTATTTCAAACAACACACATTTAATCGCTTCTCGTTATAGTGCTGTTATAAATATTACATGTGCCGACTGATTCCGACAAGTAATGCAGATGGTTGAAAGTTAAAGTATTTTCAATATCGAAAGGGAGTGGGCCAAATCTTCAGGAAAAGGTGGCGCCTATAAAAAAGGAGATTCATGTACAACTTTCATGAAAACGTTTTTAATAACACTCGAAAAACAACAAAACATACTTTCATTTATGCACAACTCACTCGCTTTTAAACATGTAATAGGGTTACACTCTTGCAGGCAATATTCAATTTCATAGAGCTATAAGAGAAGGAAACAAATTCATTGCAGACATCATTTCTGTGGTTCCAGCAGGAAGGTTACACTTTTCAGAAGAAAAAAAAATGACGTTGGCTATTTTTCTTGCCCTTGGGGAGAAGGAGGAGGCTGAAACTGGAAGGCCCGGTTTCTTTGTACCCTGGATAATTCACCCTGACAACAACACTTCAATTATCAATGCAGACAGGTAACAGAATCATAAAGTGTGCTCGACTACTGCTATTTCACTATGGTGCGCGTCACATTGGATGGTGGCAGTATGAACGAGAATTTTGGGCTTTACTAAGCTAATGATGTTTTAGATTTGTTTCCTTATTTGCATTACTTGTGTCAGCAAGAGAACCCAACTTAACAATGCAGCCACATGAATGCGCTTTGGCAAGCAAGCTGCTAACAGTGGCTGTCAGTTTAATGTGGACTGCTGCTACTTCACCAACACTGTCTATCACAACCCTTGAATTCTCAGTGCAGACTGGTAAAAGAATCATAAAGTGTGTTCCTACTACTGCTATTAACCTATGAGGCGTGTCACATTCGACCGTGGCTGCCTGAACGAGCACTTTGAGCCTCACTAAGCTAGTAATGTTCTATATTTGTTCTTTTAACTGCAATGCTTGTGTGAGCCAGAAAATGAAAACAAACAATAGAACAACTGCTTTGGCATGAAAGCTGCTAACAGTGGCTGCCAGTTTCGTGTTGACTGCTGCAATTTGGCCAGCACTGGCTATGATAACACTTCAATTTTCGGTGCAGACTGCTAACGGAGCAATAAAGCGTGTCAAACTCGACGGTGGCTGTCTAATTGAGCATTTTGAGCTCGCCAACGATGATCAGGATTAAGAACTGTGTTTCAGTTCAGATATGCCAGAATTGAAGTGTGTTTCTGTGCCACTTCTGAAACCGAGCGTGAAGCCTGAGGGACATGGCTTATCGGAATTGAGCCTCTATGAAAGGAATACGCCATAAGTAGAATTGCCTATTTTTTTGAGAAGTCACGGAATGGATAGTTGTCTCTTGCAAACCCACTAGGCAAAAATTTCATAGCCCTAATACGTGTTTTCCTTTATTTATACAAAGCCGCTATGCTTCGTCAAAAGGCTCAGTGCCAGAGAGCTCGCAGTCGTCGTCGCTTTCATCAGTGTTATCGTCACCAAAATGAATGATGATGAATTGAATGGGCTCATTCCCAGACGTTTGAAGTCTGAAGTTAGCCTCCACGTCTATCACGTGCGGAATGCTTTTCCTCCAGTCTTTCGCCGTTACCTGCTTTATTTTACCTCTCAAGATGGCACCGACCGCGGACAGTTTGAAGTCTTTGTTTTCCTCAGTGACAACGTTTTTGACGTTGGCCCACACAAGCTCAATGAGATTAAATTCGCAGTGGTACGGCAGGAGCCTAAGTAAAATGCAACAGGCCCTTACAGCTGTGTTGTCTACGATGTAGCTCAGAAAGCGTGACTTTACAGATGCCACCAGCTCAAGCAGCTTCTTTTTATTACCCTTTTACTGAAGGCGATGTTCTTGCTTGATAGCCACTCCCGTATCTCTTCTTTCTCCAAGGCCGTCGTCGGCAATTTTTCTTCTCGCCGGCTATGGTTAGGTGCATTGTCTGAAACAATGACGCTACCATTTGGCAACTTCTTCAGAATGTCATTGAACCAGCCATCAAAGCGATTGTTATTCATTCACGCGTGGTAGTCGCCTGTCTTTGGGCCTCGGAATACATCCAAGCAGCCATCGACGAAGCAATCCTAGCTGCCTATGTGCGTCACGATCAGGCGCTGACCTTTTCCAGCAGCTTCTTTTAGACACGTCGTCAGGCCGTTCGCTCAAGTAAACAGGCGTCCTCGTTTCTGCACCATGTTGTCTGTCCACATGATCGACCGAATGTGTCTCTCCGTGACCCATGTCTCGTCTAGGTACAACATTTTTCGGCCTTCTGTCCGGTAACGCTCCACGTCACGGAAGTAGCAATTCCGCCAATCGGTGATGTCATCCCGGTCGATAAGCAGCGAGTTGCGGCTTCTCTTTACATGCTTGAAGCCGATATCCGCAAGCAGGAGAAGCACAGTACACCGTATTAGTTTTGGGTGTTCCATACGCTCCGAGAACTCGGCAGTTATCTTCTTGACCGTCGGTGTCTCGTTGCGAAGAAATAAATAGTGCACACAAGACCTCAGCGCGGACAACATGAAGCTGTCAAACTTCACGCCGTGCTTTTTCTCCTCCGAATTGCGTGTGCACTTCCGCAAGCGCGTCGTCAGTTCGCCACCCGAAAAATGCGAATCTTTAACTTCCTCCCTCACCCAGACACAGTACGTTCGCCGACACTGAGCATGTCGGCGAAAAACTTGCTCGTGTCCTCCACGCTGCGTTCAGGCTCCCTGTTGCGACAATACGTGTAGCTGTGGAAGACTATGAAGCGTGAATCGCTGTTTAGAATGTGGCCGCTCTTGTTCTTCCTGAAGCTCCTTGGTGGTGTAGCCATCGAGGCGAAACAAGGATCTCACAGCAACAGAGAGTCGCGTTTCGATGTCAATTCACTGGGCTCTATGACGGAAAACTTGCACGGAACAGTTCAATCATATGAACTGCGAAACTCCCGTATTGCTCTATGTATCGAAATCCAAACACGTCATTGGCCCCCTTGTCGGAAGTGAGCAGATTGTCATGCCACCTGTTGTTCTGCACGCCCCCTATTAAATGCATTATTTGTGTTTTGTGTTGCCACTCCCAGGTGGCGTGAACGTCACCAAGCTTCCAATAGTGCGATTCAAGAAGACTTGAGGGGAATACTGGACGCACTAGATGTGGAAGATGTAACAACTAATCTTCTAAATGACATATGTAAAAGTAACAAGGTAAATATAAAATGAGAAGAACGGGTATCTGAGCCTATTGAGATACAACGCGGGCTTTGATAGAGATGTCCCTTGTCACCTCTGTTATTTATGCTGTATCCCCAGGGACTAGAAGCCAAATTAGAGGGAGTCTACTCGGACTCAGCCTCTCTTTTTCCAAGCAAGGAAAACACATTGAACAGTCATTACTAGCATTGATGTATGCAGATGATATAGTATTGTCACAGGGTCGTGACGTGGACGAATGGAGCACACTGCGAGTCAAATAATAAATTGTTTATTTGGGCGAACCTGTGCTCAGTAAATGGAAAGTCGGACTACAGCAGCTGTCTTCGACTGTTAGCGGCGAACGGAGCGTCGGCCGTCGATCAACTACTGACAAGTGGCGAAGCGCGTCGGCATTTATACTCTTGCCGTCAATTGTTCTAGCATTATCGCTGGCGGTGGCGTAGGCTACAGAATAATTTGTACAGTTCGCAGAGTAGGCGTGATCTTATCGAAATGGTCTACTACAGTCCAGAAGCTTCTCGAAAACTGCAGGCGTCGTTTGCGTTGAGAATTGTGTAGTGTTTTGGGACAACAAAACTTGGGAAATGGAACGTGGTATTGCCCCCCTCTGAAAAAGGCATCGTCCTGACGCTTTAACTAAAGGTGAAGGTACAACAATAATGCAAGAAAGTACAATGAATAAATTACAATACAATTATAATACAAAAACACTGTTTCAGTTTGTTAACGCGTATGAAACGACTTGAGGCGTGCGACATGTACGACTTCAGGTCGCGATCGGCGTCGTTGAAAGTTCGTGATGCCGTCGGGGACAACCTCGTAATCAAGTGGGCCAAGACGTCGAACCACCTTGTACGGTCCGAAGTACCGTCGCAGAAGCTTTTCACTTAGTCCACGTCGGTGTATCGGTGTCCACACCCAAACACGTTCACCGGGCTGGTATTCCACGAAGCGTCGTCGAAGATTTAATGACGGCTGTCGGTCGTCTGTTGATTCTTGATACGGAGACGCGCGAGTTGTCGGGCTTCTTCGGCGCGTTGAAGGTACTCACTCACATCGAGGTTTTTTTTATCGGTGACGTTGGGTAACATGGCATCTAGCGTCGTTGCCGGGCTCCTTCCGTAGACCAACTTGTATGGAGATATCTGCGTCGTCTCCTGCACCGCCGCATTGTATGCGAAGGTCACGTACGGAAGAATGGCGTCCCACGTCTTGTGTTCGACATCGACGTACATTGCCAGCATGTCGGCGATCGTCTTGTTAAGCCACTCGGTGAGGCCGTTGGTTTGTGGGTGGTACGCTGTCGTCCTGATGTGGTTTGTCTGGCTGTATGCCAAGATTGCCACGTTCCATTTCCCAGGTTTTGTTATCATCCCAAAACACTACACCATTTTCAGCGCAAACCACGCCTGCAGTTTTCGAGAAGCTTCCGGACTGTAGTAGACCATTTCGATAAGATCACGCCTACTCTGCGAACTGTACAGATTATTCTGGAACCTACGCCACCGCCAGTGATAACGCTAGACGATTCGGTGGCAATAGTATAAATGCCGACGCGCTTCGTCGCTTGTCAGTAGTTGATCGACGACCGACGCTCCGTTCGCCGCTAACAGTCCAAGACTGCTACTGTAGTCTGACTTTCTGTTCACTGGGCACAGGTTCGCCCAAATAAACAATTTATTATTCGACTCACAGTGTGCTCCGTTCGTCACGTCATGACCCCGTGACATCTGGTGGTGAATTGTGTAGTGTTTTGGGATGCTAACAGAACTTGGGAAATGGAACGTGGCATTATTATCAGCCGAAACACAAGGAAGATCGGCAGGGATTGATAGACATCTGTGGTAACGAGGGAGATAGGGTAAATTTGAACTTCCGCAGGAAAAATCGGCAATCATGATTTTTAACAATAACAAAGGCAGTGAGCATAAGATACAGGAAGTCAAGCTAGAATTAGTGGATAAATACAAATACATGGGCGTATACATAAATAACAGGGCTGAGTATCTAAGGGAGCACGAAAGATACGCAATGACTATATAAGGGCACTATAAATGCAGCTGTAATAAAAAATAGGGCACTGTGGAACTACAGTAGGTATGACATTGTGAGAGAGATTTGGAAAGGTGTCATGGTCCCGGGTTTGAAGTTCAGCAATGCGGTCGTGTGCATTGAATAAGAAGTTCAAGCAAGATTGGAAATTAAACAAAGTGACATAGGTAGACTTGCTTTAAGAGCACACGGGAATACTCTGAATCGGGGGGTACAGGGTGTCATAGGATAAACATCTTTTGAGTGCAGGGAAGCTAGCAGCAAGATAGAATTTGAGGAGCGATTAGGAAAAATGGGAGAGAAGCGTTGGGCTCCAAAAATTTTCAGTTTCTTGTACATGAAAAATGTCGGCGATAAATTGAGGAAACGAACTCGAAAATACTCAAGTAAGTATTTAGACAACAGCAGAATACCAAGCCAAAAGAAAGCATTGGTTAAGAAGAATGTGAAGGAAACCGAGAGGGACAAATGGAAGATGCTTACGAAATTATCACTGGACACCTACCGAACATTTAAGCATGAAATTGCAAGGGTAAATATCTACGATAATTCTCGGGGTAGTTCTCTGCTCTTAGAGGCTAGAACGGGAGTATAGCGGACCAAGACGTAACGCGCAAAATACGAAGGCACAGACACGGTATGTAGTGCTAGTGGAGAGGAGGAGGAAACGGCTGAACATTTGATATTGGGAGATAATTTAGATACTAGCCAAAAGTCTTGACTTGATTCCTTCCTCAGGGGTGACTGCAGGGCTACGTAGCAGCGGCGTCTTCAAAGCACTCGTGGGGTGGATAATGACTCTATCTCTCTCTCTCTCTCGTTTTGCCGTGTCTATTCATGTCTATTCCCTCTTCTCGTGTCCTCTTCCTTGGGCGGCCAATCTAGAATCATCATGCAAAGGTTTTCGAGATGCTTTGTCACTAAGCATGTCGTGTGGAACGGGGAAAGGTCCTGCTTTAGCAGAAAATGTCCATCGCTGTATAGTTCATCCAGCAGGTGAGGAAGGAGCCGATCATCAATGATCGTTATGTAATCTGTTATGTATCTCATGCGTGGGGGCGTGTGACGTATCACTGGATTTCATTTTCTCAGTTCCTTGCTGGTCATCGCAACATATGATATGGGCAAGATGGGCTGTTTGTTCGTCTGAAGTGAGTTAATGCGTGGAGATATTCTTAAGAAGGAACAGACAAGCAAACGAAGGGCCCAGTTGTGTGTGATTCATGGGTATGTGCTTACTCTCGCCTTGTCTGCATCTTGACTCCGTTTATGGCACTGACGCACAAAAAAAGTCGGCACTCGTACACGATAGCTACAAATTTAGACAACTGTACATAATAAAATATGGTGCTACAGACCAATTTCGTTATGCGCTCTAGAAAAGTATTTGCGTTCTTTAAACTGAAGCGGCTACTTAAAAAGATTCAATTCAGATGGTCATTGATTGATTTCATTCTTGTAACCCCTTTCAGCCTTTATTTCTGCTGCTTCTTGAGCTCTAAATTCTTTTCTGGCAATAAATGTGGAGTGACCTGTTGTCTTTACGCAATAGCTCCGAATATTTCATTTGTAAAGGTGCTTATGACGCTGACTTAATAATCTGGGATGCTTGCAAACAGAAGCTGCGTGACCTATTTAGTAAATCGTCAAACGCCAGTTGGCCGCTTCTGAAGAAATCTCTTGTCGGGCAAAAAGTATGACCAAATCGTACACTCTAAAAAATTTTACACCCATAAGGGTGTATTTTTTTCGTCCCATGGGCAACACCCTTTTAGGTTGTCTAGAAACACCCTAAACAACAGGGTATTTAGAAACAATTGGAAACCGTAGGGTGCAGAGAAACGTTACACCCTACTTTATTAGGTGTTTATAAACGCCCTTAAACTATGGGTGTTGGACGAAGCTACAACCATGCGAGTGGAGTGTAATACTAAAAACCCCCTTGAAACGATGGCCGTTATATGAATAAGCATACTTGATCAAATGAAGTGTGAATAATGAGACAACAAAAGCAGAGAAACAGGAGGTGACGCTTAGTCTTGTGTGTTGAGGAGAGCAGTTCATAGCACTTCATTCCATGAAATATGCATCACCAACTAGCCCAAGCCTCAATTGTTTTCAGGGAGAAGCATATATGAACCTTTTCTGCGGCTGACAGAGAAGAAGGAAGATACTGGTGTCACCCACTGCACTTACACCTGCATGCATGCAGCTGATAAAACAAGGTGCCATGGTCTTGAATGAGCTGCATAAGACCAGTGTATATATGTTTAGGTAGACTGGGCCGAAAACGACAAAGTAGGATGCGGAAGGCACACACACACACACACACACACACACACACACACACGCGCGCGCGCGCGCACACACACACACACACTCACACACACACACACACACACACACACACACACACACACACACACACACACACACACACACGCACGCGCGCGCGCGCGCGTGCGTGCGCACCACAATACAGTAGTGCCAGCAGCAACCTATAGCGTAAGGTTCAACCGAACATAACGCCGAAGCAAAAAACAATTAAGCTTATATGTTAACATCTGCCTTTATTATAGAAAGACTGCAAGTCTGACAAACAGGACTCTGATGACATTTTGCAAAATTTTGAAATATCTGATGTGACCAGGCTTTTTCTCTCTATATACTAGAAATACATTGTTTTCAATACAATAAATCCCCACAACTTTCAAAAAGAGTTGCGCTAGTCGGACGAACGTCTGAGAGGTATTGCGTTGATTGACACCTATACAATAAAAAAAACGCGTAGAAAGAGTGAGCGAATTTCTGGAGTCACATTTACAACTCATTATATCTCGCAGTATAAATTTCGACATTAAAAATGAGACCATTCGGCAAGGTGGTGTATTACGGTTGTATTAATGTAATGTCAGTGTTGGCATACTTCTAATTGCAAAACCACTCGTCACTGCTGCTTGCGCAGGTATCTTCAGCTGCTGAGATGACTGGTGCCTTCAAAAGAAGTGGGGTGATGCTATTCTTTCTGTACAGGAAATTCAATCCCGGAAACCTAAAATAAATATTCAAAGAACAATGACCAAAATTTCACAAACAGTGCAACATACGCTATGCACTCTGCATAACTAACTGCTTTCTTATGTGTAAGTATAAGTTGAGTGCATAGCAAGCACTAAACAGTGGAAACGGGCTCCATTGCAGTGAGAAATGCTAGAAAAAGTATGCTGAGCAATAGACGCCATAAAAAGCGCGCTGTGGCTGAATCATTATACCTCTCGTGCCGTAGATGTGAACCTTACTTTACCCTTTCAGCTTGCTCGCGCAGGCAAATAAAAAGGTGCTGCAAGTTGATAATGTTCCATTAGCTGTATGCATCGACCAATCTAAATGAATGTCAAGTTCTATGCTGCGGTATGCATCGACACAGCTGCATGTGTATTTTTGCAGATCTACCATGGTACTCATTCGATTAGTTTATTAAAAAAATACATTACGACGCGCAACAACATAAACATTTTTATCTGTATTACACAAAAGCACAATGCCACTGAGCAAACATGACGGTATGCGCACTGAGAAGGTATTCAGTGCAAGTAACTTGTTAAAATAAGTACTGTACAGTTACGTATCAAAATGCGAATGATACTAGTGTTCTTGACTGGCTCACATTGACACGATTATATAATGGAAGAATTGGCTATATGGTCATTCCACGTCAGACGTCCCAGCCATTTTGGCGACCATCTCAATTGTATTCGAAAAAATCGCGCTGATTTTACTGCATTAAAAAAGGTAACTGCTATATTTAACAGACAAATAATGTTTCGGTCACGTGGCTGCCTCCTAAACTTCCCGGAATGTTTGTGAAAAAAATTATTTCATAAGTACGTCTTCTTCCGTGCCAAATTTGGTCTACAAGTTAAGTGAAGGGCTTGCGTAAAGTGTTTGAAGCTCAATAATATTATTATCATTTTTCGACCACATACGCCTCAAATAATTTAGCCGAAATGTGTTATATCTGCATTTTTTATATCGATACTGCACTTTGAATGAATATATGAGGAGTGAATACCTAATACACATAAGGTATATTTGGAGGAAAAAATATTTTAGACCTCTCAAGCTGTCAAGCTTTACAAAAAATTGCTAATTTTACAAAATAGTTGTTTTGTCTATAATGAGACGCAACTTGCACCATGTGCTGGTTGAAATTTCGTACCTAAATCGAAAGAATTTGTACCTAAAGCGGAAGCAAATAAACAGCTTTTTCATGTGCCAAATTTTGTCATGGCAATTTTTGTTTTGAGATAAAGATCACAGCATGTCCACAGAGTTAATGATGATGAGTGGGGCGTATTGTTCGTCCGTCCGGAAGCACAAACATTTAGACAGTCTGACGCCAGTATAGATGGACAGAAAGACATACGGACTCACGGACAGACCGACACACGGAAGCATGGACGGATGGATGCACAGACGAACGGACGAAAGCACAAATGTACAAACGAACGATTCACCCCACGAATAATTATTTTGTCCGTATACATGCCGTGAAAACCACTAACGCTATCTATCTTGCAACTCATAAAGTGGCTACATTATACTACTACGACTACAGAGGAGGGAACGACCCACGGTCTCAAGAGCTTTGCCCTTAAATTATTTTTGAAGTTCCAAGTTCCCCATTTGCCTTTGGTCATACGGCAGCCGATGCCTCGAAGTTTGCCATCGCCGTTGATGGGAAAATTCAAAATTCATCGTATTGCTTGAAATGAAATTGTAATGATGAAACTTGTCACATACAAAGCACTGTTCATTGCTTTCAATTTAGGTAAAAGTGATTTTTATTCGGACCACCACATGGTGTGAACTGCGTCTCAATACGGACGAAAATGACGATTCTGCGAAATGAGTAATCTTTTCTTGTAGAGGTTAACAGCTTAAGATGTCTAAAATAATTTGTCATCAAAATATCTTTTCTGTGAAGTAAGTAGTCACAGCTCAGATATTCATACAAAGTGCAGTATTGCAATGAGAAAATGCAAACCTAACACATTTCGGCTAAATTCTTGCAGACGTATGTGGCCGAAAATTTGTATTGATATTACTTAGTTTCAAACACCTTTCAAACACATAAGCCCCTTTACTTAACATATACCAAGTTCTGTATAAAAAAAAAGGAGCGGTACTTGTAGATATTTTTTTCACGAACAACGCTCAAACAACATTGTGGAAAGTTTAAAAGGCAACCACGTGACCAAAAACTTTTTTCTCTCCGAAATATTCAAGCAGTTCACTGTTTTCAGTGCATTAAATCAGCGCGATTTTATTTCAAACACATTTGCCATAGCCGCCAAATTGGCTGGAAAATTCGGAATAGAGTGACCCTGTTACTTTCACTCAATGTCCATTGCATACTGCTAAATTAGGGCCATTTTTTATCATGCTGGCAGGCTGAGAAAGGAAAACTCCTTCCCGGTGAAGCGTAGGCTGTTCAGTGGTTGAGCGTGTTGTGTTTCCAGATAATTATGCTGCCTAGTCTTACATTTTGACTGCAACACATGCTTCGATACCGTATTGTATGTATAACATTAAAGTGTTCTTTGTGCAACAAAAAACTAATAATACGTTTCACATAGCAAAAATACCTTTAACATCTGAAGTACTAGCGAAGTTAAACAACAAAGCGATGCGATGGCAATAAAACTCTGAATAACAAGAATATTTTGAAAGTTACACGTGATGGAAACAATCGGAATAAATTGTGCTCGAACGTTAGCAGTTATGTTAAAACAAGATCTGTTCAAGTAAGCGATTCGACCACACACACAGACGAAAGGTCTGTCGAAATAAAAGTGCAGCTTCAGCGCTCGATCCGCTACACCGGCACGGCTGTCGGCAGTGTCATGCTACGTTGCGGGTGAACGAAAATACCGGTGGAGACGAATTTAACGAAATTGAATGTATTAGCAAGTAGGTAAACTTTGCGAGGCACACCTAACGCGAAGCAATATGCTGTAGTGTCACCCGGTGCATCGACCCGAGTTATCACGGTAGTGCTACCACACCAAACGAAAAATAACCGAAAAGAACCTAATGGACGCCATGCCATTGTTTTCGGTTCTCGGTGTTATTGTGCAATAAGAGAAAAAAGAGAGTAAATGAACTACCAACATGCCCAAGCATATGGGTCTTACATACGGTTCATGCTTAGAGCTAACAGGCGCCGTCCCCACACATGCATTAATTAGTAAACTAAAATTGATGTGCATCAAGAGCGGGCCCCGTTAAAAACGGCTGCCAACGAAGGGCACCGCAAAAATCAGGTAAATTTCTTCGCTGAACCTCAGCGGCGCACGCACACTCTGCTTTGTACTCCAAGCACTCTAAACATACAAACAAAAAAACTTGCCCACAATCAAACTTCGCCATCATCCCCATGAAACAGTTCGGACAAATATTCTCGCAAAGTAAAGATATGCTGGTTTGTCATCCACTAGTTAAAAACAAAATTCTTTGAAGGCATTAGTCTCGTGCTCACGCAGTTAACAAAGCCCTGAACGAAATAACGTGTGAGCGGTACTCACAATTTCACTTCGAGTGCTCCACACTATGAATCCACAGGTCCAGTCTTCAGGACGGTGCACCTTCGCAATAATCAGCACTGACAGAACACACAGGTAGAGCACAGAGCGCAGGCACATTTCAAACTAAACACAGACTAATAAACTCTACCGAACGAGAAGCCACGCGCACCACACGCACACACACACGGGAGGGTTTTTCGCCAGCGCACCACAGAACACCTACCAGTTTAGAGAACGGAAACTGTACCTTTGGGCTGTTGTATCAAAATAACAAGCAAATACGTGCCGGCGGCGTACTGAACTACAATACCGCGAGGCGAACTGGAAGGCCCGGTTCCTTTGAACCCTGGATAATTCACCCTGATAACAACACTTCAATTATCAATGCAGACAGGCGAAATGGCGCTGGTAGTACCATCATCATCAATAAACAGACGCATTTTTTTTTGTTGCAGGTGGGGGACCCGCGGCTGGTTCGTGCTGCTCGCTTTCTCTGTTTTTTTTTTGGTACTAAAACGCGTTCTGCGTTCGTAATTATCGCCAGGTGACCTAGCTGGCCTCGACTGTCAAAAACAACGTAAATCAAGTAAGGCTTGCATCGTTTATTGCGAGTGTACAAGCCGGTACAATCGATGTATACGGTCGGGTCCGAACAAAACAAGTCACTCATACATATCGAAAGTTTTCAACCCATGTGTAAAGACTCTTGAAAGCTAACAAGCATACGCATATAACTGAACATCGAGATCGCTGAATGAATGCCACTCTCATTGTGTGGCAGCGCTCGTGTTTAATAGCGTGACTTCAGGACAAGGGCCCGATTCTGCCGTCAGATGCGGCGCTTGCCCCGTAGTGTTGATCTTGAAGCGAAGTGAATGCATGATGTGGAATCGGGAAGGAAACTTGCACATTGCCGATAGATAGCTCGCGCAGTGAGGGCAATGTGATTTTGCTAAATTTGTTAAATAAGCAAACGCGGATGCGTGAATTTCTGAATCTTTCTCGCTCTACAATGTGCCATTGAGTACTTCACAATTGTGCAATGTCGCGTCGTCTCGAGAGGGTAGGCACTAGTTTTAATTCTCAGCCTTGAGCCCATATAATAGGTATTGTGTATTTAGGGAATGGGCCTAAAATATTTCAGGCTTGCTACATATTTATTGTAAGAGTTAGGTTACACAGTTACCACAGCTAGAATTTCTAGTCCAAGGTAATGACGAGTCTGCTGAGTATGCAGCGAACATGTATGCTAAAGGAACACTTATGAGGTGTGTGCTTACAGATCGTCAAGGCCCAATTCTAGGAAAATAATTTTCAGGCATGCATTGTGCAATTTTGTTGTCTGTACATCTTTGTTGGTGCTCTTACATTACACTATCTGCTCAGCTCTGAGCGCAATTCCTTTTTTGCATAGACATATCGATAGAACTTGAGCACTCTCTTGCAAGCAAGCACTCCTGAAATCAATTGGTGGTACATGATGTGAATCTGTCCGTATACTGGATCAATAAAGGTCACATTTATTACACACTTGTTATTGTGTTTACATATTCAGTATACTTGTGCTTGAAAGCTGAAGTTGTTTTCTCCCTGCCACTTTTAGAGGTTAGGACTTGAACTACGTACTATCTTGCAGTGTGGCTGTGGATAAGTGAAGATCATGTATGTTTCAACTACCTGTGCCATTTCCTAGATTTGTTTCATGATTGTAGTGCACAGAATTTCATATCGTAGTGGTAGACACTATAGATATGACAACTTATTTTAAACGGAAGCAGGTGTGCTCAAAGAAATCTGGAACGTTTCTCTGCAAAAAAAAAAAAAAACAGTACCACATGCAATGAACACAATCTTGCTCTTCACGACAGCATTCACGTCTTCGAGGAAGATGTGCTGCAAGTGATCATCACCTCTATGATTTATTATTTTAGGATCCCATTGAACACATGTGCAAAGCTTAAGCGATTGAGTGCAGCCTTATGAGCTTTGGCGCATCTTTTTGTAAACTTCTATGAGCTAAACCGAGGTAATTAAGACAAAACAGTTCTGGGTGTTGTTTGTAAACTGTCACAAGGCACAACTAAATGTCGGAAAGGTTGTTAATTCCCCTCATTGTGGGTGGGTTCGTTATGTAGTGCAATTGATAATTTCTGACAATTCACATGCCAACTATGAGGTGATCGTGGTTCGTACAGTAGTGGGCAAATTTAGATTGATTCTGGCTTCCAGGGGTTCAGACAATTGGCACTGTACCCTCACAGGAGGCAAGACTGCTTGTCGAAACATTTGCTTTGACACCTTATGTTAACAGATTTTTCATATTTTCAAGCTTCCTTCTTTTAAGGGTCAGTTTAGTTCACCTGCATAAATCCGAACTGGTTCACAGCTGTGCACGAGAAGTTCAGAACCTGTGCGGCAGGAGTACATCAGTGCGGCATTACAAGTGAATGACAAGGTGCCGACAAGGTGGAATTCTTATTTTTGTTTGCTTAACTTAATGAGGTGCAAACATCTTGGCAAAACCCGCCGCATTCGTAGAGGGGGGTACAGCACTTACGCCTAATGCTATGTTGTTTGTTAAGCTGTGCGAGCGGCTGCACCAAACCAGCGCCGCCAGAGCAGAAGGTACAGAAAAGTCATGAAATAGTTTTGGTGCTGTAGCTCTCCTGCGCTTTTTCACATGATTGGCAAGATTTAGAAGATGCCATTGCTGCGCCACTGAAACGAATGGAGAGGTGCAGCACTTTGTAAAATGGATCATGTGGTTCAGGCGAATTGAACAAACCCTTAAGCACACAAGCATCTTAGCATTTCACCCCCATCGAAATATGGCCACAGTGGCTGAGATCAAACAGTGTGTTGTTGAGCTCAGCAGCGCCACACAAGATAATGGTGTTACAGTTTCGACAATATTGAAGTGTAGATTCTATGCCACGGTAGGCAGCCAATGCTTGTAGCCAATCTAAAGCACCTCTCCATGATATGGCGTCTCTCATAATCATATGGTAGTTTTGGAATGTTAAACCCCACAAATCAATCATATCTCCACGGTATGCGCGGTAAAACATTCACAAATACAGCATTACATGTGTGAGGTTCAAAATGACCTGATGTAGTGGGCATTCATATGTTTCAAAGTGCTTTGCTGGCAGAGTAGACATTCGGGATTAGTCATCCTGTCGTTGCATGGCAGTCAGGAAAAACAAGTAACATCACCGGATATCAATACACGAAATCAATGCATAATCAATGCATGAAATTTTCCAAAGTAAACAAATAAACTCAGTTAGTAGACAGCAGTATTTGATACATATATGTAGTGGTACCTCATAACACGTGTATCATTCAGGGCTGCTTCTTCACAAGGCATGTCATGCAGCAGGTTGCTTGCCCATTGTATACAGCTGCTTCCATGTCAGGTGGGCCAGGAGGCTGTGGCAGAAAAAGTATTTCGCATTCTTGTGACGCTTTCTTTGTCACACTATAGCAAAACGCGACCCATAATTATGTGATCTTCTTCAAACGCGACTGCAGTAAACTATTAACTAGTAGGTTTTTGGCACTGATATATGGGATAGCTAAGAAGACAAATGCAAGGCAATAGTGATTTATTTGCCTTCTTTTATCGCAAGGGCCTGGTTGGTGTTACCTGTTGATAGAATTTCAGAATTAACTATTGAGTCAGTGACTCGTCACAACGTGAAGCCACGCTGCAAGTAACGCACGTTTCTCCGGTTACAGATTGAGACGTTCAATAATTTTAAAATGTAATACTGCAATGCGCTGCCACCGTGTGAATCCTACGCAGTCATTGGCAAAAAAACTACATATTTTGAAATGAACCAACAAGCCCCGCAAGCAACCGTCCTTAAAAACACTGAAGGGGTTTCTACTCACCGGCCCGGGCTTGCAACGGGTGATCATCCGATGAAAGCTTCAACGGTCACTTCGTTCCCCAGAAGTTACTCGAATTTCCTTCGCGAAAGCATTTGAACGAGTCAAAATAAAAAGAACGAGAAAGATTGTGTCAGTCGGCAGAGGCTCGAAATATTTACAGCAAAACGAAACACAACCGAACGTACCGCGAGCCGTTACCTGCCGTCGCGACCGTTGGCCGCCGCAAACTTTGAAATCAGAATAATGATGTCAATAGGCTGCTACTGACCTCCAGTCAGCTGGAGCAAAAACTAGTAGAAAAAATTGATGACGCAGCACATATTTAAGAAAAATTACTCACTAGAAGAATAAGTTGTTTTTAAGTGTAGTGGTACGCAAAAATGTAGTATATAATCATTTTAAAATTAAAACTTGGCCCCGACGACGGTGCCCCTATAAGAAAGTGCAATAGCGGGAGTGGCGAGAGAGGTTAGTAGATCCACTCTGGGTGTTTAAAGCAAAAAAGCACCGCGGTTCATTTTTTGGCCCCCTACAGGAGATCACTTGAACTTGAGAGTTTCGGAGCGCACGCAGTGACATGTAAGACAATGTCGGTCCCTTTCCCGCGCTCTGCGTCCCAGGGCGCAGCAATACCTGGCAGCCAAGGTTGTCTGGGCGACAAGACTTCATGGCGTCGCTGCGCTCTCAGACCAGCTAGATGCGGTTTAATGCTAGCTCCAGCCCTCTACTGATAGCGCGGGCGCTGCTTTTTTTGTCTTTTTTTGCGGCAGTGATATGTTGCGTTATACTCGTTCTTTAACAGTGCATCTGAATCGCACTGAACATTGTGACGGTGCAGTGCAGCCAGCATAAGCTACTAGGCAAAAGGCGCATTTGTAATATTCAGGAGCAATATTTAGCATGCCTTCACCAACCTAAAGTAGTGAATACTGGTAAAAAAGCTAATCTGATGCTTTTCGCTTAGCTCTATCATTCTTTAGGGAGTGCACATTCAGGGTCACGAAGGCGATATTTTATCAGCCCTTTCATTACAGTAAAGACATTGCAACATTGCATGCATCGGCCGTCACACTGTTCGATGAGAACATGTTGCCATGTGTGTAATGCTAGGAAGACGAAGACGACAGCGCATACCCGCATCTGCACGCTTTTATGCAGCAAGCAATAACAAGAAAGAAGATGAATGCTCTGGCGCGCAGTAAATAAAAAATACTGACGTGCTGCTACTTTCTCAACCTATTAATTACTACTTCTGTCTTCACGTTGCGACAATACATTTGTACTTAGCTTGCAGTCCTTGAAACAGGACCACGGCTTAATATATTTCATCAATGTTGTTTTCTCACTACCTACGAAGCCAATGCTTTGACCAAAGCACGTCTGCTGGGGAAGGTACATAAATTCCACAAAAAAAACGGAGAGAGAGAGAGAACAAGAGAATGCGTTTCGGCTCCCCTGAGAAGAGCTTTGTTCACAATTTAGTCAACAAAGCTCCCGTCATTGTAAGCAAGGCTGCGACAAGCTCACCGAAACGTCCTTATTTTGCATTTTTCTTTATGGTCAGCGTCCTCTTCTTAATTTTCATGACGCACTTTTAAGGGCAACTGAAGAGGAACATTCGCTACAGTAATTAAGCAAAACGTGCCTGCTAAAAATACATGACATCAATGTTCGTTTTTAAGAGACCTGGTGGCCTGCTGACATGGTGGTTATGGCTAAACTACTGTGTTGTCGTTTGTTTGTTTTGTAACGAGGGTAGTGGGCATGGAGCTCGAGGATAGAAAGAGAAGAAGACTTGCTGTGATCGCAGGCTTGCGTTCAGTTAGCCCTTGCGCTAAATAAAGCTCTCCTTCGCCGAGTTCGCCTGCTTGTTCAACAACCCGTTTCAAGTGGTGGAGGTGCTGGGTACATCTGGTCCTCACCCTGGAACTTCGCAGCCGCACACTCCAACGACCTCCTACAATGACTGATCCGGGGCCATCTCATGCTGCTACTCCAGATCTCGCACCTGTGCCTGTCTTCTGCGCTGGCGCTCTCCGGCAGCGCGATCCCCCATATTTGGTGGCACAGAGGACCAAGATGTTGACAACTGGATTGCCGAGTATGAACTGGTGAGCGCCGTCAATAAGTGGAACGCAGCCGATAAGCTCACAAGTGTGAGTTTTTACCTGACCGACGTGGCAAAACTATGGTACAGAAATCATCAAAGTGATTTCAGTACCTGGTCGGAATTGGCGAAAACCCTCGCGGAAGTCATTGGCCGTCCTGCTGTCCGCCGCCTTCGTGCTGAACAGCGCTTGCGGGGCAGAGTACAGAGAGCAGATGAAACTTTCACGAGCTACATCGAAGATGTGCTATTTCTCTGCAAGCTCGTCGATTCGACTCTGGACGAGGCAGGAAAGATCAAGAACATCATGAAAGGAATCGACGATGGTGCATTCCAAATGCTGGCTGCGAAGAGTCCCCAGACGGTCGCCGAGGTGATTCAGCTCTGCCAAATCTATGATGAGCTGCGTAGGCAGCGCGCTTCTACACGTTGCGCTGCTCAGGACACCGCGGACATCTCATCCCTCGACTATCGCCATGACACCGCCGACCACTCTGCGTTGATGCCAGTCATAAAGCAATTCATACGCGAGGAGGTCGCCCGGCAGCTATCTATAATCACAAGAACTACCGAGCCGATGGCACCCTTGTCGCCTTCGCTTCGCCAGGTCATTCGATCGCAAGTTGCCGAAGCATTGCCGCCAGCTCAGGCTCCCCCAACTGTTACCGCACCACTAACGTATGCAGCCGCAGTTGCTCAACCACGTGCGCCAGCGTCTCCGGCCATCTACGAAGCTACTCGCCACGTTTATTCGTCGACCCTACTTTCCCGCTCGCTGACCGTCCCGTCTCCGGCTGTATATGAAACAGGTCAAAACGTTTATATGACGCCGCCGCCTGCACGACCATTTACGGTACCTTATTCAGCGAACAGTGCCCCTATCGTCAGCCAATGGCGCACTCCAGATAATCGGTCGATATGTTTTTCATGTGGCATCCCAGGCCACGTAGCTCGTCACTGCCGTCGTCGCAGCTTCCCTTCTCACGACATTGCAGGGGCCTCACATTACATGCCCACCATGCCCACTCAGCCGCGATATCCCGTTCCTGCCAATCCACCTCTAGACGTACGTACCGGTCGCCGACCATCCGGCGCAAGCCGTTCACCTTCTCCTCGTCGTCGATCTATTTCTCCGATGTTACGTCGCAACAGCCCACCGCGAGGGGAAAACTGACGGGCGCAGTTCCGGAGGCAAGAACTGCGTTGGCAGCGAAAATTTCAAGACCTAACTGCTGTCCCCCGAACGAAATCGAACTCTATATTGATGGCATTAAGGTGCACGGACTTGTTGACACTGGAGCTGCCGTATCTGTAATTAGCGAGAAACTGTGCCGAAACTTGAAGAAAGTGACCACACAACTTACCGACCTATCTTTGCAGACAGCTACGTCCCATCATATTCAGCCTTCAGCTTTGTGCACCGCACGAGTCGTCATTCAAGGTGCGATGTACGTCGTCACATTTGTAGTCTTATTCCGTTCTTCGCATGACGTTATCCTTGGGTGGGACTTTCTTTCGTCAAATTCTGCTTTGGTCGACTGTGCTCGTTCTGAACTCGCGTTGTCTGTGCCGTGCTATGACCCCGACGATGGTGCTTCGTGTAGAGTGTTTGCTGCTTCTGACGTTGACATTGCGCCTTTCTCAGCTGTTGTTGTCTCGGTGTCGTGTGCCTCCCCTCCGAAATCGCCTGCGTTGTTTATGCCATCTGTCCCATCTGCGTGCCGTCGAAATATCATGCTTCCGTTTGCCGTCGTCATTTTTCGCAATGGTCACGCTGCCATTTAATTGTGCAATCCGTCGCACAGCCCGTCATCCCTACTACGTGAAGAATGCCTGAGAAGCTACGAACTTTACGAGTGCATTCTTCCGGCTACTATACCCGACTCTGCGGTTTCGCTCCCAATTGGTGCTGTCACTCCTACCAACGCGCCTAATGATGCTCTGGACGTATTCTCGGATGCCATCGACTCTAAGCTCACACCAACTCAGCGCGAAGAGATTATAAATCTTCTTCTCCGCTTTCGTTCTTCATTCGATCGTGACCAGTCAGGCTTAAGCCGAACGTCTGCGGTCGTTCACCGTATTGACACCGGTCAACAAGACCCGCTAAGGCAGCGTCTGTACCGTGTGTCATCTGCTGAACGCCGTGTCATCGACGAACAAGTGGACGACATGTTGAAACGTGGTATCATCGAGCCCTCCAACAGTCCCTGGGCTTCACCGGTTGTTCTCGTCAGGAAAAAAGACGGATCCATCCGGTTCTGCGTTGACTACCGCCGACTCAACAAGATAACGCGCCAAGACGTATAACCTCTGCCGCGCATCGATGATGCTTTGGACTGCCTACAAGGAGCAGAGTTCTTTTATTCGTTAGATTTACGTTTTTTCAGGTGGCGGAAGTTTTATTTCCAGCTTTAAAAGCTTCGATCTTATGGGGACGGGGAGGGGGGGGGGTGTTCTATGCATGGCTACACCAATGTGCGCAACATTATCTTGTTCAGGCAAATCAGTGCACTTTGTGAGTGTTGACTAATCACGCAAATGACACAGGCGAAAGAAACAGATACAGGAGAAGTGGCTCTTACTCTATTGAACAAGTGGCACTCCTATTGTATCTTCCATCTTATAGTAGTTTGCATGCTTTATCGATGAAAACTGCGTTTGGGTCACATTACTTCCTGCTTCGATTCATTACTAGACTCGCAAGCAGATAGTAGGAGGAGCCTTGCTGGTATCAAGATGGTAATGTATACTAACAGTATAAGCCAAACTGCTCGAAAATGTCGTGCATTTGTAGCCTTGTAGGCACGTATGCTCAGATTTGGGTGCACGTTAAAGAACCCCAGGTGGTCGAAATTTCCGGCGCCCTCCACTACAGCGTCTCATAATCATATGGTGGTTTTGGGACGTTATATCCCACATACCAATCAATCATTTGTAGCCTTGTTTATAACACCTCACAAATAAGGGCGTAAAAGGGGTGTTTAAGAGGTGTTTTATTCACGAACACCCTAAATTTTAGAAATGAAGAGCAAAAAAGGTGTTCATATGGGTGTTTTTATTGCATACACCCGTTTACACCTTTTAGGGTGCAAATTTTTTTAGAGTGTATGTCACCTACGTTCTTGACGTTCTCGTCGTTTTCCGTCATGTCAATCGCAACGTTACAGAGGAATACAAAGTAAGCCATTTGCTCAAAGGCATCATGGAGGATGCTGCTAACTTATTCGTGTGGAAGGACTGCTCAACCGTTGATTATATTTTCAAAGAGTGCCACCGATTTGAATAGCTGAAGTGTCGCCGCATCCCCCAGCATTTCTTGAGACTTCCAAACACCGCCGATACATGATCCTGGGAGGTCCTTCCACCACCATGAAGTCAGCCGCCTACCAACGAAAGCATTGTCCGCACCATGCGTCGAGAAATCGAGGTGGTGTTTCCACAATGTTTTCTTGCGCGGAGGAACTGGCTCACGTCGGACCTCCACCCGTATATTCGTTGATGGAACCTCGTTTCAGTACCATAACGTCTTCCTGTGCACCGAAAAGATTCTGCCACTCTCGTGATCGCGCTCGGTGGACCACGCAGGACGACACGCCGATCTGTTTAAATTCCATGGTTTGGGACATAACTTGTGATAAACGCGATAGCGTTAAAGAGCTCGTATCGCAGA
The DNA here is from genome assembly GCA_013436015.1 of Rhipicephalus annulatus. Classification (NCBI taxonomy): domain Eukaryota; kingdom Metazoa; phylum Arthropoda; class Arachnida; order Ixodida; family Ixodidae; genus Rhipicephalus; species Rhipicephalus annulatus. The sequence goes on along the minus strand of WOVY01016023.1, from coordinate 611,651 downwards.
AGTGGGGCCATCAGCGTCGGCACCATTGGTCGTCTGTGAGTGAAAAATCAGGAAAGAAGCAAATAAAATAAAGAATAAATATTCGGTCCTACTGACGATTGAACCCGGGCCGTTCGCGTAGAAAAAGAGGTGTCCTACCACAAAGCCACCTTGTTATTTCCAGCTTCTTCGGGAAAAACACTACATACATGTCATGTAGTGCTAGGAGTCTCCTTAACGCATTTTGTTCTACAGGTGTCACGACGAAAACGAGGCCATTCGGCGATTTGTAAGCGCATTTAGAAGGCCATCAAAATACGTCGAAAAAGGCCGGGATAGTGCAGCCATCGCCGCTAAAAGCACACAGGAACTTTCAAACAGCTTTAAAATTGGACAACTATGTCCATCTCTAGGAAAACATATCGTGTCTTTTCAGAAACGTTGCTCAACAAAGCGCAAACGCTAGATAATGTGCTGCCATCTGTGAGGCATTGTGAGGCTCTTTATGGCCTCCAAGATGGTGAGCGCGCGGCGGGTATCTTGAAAGCCATGTGACACTTGCTTCAGATAAAAAACCTGTACGTACCATTCGCGCGCGCGCGCTGGTACAATCTATTGTGTGCGTGCGTGCGCGCGTGTGTGTGTGTGTGTGCGTGCGTGTGTGTAAGAAAACATATTAATAAGCATGTAGTTGGTGGTTGAACGGCGCACTAGGGGCCGGATTTCTCTATCGCGTTCACCTTTTAAAGGTGAAGCTTACGAGTCCCTTTATTTTTTTTTGTACTCTCACCTATCTACCTTGCTCGTTTTCTGGCTGTCGACGTGACAACAGCCAACAGCCCCAGCAGTTTGGCACTCGTGACAATAAACCACACAATGGGGCGCCTGCGACATCAGTCCGACGTTTTAACCCTTCAGCGTGTCCGCATGACCATCGCTCCACCTCACCTCAGCACCGTCGCTATTTGTCCCTCCACCCTATGGACGCTCTTCCTCAGAAAACTCAGCAATGCAACTCATGAAGGTGACGTTGCGCTGGACTCCCGGCATGAAAGCCCTGTAGTGACCATGACTATTGAGCAGAACTTGCCTGCTGTAGAAGTCTGTGGCATTCGTGTTACTGCCCTCATCGACACCGGCACCCACATTTCAATTCTGGGAGCTCTGTCCTTCGTTCACGGTTAAAGAATATCCCTATGGCGCCCGAATCCCTATTCGTACGAGTTGCTAGTGGGTCGACTCCAGCTGTGCTGGGAATGTGGACCTCACGTGTGAGGTTTGCCGGCCGCCAGACATCTGTTGTCGCTCATTGTCCTCATGACGTCGATTGATATGCGGGGTTTAACGTTTCAAAACCACGATATGGTTATGAGAGGCACCGTAGTGGAGGGCTGCGGAAATTTCGACCACTTGTGATTCTTTGACGTGCATCTGAGCACACGGGCCTACTACAGCATTTTCGCCTCCACCGAAAATGCAGTCGCCGCTGCCGGGATTTGATCCCGTGATCTTCGGGCCAGCAGCCAAGTACCTTCGCCACTAGACCACCGCGGCGGGACGTCTTCATGACGTCGTCTTCGGAGTCAATTTTTTGTCTGACTACTCTGCTGCAGCGTTCGGAGTTGCCACTACGGAATCTGAATTAATCCTGAATCAATCCACACTTGTGCGACCCCGGAACAGATTAGGAATGGAACCTTCGACTAATGGAATGGAAATGGAATTAAGCGCATTTAGCACCGAATGAAATGAGAATGAATTGACGTTCATTTCTGAAAATGGAGCACATAAAAGACGACGTGCTGTTATTCAAACTTCAAACATTAGAAACTCAGAGCCCCGATTTTAACTATAAAACAGTAATTTAAAAAAGGCTTGCCTGCCTACATGCTTGGTACATATATAAGCAATGTAACTACTATACTTGTGTCCTTATATATAGACTGTGTTGCTCCAAAATTTTTCTCCATTCTTCGCACACCCATGGCTCAATGTCATGATATCTGTCTTGCGGAACTATACTGTGGTGGCATATCCACCATACACCTTGTTATTTATGCCCATTGCTGGCGCCTCAGCTGTGTGCTGTCTGCTAACCCTTTACTCTATTTTTTTTCAGACGCATATTTGAAAAAAAAAATGTTTCTCCAAGTTCTGATGCGTATTGACGACGGTGCGATGCTTGTGTTTGTTTACTGCGAGCTTTCCGATACCTGCTTGCGGGAAATCTCGCCACATACCCCCCCCCCCCCTTTCTTGGAATACTGTTCCCCCTGCTTGCACACATGTGTGCGTTTGCTGAAACTATCGCAAAGGTCTGTAGGTCAGCATGGTACAGATTCGTGCACCATGAGCTGTGTGCTGTGTGAACTGTGTGTGGGTAAAGCTGTCGCACTAGATGAAAAGCACAGAGAGAGATAAAGTAGACTTTTGAAAGCACTGGCTCGGGAAGCCAGCCAAAGCAGGTGATTCCACGTAACCAAGCCGGTGCCTCCCCGAATCCATACGTGACAATTCGATAAGTCGTCATTTTAGCATTATTGCATTCAAGCTTAAACAGTATTGAAACAAAATTCTTTTAAACATGCACTCCTAGCAAAGACCTCCTTATTTGGTCTCTTCTCCCTGACTAAATACTAACTGTTTACTTGTCACAAACACCACTAACCTCCTAGCACTAGTGAAGGTAGTAAAATGCTGATTAGTGAAACTAGCTAGTTTGCAAAGTAGTTCGTCAATAGGGCTGACTTGAACAATTAACACGATAAGGAATTTTCAGTTAACTGGCGCTTGTAGGTGCATGTACATTAACACGTCTATATAATTGAAAAAATAAGTATATATAGAATAATACGCAAAATGAAATTGTCCAGAAAAGTAATTAGTGGCCACTAATTACTTCATGTAATTATTATGGCAAGTATGCATCACAGAAACAGAAACGTCGGCAGAGTAAACATTTGTTATATGAAAGCGCATCTACTTTCACATTTATAACGTTGCGGCAACCGAAGTTATTCTTCTCTCTCTCTCTATATATATATATATATATATATATATATATATTATATATATATATATATATATATAGAGAGAGAGAGAGAGAAGAATACCTTCGGTTGCCGCAAGGTTTTATATATATGTATCTATTTATCTATTATCTATTATTCATTATATATATATATATATATATATATATATATATATACCAGATTTTTTTGAACGTCATTCACGCTGAACCTGATGTATTGTATGCAAGAAAGAGACGACGAAACTTTCACGGAAGCGTCTTTACGTAACGTTTTCAGCTGGTGAACCAGCTGAAAACGTTATCGTCGTCTCTTTCTTGCATATATATATATATATATAAATATATATATATATATGTGTGTGTGTGTGTGTGTGTGTGTGTGTGTGTGTGTGTGTGTGTGTGTGTGTGTGTGTGTGTGACGCTATGATGGCTGGGCGGCGTGGCCTAGCTCATACGCCATGTTTATTCTCACTTCTTCTTTCTCTGCCTCTACCAACCATCGCCTCGTACGTCACATGATTCCCCCTCCCCCCAAAAGAAGGCATGAATTATGAACAAGAAAAAGTAAATAAGGAGACGTTCAAAAGTCGCAAATGTCAAAAGTCACAATTGGCTCTATGCTCCAGAGGAGTTTCGTAAACTTTCAGAGACTTCAGTGGAGAGTGCAGCAGTCCGATTAACGCAGGAGGTCTGGCGGGCGAGGCTGGCTGTTGCGTTTTAGAAGGAATAACCACACCCTGGAGATCTGCACAGGTTGTGACATGGGCTGCGTTCCTGTGAGGAACGAACAAGAGTGGGAGTCCCTGTAGCATTTGAAGTTTGAATGTTGAAGTCGCCGAGTTGTGTGTCGTGGTGGGAACAGACGGTATGCTTCAGTTTGCGTGTGCGATGGTCACAGCTGATGAAATCAGAATGATGTCTTGGTCTCTGCGTTGTACAGATGGTGCCTTTTTGTCTCTTTCGTCATTTTCTGTGGTTTAGAAGCTGTAATCGTAGGCGCAGTCTTGATCTCTTGTGCCAAATGCGTTTGTGGCGCCGATACCTTATGCGGATATGCTTCACGTTTTGAGTTTGCTTTAAGGAGCTCACTTTGCGTCCTCGTTCTTGTTGATGTATCCGTTGGGGCCTTTGGAATCCTTGGACTCTCTTTTGTCGGCGTTGCTGCGGTTGCATCGGAACTTGCTGTGGTGGGAGCGCTTCTTGAACATCAGGCCGGTGTTCTTTACAAATTGATGTAGTGTTCATTCGGCAGCTGTTGCGAAGCTTTTCAGGCAGCGAAGTTGGTAGGACAGATTTTACTGGAGGAACATCAAAGGCGCATTTGACAGCATTCATTTCGTATGCTTCTGGCACCTGGAAAACTGTTAGAGTCGCTTTCGAGCCTCCTGTGTTTGGGCTTTCAGATGCCTGAGCTCTCAATGGCGACGACGCAACAGGCGCGGTTTGGTCAAATTCTAGTCGGGAAATGGCTGCCTTTCAGTGCAACGAACGATGCGTGCTCTTCTAGTGCATGAAACTCAACTGTAGGTCCCGGGTTGAACTGAGTACGCTGCGAGCTCCTTTGCTCTATTCCGACCATAGTGAACGTGTGAGACGTGAGCTGGGCGTTGTGAACGACCGAAGATCCACGCGATGGAAAAGCAGGAGGTGGGCTTATGCGCGAAGACTTCTTTTGACTGTGACGACCGAGCAAAATTGTCTGTGGATGGTGGGTTATAAGCAAGTCTTTCTCGTAGTCGTCATTGTATTCTTTAAACCGAATGATCATTTCATGTTTGATCTTTTCCCATGACTCGTCGTTTTGAAATACGTGGGTGAGGTAGAATTTGAAGGCCTCACCGGAGACGTAGTCGGTAAAGTTGGCGACCATCTCCCGTTCCGACCATGATGCAGCGGTAGCGTGGAGCTCGAATAAGTTGAACCAGGCTTGTACAGGTCCATAGTCCGCTGCTCCGGTGAACTTGGGTCAGTCGATCGTGCCGTCAGTCGATCATGCCAGTCATGCTGCTCGTCGATGTGTACTACTGGTGCTAGTTCGGTAGTTCATTTATGACCAAGTTGTCTTGCGGAGAACCTTGTCGATGATGTGCGACTGATGAAGGGACTGGCAGGTCTCCATCCTGTCGACTCGTGCGACGCTACAAAATGCAGACACGTCGTGATCCAGATGCGATCAAGGACTACTACGACGAGAAAAAGCGACTGCGCTCCTTGGCTGACCTGAAAGAATGCCACATCATTTCTGGACTGACTGATGGTGTTCCTCATAATGTTGAACTGGTGCCCGCCGGACTGTCTTTCAACTCGTCATTAGAGTGACTCACCGCTGCTCAACGGGTCGAGACATCTTTAAAACGGTGAGAGGAGTTTCCTTTACTTTTAACGCTAGTATCGCATCAAGAGCTCCACGTCTCTTCAGCAGACCGCAGCAGCCAACAATAACTCCTCCACCGCATGCCCCGCAAAACGAATGTAGATACTGCTCAGCTGCCGGTTTCCCCCGACAGTTTCACTGGTACAATGAATGTCCGCACCGCGGCAATGTGCCCGCTATTGATACTGAACGGGGAAACGAGGAGGGTGACCCGGAGTTTCATCAATGCACTTCAGTGCTCTCATGAACGGAAAGCCAGTAATTGCAATTCTCAATACAGGAGCAACTTACTTGTATCAGCGAGGATGTGTACAAACAGCTAAATCTTCAGTTGATGAGAGACTCCAGCATCACAGTCCAGCAAGTTGCGTCAAGCATTCGAACTTTAGGTCGCGTAAACATTCAGGTACAAATTGGGAACTTCACCAAGAAAGTTTATGCACATGTGCTGCGAGGCATGAGAACGCAAATAATTCTTGGCCTAGACCCCGCTTCGTACTTCAATCTTTCTGTAAATCTGGAAAGCAAGTCAGTGGCACAAGCACGTGAGAATATGAACCTTCCACATCTGTGGTGAAAAACATTGCCCTGGAGAGTGTACGTCGTGCTCTGACATAGAAGATCGGTGTGCGGGGCCGATTTACTTGTGATCGGTATGCGGGGCCAATTTAGCATTTCAGGGTGCGCGGAAATCACAATGATGGTGATAGTGGTGAAACGATGAAGCTCGCCTATGCGCGTGCTCGTGCGCGTACCTCGAGAAAAGCTCTCGAGCCACGGGGACAGCTCGGCTAACCCCAGAGAGCAGAGCGCAAGAACAAGTTCGGGCCACACCCCGACTGCTCGTTCTGACCCTCCGTGTCCGGGCTTCGTCTCGGCGTTGAAGTCCTCGGGTGCGTTCTGGACTGGGCATCGCCCCACCTCACTCCCGGGTGTGTCTGAAGCAACGTTCTTCACGGCCAGCTGCTGTTCTGGTGTCGGAGCGAGACGCTGTCCCAGGTCCGTTCGCGGCAGTCGTCGGCACTCTGTTCTCGGTGTGAGTACAGGCAAGCTCAGGCGTTGACCACCTTACTGGGATGCCCCTGGTGGTTCTCTTCTAGGCTGGGCCCCACCTCGGTGCAGACTCCACTAGCACGAGGCACACCATCTCCTGACGACGAGAGAGCTTCAGGTCACCGCAACGACGGTGGAGCGGGAATTAGGTGCGTTGAGTGTTGAGATGTAGACTTACGTCTCGCGTGGACAGGAACTTCCCTGTAGACCCTCTTTAACCTCGTGTCGTCCTGATTTCTTTGTGAGATTTCTTCATGTGTGTTCTTGGCCTCGTCCGATATAAAGAACGTCTTAGTGTTATCAGGTTGTCTTGAGCGCGTCCGATGACCTGGGCCCATTGAGTAAACCCCTTTACTCAACACAACATCACAATGGAAAGAAAACCATTCAAGCCCCACTGATACAAACCCTGACTTCAGAAAACTTATCAGAACATGAGTCTGCGGCGCTCGACTCTCTTTTAAGCAAGTGTGACGCAATATTTTCGAAATCTCAGACAGATACTGGGTGCACCACTACTTAAAAACATAGGATCGCAATTACCAATGCTGTCCCTATTCTTCGAGCACCATACCGATGTTCACAAGCAGACAAAGTGGAGATCAACAAACAAGTTCACGCTCTCCTGAAGCAAGGTGTGGTGAGGCCTTCATTATCGCCCTACACCACACCTGTCATTTTAGCAGAAAAGAAAGGTGAAGGACGCACTTGTCTATGTACTGACTACCGGAAACTAAATGCCATAACAGTACCCAACTTTCATCCAATTCTACGTATAGATGATATTTTTGACCACTTGGGAAAGGCGGAGATTTTCCATTCGCGATATCTTCAGCTCCATTTTACAGTAGCTCAGACGCTTGGAGGACGCCAGATAATAGGCCTATCTGTTTCCCCTGTGGTATCGCTGGACACGTCGCCCGCCACTGTCGCCGAGATCCCTCTCCAGTTGACACCATGGGCAGGCCAATCGCGTCGTCGTCTAGGACGCCATCAAGGTACATAACTGACGGTCATCAACCCTACGCAAACCATCGGTCACCATCGCCCCGACGACGCTCCCTGTCACCTATGCGTCGCTGACCTGCTACGGAATAAGGAAACTGATCGCTGCAGCTCCGGAGGCAACAGCAGCATACAATTCGAACTGCTTAAGGCCTCCATCCTTTTCGCCGCAAAACATTATCGCCGTCAATGTTGAGGGGACTGCCGCACAAGCGCTTCTCGACACAGGAGTCACTGTTTCCATAGTCTGTGAGACCTTATGCCGCAGGTTGAAAAAGGTTACGACGCCTCTTTCGGGCCTGATGCTCCGCATGGCCAACTCGCAGTGCACAGAACCTACAGCTGTGTGCACTGCACGTGTCATTATCCAAGGTGAACTTTATGCCATTGAATTTTTTGTGCTAGCATCTTGCTCCCACGAAGTCATTCTCTGATGGGACTTTTTTCGCGTCATCGGGCCATCATAGCTTGCTCGCCTGCAGAAGTTGCCCTAACACCGCTGCCAACCTCTTGTTCGATAGAGTCTCTTCTGAAGCTTACAAACTTGTCGTTGTTGCAGACACGGAAATAGCACCAAGATCATCCATTCTTGTAGCCTTGACCTGTACAGCCGCTCCTGCCAGAACCGTTTTGTTCCCCCTGTCTGTCGTATATACACGCCGCGGTAGCCTACACCTGCCCTTTGCCATACTTACCGTGGAATCCGGTGCTACCGCCATGCTCGTTGCGAACTCGCTATCGTCGCCAGTTACCTTACTTCGCGGAGAATGTTTGGGTAACATACAAGGCGTTGACCTCTTGCGCCCTCTGTAGTTTGCCTAACACCCACATCACCTCCAGCTCAATGCTATGACGCCACCTGTGGCCACACTGCCCGCGCCAGACTCATTCCAGCCATCTGTTGCCACTGAGCTATCGCCGACACAAAGACGCGAACTCTTGTCCCTTCTTCGAGAGTTCCGTTCTGCCTTCGATTGCGCTCAACCATTTTTGGTCACACAGCTAACATCACGCACCACATTGACACCGGTACTCATGTTCCGTTACGCCAACGACCATATCGAGTTTCAACGGAAGAGCGCCGTATTATCAACGAACAAGTCGACGATATGCTCAAGCGTGGTGTCACCAGCCATCGCAGAGCCCTTGATCGTCCCCTGTTGTACTTGTGCGCAAAAATGATGGGTCTATCCGATTGTGTGTCGACTACCACCGGCTCAATAAGATAACTCAGAAGGATGTGTACCCGTTGCCACGCATCGACGATGCTCTCGATTGCTTGCAAGGAGCAGAATAATTCTCCTCTTTAGATTTACGCTCAGGATATTGGCAAGTTCCTATGGCTGATCCTGACCCATCAAAGACTGCATTTGTAACACCTGATGGGCTGTATGAGTTTAACGTCATGCCGTTTGGACTCTGCAACGCCCCAGCTACCTTCGAACGGATGATGGACACCATCCTTCGCGACTACAAGTGGAACACGTGCCTCTGCTACCTAGACGACATCGCAGTTTTTTCTCGCGACGAATCCTTCACCGCGCTTCGGCAGTTTTTATTATCGCCTCCAATACTACGTCATTTTGACCTCGATGCGCCTACGGAGGTCCACACCGACGCCAGTGGTGTTGGTCTTGGTGCTGTATTGGCTCAACGAAAACCGGGATACCGAGAATACGTGGTCGCTTACGCGAGTCGAACCCTCAAGAAAGCCGAGTGTAATTATTCCGTCACTAAGAGCTCACGCCGGCGCTCTCAAAACGTACAAGCATCTACATCAGCGGTACTTCTGGCGCGGCATGTACACATTTGTTCACAAGTACGTACGTGCTTGTACTGCATGCCAGCGACGTAAAACCCCACCTCGATGCCCTGCCGGTACACTACAGCCTCTGCCTTGTCCAGCACGTCCATTTGACCGCGTTGGTATCGACTTATAAGGACCACTTCCCACGTCGTCTTCTGGAAATAGGTGAATAATTGTCGGCGTGGACCACCTCACGCGTTACGCGGAGACGGCAGCACTACCCGCAGCAACCGCGAGGGAAGTTGCGTTTTTCATTTTGCGCAACTTTGTTTTTCGCCATGGTGCTCCCCGCGAACTTTTGAGTGACCGGGGGCGCGTTTTCTTGTCTGATTCCATTCAAGACTTGCTCGCTAAGTGCAACATGATTCATGGCATGACGACAGCATATCACCCGCAGACGAATGGCCTCACAGAACGATTTAATCGACCTCTCGGTGATATGTTTACGTTGTACACAGCTTCAGACCAGACTGATTGGAACACTGTCCTCCCATTCGTCACGTATGCGTATAATACCGCTACGCACGCGGCAACATGGTTTTCCCCTTTCTTTCTGTTGTACGGACGCGAACCATCGTGCACGCTGGACACTATCCTCCCATACACGCCTGATTCCTTTGAGTACACTGCAATTTCCTATGTTGCCAGGTACGCAGAAGATTGCAGACGATTGGCCCATTCACTGACAGCCGAGGACCAAGGCCATCAGAAGCTACGGCATGACACCGACCGACATCTCTCTGCTTTCACGACTGGCGCTCTCGTTTGGCTCCGGATTCCACCGAGTATTCCTGGCCTTTCATCGAAATTACTGGCACGATACCACGGGCCCTACCAAATTCTTGCCCGTACGTCACCAGTAAATTATGAGATTGAGCCTTTTACACAGTCTGACGACTTACGCCGTCGTGGCCGAGAAATTGTGCATGTGAGTCACCTGAAGCCGTATTACGACCCTGCTATAGTGACTACGCCTTAAGTCGCCAGGTTGGCTACGCTATTCACCGGGGGCCAATGTAGGGAACTATGCGAACGTAACAACGATGAAGCAGCAAGAAACGGCAAGCCACACCCTTGGTGCACACGCGCGACCCGAGCTTGCGCTTTGTTTTATTAAATATATGTAAGGGGAGGTTAGTGCCAATGCGTGGCGCCGGCCGCTCCTCTTCTCTGGCACAAAAGTCAACATCGCGCATTCAGTAGCAAACACAAGGCTATACATAAGTACATAGCACAACACTTACACAATGAGTTCACGTTTTTCTACACTGAGTGCCCACACCACACAGAAATGAGTCCACACTGCGTAGAACTGTGTGCGCACCACACTGAGTTTGTAAAAAAATCAAAACAAATGTAATCTACACAAGTAATCACGCCAACTTAAGTGTTCACACAAAAACGTGAAAGTTCAATAAAACGTCTGAGGTGGCCTTGTCGCTTAAATACTGACATATTTTTAGCAAGGTTTTCCCAAAAATATTGTAGTGAAGCAGGAAAATACTGTTTTGAAACATACCGCGGTTACCATTTGATTTTGTTTAGTACTTTTGATCTATTTCTGATTTCCCCAGAAAGTGAACGAGGGCACGTGTTGCAGTGGTTTGTAGCTTTTCTTTTGGCTATGGACCCAAGATTTTTGCAATTGATGGAGGTCACTTATCCAAAGAATTGAGTTTTTGAAAAAGGTTCTTTCGAGGTACGTCATGATTTTTACAATGCAGAAGAATATGCTCCACGTCTTCTTGAGCTTCTCCACATAAACAGGTGGGACGGCCAGCTCTCCTTATTCTATACAGGAAAGCCTTCGTGTAGGCTGTACCAAGTCGAAGCCTATGGATGACTGTTTCTACCGATAGGCTAACCTTTAGCGGAATATTCAATTCTATACCGGGATCAATGTTATACAACAGAATGTTTTGCGCACAATTTTCGAACCAGGTTTCCTTAGACAGTTCACAGCTCATATTATTTATTAGACAACGTGCATCGCTCATCGATAGAGGTAGCAGTGATATATTATTTTCTTCATGTGCTGCACATGCAATGTGATCAGCTATGTCGTTTCCTGTAATTCCAGAGTGGCTTGGCACCAACTGGAACATTATAGTGTGGTTTAAATTTTTCGCTATAGTGTACGTTCTCTGTATTTCATATGCGAGCTCACTAGCTTTGTTTCCCAAGCTGATTCTTTTGAAAGAAACTAAAGAGGACTGTGAGCCACTGATAACTACCCATCGAAGTGGACCTGGCTGTAAACATATGAAGCCTAAAGCACAGAGTATTGCATAGAGTTCTGCCGTTGTGGATGTTGTGAAATGGCTGAGTTTAAAAGTTTTTCTCGCTTGGTATGCAGGTACAAAGAATGCCGACTTGCGCTTGTTTGTATTTTCGGCCTGTTGACGTTCTTCGCTCTTCTGGCGTTTCCCGGCCTTCCAGTAGGTCTGTACGTAAATAAACTACGTGACAACTACATTTCGTGTGACTCCTAAATATCTTAGCCTTACTCTGATGGGCACGAAATAAGTGAAGAGCACGAGAGTAACTGCAGCGCGCCCTCTTGAAATAAGTGTTTTTCACGCCCAGCCAAGTTCAGGAGTGCAACAACTGCGTAAATCGCACCGATTTCATAAATTTACCAATTGTTGCACTGACCTGCGCCAAAACTACGAAATGTACTCAGATAGCACGACGCAGTTCCAAACTGCCCGACCAGCCTCAGAATTATCTCAGGTGTGCTGATTTCAGCGAGAAATCGAGGCCAGCCATATTGCCCACCTGCACTTTGCGTCAATCAAAGAATTCAATCAAATGCGGTTTTGGCTTGTTAAAAACGTATGCCGCTTTTGCCGCGTGCGGGCAAGGTCGATGTGCTATGAACAGCACCGTTCTTGGCCATGGCGTTGGTTGCCATAACAGCGACACATAAGACATTTTTCTAGGTTGAAGTTGCGTCATCCTGACGATAGATATCCGCGCGGCATTGTTAGTTTATCTGGTCGAACGCGCCTTGCAAGCGATCCCTGAAGTTGTACCCGGTACCTAACGCCACCACGATAGAAAAAAAAAAGAACGACAGTCCTGCACTGAAAGTGTGACATAATCACAACGGAAGGTCGAACAGTGGCCTTTCATAAGCTTTATTGGGCCTTCTACAAGCACTTCTACAAACGCCATGAATCATATTTTTTTTAGCAAGGAGGTGTTCACTACGCCATCCTTCATCATTCTTCTAAGAAGCGTGGTACCCCCGCTACACACTTGCAAGCGATTTCGTACAATATTTTCATGCTAACAAAAAAGCGGCTAGGGTGTCTTTTAAGGCTGACCCTGGTAGCTTAAACTCCTCAGGAGCTCTTAATAAAGTTCTTGACTGATTGACTGACTGTGGCTGACGACGAGGAAGCATGATGCTTGAAGATTTTGTAATGGGTTGGAGAATTGGATGGTGCACTCATTACGGAACTCACAGTGTGTGACACCTTAATCTTTTGGTTTTCTAAAACGCTTCATTACTCATAATAATGTGATTTCTTTTCCGATATCAAGCCTGCCTAAAATCAGTTTGCAACAGAGTTTGCAGAAGTGGTGTAGCTACGTGGTAGAATACTGGGCTGGCACGCAGGGCACCCGGGTTTGGATCTCATTAAATCTTTTGCGTTTTTCATTTACTAAGTTTTTTTTTATTTCGCTTGATAGTGGTTAGGACCACAGGCGGAGAACAAATATGGTGCACACCAGCCTTGTTGAGTCCCCGTAACAGCTTTCGCTGTAAAACAATTAAAAAATTTGGCAGATCCCACGTACATAGGGAAACAACGATATGCGGAGGACGAATGAGGAAGGTAGACTTGTCACTTTAATATCAGCACAACGTAGCGAAGTGGAAGGAAATTATGCCGTACATGACTTCCGTGTCATGATTATTATGTTTGCATGTGCCGTTTACCTTCGTCTAGTCACGTCACTTCTTACCAGTTTAGTATATGTTGAGCAACTTCGTCATCCATTGACATCACGTAACGCCAAATTTGGTATATGTGGAACTAGCGAAATGGCCGCGAGCGCATCATAAAGAGACCAATATACTACAACGTAACGTTGAGGCGTGCGAACTCTGGCCACAGCAACACTACGTTAGCAAAGCGCGAGCACTCCATAGTCTGACGACAGGTGCGACCACCGTCCGTTGGCGCTGCCTGACGGCAACCGGCACGAGTTGCGACATGCTGCATTTTGCATTTCGCGCGGGTGTGTTACGCAGACAGCACTGCATCTGCCTCTTTTCGTGACGGGCGGACGCCGGGCGCACTGAAACGCGCATGCGTCAAAGCGACATATGGCAGGACCGGTGCCTGGCGTGACTTGACGAAACGAACGCCGGCGCGCACGCACGCCAGGTCACGTCGAAATTTATTGGCGCCTTGACTGTGGCATGTAGTCAAGTTTTCACATGACACGTGCCTCATGATTAACATGTTTGCACAAGTCGCATACCTCCGTCATTTTGGCATATGTGAATTCGGCATATGTGAAGCTAGCGAAATGGCCACGAGCGCATCGTGAGTGTGGCATGTAGTCTTGTTGCTACATGACACGCATCTCATAATTATCATCTTTGCAGCAGTCTTGCACTGATCTTCGTCATCTATTCACGTACCGTAATACCAAATTTGGTATAAGTGAAGTTAGCAAAACAGCCGCAGGCGCATCATGAGCATGGCATGTAGTCATGTTGTTACATGGCATGCATGTCCTGATTTTCATTTTATGGTCAGCGCTTGTGTTCACCTGCAATGATATCATACCGTACCAGTTTTGCAACGTGTCATGTGAACGAAACCACCACATGAGCCACAGGACTATGAAATGTAAACCATGACATACATATTGGCACGTTCCATTTCCCAAGTTCTTGTTATCGTCTCAGAACACCACACGATTCTCAGCGCAAACCGCACCTGCAGTTTTCGTTGCTGCCCTTAGATTCCCGGATACGGGCTAAGAGACGGGCCCCGCGTTGGGCCTTAGTACTGCCGGGGGTGCGGTGACATGCGGCGGCTGGGTGACGGCGAACGGGAAGGACTTCGGGGTGTCCATTGAGTTCCTGTCAGGCAGTCGGCGATGTCACGTGGCCGTACCCCTGGCTGCGGTCGTGGTGCATCGACGGCGAAGCCACGCAGTCCCATCTGTCAGTACTGGCAACGGCGGTAAGTGTGCCTGACCTCGCCGCAGTGGTAGCACAGTGGGCGGTGGTCTGGGGTGCGCCAAACGTCGGTTTTTCTCGGCGCACTGCACTGGCCCGCTGGTGAACGGTAGGTCGTTGGTGGGGGTGGTGGCGGCGGTGGTGTCTGGCGACGGAAGTGCGACGGGGCGGAGTTTTGGCGTGGACGGGGAGGAGCGTTGCGGCGCACTGCAGCGGCGTAGCTCATAGTTTCTGGCTCGGGCAGCGGTGTTTCGGGAATTCGAAGTGATTGCCGAACTTCTTCTCGCACAATTTCGGCGATCGAATCCACTTGAGGGTGCGCCGAAGGCAACAGTTTGCGCAGCTCTTCTCGCACGATCGCTCGGATCGTTTCACGCAGGTTTTCGGAGTCACTTGTTTGAGCAGAAGAAGCACTACCACAGAAGAAGCACTACCACCGCGCACGCCGTCAGGACACCATGTCTTGAATGTGCTGGAAGAACAAGTCACCATTCCGCCTCTCTCAAGCGTCAGTATTTCAGTCGGCGCTCCTGAATCACCTGACTTGGAAGGCGTCGTTGAAGGTAGTCAGCATCTGTTGGTCACCCGAAATATTTGTGTCGCAAGAGGAATTGCAGAGCTGCGGGGAGGCAAAGCAACGGTTATGTGCACGAATTTCAGCATTGAGTACAAACATGTGAACAAAGGAACAACAGTCGCATACATCGAAGAAATTGTCGAAGCCACCAGTGCTTTCGCCCTCGCCGATTCTGCGGAACATGCTCAGAGGAACCAAGCCCCTCCCATAGTATTCGACGTCAATCCCAGACTTCCAAACGATAAGCAAGAACAGCTCAAGGCCCTGCTCCTGCAATACGAAGATTGCTTTTCGTCGTCTTTGAAAATTCGGCAGACCCCAATCACGAAACATCGCATCATAACCGAAGAAAATGCCAGACCACTCCGTCAGAGTCTGTACAGGGTTTCGACGCGAGAACGTGAGGCCATGAACAGACAAGTTGATGAAATGCTTCGGGATGACATTATCCAGCCGTCCAAGAGTCCATGGGCATCCCCCGTGGTGTTAGTGAAGAAAAAGGATGGGACCCTACGTTGCTGCGTAGATTATTGCCGCCTGAACAAAATCACAAGAAAGGACGTGTATCCCCTCCCACGAATAGACGACGCACTTGATCGGCTCCATAACGCCAAGTACTTTTCGTCAATGGACCTCAAGACGGACTATTGGCAAATCGAAGTCGACGAAAGAGACCGAGAAAAGACGGCGTTTATAACACCAGACGGCCTCTTCGAGTTTAAGATGATGCCCTTCGGCCTTTGCTCAGCGCCTGCAACTTTTCAACGAGTTATGGATACAGTACTGGCAGGATTGAAGTGGCAGACTTGCCTTGTGTACTTGGACGACGTCGTCGTGTTTTCCTCGAGTTTCGACGAGCATCTTCGGCGCCTTGAAGCTGTACTTCAAGTCATCAAGACGTCCGGACTCACACTAAAGCCAGAAAAGTGTAGATTTGCGTATGAGGAGCTCTTGGTTCTGGGACACGTTATCAGGAAGTCTGGAGTTCGTCCCGATCCACGGAAAACAGCCGCCATCGCCGACTTCCCGCCGTCCACTGACAAGAAGGCCGTGCGCCGATATCTGGGCCTGTGCGCCTATTATAGGCGTTTCGTGAAAAACTTCGCCCGCATCGCCGATCCTCTCACTAACCTTACCAAGGCCGACGTGGAGTTCAAGTGGGAAATGCCACAGGAACACGCTTTCCAGGAGCTTAAACATCGCCTCCAGACGCCTCCGTTACTTGCCCATTTCGACGAATTCGCCGAGACAGAAATACATACTGACGCAAGCAGCGTAGGTCTTGGCGCCGTTCTTGCGCAGAGGGCTGACGGACTTGAAAGGGTTATTAGTTACACCAGCCGATCGCTATCCAAAGCAGAAGCAAAGTATTCCACAACAGAAAAGGAGTGCCTCGCCATCATCTGGGCTACGTCGAAATTTCGCCCCTACCTCTACGGCAGGCCCTTCAAAGTTGTGAGCGACCACCACGCCTTGTGTTGGCTAGCCACCTTGAAGGACCCTTCAGGTCGCCTCGCACGATGGAGCCTGAGACTTCAAGAGTATGACATTACTGTCATTTACAAGTCCGGCAAAAAAACACTCCGACGCTGACTGTCTCTCTCGTGCGCCTGTCGACCAACCGCTACCCGACGACCCGGATGACGAGTACTTCTTCGGAACGATAACTACCGAGGACTTCGCTGAACGACAGCGGGCCGACCCGGAACTTAAGGCCCTAATAGAATACCTCGAAGGCAGGACCGCCAAAGTCCCAAAGGTATTCAAGCGTGCACTTGCGTCATTCTTTCTACGAAACGGTCTTCTACAAAAGAAAAACTTTTCACCGCTTCGAGCTAAGTACCTCCTTGTGGTGCCTTCATCTCTGCGACCAGAACTCCTGAAGCCCCTGCACGAGGATCCGACGGCAGGGCACCTCAGTGTTTCTCGCACGCTCGCGAGGATACAAGAAAGGTACTACTGGCCACGTCTTACCACCGACGTCACTCGTTATGTGAGGACATTCCGGGCTGTCAGCGACGCAAGACACCGCGGACAAGGCCAGCGGGACTTCTGCAGCCAATTGATCTACCTTGCCGATCTTTCCAGCAGATTAGTATGGACCTACTGGGGCCGTTCCCGACGTCGGCTTTTGGAAACAAGTGGATCGTGGTAGCTACCGACTACCTCACCCGCTACGCCGAGACAAAAGCCCTGCCAAAAGGCAGTGCATCCGAGGTAGCTAAGTTCTTCGTCGAAAATATCGTACTACGTCACGGCGCCCTGGAGACCTTATCACCGACAGAAAAACGGCATTCACTGCCGACTTAACTAAAGCGATCTTGGCATACAGCCAAACAAACCACTGCCGGACGACAGCGTACCACCCACAGACCAACGGCCTCACCGAGCGGCTTAACAAGACGATCGCCGACATTCTGTCAATGTACGTCGATATCGAACACAAGACGTGGGACGCCATTCTTCCGTATGTGACCTTCGCATACAACACGGCGGTGCAGGAGACGACGCAGATATCTCCATACAAATTGGTCTACGGAAGGAGCCCGGCAACGACGCTCGATGCCATGTTACCCAACGTCACCGACGAAGAAAATCTCGATGTGAGCGAGTACCTTCTACGCGCCGAAGAAGCCCGACAACTTGCGCGTCTCCGTATCAAGAATCAACAGACGACCGACAGCCACCGTTACAACCTTCGACGACGCTTCGTGGAATACCAGCCCGGTGAACGTGTTTAGGTGTGGACGCCGATACGCCGACGTGGACTAAGTGAAAAGCTTCTGTGACGGTACTTCGAACCGTACAGGGTGGTTCGACGCCTCGGCCCACTTGATTACGAGGTTGTTTCCGACGGCATCACGAACTCTCAACGACGCCGATCGCGACCTGAAGTCGTACATGTCGCGCGCCTCAAGCCGTTTCATGCGCGTTAACAAACTTAAACAGTGTTTTTTGTATCGTAATTTATTCATTGTACTTTCTTGCATTATTATTGTACCTTCATCTTTACTTAAAGCATCGGGACGATGCCTTTTTTCAGAGGGGGGCAATGCCACGTTCCATTTCCCAAGTTTTTGTTATCGTCCAAAAACACTACACATTTCTTAGCGCAAACCGCGCCTGCAGTTTTCGAGAAGCTTCCGGACTGTAGTACACCATTTCGATAAGATCACGCCCACTGTGCGAATGGTACAGATTGTTCTGGAACCTACGCCACCGCCAGCGATAACGCTAGAACATTCGACAGCAAGAGTATAAATGCCGACGCGCTTCGCCGCTTGTCAGTAGTTGATCGAAGGCCGACGCTCCGTTCGCCGCTATCAGTCCGAGACTGCTATCTGTGCAACACTACTGCTGTAATAGGACTTTCCGTTTACCGGGCACAGGTTCGCCTAAATAAACAGTTAAATCCCAACACAAAGTCTCCTGTCTTCGGCCACGTCACGACCCCGTGACAATAATATGATTTTCATGTTATGACTTGTCAAATATGCTCATCATACAGTCATCTTATGCCATACCAACCGTTATGGAAACGCCCAGGAGAACTTAAAGTCGTAGGTGGCTAAATAGCTAGATACGCTCAAAGTCGCCGACGTTCGCTAAGAAATGCTTCGAATTCAAAAGTGGGGCTTGGTTTATGAAGGAGAGGCGGGGGGAGGGGGTTAAAGGTTTGAAATTTCCTTGGCCTTTTCTAGCCTTCACTGAACTCTCCTTAAGCCATCTTCGTGACATACACAGGTGATTGATTGATATGTGGGGTTTAACGTCCCCAAACCACCATATGATTCTGAGAGACGCCGTAGTGGAGGGCTCCGGAAATTTCGACCACCTGGGATTCTTTAACGTGCACCCAAATCTGAGCACAAGGGCCTACAACGTTTCCGCCTCCATCGGAAATGCAGCCTCCGCAGCCGGGATTTGAACCCGCGACCTGCAGATCAGCAGCCGAGTACCTTAGCCACTAGACCACTGGGGCGGGGCGACATACACAGGTGTCCCACGGAAAAAGTTTATTATCATTTAGAGGGGCTGTTAGTGTTAGTGACGGCGGTAGACAACACATTTTACTCATATGCGCCGCATATCTTTGAGTACCGGTATAAGCGCTGACGTCTAAAAAGTTTCTGGCAATTATCTGGAGCAGCGAATGACATTTATGCTGCATTAAAGAAGAAAAAAAAATGTGCGCCAGTCTAATGTTTTGCCACCGCTACTCCGCGATTTTACGACCCTCCCGAATTTCAAGGTCACCAGCTTGGCAGAGGCAAACTAGAATTTGCAGTCTTTCAATAATTTCGAAAAGTGCGGCGAATGCTACAGTGGACTTATTGGTTCCTAAGTGAGGTAATTCAGAACACTACAATTGTTGAAATAGCAGTGTACGTGTTCACTGCACGATTTAGATACCTTGAGTGCTTCGTAGATATAAATTCTTTTCTAAGTGTAAGCCTTCTTTTTTATACTGCTTCAAATTCGGTCTTGTAATAAAAAAGAAATGCTTTTTTTCTTGTAACCTACTCAAAACATTCATCTTACTTCTCCAAATGTAACATTCTGCTGCTCCAAAAATGATCCAGACTCTATTTGGGCTATTGCATTCACACAAGTGAGTTGTGTGCACGCTTTTCAAAGCAAATGAACTGCTGAGTCCCCTTCCACGTTTCGCAATACCCACTTTGAATGAAACAACTGCAAGAGCAGCAATACCATGAAATGTTAATCATAACATTAATGACATACATGTCCTGATTTTCATGTTATGACTAGTCGCTTATGGTCGCCGTACAATTGTATTATGCAATGCCAACTATCGTATTGATAACATTATCGAAACGGCCCGGAGAGCTAAACGTCGTAGGCGTCTAGATAGATAGATAGACAGATGCGTTTAAAGTACCCGAAGTTTGCTAAAAAATGCTTCGCATTTAATATTATAAAAAAAGTCACGTTCCATTCGCATGCTTCGCATACAATCAGTTTCTATGATACGAGATATCTGCCAAATTGTTTATCATGAAAACCACCCAGGAGAAGCGCACAATATGGCGTTAACGCTGCTGGCAGCAATGCATCAAATCCGCGGTGGTTTCCGGAGCGGGAACTCCGGGTGTACAAACAAAGACGATGGTATGACGAACCGCACAAGTGCTTCTTTGAGATTTCAGCATGGGCAGATGATGGGTCTATCGCTCTGCGCCTTTAGCGATGTCAACAGTAAACGCCAGAATCAGTTGAACGGCAAACACTGGGCGAAGAAACCATCAAGCATAAACATTCATTGCGTGCGTATGAACACGTTGCTGCGCCGCAGTGATGGCGTCCTAACGCTTCGCTTGAGACCTTATCATCGGACCCCTCTCTCTCCCCACTCGTTTCCTATCTGTTTTCTTTTGCGAGGGTAGATAGCTGAGCAAGCTGGTCTGGCCGCAGTCACGTTCACTGCTTGGCAACGCTGCTGCCTCCCTGCTCTTGCCTGAGCTCAGCCGTCACTGCGCGCCGGATACCTGTACGTGTAAGTGAACGTCATTTATCAATATTAATTGCACAAGTAAGCCTTGGTCGTTAGCATTATTCATTGAGGTAAAGCGAAAAGCTTCTTGGAAAGCATTCACAGTGAACGAGACGAGCTCGACGAGCCTCCTCTCGACAACGCAATATTTCGTATTTTACCTTTTCAAAGAACGTGGTTTTTGAGGTTAACATATTTATTTATTGTGAGTAAGAGGGCTTGTATTAGACTGAGCTAAGGAGGTCGGCCATTGTCTCAGCAGAAGGTTCCCCAATGAAGCAACTGTTCTGATGCATGGAAATTTGGGGCTTTGTTTAGGGGGGTAATATTGCGGCTTACGTCCCGTCATAGTCATTCGCAAAGAATAACGTTGGCACTGTGTGTGCCTTCTAGGCACTTCTCTGTTTAGCTTCACTCCGCTACTTCTGTTTTCCAATCTATTTGCAAGTTCCTGGGTAGCTTATGAATATCCCACACTTTTGATTCCCCTGAATTTCAGGTGCGCGCTCATAAAGCACTCCTTCATGCCAGGGCGTGTAAATAGCGATGAACACAGTAGGTGCCATGAAAAATTAGGCTACACACTGCTTCAGCAATGAATGAAAAAGTTCGGCCGCATCAGAGAGTACGTGAAAGAATGCAAGCTTTTCTCATACAGAAAAAAAAGTAAGTCAAACAATGACAAACTGTTTGTCATCCTAAGCGTCTGGTAGTGCTACACAGCTTAAATTTTGGTTACTTATCTTCTTAGCCATTATGAGTACTGTTCTGCTGCTCACATACTGCGACTTGAAGGTCAATGACCCGCTCAGTACAAAACACAGAAAATGTGGACAGGACGAAATAGCACCCCCTTTGAGCTTTTTTTCGTGTTGTCTTGTTTTTAGTTAGCCTGTCAGCGCATAAACCGTCAACAAAAATTATTTAAGTGCAAACCAACAAGTTTACGCAAAATATCGGCGTATTGGTGGCTACTGAAAGCAAGAAGTGAGATGAAAAAAAAGTGGTACGGGGCTCAAGCAATTTTCCCCTTCATTCCATAAATTAAGACACTAGTATTGTTTTGACATTACTTCATTCGGAAAGCGGTCGTAAAGCTAGGTAAGAATCAAGATGCTTCATCAGTGATGTGGTTTCTACTTTTTGTTCGTATCTTGCTGCTTGCTGCCCATGCATGCGCGGAAACGTGGATCTGAAATATAGGAAAGTATGGGCACATAGCTGCTTTCATTTTTTTCAAGAAATACGCGATGACTAGAATAAAAATATACAAATAGTTATAACTGCATCTCTCGTCTTGTCGTGCGGGACTGAGGGTGCGTGACCTTTTGAAGAGCGTAGTACGTACTACGAACTGTGCGAACAGAACAGTATGGTACTCATGGTTAGAAATGCGACAATCTGAAAGCGTGGCCGCTGGCACAGATAGCGCATCTCGTGAGTGATCGTGGCATTAAGGCGTTGCATTATGGTATAGAACGAAAGGAGAACATCTGTGGAGCTGCGTTGCTGCTTCCGGTCGCTAACGAGCCGGCGTCTAATTTACTATGCGCACACTGCCAGCGGGGTCACAGAACACCTACCAGCTGCTAGGCTAGCACGCTTTCGCGTGACGACAGAAAGGGCTCGCCGGTGCACACTACTTATATTGTGGCGCGAGTAGACGACGCTCTCGTACTGAACTTTTGGTATTGCGGCACGCATGCTGTTCAAGAAACACGAATCTATCTATCTATCTACCTATATATATATATATATATATATATATATATATATATATATATATATATATATATATATATATATGTCTGTCTGTCTGTCCAGCCACCTACGACTTTTCGCCCTCCTGGCCGTTTGGATAATGGGATCTAGACCGAAATTGGTATGGTATAACATGCCTGTATGAAGAATATAAGTGACTAGTCGTAACATGAAAATTGGGATCTGTATGTCATGATATCCATAATTTACATATCATGATCCTGCGGCTCTTGCGGTGGTTTCTTTCACATGGCATATTGCAAAACTGGTATGATATGACATGTGTGCATGACGATCATAAGTGAGAGGCCCTCACGCAGAAATCATGACAAGCGTGTCATGTAAGAACATGACTACATGCCACGCTCATGATGCACTCACGGTCGTTTTGCTGGCCTCACATATACCAACTTTGGCGTTACGTTACGTAAATAAATGACGAAGGTATACGACTGCTGCAATGTGATAATCATGATATGCGTGTCATGAAAGAAAATTAGTACATACCACACTCGTGAAGCACTCACGGCAGTTTCGCTGGTTTTGCGTATTCTAAATTCGGTATTACGTGACGTGAATTGACGACGAGCAGAAATGCGCGGCGCAAACACGATAATCATATGTCGCGGAAGTCTGGTACGGCATAAATTATGTCCGCCTCTTAATGTTGTGCTGATTTTATTGTAACAACTAATTCGGCCTTGCTCATTCGTGCTTCGCATATCATCGATTCCCACTGTACGTCGGATGTACCAATTTTTTTCCATCTTCTAGATACGTGCTTGCTACCTTTTGCATTTTTGTCTATTTTTACACAGGTTCCTTTAGGTGGCTATTAGTCAGGTTTCGAAAACTTGCTGTACCCGCGGCACAATCGGTTCTGGTTATTAGTCAAATTGCGAAGATTTGTCCTCATCTATGGTTTATCGTGTATGTTTTCACTCGGGATGGAATGAATAATGATGTTAACAACGGTTTTAACCCTATTGCATGCAGATTTCAAGTCAAGCTGTTTTAAAACAAACGAAATAAAACTTCGCGTCATAGTTAAGCGTCATCTGCCTTACGACAGTAAAATGCTATTCTCGTTAATGGCATACCGCTATGTGTTTTAGGGCTATAGGTAGGTGCGCAAGAACAATTTCACGATCAATTATTCCAGGTAATAAATCCACAGACCAAATCAGAGTTTGATATAAAGACAACAAATCTGACATACTTGCAGTGTCGGCAGATATTTCTTTAGCAGTTTGTAACCGACGATATTCATCTATCATTTCTTGAAATTTAGGGTAAATAGATAACGAAGTGGTGATATTTTACTTAATATAGAGCTACGCGACCTTTGGCAAGCTGAAATCTCTGCCATTAACCATACACGTCACATATAGGGTCCACAATAAATTATTCAACTCGCATACTGCTTGAGAAGAGTTGGAACCGCGTGGCGTATAAAATGACTCGACTGTTATCAATGTGCCATTGGTGATGATGATCCTACACTATACTATTTCCCATAGCGCGCTGCAAATGTTACTGTTCGAGCTGCTGTGTACCTTTATGGAAATACTACCACCTTGTATGTTACGGCATTTACGATCAATTCTGTTTTGGGTGGAAATATCTCACTGTTACTTTTAACACTTCCTAGCCAGGATTCCGTGCCAACCACAGTAAATGTGGGTTAACCAAGTCAAAAGTGAAAGCAAATGATCCCACTTTATGTTTCATAATACAATAATAACGCCAGTAACCTTCAAGTTATTCTTCTGCTGCAGCCTCAGGAGCGCAGAGTGATGAGTAGTGGCCCTGTGTGATTACGGAAACATTGCTACCGTAGTAAAGAAATACTTAATTTCCCGTAATACGCTAATCGAAGGTAAGTGTAAAGGAGCCACCTAGATTTCATGCGAACTGAACTAGCTTTCAGCATGCAGTTTGAACATTCCTGGAATAGCCTTGGAAAAAACGAAAAAAAGTCTGCCTTTTTTTTCTTTTCGCAGCAGCCAGAAATACTCGCTTATCATTCAACTACGGGAATTCGACATTCAATGGCTGTGCTGTTCCTGCTGCACATCGATCCATTTGATGCGTTATTTCCACAAATGTTGTAATGAGCGGAGTGTTGAGTTTATTAGGATTGAAAAAAATAACGGGACCTTCAATTTACGCCCATGTTCCTTTTGCGGTAGTAAAGCGCCCATATATTATGAAATCGCCCCTTCGTGACCGGTTATTGAAGTCATCTTCACCATCATGCAGTGTCTCAATTTTCTGAACGACTCTTTCAACACGTGTGCAAACTCTTTGAACTGTATCGCAGACGAGGCACAGCTTTCTGCAGGTACGTTCTATCTTGGCTGCCCGGTCATTCACCGTTAACTGAATTGCCCGCGCCAGGCCAGAGTGAGCTAATTTCGTTCAAGATATCTGCCTGCGTTGAGCCAACTGAGGTATCTGCACCGTAATCTTAAACATTATCTGTTCAAGCGCAGCCGAAAGAGGTCCATGGTGTTATCCGGTATCGCGAAGTAGACCAACTTTCACAATAACAGTAGTGTTTTAAAAATTGTAGTTTAATCTGAACAAGTCAAGAGATATCCATGTGCACTGTTTGAAATGACAATTGTATTCATCTTAGTTCTTTTGCTTGTGTTAGCAAAGCTAACATTTTCAATGCCGAGGAATGACCTGTGTACCCACTTGTTTGAAGGCGCATCACTGGTAGCTCCTGCAGTTTTTGTGAGTGGTCGCATGATTTGTCAATCACTTCCAAAAGCCGCACCGAGGTTATATCATGTATGTCACGCTGAATGAACTCTCCACGCTGGCCTATGACATGTCCTTATGTCAGCTGAAAATGTGAAGCTCACCGAGTGTGACTGCAGACTCATATATTGAGCTAATGGCTCACTTTAATTCACTCACTATACATTTTTTTTGCTGACCGGACTCGCTCTGACTCACCGAAAACTATTACTGAGTCGAACTTAGACTCAGAACCGCAGCTCTACCTGAGTCTTAGTGAGTCTATCATGAGTCCGTTTGCGTTCACCTAGCTTTTTAAGAAGCTAACGTGGTTGCTTGGGCGAGTTGGTAGAAGAAGACCATGGTGCCAATGTTCATTCTAATCTCTAGCGTATACGGTGCTCTACTTGGCGGCTCCTGACTTCGTAGCTTGAAATCCGACGATAGTTAAAGCGCGAGAACAAAACGACGACACAGAAACAAAAAAGACACGTGTCGTCTTTTGTTCTCGCGCTATAACTATCGTCATGCAGTTCCAACTAGCCCAAGCTGCCACACTTGAAATCCGAGTTATTGTGTGCAGTCGCATAAGAACATCTTTGCTGAAAGAGATCACTCACAGGATGTATTTTATCAACTTCCCATGAAATCTTTCATCCCGTCCAGCGCATGCCTCTAGTAAATTAATATATAGGCTTCGTGTGAACGTTCGTCGTTTAAGTATATGCATGAGTAGACGTTAGTTTGAACGTGACCTGACATAAAGTCAACATGATCGCTGAATGGTTGTAGATACGTGGAATATATGGTAGCTTGTAACAGTGGTTAACGGACGGAAAACTCTTACAGGGCAT
The DNA here is from genome assembly GCA_013436015.1 of Rhipicephalus annulatus. Lineage (NCBI taxonomy): Eukaryota > Metazoa > Arthropoda > Arachnida > Ixodida > Ixodidae > Rhipicephalus > Rhipicephalus annulatus. The sequence continues at coordinate 585,741 of WOVY01016023.1, read as the reverse complement.
GTTAATGTGACTTTATGCTGTTTATTTAAATCTGTGGTGAAGGTTCACTAACGCACAAACACCACTCCACTCAGTGGGCCATGGTCCAATCGCGTGAAGAGCAACCATTCACTTTGGTTGTAATTTCGCAAGAGTGGCGTTTTTGGCAGCGGTAAAACTGCTCAGACCTGCTATGGGTAGTATCCGTCGCTTCACAGACATTTTCTACGTTTCAAGCCCCACTTTAGCTCCGCTTTTTCGATGGAAGAGCCTTATTGGCGACAAAACCTACTTATTTGCCAACTTGGGTTTTAGCAGCGCGAAAAATGCACGAAGGACAAGAAAAGGACGAGACAAGCACTGACTTCCAACTAAAATTTTATTGACGGGAAGGCCGTTAATATGCAATGGAGCACAAAGAGTGAAAAATGACAAAATTTTAAGATACAATTATTACCGATCGCTATGCCTGCTGCGCCGACCCTCGCGCCTCAAGAAACATATCTCTTTATCTGATAGGGCAACTGATGGCTTGCTTACACATGCGCTGCTTTCAAGCTCCATTTGAGCAGCCTCATAAATTATACGCACGTTTTCCTCTTTAATCTTGCAAAGAACTGTTGTTTTTTCAAACAGCGGAGTGCACCCACACGTGCTCACGTGTTGCGCTAGGAAGCCATCTTTTCCGCCACGAACATTATTGGCGTGTTCCCGTAAGCGATCGTTTAAGCATCTGCCCGTCTGGCCCACATAACATGCACCGCAAGAAAATGGGGTCCTGTAAACGACGCCTAGCGCGCAGTCCACAAACTGCGTCCTGTGCCTAACCATACACCGTTTTCCCAAACTCTTTACAGGGCAGGTCCTGTTTGTCAACTGGGACAACTTATCAGGGGCACTGAAGACCACTTTCACATTGAGGCGCTGTCCTATTTTCTTTAGGCGGTGTGACACAGAATGCATGTACGGAATAACCGCCACCTTTTCCCGCTTTTCCGCTGTGGTGCCATCTCTGTTGCCGTCAGTGCCCAATCGTTTCCTTTTTCTGTGCATTGCCTCCGCCACAGAAATGAGCAAAGTGCGTGGGTACCCTTCTCTTTCTAGGCGCTCCGACTGTGCCAGGAGACTAGCTTCTAAGACATGATGACAGGACCTCTCTAAAGCATTGTGAAAACATGATTGAACAATGGCTCTCTTTACTAATTTGCTATGCGCAGACGAGAACGGAAGAACAGGCTTCTGCGAGCGAGGCTCGTAACACCAGCACGTGTGGTTCTCCAAAAAAGAAATCTTTAGGTCAAGAAAGCGGATGCTATCCCTTTCCGGCGTCTCGTGCGTCACCACGAGTGGATAGAGGCATTCGCGAAAGATTTGCAACACCTGCATGACCTTGGAATGAAAGGTCTCTAAATCACAGCTCAAAATTAACAGATAATCATCCACATACCGAAAGGTCTTTACTACAGAAAGTTCGCCGAGCTTCTCATTCAATACCCTATCAAATTTGGCTAATAGCAAGTCACTTAGAAAAGGAGCTATGGACGAACCTATTGAGACACCTTCTTTCTGTATATATATTTTTCCGTTCCATTCTACAAACGTTGATGTGATGTACAAAGATAAAAGTTCTAAGAAACCTTTGGACGACATACACGTGGTGTTCTGAAATGGCACCGCGCCGAAACTGTCAATGCATTCATCAATGCACGCTAACAAATCTTTGTGCGGAAGAGAGTAATAAAGGTCTTTTATGTCTATCGAAAAAGCTCTCAACCTCGCGCCTGGATGCTGCTTCAGAAAGTTGACGACTTCTCCAGAGTTGGATATTCTGAAGGGGTCTTCCACAGGGAGCAATTTCAGTTTATCTTGCAAAAACCGCCCTAGTTCATACTGCCAGGAATTCCTTTCCGAGACGATTGTGCGGAAAGGTGCTCCTTCTTTGTGAGTCTTGGTTGTAAAGAACATGTTTAAGGACAGCTTGTCACTTTTGCCGATTTCTCGCGCCAGAACCGGCAAATCTAACTCGGAGCACAGATTCTTCGCCTTCGATCTGATTTTAGCAAGATTAATGCCTTCGCACACACGAAAGACTCTTTCGTGTGTGCGAAGGCATTAATCTTGCTAAAATCAGATCGAAGGCGAAGAATCTGTGCTCCGAGTTAGATTTGCCGGTTCTGGCGCGAGAAATCGGCAAAAGTGACAAGCTGTCCTTAAACATGTTCTTTACAACCAAGACTCACAAAGAAGGAGCACCTTTCCGCACAATCGTCTCGGAAAGGAATTCCTGGCAGTATGAACTAGGGCGGTTTTTGCAAGATAAACTGAAATTGCTCCCTGTGGAAGACCCCTTCAGAATATCCAACTCTGGAGAAGTCGTCAACTTTCTGAAGCAGCATCCAGGCGCGAGGTTGAGAGCTTTTTCGATAGACATAAAAGACCTTTATTACTCTCTTCCGCACAAAGATTTGTTAGCGTGCATTGATGAATGCATTGACAGTTTCGGCGCGGTGCCATTTCAGAACACCACGTGTATGTCGTCCAAAGGTTTCTTAGAACTTTTATCTTTGTACATCACATCAACGTTTGTAGAATGGAACGGAAAAATATATATACAGAAAGAAGGTGTCTCAATAGGTTCGTCCATAGCTCCTTTTCTAAGTGACTTGCTATTAGCCAAATTTGATAGGGTATTGAATGAGAAGCTCGGCGAACTTTCTGTAGTAAAGACCTTTCGGTATGTGGATGATTATCTGTTAATTTTGAGCTGTGATTTAGAGACCTTTCATTCCAAGGTCATGCAGGTGTTGCAAATCTTTCGCGAATGCCTCTATCCACTCGTGGTGACGCACGAGACGCCGGAAAGGGATAGCATCCGCTTTCTTGACCTAAAGATTTCTTTTTTGGAGAACCACACGTGCTGGTGTTACGAGCCTCGCTCGCAGAAGCCTGTTCTTCCGTTCTCGTCTGCGCATAGCAAATTAGTAAAGAGAGCCATTGTTCAATCATGTTTTCACAATGCTTTAGAGAGGTCCTGTCATCATGTCTTAGAAGCTAGTCTCCTGGCACAGTCGGAGCGCCTAGAAAGAGAAGGGTACCCGCGCACTTTGCTCATTTCTGTGGCGGAGGCAATGCACAGAAAAAGGAAACGATTGGGCACTGACGGCAACAGAGATGGCACCACAGCGGAAAAGCGGGAAAAGGTGGCGGTTATTCCGTACATGCATTCTGTGTCACACCGCCTAAAGAAAATAGGACAGCGCCTCAATGTGAAAGTGGTCTTCAGTGCCCCTGATAAGTTGTCCCAGTTGACAAACAGGACCTGCCCTGTAAAGAGTTTGGGAAAACGGTGTATGGTTAGGCACAGGACGCAGTTTGTGGACTGCGCGCTAGGCGTCGTTTACAGGACCCCATTTTCTTGCGGTGCATGTTATGTGGGCCAGACGGGCAGATGCTTAAACGATCGCTTACGGGAACACGCCAATAATGTTCGTGGCGGAAAAGATGGCTTCCTAGCGCAACACGTGAGCACGTGTGGGTGCACTCCGCTGTTTGAAAAAACAACAGTTCTTTGCAAGATTAAAGAGGAAAACGTGCGTATAATTTATGAGGCTGCTCAAATGGAGCTTGAAAGCAGCGCATGTGTAAGCAAGCCATCAGTTGCCCTATCAGATAAAGAGATATGTTTCTTGAGGCGCGAGGGTCGGCGCAGCAGGCATAGCGATCGGTGATAATTGTATCTTAAAATTTTGTCATTTTTCACTCTTTGTGCTCCATTGCATATTAACGGCCTTCCCGTCAATAAAATTTTAGTTGGAAGTCAGTGCTTGTCTCGTCCTTTTCTTGTCCTTCGTGCATTTTTCGCGCTGCTAAAACCCAAGTATGCCATACCAACTAGCCCAGTCAACCGCTCTATTATTTGCCAACCTCGCTGCTGTGCTATCACAAGCGACCTAGGCTTAAGAGTAGCGTAGTTGATCCATCGCTGGTCTTTGAAGACCTGTGCAAGGTTGTTGGCAATCTTTAGCGGTCGATCATTCATGGCTGAAATTGCACGCCAGGCGTAGTCTTAAAAAGAGAATTCAGCGATTTGCCTTCATTGGTGGTCGGCCACTGCAGCCATTCTGTAATGAACGACTCCTCTAATCTGACTGCCAGCTAGATGCACCCAATCTAATACACAACCCTCTTTTATTGCCAATATCTTGCTCTCGCCCTTCGCCTAGCCTTCGTGAGTGCTTTGCATTCATGGGGGAGAGAACCCTTCATGTGGTGCCTCACGATGGAAATTGAATGAAGTAATATAACAGAGTGTATGAACTATTATAACAGACTGTATGCCAGATGCACGTGTCACGCAGGCCTCGTGCCACCCTCGTGTTCACAGTGTTAGCGGTCAAGCTACCCCTACTTTGGCATTGCTTCACGACGACTCTCTGAACTTAGGTGGGCCAACGGTAAATAAAACGATCCTAATTGAAATAGTTAGGAACAGGTGCTCTAAATTTCGAGCATGATTAGCCGGATTGCCAAGGAGCATAGAGGGTGGAGGCAACGCGACCTCATGCTCATCTTTCAAGCTCTTGTAGTCCGCCTTGTAGCATACAGCTGTTGCTACCTACAAATATTTAGGGCATAAGAAGATAATATCGACGCCTTACTGTGCGATACGATCAAAAAGGCACTGAAACTTCCTCGATGAACAACAACAGAACGACTACAACCCCAGAAATTCTCAACACCACAGCAGAGCTATTAGAAGCCTACGTCGACACTCAAATAATAAGACTAGCCCTCACGAGAACGCGCCTGGCAGTGCTTGCTAAACTGAACACCACATTGCCAATGCATTCTAGGAACACAGGCTGCTGGAGGCATGAAGGAAAACATCATCATCAAGCGTCTTCCTCAGAATGTAAACCCCACTCCCATTCAGACAGGTGCAAAGCGGACCCAAAGACCTTCACAAATACGCAGATGATGAGAGCGCCTTTTCTGTGGTCGTCGTCCTGTCACACACGACAGTGCACGGTGGCCGTAGTATAAAAAAGAACAATGTGCCGACTGCGTATCTACCATGCAGGGTGATGTTACAAGTACGAAGAAAGTCTCTATCGGCCTTGCGCTCGGAAACCTAGCATTTGCCCATACGAACTCCGGACGGTCTCGCAACTACCTCACAGGCAAAATTTGTCCTCGAGTTCGCAGAATGCTTTTACAAGCAGCAGACGACCATCCTGAGAGAAACTGGAAACAAGTATTATGAATGTGTCGCCACAGTGGAGTCAGAGGCTACGAGCTAGCTCATGCCTCCGCCCAAGCTCTCATTACTCCTTACCTCTAACTTCAGTGCAGGGACTCAAGCCCTTCCAGATCGGACGGCCTACCTCACCACATACACTCCAGCCTTCTCAACACCAATACTGGTGCGGAGAAAATATCTCCGACCGCATAGTCACTCTGGTTGTCTGGCGCCACCTACAGACGTTATCGTATCTTAACCCACACGTACTTTCCAAAATTAAGCCTGACAAGAACCCCTCACGTACATGCAGGCTACGCTACGCAGGAATGCTTTATGCTCTAACACCCCTCATGTTTCAATTCAACGAAACTGATAACCTTATGAAATTTCTCTATTTTTAGTTGCCACACGAATAAGGGATAAGCCACGTAAACAAAATTTGCATGTATACATGATGGCCAAACTAAATATAGCCTTAACTTTAAAATATTCAGACGCCCTTTGTCACTGTTACCTTATGACTACCTCTGACTAAGGCTACACCTTGGGACCTTTTTGACCAACAATGCTTTACTAATAGACAGAATGCTTGTTGTTCACTATTGCATGGAGTAAGCCACAATACTTAGTGGCACAGCACCATATGTGGGCTACGAGCCATGAAGGTGCTGTCGATGTTTTAGCCAGTAAAAACCCTTAAAACGGCACTAGTGATCGAAACGAGATTTCGCATATTATCAAGGTCCACAGTCCTCAAAACGACTATTACCACGAGACGAAGCTTGGTAAATAAGAAAACGTATGGGAGGAAAATGCGGGTGGAGACTCATTTTAAAACTTCTGCACAAAAAACCATCACGTCATAGATTTTGAGGGCGTGTACTGGGTCCTAAGTGGCTTTTAAGAATAAGCAGAAAAAATCAACCTGCTGCGCGTACCGAAAGTGATGGAACCGATCGAGGCTGTTGACTTATAGAAAGCCTTCACTTCGAAAATTATTTTAGCTGGTTGATTGAGCTAGAGTAGAATGAAGTGGGTTATTGAAGTTGAAGGTGTGGAGGTAGCAGTCATGGGAGTCTTGAGTAGTTCCACCTACCCGTTTCCGATCTACGACGACCGCTAAGGACATTTACCATCTATTGAAGAGCTGGGCCTCACCAACTTCTCTCCATAAAACAATGCGAAGAATCTTACTGTTCTAACCATCGAGTGTTTCGAGAATCTTACTGTTCTAACCATCGAGTGTTTCATTAGTAACGCTTGAGCGCTCATTGTTGCTAAAGGACTACAGTTATGCTTGTGTTATTAGATGCGACGAATTTCCTAGCGAACTTGGGTGACTATAAGCGTATCATTATCATCATCATCACCATCATCATCAGTCTGACTACGTCTACTGCAGGACAAATGCCTCTCTCAAGTTCTACCGGTCAACTAGGCTCTGTGCTTGCTGCTGCCAATTTATACCCGCAAACTTCTTAATATCATCTGCCCACCTAACATTCTGTCTCCCCCTTGCCCCCTTGTCTTCTCTGAGAATCCAGTTAGTTACCCTTAATGACTAGTGAGCAGTCTTGAAGTGACCCTTAATAACCAGTCTTGAAGTTGTAAACGACTATGTCTACTTAGGGCAGGTAATAACCGCAGAGCCGAACCACGAGATTGAAGTAACTAGAAGAATAAGAATAGGGTGGAGCAGATTAGGCAAGCACTCCCAAATTATGACAGGTAGATTGCCACTATCCCTCTAGAGGAAGGTATATAACAGCTGTATCTGGCCGGTACTTAGCTACGGAGCAAAAACCTGGAGACTTACAAAGAGGGTTCAGCTTAAATTGTGGACGGCGCAGCGTTCCATGGAAAGAAAAATGGTAGGTGTAATCTTAAGAGACAAGAAGAGAGCAGAGTGGATTAGGGGACAAACGGGGGTTAAAGATATCATAGTTGAAATAAAGAAGAGGAAATGGACATGGGCCGGGCATGTAGCGCGTAGACAGGATAACCGCTGGTCATTAAGAGTAACTAACTGGATTCCCAGAGAAGGGAAGCGGCTTAGGGGAGACAGAAGGTTAGGTGGGCAGATGAGATGAAGAAGTTAGCGGGTATAAATTGGCAGCAGCAAGCACAGAACCGGGTTAACTGGCGGAACACGGGAGAGGCCTTTGTCTTGCAGTGGACGTAGTCAGGCTGATGATGATGATGAATGACCAGTGGTTATCCTATCTACGGGATACATGGCCGGCCCATGTCCATTTCCTCTTCTTGATTTCAACTATGATGTCCTTAACCCCGGTTTGTTCCCTTATCCACTCTGCTCTCTTCTTGTCTCTTAAGGTTGCACCTACCATTTTTCTTTCCATTGCTCGCTGCGGTGTCCTATATTTAAGCTGAACCCTCCTTGTAAGTCTCCAGGTTTCTGCACCATAACTAAGTACCGGAAAGATGCAGCTATTATACACCTTCCTCTTGAGGGATAGAGGCAATCTAGCTGTCATGATTGGAGAGTGTTTGCGAAGTGTGCTCCACCCCATCCTTATGCTTCTAGTTACTTTAGTCTCGCGCTTCGGCTACGCGGTTATTACCTGTCCTAAGCAAACATAGTCTCTTACCATTTCAAGTGCACTATTAACTATCTCGAAGCGCTGCTCTTTTCCGAGGTTGTTGTAGATTACTTTCGTTTTCTGCAGATAAATTTTAAGAACTATTTTTCTGCTCTCCTTGTCTAACTCCGTAATCATGAGTTGCGATTCGTCCCCTGAGTTACTCAGAATGCAATGTCATCGGTGAAGTGCAGGTTACTAAGGTACTCTCCATTAACGCTTATGCCTAACTGTTCTCATTCTAGGCCTCTGAAAACCACCTGTAGGCACGTGGTAAATAGCGTTGAGGAGATTGTAACCCCCTGCCTTACACCCTTCTTGATTGGTATTCTGTTGCTTTCTTTACGAAGCACTATGGTAGCAGTTGATCCCCTGTAGCTTTCTTCCAGGATGTTTAAATATGCTTTGTCGACACCCTGATTCTGCAGTGTCTGCATGATTGCTGATATTTCTACTAAATCAAAGGCCTTCTCGTAATCTATGAAGGCTATGCATAGTGGTTGGCTATATTCTGAGCATTTCTCTATTACCTGATTGATGGTATGAATGTGGCCCATTGTTGAGTAGCCCGTTCGAAATCCTGCTTGTTCCTTTGGTTGATTGAATTCTGATATTGTCTTAATTCTGTTAGCAATTGCCTTTGTAAATAGATTGTATACTACGGAGAGCAAGCTTATCGGCCTGTAATTTTTCAAGTCTTTGTCATCTTCTTTCTTATGTATTAGGATGATGTTAGCATTTTTCCAAGATTCTGGTACTCTTCCCGTCAGGAGACACCTCGTAAACAGGGTGGCTAGTTTTTCTAACACAATCTGCCCTCCATCGTTCAGCGGATTTGATGTTACCTGATCCTCACCAGCAGCTTTGCCTCTTTGAATGCTCTCCAAGGCTTTTCTGACTTCTTCTATCATTACTGGTGGGTTGTCCTCCTGGTTACTGCGAGTTTTTTTATTTATTTTTTATTAATTTATACTGCAGGCCAATATGCTGGCCCATGCAGGAGGGGCAAATACAATAATACAATGACAAGGCATTCACCAAAAGACTAACAATGCAAGAAGAAAAACGTACAGTGTAAGGCGAATGGAATTCATGACACAATTGCAAGAAATGTTTAAACACTAAATATTAGAAGTGGTTTTCCGATTCTTTTGTAAAGGTTTCCGATTGTATGACGTGAACAGGTAAAGAGTTTCATTCTTTTATGGTGCGCGGAAAAAAACTGTTCATGTGAGATTTGGTTTGGGCAAATATAGGCGTGAGAGTAAAGTTGTGTAACTGTGCAGAACATCGTTGGCGCAAACTCAAAAGACGTCGACGTCTTTCACGTCTGCGCCAACGATGTTCTGCACAGTTACACACCAACTAGTCCGACAGCATACGTTACTGAAAAGCGGCGTCTATGTCTAGTTCACCGTGTGTTTAGGGGCACTAAAAATGAGGCTTCTGAAGGCCAATTTCCCCGTTTATTTTGTTGTGCAGGAACTGTAGGCGACTAAGCTTACGGCGATGTTCTAGTGAACTTATTTTATTAGTAAGCATTAGAAGTGAAGGGGAATGTTCTCTTTTGTATTTTTGAAAAATAAATCTAACAGCCTTCCTCTGCACACGCTTCAAATTAATGATGTCGTTTTTGGTGTGAGAATCCCATACAACCGCTGCATATTCAAGTTTTGAGCGCACAATTGCGTTGTATGCCAAAAGCTTTTTACTCGCCGGAGCTTTGCGAAGCTTTCTTTTCAAAAAACCACAATTCGCGCAAGGCTGAAGAGCATGTAAGAGATATATCATCTGACCAAGTAGGTTTGTATTAAACGTGACACCTAAGTATTTATACTGGTCAACTTCGGTTATTATGGTGCCGTTCAGAACGTCAGAAAATATGCTAGGTTCTTTTTTTCTTGTTACTCGCATCAAAACTGTTTCTCGTACATTTATTTTAGTTCTTTTATTAGGTAGTCGTTGTGCTGGCTACTGTACAGACCTCTCTAAAACTCCTCCACTAATATTACTGTCCTATCAATGTTGGTAGTTACTTTGCCTTCCTTGTCCCTTAGTGCATAAATCTGGTTTTCGCGTATGCCAAGTTTTTTCTTCACTGCTTCTACGCTTCCTCCATTTTTCATAGCGTGTTCAATTCTCTCCATGTTATACCTTCTTACATCGGATACCTTGCGCTTATTAATCAACTTTGCAAGATCTACCAGCTCTATTTTGTCTCTTGTACTTGAGGCTTTCATGCTTTGACGCTTCTTAATGACATTCTTCGTTTCCTGGGACAGCTTGCCAGTGTTCTGTCTAACTACAGTTTCTCCAACTCCACGGCACACTCCGTAATGATACTCGTCAGATTATCATTCATTGCGTCATTGCTAAGGCTGTTTGGCACGATGAGAGCCGAGTATCTGTTCGTATGCGAGACTCTGAATTCCTGTACTTTCCCTCTCAGTGCTATCTCATTGATTGGCTTCTTGCGTATCAGTTTCTGTCGTTCCTTCTTCAAGTCTAGGCGAATTCGGGACCGTACCATTCTATGGTCACTGCATTGTACCTTGCCAAGCGTATAATCTATCCATCCATCCATTCGTTCATCCATCCGTCCGTCCGTCTTAGCTCTCCTGGCAGTTTCAAGATTGGTATTGATACCGAAATTGGTTTGACCTAATATAACTGTATGACGAGCATAAATGATCGGTTATAAAGTTGAAATCATAACTTGCATGTCGTGAATGTCATAATTTACATGTCATGGTCTTGGTGCTCTTGTAACGGTTTCGTTCACATGACATATTGCAAAACTTGTGTGGTGTGGCATGACTCCATGGCGAGCATCAGTGAGTGACGCTAACGTGAAAATTATGACATGTATTACATGTAAGGGATGACTACACGCCACGCTCATGATGTGCTAACTGCCGTTTTGCTATAGATACCACATTTAGTATTACGTGACGGGAGTAAACGACAAAGATAAATGTCGCGCGCAAACATGATAACCATCACATGCCCGTCATGTAAAACATGACAACGTGCTACGCTGATAGCATGTGCGAATTTTTGCTAGCTCCACATATACTAAATCTCGGATAACGTGACGTGAATAGACGAAAGTAAATCATACGTCCAAACTTGGTAACTAGGACATGGGAGTTATGTACGGCATAATTTACCACCGCCTCATAGCATAGTGCTGATTTTAAATTGTTATATCAAGCTTTATTGCATCTTATAATATGATTTGAATCAATACCATAAAAGAAAAAAAAACGTACACGACAGCCACCGGACATGAATATCGATCTACATCACGCTAAATTACCTAAAGTCTTGTGGCAAGATTCGTTGCCTTACAAGCTAGAAACCTAATTTTTGACAAATTAGACACTTAGGCAGAACGCATTAACTAGAAACATGCGTCTGGTCACGTAACCATAAACCGTGTTTTTTAAATATTTTCAAGATCAGGCTTTAAATACACGCTAAATCATACGCGCAATAAGGGGGCTCCTCATATCGGAAGCAGTGTCCTTGAAGCAAGACCTCATTACACTACGACTGCAGTTTTCACACACACCACCGAGCGTTAGACTCTGTAGGTGCACCAGTAGCAATCCCTCAGTCCGCGTGGCACAGTCTGTCGTTTGTGCAGATTATTTAGGCACATTGAGGGCAGCAGTGTAAAGAAATTTGCGCGAGTCTATATGAGTACATCGGTGGACAAATGGTTCATTTCTACTTATTATCAAGTCAGGTTGGTATCGACGGGACAAAAGCAATAATAAAATAAATATTTTTGAAACCATTTTCTGCCCCAAACAACACGTGGACAGACAGAGCACGGGACCGGTGCTAACTTCCAACTGTGTTTACGGAAAGCACTTGCGTGCTGTGCATACAAACTCAGTACAAGAGCAGCAAGGGGCATGACCCTCGCGATAATGAAAGGGGTAACTAGGAGTCGGCAGAAAATTTTATCTAGTGACATTGCACCACATTGTGTACAAAGATTACTTGTACGTAAATTCATTTTCACTGATGTAGTACATGCAGAGTTCCTAATTTCAGGGGACCGTACTATGATTATTTTTATTTACTGCGAACTTCAACGAGGCACTTGCGTAGTTGTTCCTCTGCATGTAATAGAAAATTTTGAAGAAAATGCTCACATGTACTATTCAAGGTTATACCAGAGTAGCGTTAAAAAGTTGGCTTTGTATACTAGTGGCTGAGCGTTTGAATTAGACTGCTGCTTAAGTTAAGAAAAGCGATCGTGTGCCTTTTTTCAACTAATGGTGATAACAGCATTTTAAAGTTGGTTTCTTCAATCACCTGCATATAAAGTCGGTTCACAGTGTGTGTGTGTGTTGTGTGTGTGTGTGTGTGTGTGTGTGTGTGTGTGTGTGTGTGTGTGTGTGTGTGAGCAGTTAATAAAGACTGGTTTCAGTCTTTCTTGGGGACCTTCAAAACTGAAATTTTCGTCTGTCTGTCTGTTTGTTTGTCCACCCTTAACAGTACCGGGCACTCTAAACGGAACCAGAGGATATCCCGAATGGCCGACCCAATCCTCAGCGGCCACCAATGTTGCTCAAGATTCAGCGTTCATACTTGTGCGATTGTCAAATAAAAAGCAATTATCGCGCATATCTGAGGCACCTCAACACGTATATATTCTGTATATGCGGCTTTTACTAGAAAAGGCATACATAAGTTAGTCTAAGGACCGTAGCGTTTATCGCCCGGCGCTGACCATGTGAAGCTTCCACGAAAAGGGAAGTGTTTCTAACGCTTTGCTAAGGCAACACGGTGGTGGCACCTGCCCGTCACCTTGCATTCTACAGTTTATCACCTCTGAGACGGGTGCGCACGCCCATCTCCGAGCCGCGCATTTTGTTTCCAAAGATAACTGCCAGATAGCGCTCATGTCTCACGTGTGACGTGACTTAGTGCGCTCGTTCGCCTCCGCAGCATGCTCGAGCCACTCAACGCAGCGCCTCCAGAACACCGTTCACCAATTTTCTTGCGCGAAACATCAAATAAACGTTTTTTCACTCTCTCGGGACACATGACTATCGTCTTTCGACGACATTTGTAGATTAACATGCAGATACGGGGCCATTTTGTTCATCTTCTTTTAGCCCTGCCTTTGTCGATTTCAGAGATTTGATAAGACATAACCTTTAGAGCTCTGTAGTGTCCGTCTCCAACTTCACACAGCGGCCACGTCTTAAAATTTTTGTCACGTACCCTTTATTTGCAAGTTCAGAAGAACATTCGTTAATGCACGAATGGCCTTTGCACTAATGTTTTGGCTTTTATTTGTAGAATATGATTGCCGGAAATACCTCTTGAATATTATCGTGGTTTCCGTGCTTCATTTTAAGGCATCGGCAGTACATAAATAATAGGAAATGTTTTATTTTTTTGTAAATCATAAAATTCAAGCCGCTTCTGACTTTTAGCGCTGTTCTGTTTTAAAAACGACCATGCGAGTTCTCTGAATCTTGGAGAAAGTGTCGTCAAGAAGCAGAATGTTTTACTCGGCTGATTTAACACAGGCCGGTGCATCAAAGTGGTAAAAAGTGCTCAAGAGTATCGCGTACATCGCGGATAAATCTGGTCAAACCCCTGTAAATAAAATATCCGCTATTGTTGCAACAGTAGCATGTCTGTACCTTGGAACCATGCCATTTCAGTTTCGTTGAAGGGGAGTCATGCTGGTGTATATAAATCAAGCTTGATTTTTGTAGAACTGCATGCTTTCCTGTAGAATCGTAGAAGGGGTTTATGTCATTCTGTCTCAGCCTGAAAAGACGACCATGACAATAAATATGTATAAAAATGAACAAAGTTGAAATTGCAAATAGCAAATTGAACCTTTGTTTACATTTGGCGGATGAGGAGCCATGTGGCAAACACAAAAGTGCAACGACAAAGTGTGCATCAATCAAGCATATGCAACTGACACACTGTCGAAATAAAGTATGAATTTCGTTAGGACATGATAAATAAGATCGGGGTAGTAGACACCATAGCGTGTATTATGTAGTGCAGCTGCACGCATTCACTGCAGATTTTGGCCTTTTGTATACAGTCGTGCAAACTCTGCAATGCATTGCGAATACGGCATGTTTCAGGAGACATTTTCTCTGCGTTCTGTCAGCAGCCTGGCCCCGCCGCGGTGGTCTAGTGGCTAAGGTACTCGGCTGCTGACCCGCAGGTCGCGGGTTCAAATCCCGGCAGCGGCGGCTACATTTCCGAAGGAGGCGGAAATGTCGTAGGCCCGTGTGCCCAGATTTGGGTGCACGTTAAAGAACCCCAGGTGGTCTAAATTTCCGTAGCCCTCCACTACGGCGTCTCTCATAATCATATGGTGGTTTTGGGACGTTAAACCCCACAAATCAAGCAATGTCAGCAGCCTGGCTCCTGCACAAAATAGGCAAAAATAATATTAGAAAAACGTAATAGCTAAAAAACCAACGCAGCATGAACGTAGCGTTTATAAGCGCAGTACATAAAAGAAAGGGACATGACACAGACGTAGAGATAGGTAGGTGCTAAACTTCCAACTGTTTATTTCTTGCCATTAACACCCATTTTGTACATCCGTGACAAAGCACAACACGTCTTGCACGTGTTCTTAAACCAAGGGACGTCATTTCCTTTTCCGACAAGGAAAGCGATGACGAGCTTACACACAAATGGCCTAATTCTTCTATAGCCTCGGTTTCTTTTATCTCCCGTGTGAGCCGATCTCAAAAATGACCGATAACTATGCAACTACTCAGATCAGGGGAGCACCCACAGCTTTTGAAGGGTGCCGCCAGGATTCCTCTCGCCGTAAGCTTATTTCTCGCGTTATAGCAGTGCTCGCGTAATCTGTCATTCAGACACTGTTTTGTTGGCCCAATATAGTACATCCTGCAGGATAATGGAAACTTGTATATGACACAGGATACACAAACAACGAATCTAACGTGGTGTTTTTTATCTCAAGCTGGGAGAGCAACATATTTTGGACAGGTGAGCTTGCAAAGCTCCCCTAGTTGCTTGTGCCCTGCAAAAACAACAGGCACATTAGCCCTTCGGGCCTCTTTCTTTGAGTTGTGAGAAATTGTGCGTATGCAAGGAATTACACCTATTCTGCAGCCCGAGTACTCCGAAACTTCACGCCTGTTTTCTTTTCAAGACTTTTGGAGAATGCGTTCGGCTACAGAAACCTGTAACAGAATTGGGTAGCCTGCTTCGGTTAGACGCTTGCTTTGCGTCTCGAAACTGGACGCCCTCTTGTGGTGGCACAATTTGGTCATGACATTTTTAAAACACAAGTTTGCGATGCCCTTTCTAATTGGTTTTGAATGTGTGGAAGCGAACAAAAGAAGAGGCTTATTCTTTCGCGGATCATACCACCAGCACGTGTGGTTTTCTGAAAAAAATAACCTGAGGTCTAAAAACCGAATAGAACCCCCTTGTGGAAGTTCGCAAGTGACCTTCCGAATATTGGTGGTTTTCCTTTTAAATTAAGTTGTATTAAACAAGAGTGAATGAGACAAGGTATGATTGAAATATAAGAGCGCCAAACGCTTCGCTCGTTGAGGGGAACTCCGTTAGTTTCATTAAGTATGGTCTCTGGCGCATGCAGCGTGAAGTGAAAACGTGTCGTTTCAATTTACACCTCTAAAGTTTGTGCAAGTCTAATTGCGTGTGACCGTGTTGCGTACGCTACTTTAATCTTGGTAGCACACTTTAGTGCTATTGCCGGCATCTAAGTTACCAAAGCAACATGCTCCTAAAGGTCCTGAATTTTGCGCGAAGTAGCCTAACGGCAAGCCTACAATGTACCTCTATTTTTCGCTGTAAAACGCAATTAGTTGGGTGACCGTGTATTGTTGCCTTTGAAGCGAACGAGCAATCTATCTTTCCACAGTTCAGATCTGAACGTAAGTATAACACGTTCCCAGCTCTACTGACGTAATTATATGTGGTGACATAAACAATAATATTGCTGATCAACAGAGGCCATCCTGCTGTGATTACGTACGTTGTTTTCTTGAGTGCGACTTTTCGTCAGTAATACGTACTCCAACTAGGTACGATTCCAATGCACTGATCGATCACATTTTGGTCAGTCTGTCTACTGACGATATTAGAGCGAGAGTATTGGATTATGCTATCACGGATGATTATCCAATATTTTCCTGTTTTGGTTCTAAAGATATTCACCATAGTAAAAATAACGTTTTCACTGCTTTTTATTTAAAAAAATGTAGAAACCATTCTGAAGACCAATCGGAAGGAATTATATGACGAAAGTAATGCCAAAACTGCATTCAACTTTTTTTTCTCTGCAGCCTCAAGGCAGCTGAGAAAAGCTTTTCAAGGCCTTAAAGCAAGTAAAAGTATCCCCATTTTTAGGAAAGGTGATCAGGAATGCTGTAACAATTATCGCTCGAGTCGCAATTTACATTTCTTTAGTGAAGTCATTCAAAAACTAATCTAAACCGTTTAATAAAATACTTATCCAAATTAAACATGTCTGATCATCAATTTGGCTTCCGTGCTGGTTTTTCAACTGAAGTTGCACTTATAACTTTCACTGACAGGGTTAAACTGATGATAGATGAAGGCCTTCTTTTTCAAGCTGTGTTAATTGATTTCACTAAGGCCTTTGATACAATTGACCACACCATCCTATTTCATAAGCTTGACTGTTACGGCACATCTGGACCCCTCCTAGCTCATTGAAAGCTATCTTCAAGATCGGACGCAGATTGTTAAGATAAATTGTTTTTTTATTTCAGAAAACTTCTTATAATGGCGTTCTTCAGAGATCAATTCTGTTTTGTTACTGAAAAGTGACTTCACGCTCTTCTCTATGCTGACGACACTAACGCACAAAAGGATTCACTCATGCTACAACAATCACTAAGCGTCCGCCTAAATAACCTTCATTCGTGGTGTGAACCAAATCTGCTACGGATCAATCCTGCTAGTTGGGCTATTTGGTGATACACTATTGGCGGTAACAGCGCACAAACTCACGAGACGACGAGAAGAGACCTGCACGTACGCAAATCTGCCTTCGCACTGCCACACGTGTGGACGCACACCTTTGTTCAGTAAAGAGACAGTGCGTTACAAACATAGTGATCAGGTGACAAGAGAACTTGTGGAAGCATTCTATATAAAAGAGGATAGTTCTGCGTTAATCAAACATCGATATCTTCACATGAAAAAAAAGAAATCCTAATCAGTAGCGTGTTTGAATTGAATTTTTTCGTGCCTGCGCAGTGATCCACAGCGTAAAATTGTTACTGACGTTAAGGCGGTCACTTGCTGGCCCTTGTGTGCATGTTCTGTATGCTAATTTTATGTGTTAAGATAATTTGTGTATTTCAATTATTCTTTATTTGAGAGTCAGTGCTTGTTTGTGTTTCTTCTGTTTGTCCCGCGAGTTTGTGCACAGTTACCGCCCATAACGTATTAATCCATCAAAGACTAATAGCATGAAATGACATTCCCCACAGTTGTTTCCAAATATCGCTTCATTAGCAGTGACAGTTGATGGACACTTTATTCATGCATCTTCGTCTACAGAATTTCATCGTGTGGTATTAGACAAACATTTGAAATTCAGCGACCATGTGCAGGCCATAATAAAAAGTGTCGTTTGGCATTCATGCGATTATCAAAACATGACGTTACTTTCCTACTGAAATTATTTCTTTACATTACGCATTTATTTACAGTCCCCTGTCGTACTGCGTATCATCATAGGGAAATATATATTAGTCCCATGTAAGTCATCATGAATGCTTAGAAAAGCAAGCTTTGAGACTCAATACTTTCAAACCATTTTTTTACCATCAGCCCCCTCCCTCTTTTTTTCGCAACAAGAACGGTTTACATTTGCATAAACGTTTTAGCTACAAAACTCTAATGAGCATGTTTCGTATCGTTATTAAATAAATAATGAATTTTCAGCTTTTTAGGTGTCACTCTTGTAAATACAAAAACACGAGGGTTAGTTTTCGGCTATCCGTAATTTACTTTTACCTAAAGTACGTACCAACTATGGTCAAATGACAAGACCTTCATGCGTAACGCTAGAGAACATGCTGCCTGCTGAAATGTTGTAGGCCCGTGTACTCAGATTTGGGTGCACGTTAAAGAACCCCAGGTGGTCTAAATTTCCGGAGCCCTCCACTACGGCGTCTCTCATAATCATATAGTGGTTTTGGGACGTTAAACCCCACATATCAATCATGCTGCCTGCTGATTTGAAATCAAGTTCAATGTACTCGTCTGTGAACGTGTGAAGGTGTTATTGTTAAATGACTTATGACTTAAGTGTTTTTTTGTTTTTCTTCTTTTTCTTTTTGTTTCAAGCAAATTGTCACTATTGCTTTATGGCCTACTAAACTTTTTGCAACTTTTTTGTATATTGCTGCTGTTTCGTCACTGTTTGCTGACTAAAAGCTAATCGTCTTTTCACTTTTTGTTGGATGATACCCCTGACAGTTCTTTCTTTGGGATATCTCATTGTTCATTCGCCATGCGAAAAACATGTATTTATAAAAAATGTACATATTTTGAATGAACTTCAACTTTAACCTACTACGACAGCTTCACCATCTATTTTCGGGCTATTTCAGCACGCGTACACCCTAAAAGTGTTCGCTAGCACCAATGGCAGACAAGGTTTGGTGTGTGCAGAACCTTTTTGTCAGCGGGCTTCACATGTTTTCTGCCCGATGCAGCCGCTGATCTATAACCTTGACATTAAGGCATTAAGTGTACCAGGGCGAGTTTAGAGACACCAGCCACCTTGTCTGTTTCCATGATTTCATATGCGCTTGACTGATTGAATATTTTCAGAAAGACATGGCTTTGAAAGCGTCCATGAACACCTTCATTTGGCGCTGGCCATCCAGGTTGCATATACACGCTACGCAGCGACGATTGGTCTCTAAAGGTAAGCTACTTCGTTTTCAATAAGCCTGGCTGCACAGACAGCTTTACAGAATGATAGTAATGGATAATGGATAATCCATCTTTAAAGATGGATAATTCGATAATGATAACCAATAAGCAAAACTAGGGAAATGTGGTATGGTCCTCAGGGGTGAAGTTACAGACGCGGACACATAGATAGTAACGTTGACCGGACAGTGGTAGCGCGATGCTCATTCAAGTACCGAGATTAGGTGATTACACTTGCCGGATGCTTCGCAAACATAACACTATGTCGCATATTTACAAGATAACTATTACTACATAACGAGAACAGAACACAGCTATAGGGCAGTGTATTGTCCCAAATAAATTTCGAGTTAAGCACTGTCGTTCAGCTCACGTCAACACAGAGCAATTTGTATCGCAAGCAGACAATGCGCACTGCCCATAGGAGGTTCCGCGACATGACATCCAATAAGATTGATGAGTGGGCGCTATGTGCGCACTGGAACATTTCTGCGCATAAAAAGCGAGACAAGTGGAAAACTCCTTCGGCTGGGTCGTTGCGACTTACAGCGATTCACATGCTTATGCCCTATAACTTAACACAGTGGACACAGGGAGCTTAAATCAATTTGCCAGTGAGGCTGAGGCACGGTGGCGGCTACAGGCACTCGCAATGCAGAAATTACCACCCCCACCACGTCGGCTGCTGTGGCAACTGAAGTTGGTGCAGAAGAGGCGAGGCAACAGAGGTGTGCCGACTGCTATGGAGAAGAATTTCCTGCCACGCACCACGACGTGCTTGCGCAATGAAGGAAAGACCACAAGAAATTTCTGCAGCCCCACGTGCGCCTGGACAGGTCGCAGGCGGTGGACCTTAGAAGGCTGCAGACGGGCACGTTCACCAACCTCCACCATCTGCAACGCTTACGGCCCACGCTGCACCCATAGCCTAGCTGCCCGTGGTGCACGCACGAACGGGCCGATATGGCGAAAGAGATGAAGATAGGCCACGAGAAAGGATGACGTCACCTGAGGGACCCACCGAAATTGGGTGCCTTGCTGAGCGATGGTAAGCCGTCCTTCATGGCGAGGCCCTCGAGGACCAGGTGTGGGCCGTCCAGCGGGCGAGGGCCGTCACCTAGGACCTCAAAAGATGTTCCTCGAACGATGTGTTCCTGGCAGCCTAGCCCCGGGCACAGCAACAACCGTTGGGCAAATAAAGTTTATTCAACTCAACTCAACTCCCTAACAACAAAATCGTCAAACCATTTAGGGTCCCCCTGGATCAAAGCATCAGGCAGACTTCCCACTCACCCGATGGATGAATGGATCGATGTGGCTGTACCCTTTAGATCGGGCGGCGGCTAACGCTACCTAGCCGTAATACTTAGTGAACCACCAACTAGATTGATCTTTTTTTTCCTTTAAGAAATGAAGTATAGGACTGGTACTTTGCAGTGAATGGTTTAATTTTCACTCGTGCCTTGACTTTAGCCAGCAATCAGATAACATCCTTCTAGTTACTTCTACCCGCTTGAAGTCTATTTTGCTCTCCCTGTCTCTAAACCCAGTGCTTTGAAAAACTTTGCGCCATCATCCTGGACTATAGGGTGAAGCCATTTACAAAACATTATCAAGTGTTCGGCAGTTTCCTCCTCTTCCCCGCATGCACTGTATACCGTGCCTACGCCTTCGCATTTGGCCCGATATGTCATGGTTCGCAATACTCCCGTCCTGGAAGCAAACAGTAGAGAACTACCCCGAGCATTATCGTAGATCCTTTCCTTGGAAATTTCATGCCTAAAAGTTTGATAGATCTCTAGTGCGGAGTTCTTAATCATGCCAATTCTCCACATGTCAGTCTCCGTTTCCTTCACCTTCTTCTTAACTGATACATCTTTATTGTTTGGCCTCCTGCTGTTTTCTAGGTATTTACCAGTCAATTTTCCGGTTCGCTTCCTCCACTTTGTATCGACTTTCTTCATGTACAAGTAGCTGAAACCTTTCTAGCCCAACGCTCCTTCGCCACTTCTCTCAATCGCTTCTCAATTTTATTTTGCTGCTAGCTTCCCTGCCCTCAAATGCTGTTCATCCCATATCACCTTGTACTCCATGATTTTATGTATTCCCGTGAGCTCCTAAAGCAAGCCTACCTATTCAACGTTGCTTAATATCTAATCTTGCTTGAACTTCTCATCTCATGCACAAGACCGCATTGCCGAACGTCAGACCCGGAACCATGACCCCTTTTCATATTCCTCTCACAACATCATACCTATTGTACTTCCACAGTAACCCTATTTTTCATCACAGCTGCATTGCTGTTACTTTTAGTCGTTATGTATATTTCGTGTTCCTTCAGATATTCGGTCCCATGGCTTCCTACGCCCAGATATTTTTATTTATCTGTTATCTCTAGCGTGGCCTCCTGTATCCTAAGCTCACTACCTTCATTATCATTAAAAATCATGACTGCTTATTTTTCCTTACTGAGTCTGAAATCTAACCTTTCTTCCTCATTACCACAGATGTCCATCAATCGTTGCAAATCTTCCCTGTTGTCGGCCATTAGCACAATATCAAATGCGTACATCAATGCTGGTAGTGCCTGTTCAATGAGCTTTCCTTGTTTGACGAAAAAGTTGTTAATGCCAAGTCCACTTCCCTCTAATTTGGCCTCTAATGCTTGTAGGTACATCACGAAGAACAAGGGTGACAAAGGACACCCAAGCCTAAGCCCCCGTTTTACCTCTGTGGGCTTAGATACCTGTTTTTCCCACTTTATAACTACCTGGTTACTTTTATAGGTATCCTTTAAAAGATCAGTGACTCCATCTTCCACACCTAGTGTGTCCAGCATTCCCCACAAGTCCTCTTGAACCATGCTATCGCACGCTCCCTTGATACCAAAAAATGCTAGCCACAGGGGCCTGTGTTCTTTTTCTGCTATTTCAATGTGCTGCATCAGTGAGAACAGATTGTCTTCCGACCTCCTGTGTTTTCGAAATCCATTCTGCAGTTTCCCCAGTACCCCCTCATCCTCTATCCATGCCTGCAGTCTTTCCTTTATAATATGCATTACTAGCCTGTAAACCACTGCTGTCATTGGTATAGGACGGTGCTTGTTTATGCCACCATTGTGCCCCTTTCCTTTATAGATCATGCTCATCCTGCTAAGTTTTTATTCATCGGGTACTTCACTATCGATTATTGTTTTGCTCACTGCCTCTCTCAAGGTCTGTTTAGACTTCGGCCCCAATGTCTTTATCAGCATAACTAGAATGCCATCTAAGCCTGTTGATGTACTACTAGAAACCCTCTTCTCAGCCCTTTCCAACTCTCGTTATTAAAATGGAGCCATTGTGCCACTTGACGCGCCCTTGTCTATTGTGGTGCATAGGGCACTTCCTTATTGAAAATTTTCTGTTACCCTTGTTCCTATATATTTAGTAGCTTCGCCCCCTCCATTCTTATAGCATCTTGAGCTGTAGCTATAAACCTCTATTCTAGGCTTGTATCATTCTTTAGAAAGTTTAGATGGTTCAAAAAACTTCTGCCAGCCACTGAGCCCCCGTTATTCTAATCCTTTCTTTGATCAGAAGGGATGCATCCCTTCTACAGCTTAGAAAGGTTGTCCATTTTATTTCAACATCAACTGTCGGTTCACCCCGCTGCTTAACATATCTGTGTTCCCAAGAGGCTTCCTAATGTTTTGCAATGGCTCTCTTAACTTCCTGATTCCACCAACTCTTGGGTTTGTGTCTTCTTTTTCGGGGTGACTTGTCACGTGCCTTAGCAAGCTCTAGCTCAAACAGTCTAATTGGATTCGTGTATGTCCACACTGTTTTATTATCCTCAGTGATTACTTTTGTCATTTTGTTGAGTGGCTATTTCAATTTGCCTTTCTGAATAAAAAATTTTCTGTAGTTGCTCATCTTGTCTCCTTCCCACTTTCACTGCTCTACCAAAACTTAGCTTGATACGTTTGTGATCACTAGCCAGACGTCTGGCCCCACATTCATCTATGTGCATTCCCCTGAGCCTATCATACATCTTATGTGACATCACTGCATAATATATTGTCGACTGCAGCCTTCCTACCTCCCATGTTATTTGCCATTCACACTTCTCAGTACTGTTGCAAATGATCATATCATGCCTTTCACACATAGCCATGGTCATTTTGTCTGTTGGGTCAGTATAACCATCTATACCTTATATGTGTGCATTCATATATTCTCGTATAATTATGTCGCACTCTCCTCCTAATTCCTCAATAACCTTTGATATACACTCCACCATTGCCTGGTTTTCCTCTCTGGCCTTCGCTCCCGTCCACAAGTACACCAAACCAAGGAGTGTCAACTGCCGAGCTACTTTTTCTCTTAGCCATTAATGTTCCATACATTCTTGCTTGACTCTTTGCCAACCCATACTTTTTTGTATGAATGGACCAATTTCACCCCTTTTTTGCTGCCTTCTGTTCTATTGTAATATTCCCATACGTAGTCCGGATTGCAAGGTGGTTGCCCCATTTCCTGAAGATGTGTCTCCACAACCCCATATACCATCAGCTCCTTCTGCCTCAACTGCTCTTCTATCTCTTCCCACTTTAACCTATTCCTGCAACCCTGCACGTTAACATAGCCTACGTCTGACTTGGCTCGGCCCTTGTGCTTGCGTCGATTTTTTCTCTTACGGACTCCGTGTGGCTTGAATATTTGTGCCCCCTTAGAATCATCTTTGGCTACACTGTTGGCCTCAGGGCTCTGGGTACCCCTAAAAAGCTGTGGCTTGACGATCCTTTTTATTACGGACCCTCCTGCCCGTCGCACCACAGTAGTGAATGCCATCCCATGCAAAGGGGCGAGCGCCATGCTCGTACAAGTCTTGGTTCACTTCCATTACTGCTGTAACCGAGTTGCCGGCTCATACCCTTGATCACACAGTTGGCCTCCACTACCCTCCTTTCCATCCCATGAGACTGCCTCCAGACCTCTGGAAGTGGGCATGTGACCATATCCAATATGCACAGTGACCATATGTTCGGAGCTTACGCATTCCACACTTTAACTGTCTTTGAAGGTTCTGATCCTCGCCCTTCAACACATCATTGAGCCCAGCATGAATAATGACATTTTCGCCCTCCATGCTGTCCTCTACAACCTCCTGAGCTTTGGCAAGTGCATCTATCATGCCCTTCTCTGACTGGGCCTCCATCCATCACTCTCTCATCTTCATTCACTGTCTTGAAGATGCTATCCCTAACTCTGGCCACGTTAGAGTCCCCCACTACCAAGACGCTTCTACGCTCCAATTGCTGGCTACCTGTTTGTAATGGTGCCCCTGTTTGCTTTACCTGCTTCTCTCTCTTCCGTCTCTCCTGCGTTTCTGCCCTGCTCGAAGACTGCCGTGCCACTGAGCTGTATGTTCTCGGAGCCTCCATGTTGTGACGAGACACTCGGGCCCCTGACCTCCCTTCTCGCCTGTTCCTTCCCGCCTGGCGTC
Organism: Rhipicephalus annulatus; assembly: GCA_013436015.1. Classification (NCBI taxonomy): domain Eukaryota; kingdom Metazoa; phylum Arthropoda; class Arachnida; order Ixodida; family Ixodidae; genus Rhipicephalus; species Rhipicephalus annulatus. Next base: position 561,453 of record WOVY01016023.1, on the reverse strand, counting down.
TTCTCCGCTACCCACGCCTTCCGCCTCACACCACTCGGGGCCGGGGCAAAGTGCCATTAGCTCTTATACCCGCTGCTCGAGCTCGGTCCGCCCTTCCCGTTCTTTTCGAAGGTCACCCTTCATTTGCTCTGATAGGCTGGCGGTAGCTTCCTCCCTCTCACACGACGCTCCGAGCTGATTTTGGAGTTCTATCGAGTTGCTCTCGGGCTTTCGAAGAGAGCGGACGTGCGTTTCTTGCTCTCGCGTCTCTTGCAACGCTCCCGCTTTCTTTCACGTAGGCTTTCTGCCAGTGCTTTAGCGTTTCTCCCCGCATTCCTGCCAGGGCAGGTTGCCCTCGACATGGTTCAAGGAACCATGATTTCGGCAGAAGAATGGTCGGACGGCTCTTGGCAGTCATCGCCCGGTTTTCGCGCCCATGAGAAGAGACGCCTCGAGCTCCGCCAGGCAACGCCGCACCTGAACGGCGCCCGGCAAGCGACGCCCCCACGTAACGACCTTAAACGATGCCCGCCGCCCCGGCGAAGACACGGTCCACTACCTAGGATGCCGACTGACGCCATCCACATCGTGGGACTGCCCAAAACTCCCGTCGACCTTACGAAGCTGCCGCCATGGCAACTGTAAGAAGCCCTGCTGAAGGCCGTGTCGCTACCAGACCAGCCACCGGCATGCCGCGATAAAGTGCGGGTTCATCCCAAAAATAACACCTTCACCCTTAGTATGCGAGAATCCGTCCGAGCACAAGCCTACCTTCGCATCACGTCACTGCAGATCGGAGTCCGGACCATCGAATTTCACGTTTACACCCCACTACCCGGCAATGCATTTAGCGGCATCATGTTTCACGCATATGACAGCTTTACTGATGCAGAATTCTTGAAGGACTTGCAAGAGAGCAACCCCACTATGCCTGTCATGGGTGACCGTCGCATGGGACGGACCAATCACGTACTCGTCACCAGGCTTGGAGTTTCAGTGCCTCGCACAGCCTGCACACGAAGCTTGCCTTCTGGGCGTTGGCCAAACTCGCGAATGCTGCCTCGTCCAAGTTGCACCAGCGCTTTTATTCTTCGCACTGCACCAGCTCACTCTCGCCCGTGGTTTTCTTAGCCTCCTTAGCCATCGCCCGCCCGACCATCCGACCAAGCGCCCGAGGTCGCGCGGTCATCAAAGAAGGTTACCGACGGATGCCCGACGACATCCAACCGCGTTCGTGGCAGCCGCCCGTGCAGCAGAGGAACTGGAGCCCTTGTCTTTGTAGGATGCGGTGTGCATCGGCAAACACCCAGGTACTCTGTTACCGCCTGGCGCAAGGGTCGCTGCTCAAGAACCTCCACTTGAATGAAGCTTTTTAATACTCTGTTAAAGCACTCCACTTGGCCATTTGCTTGTGGATAGTGTACGGACGAATATTTGACCTGGATGCCGCGATCTTGAAGAAATACCTCTAACTCCCGAGATGCAATCTGTGGACCATTATCGCAAATAACCTCATCTGGGTAGCCTTTGTGCGCGAACACAGCGACTAAGAAGCGTATTACTGTGCTGGTTGTCGTCTCGCTACAGAAATAAACTTTGGGCCATTTGGAATAATAATCTACAAGCGTGATTGCATATCTGCAATCGTAGGGTGCCCTCTCAAATGGGCCTACACTATCCATCCCAAGTTTGAGCCACGGCTGCTCTGGAAAGGGGACCGGTTGCAAGGATGTAGCTCGCACCTTGACGCTCCTGTCTTCTTCCTGGCATATGCTACACATCTGGATAGTTAGCTCGAGTGGACGGTCCATGCCCGGCCACGAATACTTTTCTCACAGCCGCGCTTTTGTTCGCACCATTCTGGGATGCGACTCATGTGCTGCAGCGATTACCCGCTGCGTGAGTGAAATGGGAACCACAAGCCGTTCACCATGCAAGATAAGATTGTCTACCACAGAAAGTTCGTCACGTGCTTTGAAGAATGACTGAAGCTCGGCCGATAACAATTTGTGTGCAAGCGACGACTATTCCACATAGATTTTGCTTTGTTGCAGTGCGTTATCTTGCAATTGACTCTGCTCAAACTGTTCCTCTGGCAATGCGGGAAGGAATTTCGAGAACTGATACAACCTCGTCAAACGGTGTTTCTTCTTTCTGGAAAGACGACGCGGGCAGGCGTGAGAGTGCATCCGCCACTTGGTTTTGCAAGCCTTTGCGGTACTCGACGGTACAGTTGTACCGTAGTAGACGCTCTGTCCATCGCGCATCCCGCAAGGGGTGCCTTCCTGTTTCTTAGGTTGGAAGCGATTCCACCAAGGCTTGATGATCAGTGAGCAATGTGAAGTGACATCCCCACAAGTACACGTGCCACCGCTCGCACGCCCAAACACTGGCCGACGATTCCCGATCTCCTATTGACAATTCACTCTCAGCTGGCGAAAGAACTCTAGACGCGAAAGCAACAGTGTGCAATTTATGTCCGTCCACCTGCTGTAGGACCACTCCAAATCAACACTCTCATGCGTCCGTCGATACTGCGTAAGCAGGCGTTTGGTGTGTAGCGACACCACGGACCCGAGCTAACGGGGGGGGGGGGGGGGGTTGACTTCCTCCGACGCCTAGCCGTGCGTGGCTTTGCCGTGTCCGGGTAAAAGGGGATCCTGGGGGTTGAGCTGACGCTGGGTGATTGGACCTTTAAGGCCCCCCGGCAGAGGCAACACACCTCTTTGGCCCCGGCTTCACGTAGACGGCACCCCTGGGCTGACCCACCCAGGGAAAATCGGTAGTCGCTTTTTCCTGCCTCTCTCTCTCCCCTGATCTTCGTCTTTTTATCTCTTTCAATGTTTCCTGTCATCTCCTCACCTCTGCTTTCTTCCATCCTCCAGGCGGCAAGGGTTAATCTTGTGTAGTTACCCAGTAGTTATATTCGGTTATAGAGCATGGCTGGCGTCTCCAAGTGTTTACTACTCAACCTTGTAGCGTCCCCTTGTTGGGCTCGGTGGTGGGTGGCCACTATCGCCGCCGAACTTTAAACAATCTGTATAGCTAACTTTTCCCCGCTCTCCCTGATCGCCGCCCGAAATGGTGGCGCACCGAAGACCCGTTCTTCCTTTCAAAACCAAAGCAGTCTTTCCCCAAGTTTCATGTCATACTAAGCCAGAAAGAAAACAAAACAGTCCGAGCAATCTCACCCTTGTCTCAAAAACACTTACACAAGCAATCGGGCAAGGATATCGTGTAACCAAGTTGGGAAGCGGCGACCTGCTTTTGGAGGTTCGAGACAAGCTGCAATATGAAAATTTATCTAAACTGGTAGCATTTGGGGATGTCCCAGTTTCCGTAGGCCCCCACAGGTCCTTGAACACAGTCCACGGTGTCATCTCTGATGACGACCTTTTTGTATTATCAGAGAGTGAATTATTGGAAGGCTGGCAAGACCAGAATGTAGTGAAGGTTCAAAGAATAGTAATACGACGAGACAAAAAAGAAACACCAATAAAACATATAATTATCACCTTTGGTACTAGCGATTTACCCAATTCAATCGAAACCGGCTACTGCAAGCTTCGAGTGAGGCCCTACATAACAAATCCTCGTAGGTGTTTCAAATGTCAGCGCTTTGGACACGGTTCACAAAGCTGCAGAGGGCGCGCGACTTGCACAAACTGTAGCTCCAACGAACACCCATCGGACAATTGTACTGCTGCAGCCCGCTGTGCGAATTGTGAAGGAGACCATCCCGCCTACCCACGAACGTGCCCATCCTGGAAAATGGAAAAACAAATTCTTCAACTCAAAGTTCAATTCAATCTGTCTTTTCAAGAGGCGCGCCAGCGCTTCTCCCTCCGTAACAAGCACTCTCCTTCTTTTGCAGATGTGACGCGCCAGGGCGCCGTGACACATCATTCCGCGTCTAAGAATGTCACACGAAGTGTGACTACGGTCGCGGTATCTGCGCCCAAGGCTGGAGTAGCCTGTGCTGCTCCGCCTCCTATCAAACAGGTTCAGCAGACTTCAGAGTCTGCCGGACCCCGGACCACTGCACCTGCAGTTGCGTCCGAAACTTCTGTGAATGTGCCTGCTCATCAGGCACCATCCGCCACCTCGCAGGAGGTGATGGATACAAGTACCACTCCTCCGGCGCCTCAGACGCCGAAGGATAGGCGCAACTCTTTGGAGCGCACACATAAAGAAAAACGTCGAATTACGGGGCCCCAAAAGGCCCTGTAACCTGAAGTGACACTTTTTGTACCTACAGCACCACACATCTTTAAAATGACACATATAATGCAGTGGGACGTGAGAGGCCTACTGAGGAACCTCGATGATATCCAACAACTTCAACATAAACATACATCAAAAGTGCTGTGTGTGCAAGAAACACACTTAAAATCAAGACACACTAACTTTCTTCGAAATTACGTAATGTTTCGAAAAGACCGAGATGATGCTGTCGCCTCATCCGGTGGTGTTGCCATAATTGTTAATCGAGGAACAACCTATACAAGTTTACCCCTTCAGACATCCCTGGAAGCAGTAGCTGTCTGAGCTGTCATCTTCAACAAATTGGTAACAATTTGCAGTATATACATACCGCCACACCATCAACTGACTAAACACGAGTTTCAGTCGCTGATAGCAGAACGTCCAGAACCGTATCTCGCCCTAGGGGACTTTAATGCTCATAGTAGCTTATGGGGTGACTCTCGCTGCGCTGCGCGAGGTCGCCTGATTGAACGGTTTCTTTTTTCTTCCAATGCGTGCCTTCTGAATTGGAAAGAGCCAACATATTACAACATCGCTAACAACAACAAGTACTCAGCCATAGACCTCAGCATAACATCTCCATCACTCCTGCCTCTACTTAATTGAAAGGTCATTAATAATCCATACGGCAGTGACCATTTTCCTATCGTTATCAACACATCAATAAGAAACATATGTTCTGCATAGTTTTCCAAATGGCTCACCGACAAAGCCGGTTAGGAACAGTATCAAAAAATGACTCTCCTAACTTGGACTGACATGGAAGGGTTAAGCGTAGAAGCTGTTGTGAGCTACCTGACAGCATTTTTGATTGATGGCGCAACGAAATGTATACCACAAACAAGTGGACCGTCAGGCAAACGACGAGTCCTATGGTGGAATAATGAGTGCCGTAATGCGCGAAAAGAGCAGAACAAGGCATGGAGGTTGTTTCGGAATTCACTGTCAGCCGAAAATCTTGACAGCTTTAAGAAAATAAAATCTCAAGGCAGGAGAACGCACAGGCAGGCCAGAAGAGAAAGCTGGCACAAGTTCTTATCAGAGATCAATTCATATACACAAGAGGCTAAAGTCTGGAACATAATTCGTAGGGTAGCAGGAAGACAAGTACATACACTGCCGCTCGTTAACACACAGGGTGACAGCCTGAGAGATCAGGCGAACTTCCTCGGTGCCCACTACGAGCAGGCGTCTAGCTCATCACACTGTACTCAAGCTTTTCAAAGATATGAAGCAAGGATAAAAAAGCAGAAACTAGAACACAAGTGTACAAACTACGAGGCATACAACCAGCCTTTCAACTTAGCTTAGCTACAAATGTCACTAAACTCCTGCAGTAATTCTGCCCGAGGCTACGATCGTGTCGTGTATGAATTGTTGAAAATCTTGCCGCTCGGAACGCGAAAAACATTACTCTCCCTATAAAACGCTATCTGGTTTTCTGGCGTCATTGCTGCTTCCTGGAAAGAGGATATGATTATTCCCATTTTAAAAAGGGCAAGGACTCTACCTCAGTTTCAAGCTATAGGCCCATTGCACTTACAAGCTGCCTTTGTAAACTTTTTGAAAAGATCATAAACCGCTGACTTTTACATCTCCTTGAAACACACAGTCTGCTCGACCGATTTCAGAGTGGATTTTGAGAGGGTAGATCCACCACCGACCATCTGGTGCGTATAGAGGCACAGATCCAAGACGCTTTCACCCACAAACAATACTTCCTCTCTGTGTTCCTCGATATCGAGAAGGCTTACGACGCAACATGCGTTTTGGCATATTAAGAGACTTTTCTCACCTGGGTGTGCGCGGTAGAAATTTTTTCATAATCGAAAGTTACTTGTCCAATCGAACAATTCGTGCCCATGTAGGCAGTGTTCTCTCCCAAACATTTGTCCAGGAGACGGGAGTACCGCAAGGTGGTGTACTTAGTTGAACACTTTTTTATTATCAAAATGAATTCATTGCACCTGTCCCTCCCCCATAATACGTTCTATCATACATATGTCGACGACGTTCAGCTTGGCTTCAAGTCATGCAACTTGGCAATATGTGAGCGGCCGGTTCAGCTAGGTTTAAGCAAGGCCACCAAATGGGCAGACGAAAACAGATTTTGACCTAACCCACAAAAAGCACGTGCGTCTTGTTCTCTCGAAAGAGAGGCATGCACTCGGAACTTGACATTCGACTGAACGGCAACGTCTGTATGTCAAAGCTGAGCATAAATTCTTAGACTTAATCTTGGACAAGTTGCCCTTCGTACCACACATGAAGTATTTAAAAACAAAATGTTTAAAAGTCACGAATGTTATAAATGTGTTGTCACGTATTACTTGGGGTAGTGATAGGCAATGTCTCATGAACATGTATAGAAGCCTCATTCGCACCCGCTTAGAATATGGGGCCGTTGTTTATCAGTCTGCGACTCAAAGTGCTTTGAAGATGTTGCATCCCGTGCAACATTTGGGCATCCGCCTTTCTACGGGTGCTTTTCGCACCAGCCCTGTAGAAAGCCTTTACGTTGAGTCAAATGAATGGTGGCTTCATCTACAAAAAACTTGCATGTCCTTTGTATATAATCTTCAGGTGAAAGCAGACAAGAGGCACCCCTCATACTCTACTATTAATGATTTGTCAAGCTCCATTCTAATTCCAAACAGGCCTTCGTTGAGGCAGCCCTTCTTAGTTCGCCTGAAGGGTCTAGCTGAAGAAACTGGAGTGTCACTTGAACAAAGTTTATGGGCTCCTGTAGCATACCCGCCACCGTGGCAGTGGCAGGCTATAGACTGCGATCTGTCTTTCCTAGAAGTTACAAAACATGCGCCTATTGCCCTTATCCGAACATACTTCCTGGAACTTCAACACAAATACACACGTCCTGAGTTCTTTACAGATGCTTCTAAGTCTACCTCCTCTCTGTCCTACGCTGCTGTCGGCCCATCCTTTTCGGATGCTGGCCCTCTACATCCAGGCACAAGTATCTTCACAGCGGAAGCTTACGCGATACTTGTGGCTGCTAAAGACATCAAACAACTACAAATACAAAAAGCAGTAATTTATACGGACTCCCTCAGTGTGGTAACGGCTCTGCACAATCTTAAAAAACAAAACAACTCTGTCCTCGTCTCACTTTACTTCACTTTATGCACACTCTACACACTCAAACAACATGTTGTAGTGTTCTGGGTGCCAGGGCACCGGGAGATCCAAGGCAACGTGACGGCGGATCAGCTTGCTGCATCCGTCCACGAAATCAGTGCCACTACACCCATATCAATCCCGCCCCTTGATCTTAAGCCGTCTCTCAAACGAAAGCTCAGGTACTAATGGCAAAGCAAGTGGGATCGACACACACAAAATAAACTGCATGTTATTAAGCCACAGCTTGGCCATTGGCCGCCAGTATCAAAATCACGTCACCCAGAGGTAACACTAACGAGGCTCAGGATAGGACACACATACACGACACACTCACATCTTTTGTCCGGTGGCGATGCACCATTGTGTAACAGATGTGGTGAAGCACTAACAGTTCTTCACATTTTAATCCAGTGCAAACAACTAGACACTCTAAGAAAACAACACTTTTCACTACCCTACCGACAACATATACCTTTACACCCTGTAATGTTCGTCAGTAGAGAACCACTGTTCACTCCTAAATCGCTACTAGCTTTTTTAAGAGATGTTCACTTTTATCACGTCATATACCCAGGCAATGCGTAGCGCGACCTCTTGAGAGAGGTTGCTGCTGCATAGACTACATTTAAAAGCAATTGCCTCGCAGCCCTTGAACCCCGCAGGGGCGCCTGCGCAAGTAGGCGTTTGGTGTGTAGCGACACCATGGACCCGAGCTAACGGGGGAGTTTCTACTTCCTCCCACGCCTAGCCGTGCGTGGCTTTGCCGTGTCCGGGGAAAAGGGGATCCTGGGGGTTGAGCCGACGCTGGGTGATTGGACCTTTAAGGCCAATCACCCCTTTGGCCCCACACCCCTTTGGCCCCGGCTTCACGTAGATCGGCAGTCGCCTTTTCCTAACTGTATCTGCCTACATCTTCGTCCTTATCTCTCACTGTCTATCTGTCCTGTCTTCTACTCTCTTCTGTTTACTTCCATTTTTCCTCGCGGCAAGGGTTAACCCTGTGCAAATAGCCTACCTTGGTCTAGGCGCATTGGGTTATGGCAGTGTTGTACGGTTGACGCCTGCAAGCTTTCAGCACCTGCAAACTTGCAGCGTCACCTTGTTGGGCTCCGTGGTGGGTGGCCGCCAACGCTGCTGATCAAAAAGAAGACCGGCATGCATGGAGCATTCCCTCTTCTGTCTGATCGTACCGGCCTAAAGCGGGTACGCACCTACTACATAAATTTCTTCAACCAGCCAGCAGAAACGTTTCCCCGCTTCCACGTCATCCATTGTGAAAAAAACTGAAAAGCAAGCCAGGACCGTCTCTCCTTTCCTAGTTTCGAGATGTCTTACCGAAACTCTTGGCACAGGATACAAAGTAACCAAAATGGCTAGTGGAGACCTTCTCCTAGAAATCTGAGACAAAGAACAATTTAAAAAGCTAGACCGTCTTTCAGTTTTCGGTGGCATACCAATAACCATAACGCCACATAGACCAATGAACACAACTCATGGAGTGGTATTTGACATGGACTTACTTGACTTGACTGAGACTGAACTTTTGGAGGGGTGAAAGAGCCAAAATGTCACTAATGTACAGAGAATCATCATCAGAAGAGATAATAAGGAAACACCGACAAAACACTTAATACTCACGTTTGCATCCAGTAAACTACCGGAATATATTCAAACAGGGTACAGAAACACATCTATCAGGCCGTACATACCAAACCTTCGTCGTTGCTTCCAATGCCAGAGGTATGGCCATGGCTCTAAAACCTGTCCTGGTCACCAGACTTGTGCACAATGTGGAGTCCTTGGCCACGTGTCTGAGAACTGCAAACAACCGCCACACTGTGTAAACTGTGAAGGAAAACATGCCGCATATTCACGCTCCTGCACATACTGGAAAAAAGAAAAAGAAATAATTACGTGAAGGTGAAAAAGAACATTAAATTTAAGGAAGCACGGTGAAGAGTCGCTCCATTCTATGGACCTACATACGCTGATGCGGCGCGTCAGGGGGCATCGCCGCACCAGCCCTCGCCACTCCTTTGACCCGCGCATACCGAGCCGGTGGTTGTGGTACCTGCCCCCAAGGCGGTTGTAGCCCAGGCTACACCGCCTACTCCCAAATAGAGACCGGAGACTCCAGAGTCCTCGGGTCTCAAGGCCTCACCTCACCAGGCGAGGCCCGAAATTCGAACTTGCAGCCCGCACGTGCGGGCACCCAGTGCCTCCGAGGAGGCAATGGATACGTCGGTACCCTTGGTGCCGAAAGAGCGGCGTGGCTCCTTGGAGCGCGCCAAGAAAACAAAAAAGCAGATAACAGGGCCTGGTGACGGCCCTGTTAAGTGAACTTATACTCCCTGTCTAAACAGCCACTCGCTTTTCGTACACACAGCACTATTTTACATTCACCATGAACACTCAAATTTTACAATGGAACGTCAGGGGCCTTCTCAGAAACCTTGACGACATCCAAGAACTCTTACACGAACACTCACCAAAAGTGCTGTGTGTACCAGAAACACACCTTAATTCAAAACACACAAATTTTCTTCGTAAATACGTTATTTTCCGAAAGGACCGTGTTGATGCCATGACATCATCCGGAGGTGTTGCCATCATAGTGAATCAAGGAATTGCATGCACACACTTACAACTCCAAACATTCCTTGAGGCATTGGCTGTTCGAGCGGTTCTTTTTGATAAACTGATCTACAATCTGCACTATCTACATTCCTCCTAGCTATCAGCTGCAAAAACGTGATTTACACTCTTTAATTGATGAGCTTCCGGAGCCCTATGTTCTCTTTGGAGACTTTAATGCGCATAGCAGGCTCTGGGTTGACTCTCGGTATGACGCGCGAGGTCGACTGATCGAACAATTCCTTCTCTCGTCAAGCGCGTGTCTCCTAAATCGAAAAGAACCAACCTATTTTAATCTCGCCAATAACACCTGCTCCTCCATAGACCTAAGCATAGTATCTTCATCACTTGTCCCTCTACTCCAGTGGAAAATCGTCAGTAATCTGTACGGAAGTGACCACTTCCCCATAGTTTTGAGCACAAATACAGTAACTGAGTGTCCAGCACGTGTTCCAAAGTGGCTCATAAACAGAGCCGACTGGGAACACTTTTATACCATCGCTCGTCTAGGTTGGAATGACATATGTACTCTGAACATTGATGTTGCTGTCAACTACTTCACAGCGTTTTTTATTGATGCTGCAACAAAATGCATCCCACAAACAAATGGACACTCTGGAAAACGACGTGTGCCATGGTGGAACTCTGAATGCCGCAACGCGCGCAAACAGCAAAACAGAGCTTGGAGGCTGCTTCGTAATTCACCGACAGCCGAAAATCTTGACACCTTCAAGAAAATAAAGTCTCAAGGCAGGAGAACGCGTCGGCAGGCCAGAAGAAAAAGCTGGCAGAAGTTTTTGTCAGAGATCAACTCATACACACAGGAGGCTAAAGTCTGGAACATGGTTGGTAGGATAGCAGGAAAACAAGTACACACACTTCCACTCGTAAACACTCAGGGTGATACCTTGGAAGATCAGGCAAACTTCCTCGGTGCACACTTCGAAGAAGTGTCCAGCTCATCCCACTATACTGACACTTTCCAAAAATACAGAACAAGAATACAACAGCAGAAACTCGAACACAAATGCACTGGATAAGAGGAATATAACCAAGCTTTCAGTCTAGGTGAGATGCGAACGTCTCTAAACTCCTGCAGTACTTCTTCCCCAGGTTCTGACCTTGTGGTGTATGAAATGTTAAAAAACCTACCAATTGAAACACGAAAAACCTTACTTTGTTTGTACAATGCTATCTGGTTTTCTGGCACTATCCCTAACTCCTGGAAAGAGGCCATTATTATTCCCATTTCGAAAGAGGGCAAGGACCCTTCTTTACCTTCGAGTTATAGGCCTATTGCACTTCCAAGCTGCTTGTGAAAATCTTCGAAAAAATGATAAACTGCAGGCTTGTACATTTCCTTGAAACAAACAATTTGCTCGACCCATTTCAGTGCGGGTTTCGAAAAAGTAGATCCATCACAGACCACCTTGTTCGTATCGAGGCACAGATCAGGGACGCCTTCGTCCATAAACAATATTTTCTCTGTATTCCTCGATATCGAAAAGGCTTATGATACAACATGGCGTTTTGGAATTCTAAGAGACCTGTCCCACCTTGGGACAGGTCTCTTCCGCGCATTCTTCCGCGCACCTTGGCGTGCGCGGAAGAATGTTTCACCTAACCGAAAGTTACTTGTCAAACCGGACATTTCCGAGTGGGCATGGTTCTTTCCCAAACATTTGTCCAGGAAACAGGTGTGCCACAAGGTGGTGTACTTAGCTGCACACTTTTTCTCATCAAAGTGAATTCCTTGCGCTTGTCCATCCCTCGCAATATGTTTTATTGTACATATGTCGATCACGTCCAGCTTGGCTTTAGATCTTGCAATCTGGTAATGTGTGAGCGGCAGGTTCAGTTGGGTTTGAACAAGGTCTCCAAATGGGCAGAGGAAAACGAATTGACTGAACCCACAAAAGAGCACGTGTGTCTTGTTCTCCCGAAAGAGAGGCATGCACTCAGAACCCGACATTGAATTGAATGGTCAACGTCTGTCTGTCAATGCGGAGCATAAATTCTTAGGATTAATCTCGGACAACAAGTTGAACTTTGTACCGCATATCAAGTATCTAAAAACGGAATGTTTAAAATCCATGAATGTTTTAAAAGTGTTGTCACGTACTACGTGGGGTAGTGACAGGCAATGTCTCATGAACCTGTATAGAAGCCTCATTCGCACCCGCTTGGATTATGGGGCCGTTGTTTATCAGTCTGCGACTCAAAGTGCTTTGAAGATGCTGGACCCCGTGCACCATTTGGGCATCCGCCTTTCTACGGGTGCTTTTCGAACCAGCCCCGTAGAAAGCCTTCATGTTGAGTCAAATGAGTGGTCGCTACATCTGCAGAGAACTTACATGTCCTTTGTTTATTTCCTTAAGATGAAAGCAGACAAGAAGCACCCCTCAAACTCTACTATTAATGATTTGTCGAGCTCAATTCTGTTTCAAAACAGGCCTTCAATCAGGCAGCCCTTCTCAGTTCACCTGAAGAGTCTAGCTGAGGAAACTGGAGTCTCACTTGAACACAGTTTAATGGCTCCTGTAACATACCCGCCGCCGTGGCAATGGCAGTCTATAGACTGCGATGTGTCTTCTATAGAAGTTACAAAGCATGCACCTATTGCCCAAATCCGAACACACTTCCTGAAACTTCAACACAAATACACACGTCCTGAGTTCTTTACAGATGCCTCCAAGTCTAACTCCTCTGTGTCCTACGCTGCTGTCGGCCCATCCTTATCGGATGCTAGCCCTCTACATCCAGGCACAAGTATCTTCACAGCGGAAGCTTATGCGATACTTGTGGCGGCTAAACAGATCACAAAATTACAAATACAAAAAGCAGTAATTTATGCGGACTTCCTCAGTGTGGTAATGGCTCTGCACACTCTTAAATAACAAAAAAACCCAGTCCTTGTCTCACTTTACTCCATTTTGTGCACACTCTACACACTCAAACAACATGTTGTTTGAGTGTGTAGATTGCTGGGTGCCAGGGCACCGTGAAATTCAAGGCAACGTGAGGGCGGATCAGCTCGCTGCATCCGTCCACAAAAGCACTACCCCTACACCCATATCCATCCCGGCCCTTGACCTTAAGCCGTCTCTCAAACGAAACCTCAGGGACTACTGGCAGAGCAAGTGGGATACACACACACAAAACAAACTACACATTATCAAGCCACGCCTTGGTTATTGGCTGCCCGTATCGAAATCGCGTCATACAGAGGTAATACTAACGAGACTCAGGATAGGACACACATACACGAAACACACATATCTTTTGTCCGGTGGCGATTTACCATTGTGTGACAGATGTGGTGAAGCACTAACAGTCCTTCACATGTTAATCCAATGCAAATACCTAGAAACTCTAAGAAAACAACATTTTCCATTACCCTACCGACAACATCTACCTTTACACCCTGCAATGTTTGTCGGTAGGGAACCGCTTTTTAGTCATAAATCATTGTTAGCGTTTTTAAAAGAAATTAATAGTTTTCATATAATATACCCGGGCATTCCGTAGCACAACCTCTCCAGAGAGGTTTTTGCTGCGGTGGCTACACAAGAAAGCACTTGCCTCACGGCCCTTGGACGCAAGGGTATGAACGAGTGAGGCACTTGTGCTAATGCCATTCATATCCACCATCGTTTTTTTTATAATCACCAACTCTTGTCATCAATTCTCACCACACACACCTTTCACGGCATGGTCATGAATTTATTACTTGTATGTTTTCACCCGCCTTACCGCGAGGAATTTGACGGCCCTTATACAGCCGCTTATCACAATCATTGTCCATATTTTTAGTAAGATGAACTGGCGCTCTTCGGCCGTGAAATGGCCCTTGCGCCACAAAACATCAAGCATCATCATCATCATCTTCGCAGCCCGTGGACAAGGTGCTGATGAGGCACTTGGGCTAGTGCCAAATATTTTTACACGTTTTTATTATCAAAACCTTTGTCACCTTTTTTTTCTTAGCATATTACGCCACTGTCATGATTTTAATACTTATGTTTTCACCCGCATTATCGCGAGGAAATTTAAGGCCCCTATACAGCCACGCAACATGTCATTGTCCACATCTATACTCATTGAAATGGCGCTCTTTGGCCATCAATTGGCCCTTGCGCCATAAAGCGCCACACATCATCATCATCAGACACTAAGACTGGAAGAGATTCATCGAACATCCTCAGTATAGAGCTAGATGCCAGCGCGTCTTTGGTCTTTCTGAAACTAGCGTCCATCTTGTCATACCAAACGAATCGCTGCCCCTTTCTTAGCAGGACACGCATTGGTTCAACCATGTCAGCGAAATTGGGAATAAACCTAGAATAATATTCGACCAATCCCAGAAATGATCGAAGGCTGGCTGGATCTGTAGGCGCTGTAGTGTCTCGGATTGAATCAACCTTTTCCTTCAACGGCACAATACTGTTTGCGATGATCCTGTAGCCCAAGAACGCAAGCTCCGGCGTATCGATGACGCATTTCGTGTTCAGTTTGAGTCCTACCTCTTTTATGCACCTTAGCACTGCGGTAAGATTTGCCAAGTGCTCCTCTCTGCCCTTTCCAAACACGATGATGTCATCGATATAGAACAGGACGCCACTGCAGCCCTGCAGAATTTTTGACATCATACTCTGAAAAGCAGATGGTGCCGACATGAGCCCAAAACACACGCGCTTAAAACGAAAGAGGCCGTCGTGTGTTATAATAGCCGTTAAATTGTGGTTCTCGACGTGAAGCATGACCTGATGTTACGCTGATGCAAGGTGAAGCTTGGAAAATTGGGTTGCCCCCACTAAACTATGATATAGCTCTTTTGTATGAGGGAGGGGAAAGCTATCTGCTACGACGGCTTTGTTTACCTGTCGAAGATCTACACAAAGGCGAATAACCCCTCTTTCTTTTCAACCACAACAATGAAGGACACCCACTCGTATGTCTCTATTTGCTCTATCACGTACATTTTTTTTCCAAGCGGCGCAGTTCTTCCGAGACTCGTGGCCGCAGTGAGAGCGGAAGGCGCTTGAGTTTTTAAGCAACTGGCTAAACTGTCGACCGTGTTTTGACGCGATGAAGAAAACTCTTTGCGATGCCAAGTCCTGGATTGAAAATAGCGCCAAACTCTTCGTATAAGTCTGATAGAAGGTGAATGGACTCCTCCGCCTCTGTCATGACTGCGGCATGCGCCCTTCGAGCGTCAGTACGCACCGCTGTCGTTTCAAGGCACTGCAGTGACAATCCAACAATCTGCAGACTGAGCGCCCTAATTGCATCAATACACAAAAGCAAGCTGCCTTGTTCAACGACATAAAAAAGAAGCTTGGTTGTGCAGTTATTGTACGTGACATCAGCAAAGAAGCTAGCGCACACTTGAATGGGTTTCTTCGAATAGTCCAGTAACCTAAATCGAGCAGCTGAAAGCTGGTGACCTTCAAGATGCTGCCTAAATAGGTCATGCGTCAAAATTGATACTGATGACCCTAAATCCACGTGGAAAGTTAACTTCGTTTCCCCAACTGCTACCGATACGTAGATTGCGAGACGAGTGGATATTGTCACGTCAAGAATGCTGAATACTTCTTCAGCTATTGAACTTTCATCGTCTAGTTCACGAACAGGAGCAGCGTTTCTGTTACAGACTGAGCGAAAATGACCCATAATACGGCAACTATGACACCGCTTGTTTTTGGCGGGGCAGCGGAATGAAGATGCGTTGTGTCGAGATGAACCACAGCGGCAACACTGGCCCTGTTGGCTGCGTGACCGCTTCGAGGGGTCGCTGGCAGAAGATGTAGGCGGAGGGTTGTTTTCGCGAGCATTTATGCTCTGGACCTCTGCAGTAGCAAATTCTTTGCAATCATTGATCGCCTGCTCAAACTGCGTCGCTATTAGTACAGCTCGAGCGAACGAAAGAGAAGACCTTTCAAGCAGCAATTTGTGTAGCGCGAGGCGAAAAAAACGAACACAGAGAAGAATAAACTTGTTCACCAACAAGCCCACATCGCCACTCTTTTCAAGCAGCAACCGCTCGCGTAAGTTCCTAGATAATACGCCCGCAACGAACTGTTCACGCAAGGAATCTTCCAGAGAAGGAAAAGAGCACGTAGCAGAAAGTTCACGTAACGCGCTAATGTACTCATTGATTGTTTCACCGACTTGCTGCACGCGCCTACCGAACCGGTGCCGTTCGACCACAACATTTATTGTTGTCATCAAGTGCGCATGCAGCGTGACAGCGGTATCGTACGACGACGCTTCATGCTGTGTCCAAGAAGTGTACTTGACATCTCTCGAATGCGTATCAGTAGTTGACTCACCGGACTTTGCGTTGGCCGAAGACAGAAGCGGTAGTGTGTGAAATATGCGCTTACCTTCTACGCCGAGGCTGTGGATTAGGAGAGCCTTGCGACGGTCCGGCGCACAGTCTGAAACACCAGATGCGAGGGAGAAGAAAATTCTCGAAGATGCGGATTCATTGCGGCCAGGCAACAGCAGGGCGGCCAGGCGTGGGCAGGTACGGGGGTGGTGGTGCCAGCCCGAAAACACTCATGGTGCGGGAAACAGTCGGCGAAAATGACGAGAATCAGACCCACTCCTAAACGAGCATCCTCGTCGCCAACGTAGTGGTGGTGTGTGCCGCCGGTTAATGAACGACTAGACAACTTGAGTGCCCATCGGAACAAAAGCCCTTGTATTCCAACTTGCGCATGCCTATACACATAAACAACACTGGCACCACCTGCGGCAGTGATCATGGAACCGAAGCCAAACAGACCAATATACAACAATTTTTACGATGTTTGCATTTTGCTTTGAGCACCGAAGCGTTGAATCAATTCTCCACTGTTTCAAAGAACGTGCCATCCAGCATATACCATGCTGTACGGCTTTCACCATTGGCCATTGCTCGGTCTTGTGCCATGCGCTTCGATGGGGCCTTGCCCGTATTCGTTCCTAAGACTGCAGCTAGCGTGACTCGTCTCGTGGCTCGAGGAAAAAAAACCGTCCAGTAGCGTGAATTAAGACAACACTACAGTAGAGACGGCTCGGCCAAGTGGTTTCAGACGAGAACCATACCGCCCGCAAAGAGCGCTAACATATCATTGTGGCCGGTGTGGCGATGACCAGTCATCGAACGGTCATTTTGTTAATGGGTGGGTGGGGAAGGGCCACCGACTATGTAAAGCGCTCATGTCGGGGACGACATGGGAGCTTCCATACTCAGTGGTACTACCAATCGCTTCGATCCGTTCGGAGACATCACCTGAAAGCCACCTCCAGATCTCCGCTGGTTCACACGGCTGCGGATTCCGTTGTTTTGCTTTCGTGCAGTTGAACCCATTATGTCAAAACTGAACTATTCAGACAATGGTTTCTCACAAATACAATCATTGGGGGCGAGATGAATTTATCCCTCCTAGGTTGGTCCTACGAACTTTCTCAAAACAGGAAGTCGGAACAAGGGCACTTGCTCACTGTGAACTGCCGTAATTCTCTCTGCGATGCGCGTAGCAGGCTTGACTCTCCAAAATGCCCTGCCGAGGTTGTGGCGTCATCCTTGATAATCCCGTGTGCAGACAAGCGTGGTGGCCTTTTTTTTCTCTCATATTAAAACAGCAAGCATCAGTTCCCGCACAGCGCTCGGGCCGAAAAGGTCGTGGAGGCCGCTTTAATCAACGCTTAGTCAAAATTTGAATAACGCTTTCACCAGCACCTATGCTACCACTGCCCAAGTCGGCAAGCCCTAACAGGTCAAGTTTTTTCCGTAGGTGTGGAAGCCTGACTCCACGAAATAACGCCTCCCGTTTGTAAACGAAGTAGGAAGACACCCTGACATATTGCACGTTTGGCTGAAAGTGCTACAAAGACAGCCATCTCTTCCACCGTAACTGTAGGAAGTGTTTTTGGGAGTGCCACCACTTTGATAACTGAACGCGCATCAAACCTCTGTTTCAAGACGTATTCAAGCAATGGTCATAAAAAGCTGGCTGCCTACCCGAGAAACGAAAAATAAAAAGTTAGTTCGGTTGGAATGTTCTTGAGAGACAGCCAAGACAACGCTTTACTTCGCGAAAGTGTGATTGGTCTCCGCGGTTCTGCCGTCGGCGGCATCAGGTGCTTTGTCGCGTGGTCATTCTATGCTTGTGGGCAACCACCACCACCCTCCCGATATCGGTGACCAGTGCACGCCTTCGCCTGTTTAACATACACAGAAAGAAACCAAAAAAGAACCCCAGGTGGTCGAAATTTCCGGAACCCTCCACTACGGCGTCTCTCATAATCATATGGTGGTTTTGGGACGTTAAACCCCACAAATCAAATCAAAGAAACCAAAAGAAGTCGTTTCTTTTTGGAAAAACACATCCACTCAGCTCAAAAAAAACGTAAACAAGACACCTGTGTTCAGCACAGTATCGTAGTACAGCCGATATATCGCCAAAGTATTTCACTACTGAGACACAAATACATTTTTCACATGGGGAAATCTCGATACAAATCCGATAATATCTGCCTGCTGCTATTCCCGTGCCCAGATGTTTTAGTGTCTGAGTTTTATGACATTGTGTATGTTGTTAAACTTGTTGTACTAGGAGGCGACGTAGAGCTTAACCCTGGTCCCCCAAAACTGGACCCTGCCGCTGAAACTAGCCAAGTCTTGTCTGCAATTAACCGTCTTACTAAGCACCTAGACGAGCGGCACGACCAGCTCTTGGAATCTATCAATGAGGTAAAAGAAAACCAACGAATTCTTGACATCAAGGTATCCGACTTAACAATGCGTCTTGCCGCTGTTGAAGAAAAAGTAAATTCCTTTGACGCACTACATGATGAAGCGAATTTGGACGCGATGATTACGTCAGCTGTACGTAATGAAAGCGCCACACTACAATCACGGCTAGATGATTTTGAAGACAGGGCACGACGAGAAAATTTGGTATTCTATGGAATATCTGATTGTGCGGAAGAGACGTGGGCTGAAGCAGAAGATAAAATTAGGGGAATTCTTTCTGACAAACTCAAAATACAACTGTCCGATGAAGCAATTAATCACGCGCACAGATTAGGAGCGTTTGTCGAAAATAAGTGCCGGCAAATCATCGTCCAATTTGCGTCTTTTAAAACGAAAGAGTCAATTTTTTCACAAAAGTCCAAGCTACGCGGTACAAACATTTCAGTTGCTCAGAACTTTTGTAAGGCAACGCGCACCGTACGTAAAAAGTTGCTGGATTTCGCGAAGGCCACCAGCCAGCCATTTTCTCTGAAGTACAACAAAGTTGTAATCGACAAAAAGAGCTATGTATATTGCAGCATTACCGATCGTGTTGTTGAAATTGGACTAAAGGATGGGCGCTTTCAAAACTGCCGAAGTAATCATAATAGTCTGGGCCAAGACAGATCGTGTTCCCCAAACAAAAGTGAAGGTCAGTCTTCAACATAGCTAGATGTGCGCACACAAGCTGATGCTATTGAGCGGGAAATTTCCTTTCTCCTTTGTAATGTAAGGAGCGTAATGAACAAGCGTGACGAATTATTATCCCTTGTTCATGCGTGCCTGGCAGATGTAATCATACTGACGGAAACTTGGTTGACAGCGATAATTGATAGCAGGGAAGTTTTGCATGGTGCGAAAAACTACGTTCTTTATCGGTACGACCGAGGTAGCCGTTCGGGTGGAGGCGTCTTAATTGCGGTATCAAATGAATTTGTGTCTTTCAAAGTTAATTTCGCTTCTGAACTAGAATTAATTTGTGTGTGCATTCGCCTGCACCACAAAGACTACATTCTTTGTGCCTGCTATCGGCCTCCAAACTCTTCTCCAGGCTTTTCCTAAATATTTCATGATGTTTTAAATAAGATACATATTAGATTTTCTGCTGCAGTGTTCTTTGTTCTGGGTGACTTCAATCTGCCGATATTTCTTGGTCTTTACCCCAACCAAAGGCTAGCTCCAGCTCGTCTGAAAGCGCATCTTTTATCAGTGTGTGCTCAGATTTCAATCTAATACAACTTGTCAAGTACCCGACCCGTGTTACTACTACCAGCTCAACTATTCTAGACTTAGTTCTCACAACTCACCCAGATCATGTTACATCCCTTTCTGTGATACCTGGTCTCAGTGACCATTCAGCAATCCACTTTACCATTCCCAACAGGAATCTCAGACGACAGAAAACCTCCAAAACATTCAGAGACTATAAACGTGCAGACTATGCTGCAATAAATAGGGAGCTTGAAATATTCACCGAAGAATTGTTTCAAAATTTTGATCAGCGTTCTGTAGACGAAAACTGGCATCGGTTCAAATCCGAGGTGTCTGAGTTAGTAGACCACTATGTACCACTGCGTAGAATAACGAATACTGTTCAATCCCCGTGGTTCACACCGACCCTAAAGCGACTACGCAATAGCAAAAAGCAGCGCCTTTTTCGGAAAGCCAAATGCTCGAGGTCAACTGACCGTTGGGCTGCGTACAATGAATCAGCCGATGAATATGCGCACGCGCTTGCCGTGGCTAAGCGTTCTTTCTTTGATGTTACCCTCCCCTCTATGCTTAGAACTAATCCCCGTAGATTTTGGCTAACCATCAACGGAAAAAGTGAAAAGAAAATTGAACTGATGTCTGAAGATGACTGTATGATCCCAAGTGAAATGTGCTGCGAAGCCTTAAATACGGTATTTTCGACGGTATTTGTGACCTGTACGCCATACTGTTTGTCCCCTTTCCCTGCCTGCAATTATTTACCCATGGATCCATTAATCTTAGACTGGGTGGGTGTTGTCAAACTGATAAGGAATCTGAAACCTTCCTCCCCCGGAGATGATGGTATTAACCCCAAATTCTTAAAAAATACTGAAATGTTATCCGCTATAATTCTATCTAAGATTTTTTCGCAGTCTCTGGAAACTTCTACAATACCACAGGATTGGAAGGTCGGGAAGGTGGTTCCTTTGCCCAAAACAGGTAACACTCACAATCCCATCAATTACAGACCCATATCGCTCATCAGTGCACCATGTAAAATTGTTGAGCACATTATCCATAGCCATTTAGTCCGCTTTCTCGAAAACAATTCCTTTTTTAGCAAATTCCAACATGGTTTCAGAAAAAATTACTCCTGTGAAACTCAGTTACTTAGCCTCACTAACGACCTATTTCGCGCCGCTGACCGTTCTTCAGTTATCGACTGCGTATTTATCGACTTCGCGAAGGCATTCGATACCGTTTGTCATAAACTACTGCTTTCTAAATTAAACTCAATCAATCTAGATGTAAATATTCTCAAATGTTTGGAGTGTTTTCTAAGTAACCGCACACAATACGTTGTTGCTAATGGCTTTACTTCCACGCACTGCTCTGTTACGTCTGGTGTGCCGCAAGGTTCTGTCTTAGGTCCCCTGTTATTCTTAATTTATATTAATGACTTGCCGAATACACTATCATCAACTATTAGACTCTTCGCGGACGACTGCGTAATTTACAGAGAAATTTTGGATTACGCCGACCAAAGCGCGCTACAAACTGACCTTAATAGGATTTCTACCTGGTACGATACATGGTTAATAAAACTGAACACAAATAAGTGCAAAGTAATGCGAGTGACACGTCAAAAACATAATACTACAGTGTGCACTTACATACTCAACCACGACCCCCTAACCAAAGTGTCATGTTACAAATATCTTGGCGTGTACATCTCGGATAACCTTTCTTGGCAAACACACATCGATCATATCACAAGCCACGCTAACCGCATGATCGGTTTTTAGATGCGGAAGCATCTTATACTCGCGCCTTGTAGTGCGCCGTCCGCGCCGTCCGCACCGCTTCTCGAACATTCGACAGCTGACGCGCGCGCATGCGCCGTCGCGCCGTCGCCCACCATCTGTGCCGCGCGCGCTTCTCCTTCGAGAACATTCGACAGCTGACAGCGCATGCGCCGTCGCGCTGTCGCCATCTGTGCCGCGCGCGCGCTTCTCCTTCGAGAACATTCGACAGCTGACAGCGCATGCGCCGTCGCGCTGTATATATACTCAAGGTCGGCGCTCGCTCGCTCAGTTGCCGCTAGTCTGTTGGTTTGTACGGCGCGTCGACGACCGAAGTCGCCGTGAAATGAATGCCAACGAATCCACAAACAGAATGATCGACGTCCCTTCGACCAGCGCCGGCCAAACTGTTGGCGGAACCGCTTCCGCATCCTCCTCAGTGTTCCCCCGAGGGAAGCTGCGGGCAATTTTTTTTACGACGAAATTTCGCTCTTGCTTCAGCAGATATAAAACTCGTTTTATACAAAACTTTAGTTCGGCCAAAGCTGGAGTATGCGTCGTCAATCTGGGACCCACATATCAACTCGTTACTTCATGATATCGAAGCTATCCAGAATCGTTCCGCACGCTTCATATTATCAAACTATTTTCGTACGGCTAGCGTCTCGTCCTTGAAATCTTCCCTTAACCTACTTGATCTGTCTGTTCGCAGGAAAATATCACGACTTTGTCTTTTTCATAAATTTTATCACGCCAATTCAACGCTCAAAGATTCGATGCTTTTTCCTCCCACTTATCATTCGGCAAGAAACGACCATCAGTTCAAGGTTGGCGTACCCAGCAGCCGGACCAACTATTATTTCAACTCATTTATTCCTAAAACCAGCTCGGACTGGAACCACCTCCCCACCTGCATTGCTTCAATAATTAATCCAGCCAATTTCAAGGTGGCTATTAGTGGCCATATTACCTGATTTTTTTTCTCCCCGCGAATTCCGCGGTTTTGTGTGAATTCTACTCGGTTGTTCCCGTGTACGGCAAATGTTTTTTTTTTTCGCGCCTTTTGATTTTTCCTTTCTGTTATTGTTTGTTTATTTATGTGTATTTCATATGTGTAATCACACTCCTGCTGCATTGTATTCCTGTAGAGTGTTTTCCCCCCACTCCTCTCTGTAATGCCCTTGGCCCTGAGAGTAAATAAATAAATAAATAAATAAAGAAAAGTAGCTGCAAAGTACTATCGCGATACTACTCAGCTTTGGTGCTACGATATATGCGACGCAAGTAAATAGTGCATTCACCATTTGCTAACCTTCCATATTCACGTCACGATGTAAAAACATATGACAATTTGTTTAACATTTTGAGGTGGTGGCGCCCGCACATTTTGCCTGCAACGACCAATTTTGTGACTCGTGTTTCAATCAAAGTTGTGTACAGCTGCAGTAAGTTCAGCGTGGGTGCGGTGCATAATGTATCAATATTGTAGGCACAAAGAAAACGACGGACCAAAGGGAGACACAGCGATTGTGTGTCGCCCTTCTTGCCCAGTTCATAGTTAATTCTCACAACGCATTACCTATCCCCGTGCGCTTAATGTTCTGTTTTGATGTCATAAGGCTTTCCTTACAAATACGGTTACTATCGTTTGGCGAAGGGCCTACCCAAATGCTTGCGGAAGCATTTCGACAGTTGTGGAATTCCAAAAAAGTGCACGCACGGCGCGAGTAAATGAGTTATATACCACAGCTAACACGAGTGAACGCGATAGTGCTGGATTATGGATCACCACTGTATAAAAGATGACATGTTCTATCCATAGCTGTGTGCGCTGATATTGTCGTAATATGACTGTCATTATTCTTTCGGGGCACTAGTTCATTTCATGAGATGCAAACTTTCGTACTTTACCAGCATCATAATTTCCTTTCGTCATCGTCACGACCGCGTGACAATAAGAAAGGAAATCTGAGCTAGTTGGTAATAGTTCCCAGCACAATAAGGATGAAGACGAAGGATAAGACAACCCGAGCGCACTTATTGACACAAGGATATTGGCTCGTGACATACACCGCTGCTGTTAGGTCCGTGTCGATCAGAACGCATATCCTGCATTGACATCCATTTTTTCTACATGTACGTGGAAAGAGATGGCACTAAAGCTCTGAACCTTTCATCCCCATTCAGATTGTCGAACTTACGGTAGCTCATAGGGGCAGCTACGCAGTTTAATTTTACGTTTTGCGGCAAAAAGTATATGATATCTCATGACAAGAAATGGGCTGCACTTTTTGCTCCAAGCCACAAATTAAAATCGTTCATTAGAGTTTTTATTATACCATTCGAGTTCAAAGCAGTGAAATATGTTTGGTGCAGAACAGTGCAGCTTTATTTTCAAGCGTATGTTTGCTTTAGCCATGTTTAAAGGAGAACACGAGTATCACAAGCTGGCTTAACCACAGAAGAAGGGCTGCGTCCTAGCCACGTGTTCGCCAGTGCATTCATGCAACTCCGCCAATCCGTCTCTGTAGGAGCGCAGTACAATTCTCTAGACTCCTCGGTTGTGAGCCGTGCAGCATGTTTAAGAGGTGTGTAAGTCTTGTATCAATTTGTCTGCTGTTTTGTTGACAACATTACTAATGGTTCATTTTCTCTTGCGGGAAGCCATATTCTGCGAAGCTTTCGGTTGAATGCTTGTATTTTTCAATGTGATAGCGTTAGAAAGCTCGTGTCACAGAAATTACACCGTTGACGTCAGCACCGTTGGCTGTCAGTGAAAAATGTAGAAAGAAGCAAATAAAATAAGAATAATGTTGTCAGTTCCATTAAGGATCAAACCCGGGCCATTCGCGTGGCAAGCAGGTACCTTACCACAAATCCATGATGTTACATACAGCTGCTTCGGGAAAAAAAACGCTACACAAATGCCATGTAGTGGAAGGAGTCTCCTTAACGCATTTTGTTCCACAGGTGTCACGAAGAAAACGAGATCATTCGGCAATTTGTAGGCGCATTTGCAGGTGAGTTGTAGGCGATATGTAGGTGCACAGGGTGCACCAGGGCCTTTGTCAAGCCGTGCTCGCGGCTTTTAGCCTTGGCGACCTTCCAGTTTTTGTCTGGTAAATAAATAAATTTTGAAATTCAGTAGGCCATCAAACTATACGTCAAAAAAAGGCAGGCCGGGATAGTGCAGCCAATGCTGCTAAAAACACAGAGAAACTTTCACATAGCCCTAAAATTGACAACTTTGTCATCTAGCGGAAAACATGGATTTCTAGAGGCGCTGATCAAGCAAATAGCAAATGCCAGATTATGTGCTGCCATCTGTGAGGCATTGTGATTCTTTATAGCAACTGAGATGGCAAACGCGCGGCGTGTATCTTGGAGGCCATGGGACACCAGCTTTAGATCGAAAACCTGTAAGTACCATTCGCGTGCGCGTGCCGGTACAATATACTGTGTGCGTGCGTGCGTGCGTGCGTGCGTGTGTGTGTGTGTGTGTGTGTGTGTGTGTGTGTGTGTGTGTGTGTGTGTGTGTGTGTGTGTGTGAGTGAGTGAGTGTGTGTGTAACAAAAGATATTATTAGGTATGCATTCAGCGGTTGAAGGGCGCACTAGGGGCCGGATTTCGCTATCGCGTTCAACTCTTAATGGTGCAGCCTAAGGGTCCCCCAATATTTGCGATTCCAGTAGGTTGATGTAGTTCACGTAGATATTGCTATAACACTCGATAAAATACGTCATGTCCAATTAGTCTTGAAATTACGTGATGTACAATTAACAAAGTAGTAATAAATTGAAATCAAGCATACGTACCCAACAAACTGTACACAGGTGGTTAAACTGAATGGCCATGTATCAGATCCTTTACCTGTAATTTCAGGAAGCCTCGAAGAGTCGGTGTGTCGACCTGTATAGTTTTGTCTCTACACCAATGACATCATGTAGTTCGGCGGAATAGGCGGATCAGGTTAAACCTATCACAGACGACTGTTTTATCTATGCGTCCGATGTATCAAACTAGACGGCTAACGTTAAGTTCAGAACTGTCTGTAAAGCTTCAGTGATTGGTGTGATGAATTAATAATAGAAATCAAGAATTCAAAATCTACATTTACACACTTGGGCAAAAGGGAGAAAATCTATTATTTTCTGTAATGACCCAAGGAGCAATTATGTGAAAGAATAGAAGGTATAGTAACCAGAAACCTTTCCGGAATAGTTGATGCTCCCCCTGAGAAATTTGAGTTGGGAAGGCAGTTTTACCCCCCTCTCCCACTTGTATTCGACGTCTACGCCAAACGTGTTTGATGCATTGAAAGGAACTGGATGCAGGTAGAAGAAAACACTTTTCGTAACCCTACCGACCGCAACTTCCCTTACACTCATCAATGTTTACCAGAAGAAAACAGCATTTTAAATACGAATCATTGTTCGCCTTTTACAGCGAAAGCTGCATTTGTCTAGAAAAAGGGAAAAACCATTCCGCATTGGTAGCATGAGCGGCCTCCGTTGGCTCTGCTATCCGAGTTTTTTCCAAGTCTTTTGCTTCGTCTCGCGCCAACGATGCTTTGCACACTTGATCCCACTGCTAAGCGCCGGGACTGAACGGTTTTGCTTTCGCTGTTTAACCATTTGTGCGAACTCTTTGAGCGGTCATTTTTAAAGGAGGTCAATAGTTTTCGCGTCATATTTTCAGGCAACCTTAGCACAACCTCTTCATAGAGGTCACTGCTGTGGTCACTACATTCAAATAGCACCTGCCTCGTGGCCCTTGGGTACAAGCGATGTTGCCGAGACATTCGTACTCGTGTCATTGCTGCATTGTTTAATTATTACGGCCACTTATCAATGATCCTCACTCCACATACGTCACGTCTTTCTCATGATTTTGTAACTGATACGCTTTACCCCCCCCCATATATTTTACGCTATTCAGCCATTTAACATCCCTATCGTCACATTCAATGTGTCCTGGATCTCTTTGGCCATTTATTGACCCGTTAACCAATAAAAATTAGATCGTCATTGTCGTCAATAAATGAGAGAGTTAAAAAAAACTGACATCCTTGGCCTAGATTCGATCAACGCAAAAATGAAAAAGCAGGGTCTCCGCAGTAATCAAAGCGAATTGTTCTGCTAGGAAATCGCGTCTTGTTCCACGCAGTCATGCCTATAATGAAACTGCTTCACAAAAAGACATTATGTGGGCGTAAGGTTGGTGCAACTTCAACTGTGGTTGCAGTGCGGGCTGTTTCATCTTACAACAAAGTGAAAAACATGGCACATGCAAACCAATGACACAGACATCATGCAGGGTTAATTTTATTTGTGGTTCTGATGTTCACTCTTCTTTTGTAGCGTTTTAATTACGCCTGCATTCCTATAATTCAGAAATCGATATTCAAGCGTCGCTTGAGACCGAGTCCATAGGCTATCAAAAGGCACTGCCAATATTAGCGCTGTCACACCAAATAGCGCTCTTTAATTGTTTCGCTAGCATAGGCGTCAGAGCTACAGCGTAAGTGCTGACGTAATATGAGACCGCAAGTTCACCTCTGTAGCCACTAGTAGACCCCAGTGTAGTGTAATTTCCCAGTAAGCCCAAGATGTGTACACCACTAGTGAAATTAACATATTCATTTCTAACACTTCACTCAGAAGCAAAAAGTGCAGCATATACTTCAGCATTGCGGTTCACCTTACCGACATCTCGGGCTAATGCAACAGCATTTCAGCCGATAACTGCTGGTGCTAGTATTGTGCGCTTCGGTGGTGGCGTCACCCGCTACCATCAACAACCAGTTATCTCATTCGCCCATTTGATACATACGTCATTGCGTATAAAACTTTTGCATTTATTTAGTGAGTACTGCCCTCACCCACTTCGTAACGTTAGCCTCATTTTAAAATTGTCGCATAAAAAAGTTCTTCATGCTTCGCCTAACATTGATTCCCATGGTACGGGTATATGCCAAATTTTTGTTCACATCGTATGATGCTCATCACAGTTATTAAGATATCAAGAAACGTTTTGTTCACGTGCATTTACTTTTACACAATATACTGCATATCTATAAACTGAAATAGACGGGCCCATTGACGACCAATGGAAAATATAGTACTTGACATTGATATAACTTGTTTAGAATGCACAAAAAAGGGACACGAAAGAGGCAGACGAGCGGTAACCGACAACTAACTCATTTTTGGAAGGAATAAAACATATAAGGACCTGGAAACCAGCTCTTTGTGTGCGCTAAAAAGGTTATATCATGAATACATACCAACTCACCCAGCCATCTGTTTTGCTGCTGTAGTATCTGATACAATAACGACAGTGCCTTGCGGGAATCACCACTGATAAACCCCCTGGGTCCCACTTTCTACGACACGTTGCATGATCCGACGGCATTGCGCATGATGAAAGCGTCAGGAAGTACATCACCGAGAACGAGTGGCCAACAGACTGTGGCGCCAGTGTTCATGCACGCAGCGTGCCCCCAGCCGGGACCAAGGTTATGGGCCGCTTGTTTTGTGGTAAACTTGCCAAATAGTCGAATTTGTTTGGACCGAGTATCTTGCATCGGCTCATTGTAGATGTACAAAGTACCTGTGTCCGGCTATACTATCCGGGTTACACCAAGTTTATATTACTAGAATATTGGCGCTAACATGTAAACTCTCAGCGAATATACTGTCATGGTGTCCTTACGCGTACGAAGGGAGCAGACTGCAGGTATAATATTGTCACACGGTCATGACGTGAATAAAGGAAGCAGACTCCAGGTCGAAGAAGAAACTGTTTATTCGGGCCAAACTTGTGGCCACGCAAAAGGAAAGTATAAGACACTGGCACTGATAGCGGTGAACAGAGCGTCGGCCGTCAATCAACTGACAAGCGGTGAATCGTGTCGGCATTTGTACACTTGCCATCGAATATTCTAGCGTTATCGCTAGCGGTGACGTATGTTCCAGAATAATCTGTAATGTTCACAAAATGGGCGTGGGCGTAATCTTAACAAAGTGATCTACTGCCATCCCGAAGTTTCTCGAACAGTGTAGGCGTGGTTTGAGCTGAGAATTATCGGTGGTGAAACGATGCG
Source organism: Rhipicephalus annulatus (assembly GCA_013436015.1). NCBI lineage: Eukaryota > Metazoa > Arthropoda > Arachnida > Ixodida > Ixodidae > Rhipicephalus > Rhipicephalus annulatus. Next base: position 532,547 of record WOVY01016023.1, on the reverse strand, counting down.
GCAACAAAACTTTAGGACGGAACATGGAAATATTAAACTGTTGATTTAGGCCCAACTTGTGGCCACATAAAAAGAAAGTTAGATTACAGCAAGAAACTGACACTGATAGCAGTGAGCAGAGCGTCGGTCGTCGATCAACTGACGAGCGGTGAAGCACATCAGCATTTATACTTGTGGTGTCGAACTTTCTAGCATTATCGCAAGGGGCCGCGTAGGTTTCGGAATAATCTGTAGTGGCCACGAAGTGGGCGGAATTTTAAAACGATATACTCTAATCGTGAACCTTCTAGAACAACGAGGTGCAGTTATGATTGAGCATTCCAGACAGGCCTTGTGGTCGAAAACCGACTGAAACAGGAGTGTAAGTAAGAAACGCGCGTGGAAATATTGCTGCTTTGTCGGATGAAAGCTCCTTCACATTTCCTTCAGAGTAGCTCCTCGGTGTAGAGCAGATCCTGTTGCTACATTTGCGTCTTTACTACCTCGAATTTTTTTTTATTTTCGTCCTCTTGTTGAGCAGCCTCAGAATACAGGGAAATCCGGGCTCCGGCGGCTGCATTTTCGATGGAGGCGAAAATGCTATGGGCGGTGTACTCAGATTTGGGTGCACGTTAAAGAATCCCAGGTGGTCAAAATTTCTGGAGCCCTCCCCTATGGCGTCTCTCCTAATGATATTGTGGTGTTTGGACATTAAACCCTACATATCAATGAATCAACACAAGACATGGATGTTTAGGTGCCAGTGAGGCAAACTGGCTTATTTATTACTGCACAGCAAATTCCCGAGTTGGTGCAGCCTAGAATGGTAATGGCGAAATCATTGCTTTTTCTACAGATGACGCTGAAGTTTTCTTTAATTTATCAATGAATGACATTCCTGATAAACTTGGTCCACAAATAAATAATAGGTGTAGTCCTGATGGAAGTACTTATAGGGGAAGCTGATACACGTGCGCATTGAATCTAGGAGCAGATCACGAAGTATTAAGTATACGCCATCCTATAACTGGAAGCAGAATTCCAATTTACGCCCCGCCGCGGTGGTCTAGTGGCTAAGGTACTCGGCTGCTGACCCGCAGGTCGCGGGTTCGAATCCCGGCTGCGGCGGTTGCATTTCCGATGGAGGCGGAAATGTTGTAGGCCCGTGTGCTCAGATTTTGGTGCACGTTAAAGAACCCCAGGTGGTCAAAATTTCCGGAGCCCTCCACTACGGCGTCTCTCATAATCGTATGGTGGTTTTGGGACGTTAAACCCCACATATCAATCAATCATTCAATCAGTCGAATTCTAATTTACCATGGCACTTGCTGAAAGACATTTTCAATAGATAATTTTGCAGCGCACGACGTACTGAAACATGAACTCGAAACAAGAAAATCGAGCCATCAGATTCTTTCTTTTTATACCAGGACTTTTCGTCATCTCTGACGAAGTGGCTGCTGCACTAAATGATGTCCGTCCTGTTGTCGCCCTGGAGACAAGCATCGTAACCCATGGAATGCCTTACCCTGAAAATATCAGGTAGGTGGTCTTCAATTTACGGCTGTATGCTGTGAAAACTAGCCTGAACATTGCAGAGTGTACATATTTACAACATTACCACCCACGGTGACCTGGGGGCTGAGGCACTCGGCTGCTGACCCGAAATTCGCGAGATGGAATCCTAGCCGTGGCGGCCGCATTTTCAACGGAGGTGAAATTGCTTGGTGCACTGGGCTGATTTAGGCGCACGTTAAATTTTTCCCAGGTGGTTTAAATCACCGGAGCCCTCAACTACGGCATCTCTTATAATGATGTAGTGGTTCTGGGACGCTTTACCCCAACAATTAATACAACCAAACACAAAACTGACGAAATCGTCTTGTACTACAGGAGGACCAAAACGTGTGCAATGGCACAAAATATACCGCCGACAGAACAGCCCGCAAAACCTTTAATGAGTAATATAAAAGAAAAAAAAACGCCAGGCCTACGCGGAGCGCGCAATACAGTCACAGCGAAAGCTGGAAGATCGGCCATTCAGAGCGTTTTCTAAACACTCTTTGGGTAACCGCTACAAGCAAACTTGCTTGGTACCAACTATGCCATAAACAATAATTTTTGTGTAGTAGGCCAGCCTTCACCTTAATATCCTTCGTCATTCTTCGGAGAAGCGTGCTAGCGCTACACACTAGAAGTGAATTCAGTGCAATGTTTTCTACCGTGATGATGAAGACTCATACCTGAAGTGGGTATGTGCCACAGTTCATAGGTGGTGAACAAGTTTTCTAATGGGTTCGGGTGCTGGACGACCCCCTCGTTACGTAATTCGCATTGTGTGACGCGTTGCGTTTCCTTTGATGTTCTAAAATGCTTTATTACTCAAAATAACGTTATTCTGTTCCAGCAGTCAAGCCTGCCTAAGGCAAAATTGCATTAGAATTCACGCACTGGTGTGGCTCTGCGGTGGAATGCTGGGCTGGCACGCAGGAGACTCGAGTTAAAATTCCACTATGCCCTTGGTGTTTTATTTACAAAGTATTTTTTTTTATTTCTTGCGATATTGGTTACGCCCCCCAGTGGCAGCGGCGGCGGACAACTACGGCGCCGTACGTGACCCGTGTTCGGATCTGATTACAGCTTTCACTGTAAAAAAAAGAGGAGGGGAAGTGGCGTAGGGCACCCGTACTCAGTGGCGAGGGAGCACTGTATAATTGTGTCCTAAATACTGAATGTTAAAAAGACATCATAATATAGTATAGGCAGGGGTGCAGTGTACTTCTGAAGATGTCGAGCTATGTTGTTTTGCACCCACGGGCTGACATCTTTATGTGGCATAGTTACCATGTGGCATAACTACCACAAATACGAGCATCTGTTGTCGCATGCGGTGCTTTCACAATTTCCGCCGTCTGCTTGTTTGCCTACTTCTTTGTGTGCCTGCCTGTCGGTCTGCCTGCCTACACAAGAAAATTTCAGGGTGAAATAAATGCTGGAAACGACGAGAAAACGTTGGAAAGGTGATATTGCTGAGAGCAATGTTCCGGCAAGTGCATTGTAGAACGGAGCAACTGCCCTGCTAGCCCCGTGACTTGAATGGCGTTAAAAAAAACATCTGTTTTTCTAATAAAGATCGAGTCTCTCGTTTTGCGGACTAGAACAGAGTATGTGCGTAGAAAGGGAAGTGGAGGCAAGAAAAAGTAAGGGTTCAAATAACAAATTAAAGAAAGCTAAGAAGACAGTACTTGGGTTGTTTAGCGTTTTTTTCCCCTTCGATGCGTTAGGAAAGGGAAGTATTTTGCACTGCAGTGAAAAATTTTTGTAAGCTGACAAAATAACGCCACTGTATTTTGACAAAGCACATTCCTATATATCATGCTTGAGCAGCCACTTAATATGGTGACATATAAACCTTAGTCTTGTATGTGGATGTATTATCACACTCATCATACCTTGCATTTGTACGGGATCACTCATCCACTAGCAGCGCAAGTGTTGAATCAATTAACGGCTGCTGGGTTCATAAATATTACTGAACATTGTCTTTAGGGACTCTAAATATTGTCGTTAGGGGCATATCTTTTTTTTGCGCGTGATAACAGTGTCGAAGAAAAAATCGCCGGGCTTACAATCAGAGAAATCCTGAAGAGCGGCCTTCCAGAATCTTTTCTAAACACTCTTTGGGTAATTGCTGGAAGCATACCTGCTGGGCACCCCCTACGGCGCAGTCATAATTTCTGTCTAGTATGCCGGCATTCAATATACTAGCCTTTGTCATTCTTCGGAGAAGCGTGGTTTGCGCTAAACACTTGCAACGAATTTCGTGCGTATTTTCTGTTGCATTCAGTGACTTGCGACGATGAAGAACTACGCCTGAAGTGAGTATGTGCCATAGTTATAGGCAATGAACAGGCCTCAAACTCCAAACCTGAATTATTACTTACATAAAGTTGAACTCGCGGTCTCTCCGTTATGTCTCATTGCAAGGAAGTCTATAAAACAATAGAATCTTTATTTTTATTCTGTCACCAATATTCTTATCAGAGCAAAGTATACTCGTCAATCTAATTGAAAAGCTATAGGTCTGCAAATAAAAGTGGCAGTAATTTTATATTTTGGTGGAACTGCATTAGATTTTAGCCACATGGAGGTTTGCTCTATTGTGTGGGCGTACATAATCGAAAGAAAAGATTATTTGTTAGCTCTTTATGATTATTATTTATGACTCAAACACTGTCTGATTGCCTGACCGCTAGCTTAAGTAACACTTCCATACATTATTTACGATTTTTCTAGTCTTTTATTAAAATAATTGGATGCTTTAAACACATAACAAACTAACTTAAAGAACCTGCCATCCAGTTCTTTGCCGATCCCCCTTTGTTGGCGAGTGCCAGCAATTGAGAAGATCATTGAATTCGTAATGTGTCGGAGCATTGCACGACCCACTCGTTATACGATTCACATTGTGTGACGCGTGGTTGTTCTTTTGCTGCTCTAAAACGCTTTATTACTCATATCAACGCGATTCCTATCCAGACATCAAGCCTGCCGAAGGCGAGTTCGGAAACGAGTTCCAAGCACTGACATTGCTCAGTGGTTGAATACTGGGCTGGGACGTTACAGAGCCAGGTTGGAATGCCACTGTGTCCTTAGTGCCTTTTTTATCTACCCAGTTTTTAGGGGCGAAGCTCCTTATGGCGTCACCTGATCGTCCGATTAGCGTTTGTACCCACTGCTTGTTGGGTCTTCAATCCGGCCATGGATGGCGCTCCTTGTACTATAGAATGATCTATAAAGAAAAGGGGGACAAAGCCGATATAAACAATTATCTTGCTATAACAGAAGGCTGGTGTCGGAATCGTATCATCCTCTGTAGATTGGTCTTTCTCAATTCGATTACCCGACTTTACACCTATTAACCAAACTGAACTACAGCCAATAGTCCTAGCACTGCGTAAAGTGCCGCAAGATCTATCAGCGGTGATTGTTCTAACAGACTGTCTCTCGGTCTTTACTGCCTTAAGCTCACCAACTTTTTCGCGTACCTGTGTTCGGTACCTGGATTCGGTACCTGGGCTCAGCGCTGCCATGCTAAAGTGATTGGTAGTTTGTTGGGGACCGTTCCGTAAGTTTTTGGCAAGTAGGAAGGCACGTTTTTCTGTTTTTTTTTCGTGGTTGTTACACATTTGTCGATTATCAATATGAATAGGCTTGTCTCATACCTTGTTTGCTTTGATGCACAGATGCCTTTGGTTGTCCACGTGACTGGGGCAAATGCTTGATATTTGTGCGTGTATCTTTCAATAAAGTTAAGTTGCGAGTTCAGCGCAGTGTCGTCTTTTCCTCTGTCCTTGTCTATACTTTTGCGCTGTTTTTACTTCCCAAATATAAACCACCAACTAGCCCAGCTTTCACTACTATTATAACAGCGACATCAGTAGTTCACAGGCTGATGATGTAGATAGGAAAGACTACAGACATGGGTGAAGAATAAGGGGGTGCTGGGAGGAGTACAAAATGGGTTCTGTGAACGAAGGAGGTTGGAAGACAATCTGTTTTTATTGATTCAGTGCATTGAAATAGCGGAAAAAGAACTCAGGCCCCTGTGACTGTCATTTATAGATATCAAGGGAGCTTACGATAGGGTCATTCAAGAAGACTTGTCAGGAATACTGGACACACTTGATGTGGAAGATCGCATAACTTATCTTCTAAAGGGAAGATATAAAAGTGACAAGGTAGTTATCAAAGGGTATCTGAACCTATAGAGATATAAACGCGGGCTTCGACGAAGATGTCTCTTGTCACCTCGGTAATTTATGCTGAATCTCCAGGGACTGGAAACAAAGTTAGAGGAGAGTCGACTCGGCTCCAGCCTCTCTTTTGCCAAGCAAGGAAAACACATTGAACGGTCATTACCAGCATTGATGTATGCAGAAGATATAGTATTAACAGCCGACAACAAGGAAGACGTGCAGGGATTGATAGACATTTGTGGTAATCAGGAAGATAGGTTAAACTTGAAGTTCAGCAGAGAAGAATCAGCAATCACTTATGATTTTCAGTCATAAGAAAGGCAGTGAGCATAGGATACAGGAAGTCATGCTAGAAATAGTAGTCACGCTAGAAATATTTGGGCGTATGGATGAATATTCGGGCGGAGTATCTAAGGGAGCACGAAAGAAACGCAATGACTAAGGGCACCAGGAATGCAGCTGTAATGAAAAATAGGGCACTGTGCAGCTACAACAGGTATGACATTGTGAGTGGGATTTGGAAAGGTGCCATGATCCCGGGTTTGACATTCGGTAATGTGGTCTTGTGCATGAAATCAGAAGTTAAAGTAAGATTGGAAATAAAACAACGTGGCCTAGGTAGACTTGCTTTGGGAGCACTCGGGAATACACCAAATCAGGGAGTACATGGTGACATAGAATGGCCATTGTTTGAGTGCAGGGAAACTTGCAGCAAGATAGAATTTGAGGAGTGATTGAGAAAAATGGGAGAGGAACATTGGGCTAGGAAAGTTTTCAGCTGCTTGTACATGAAGAACGTTGATACTAAATGGAGGAAGCGAACTGGAAAACTGTCAAACAAGCATTTCGACAGCAGCAGAATACCAAGCCAAAAGGAAACATCGGTTAAGGAGGTGAATGAAACAGAGAGGCACACGTGGAAGATGGGAATGCCTACGAAATTATCACTGGAGACCTACCGAACTTTTAAGCGAGAAATTGCAAGGGAAAAGATCTACGATAATTGTCGGTTTAGTTTTCTGCTCTTCGAAGATGGAACGGGAGTAATGCGGACCGAGACGTACCGAGCAAAATACGAAGGCATAGACATGGTATGTAGTGCGTGTGGAGAGGAGGAGGAAAAGGCTGAACATTTGATAATGTTCTGTAAAATGCTCCACCCTATAGTCGGAAATAATGGCGCTGAATTTTTTAAAGCATTAAGGTTTAGGGACAGTGAAGGCAAAATAGACTTTAAACAGGTAGAAATAACCAGGAGGAGGCTGATTAGTGGCTACTATCGAGGAGCGAGTGAAATTCAAACCTTAAACACAGTGATAGCGAGTACTTAAATTTATGGCTAGGTGGCGCGAGCCACAACCCAATCTAAAGGGCACATCCGGATCCGTCCGTCCGTCCGTCCGTCCGTCCGTCCGTCCATCCATCCATCCATCCATCCATTAGTCAATCAATAGTTAATTATATAATTAACTGTTTGTAATTAATAAATAATTATTATTTATTCATTCGTCCATCCAACGAATGCATATACACTGAAAAAATGTCAAATCATCCCACACTTGAGGGCATTCTCTAACAAAAGGTAATAATAAAATGGGAAGGAGAGACACGTACGGAAGGAGAGAGATGATCGCATCTCTGCGATCGCATGTTCTTCAATGGTTCCGTGCGCCAGGGGGTGTTCTATAGTACAATAAAAGCACCGTTTCAGACCGCGTGCTTTCAGAGAGTCGGCGGATGGCCAAGGCTGCCGAGCGGCGTGTGCGCAGGGCGCAAAAGCTTGCGTTCGAAGAAGCGACCTCGCCGTGCAGGAGCGGGAGGCCGAAGCTAGTCGTGACTGTGTGCGGCGTCGTCGAGAGGACCCTGCAATACGAGCGCGGGTGGCCGAATCGGCGCGGAAGTGGCGTGCTGACCCAGCTTCGCCCCACTCTCCATCATTCACCACTTGTACATGCTGTCATTTTTGGGGGCGAAGCGCCTTAAGGCATGGCTTGTGTGTCCCGTTTTGGTGGCACATACCCGAGAGAGTGGTCCTTAGAATGTCCGCTGTATGGCGGTACTTGACTATGATGAATACACGATGAAAAGATGCGAGATAGCGGTACTTGGAGCGTTCACTAGATGGACGGACGGACGGATGGACGTACCCGGGAGAGTGGTCCTTAGAATTTACGCTGGATTGCGGTACTTGTATATGATGAATAGTGTTACTCGTTATGCTATTTTTAGGTAGCAGAGTTGCGCATAGGTCCACCATCTCTCCGGCTGAGACGCAGCGACTTTTGTTTCGAAGAAAAAAAAAACGCAAATAAATATTGGTAAACAGTATTACTGGTGCTATATATTGTTCGATGGCAGTCAACATAAGAGGATATGTTTGTTTTAAACAGCAAACAAGAAAGCCCTGACTTAAGTTTTTGAGAAGCGAGCACACAATTCGCAACAACTTAAGTTCCGCAAATCACTCGTTCAACGTAGTTTTCGCCTGTTTTAAAAGATTAAGCAGGTGGCTTGGTAGAACAATCGCTAGAACTATCCCTCCGTGTTCTACAAATAACGCAAGCAAACGAGAGTTTCCGGCACATATATATATATATATATATATATATATATATATATATATATATATATATATATATATATATATATATATATATATATATATATATTCAGCAGGAAGTTCAAGGGGTCTGGTACGTATAAAGAACACAAACGAGTACACGTACGAAAGAGCAATACTTTATGCCTAAAAAAAAAAAAAAAAAAAAAAAAAGTATTGCTCTTTCGTACGTGTACTCGTTTGTGTTCTTTATATATATATATATATATATATATATATATATATATATACCTTGCTGTGGCATGCTGTCATCACGGCAACTACGCTGCACTGAATCATGGCACTGCGCCACACAATCACCACTAACACTGACGTTCATTGAAGAGGGACCACAGAATCACTGCACCAATGAAGTAGTACATCCGCATTCAGCGGGATCGGCTCGTCGGACTGTGGGCAGTGGTGGTGACGGCACCAGTGGCGCAGCGGTCGCAAGCAACCATGCGGCCGTAAAATTGGCTTTCCCTAAAACAAATGTTTAATGCGCACGGGACCACACTTGGCGAATGGGGGCGCGAGCAGCGATTATTATCAGTTGCACAACTCTGCTACCTAAATGTAGCATATACAGTAACCCTAATGTTAAATGCATGATGAAAAGATGTGAGATGGCGATACTTGAGCGTTCACTAGATAGACGTACATATAGATGGATGGACGGGCAGATGGACGCACAGAGGCGTGGACGGAAGGATGGGCAGACGTAGGACGGCTGCACGAACAGACGCACGGAGAGATGAATGAACGAATGCATGGACGGACGGGTGGACACACTGATTGTCACACGGACGGACGGACGCACGGATGGAAGCAAGAATTAATGAACGGACGGAAGCACGGATGGACTGACGAACGCTTCGCCCCATAAATCACTCACTCTGTGGATAAGCTGTTAATTTTTTCTTATTTTTTGGGATACTGGTTATGGACACCGGCGTTGGCTGCAGCAGTGCCGGGCAACTACCGCGTTGCACGTGACTCGCGTTGTGATTTCATAAGAGATTTCGCTTTGAAATGAACGGTGGGCACAGCTTAAACATCGTGTCATGCACAGTAATCTAACTTCATTTCCACAGAAAAACAGGTTCCAATGAAGTGCTCAGAACCCACGAATTAACCACGACATAATTATTCTTAGCGCGAAATTAAGTAAGAAAAATCACAGTATATCCACAGAAAGAATTGTGATGAGTGGGGCGAAGCGTCCATCAATTTGTCCGTGCTTCCGTGCGTGCGTCTACGTGCGTCCTTTCGTATATCCGTGCGTCCATCTGTTCATCTAATGAACACTTCAAGTACTGCCATCTCGCTTCTTTTTATTATATATTCATCATTAACAAGCACCGCCATCCAGTGGACAATCCAAAGAATAAACGAGAGTGTGTACCACATTTTTGCTGTCAGCGCTTTGTCAACACCAAGAGCGTGATAAAGATGCCGTGCTACGTTTTTAGTAGGATCTGGATATGCAGATTTGTGCCCGAGGGCGGGTATGTGCTACAGGTTACGCTCTACTACAATGGAAAACGTACAAGCCATGCCATAACAAGCTTCGTCCCTAAAAACTGAATACATAGTTGATCCCTGCATCATGATCCTCAATCAGCCTTACTATGTTCATTACAAGACAAAGCTTGCGCTTATGTTCCGCCTGTAAGGTCTGGCGTCGCGGGGCTGACGCGGAGATAAAAACAAGAATAGCGACCATAGCCAAGCTAAGCATGTTTAAGCCTGTGGGCGTCGTGCAGTTTTTTTATATGTATAGATGATATGAGTGACACTAATGGATGGATGGATGGATGGATGGATGGATGGATGGATGGATGGATGGATGGATGGATGGATGGATGGATGGATGGATGGATGGATGGATGGGTGGATGGATGGATGGGTGGGTGGGTGGGTGGATGGATGGATGGATGGATGGGTGGGTGGATGGGTGGGTGGATGGATGGATGGGTGGGTGGGTGGATGGGTGGGTGGATGGATGGGTGGGTGGATGGGTGGATGGATGGGTGGGTGGGTGGATGGATGGGTGGGTGGGTGGATGGATGGATGGATGGATGGATGGATGGATGGATGGATGCTTAATGAACCAAAACAAGATTTTTTTTCCCTTAAATAGTGAGGTTGAGGATTCGTACTTCGCAGTTCAATTTTTACTCGTGCCTTGACTTTAGCCACCAATCAAATAACCTCCTTCTAGTTACTTCTACCTGCTTAAAGTCTATTTGCCCTCACTGTTCCTAAACCCCAGTGCTTTGAAAAACTCTGCGCCATCAACCTGAACTACAGGGTGAAGCCCTTTACTGAACATTATCAAGTGTTCGGAAGTTTCTTCTTCCTCCCCACACGCACTGCATGCCGTTTCTACCCCTTTGTATTTGGCCCGATATGTCATTCCGTGACAGACATACGTCGCCTAAGTCTACGTGTACCCCGGCGTAAAACTGCTTCTTGTTGGAAAAAAAAGACGCCAGGAAGCGCTGGCTCTCCCCGCAGGGCATCTGCGTGAGCAGGCGTTTGGGGCATAGCGACATCACGGACCCGAGCTAACGTGGCTGGTTTCGACTCCCTGCCTCGCGTAGCGGTGCGTGGCTGAGCTTGCCCGGAGAAAATGGGTTCCTGGGGGTTAAGCCGATACCAGGTGATTGTATCTTTAAAAGAGTGCTGACATCAAACTACTTGTGCCAAGATTTCGGCGTCAACGAGTAGCTGTCGACCTCTTAGTAGCGATTAGCGACCTGAAACACATCTCAGGTACGAATTATTATTCGTAATATTGAATAATATATCCGCTCTCGAACGTGGTTCAAAATGGGTCGAAAGCCAAATTGTAGTGCTGTCAGCGCTACCTCTCGGCCACGTCGAGGCTGCTGCACCACTGATTCTGCTTTTACAAAAAACGGTGACGTCACGCATACTGGAATTTTCATCTGCTAAGAGCGCACGTGCAGTCAGTCCAGCTCTTTAACAACGAATTAAAATAACTTCCATGCGACAGATGCCATTCAAATTTGGCCAAGAAGAACTATGCATACCATGCAATCAAATGATGGGCACATCTTGATGTTGAAATTTGATGTCAGTGCTTCTTTAAGGTCTCTTGCGGAGGCAACACTCCACTTTGGCCTCTGTTTCACGTAGACGGCCCCCTTCGGCGGACCTTCTCGGGGAGATTCCCACTCACCTTATCCTTTCTCTTTGTTCTTACATCTTCGTGTTTTTTCTGCACATTGAATTTATCCCGTCTTTTTCTCTTCTTCATTTACTTCTGTTTTTTATGGTGGCTCTGGGTTAACCCCGTGTGGCTATCCTTTCTAGGGTAAATCAAATTGGGTTATAGCAATGGCGTACTGCTGGCGTAGTGCAGACTTTTCTACATGTACATGTAGAAACCATGTAGAAAAATTCATGTAGAAAAGTCATGTAGACTTTTCTACATGGAGCTACCAAACGACCGCCAGCACATCATGAAGGACCCAATACACTCCAATGTAGCGTTGACGAGCACGCACTGTGGGCACAGCGAAGCTACGTTAGCAAAACGCGAGCACTCTACAGTCTGATGCCAGGCGTGACCAGCGTCCGTTGGCTTGGCCCCATGCTAATTGGCGCGAAATGTGGCATGCTGCATTTCGTGCCAATGCCATAGAGTAACATTACTCCATACCGATGCGTTAATTAGACAACACTGTGTATCCCCGTTTTCGTAACGATGAGACGCCGGGGACGCTGAAACGCGCTTGCGTCAAAGCAACGCAGCACAGCACGCCTGCGAGTATAATGCAGTACCAGCACCTGGCTTGGCAACGCATGTGTGACGCGATAAAATTAACGCCGGTGAGCACGCCCACCACGTCACGTCAAAATGCATCGGTACCTTGATGGTGGCATGTAGTCATGTTCTCATATGACATGCATCTCACATGACACGTATCTTACTATTGTTGCCTTCGTCATCCATTGGCGTCACGTAATACCAAACTTGACATATGTGAAGCTAGTGGAACGGTTGCGAGCGCATAAGTGATGCATGTATTTGTGTTCTTACATGACACGCATGTCGTGATTATCATGTTCGGATGTGTCATTTACCTATGTCATTCGTTCGCGTCGCATAATACCGAGTTTTTTACATTTAAAGCTAGCGAAACAGCCACGAGCGCATCATAAGCGTAGCATGTAGTCATGTCGTTACATGACACAAACTTCATAATTACCTTGTTTGTACCAGTATCATACCTTCATCATTCATTCAGGTCCCATAATACCAAATTTGGTATAAGTGAAGCTAACAAAACGGCCGCCAGCGCATCATGAGCGTGGCATATAATCATGTTGTTACATGACACTTATCTCGTGATTACCATGTTCGCACCAGTTAGACAGCTGCGTCATCCATTCACTTACCGTAATACCAAATTTGGCATATGTGACGCTAGCAAAAAGGCCGTGAGCGCATTATGAACGTAGCATGTAGTCATGTTGTTATATGACACGCATGTCATGATTTTCAGGTTAGGGTCTGTCGCTTGTGTTCGCCATGCAATCATGTCATACCATACCAGTTTTGCAGCATGCCATGTGAACAAAACCACCGCAAGAGCTGCAGGACAGTAAAATGTAAATTTGACATTCATGACATATATGTCACAATTCTCATGTTATGAGTAGTCAAATACGTTCTTCATACAGATAGTCATGTTGTGGCATATCAAGTTTGGTATTGATACCATTATCGAAACGGCCAGGAGAGCTAACAGTCGTAGGCGGATAGATAGATAGATAGATAGATAGATAGATAGATAGATAGATAGAGAGATAGATAGATAGGTAGATAGATGCGCTCAAAGTCGCCGAAGTTTGCTAAGAAATGCTTTGCATTTAAAACGTTCACAATTTCATTGTTGGGAGAATCAACTTCCAATAAGGGCATCAATCGATCTACTTTAAAGAGAGACCACTAGGTACTTTTTTTATGCTACGTCCCTCTTCTATCGACGTTCATTTCACGTTGTCCCACCGAGGTGGTCTAGTGGCTAAGGTACTCGGCTGTTGACCCGCAGGTCGCGGGATCGAACCGCGGCTGCGGCGGCTGCATTTTCGATGGAGGCGAAAATGCTGTAGCCCCGTGTACTCAAATTTCAGTGCACGTTAAGGAACCCCATGTGGTCGAAATTTCCGGAGCCCTCCACTACGGCGTCTCTCGTGATCACATGGTGGTTGTGGGATGTTAAACTCCAACTAATAATCAATCAATTGTTCCATGTTCGGCATTTTTTTCGTTTCTGCTACGTCTACTCGCCACCCATCATCTAAGACGCTAGGCACAGCTGCTGCCTCTTCTTTTTCTATTACCCCCCCCCCCCCCCCCGAAGCATCTTCAGAAGTGCTTTCCTAGTTAGCGCCCGGTGTCTGTGGTGGTGTTCTTTTGTCTCCCGTGCCTACCGCTGCCAACTTTCACAACCCTCCTTGCGTCATGGTAACTATGACCAATTCTTTGTGCTTTTGGAACTGTCTCGTTCCGTTGTATTTCAACGCCAAGGACCTCCCACATCTGAAGCAGATAATTCTTTCTTGAACTCTCTGTAATTATCTTTACTTTTCATGAATGCATCCGGCTTTTTCCTTCAATATTCATGCCCATCTGTGAACAGCTATTTGTCTCTAGGCTACCTTTATAAGCCGCGTTAGCTTCCTCCCTGCGCTTTTCATCGGCGTCCCCTTCGCTAACTGTTTCCTTTCTGAAACTGTATTCAACATGTAACTCTTTTTCGTTGTGTTTATTGTCCGAAACACTTTTACCATTTACACAAATCCTGTGCATCCTACGAAGTGGTCGAAATTTCCGGAGCCCTCCACTACGCCGTCTCTCATAATCATATGGTGGTTTTGGGACGTTAAAGCCGACATAACAGTCAATTTTGTGCTTACTACACATTTTATTAACTGAGGCGCTGACGTTAAAGTTGGGCACATTAACCTTGCTCGATAAAATATCTGTGGGTCTTTCCTCCCTCTTTACACACCCTTTGGCTTGTACCTATCTCAGTTCGCGTTCTAAACTTTGCTCTTGTCTAGCACAGATTGCCTGCAGTTCAGCGCGCTTTGACTCAAGTTTGGCATTCTGCTCTCGAACAACCGTAATACTATGTCCCAATTCATCACTGCAACAACCGATAATTACTGATTGGGCCGGAATTCAATCCTGCAGCTTGCCAATTGTCACGGATCACCGGGACTGCTGCCGAGGGCGTTGAATTGAGACATGACACTTAACAACGCACCACATTCAATGAACACCAGCACGACACACCCTCTATATACAACAAATGCACAAATCCGAGAGTAATAAGTCCTATAGTGAAAATCCAAAGTAATTATTTCACAGACTAAACTATTCTAAACATAGTGAGCCCTCTCTACCCGCCTAATTATGCTCATGACTCGGACCTATCTTACTTGACTAAGCCGATTCGCGGCTCGTCAATGTGCGGGATTGATCATGTCCTCGTCGAAGATCTCAATGCTTTCGACGAAAGTCGTCGTCCTTGCCGATGCCCATGTGGTCGCCCGTTGTCGTCGTCGCCTGATGTCGATGACATGGCGATCTCTCGGTGGTTGGGCCTAACGGCTGCTGGCGATACCCGGTGCTCAACGCTGACGTGGTTACCCGGGGACTGACTTCGGAGGCTTGCTTCAAAGATTGCTTGTGTCAGGAGCGTTGGCTGCATCCCAAGTAGTCTCCCTCGAACCTTGTTGAGGTCTCCGTCTTCTTCTCGGGACGACCGTGTCACATATTGCCAAGTCACAGTCCGGCCGCTCCCGCCACCAGTGCGTTTGATGGCGATGCGTCTTTCTCTCGCGAAGCCCACGTCGATCATGCCAGCTCGTTGTTGTTGTTCTTGTTCTCCTATTGTTAGTGGCCCATTACCCACTGTGGGGGATTGGTTAAGAATTGAGTGGTTTTAATAGTTACTGTTCAGATTTAGAATGATGGATCGCTTCTCGCGCGCCGATCGCCGCTGGGGTCACGCGCCTCGGGCCTTGCTGTACGATGCGCGCACTCGCGCCCTTACCAATATTCCATCACCGTCCTCATCTTTTTCTTTGAAGGGCTCCTACTCATTATATGCAGCACCCCCTTTTTTTCCCGAAAACATGAAAACCTTTCCAAAATACCATGCCCTTCATTGTGAACAACCCTCGACCAAAGCCAGAGCAATCTCACCTTTCCTTGCGGCGAAATGCCTAAAAGACACAATTGGAACTGGTTATAAAACTAGAAACATGGCAAGCAGTGATATTCTTCTTGAATCAAAAGACAAGGAACAGTTTAACAAACTTTCGTACCTCGTACCTTTTGGCAATATCCCCCAATCAGTGAGTGCACATCGCACCATGAACACTGTGAAGGACGCAGTATCTCGCCCCGACACGGTGGTCTGATGGCTAAGGTACTCGGCTGCTGACCCGCAGGTCGCGGGATCAAATCGCGGTTGTGGCGGCTGCATTTTCGATGAAGGCGGAAATTTTGTAGGCCCGTGTACTCAGATTTGGGTGCACGTTAAAGAACCACAGGTGGTCGAAATTTCCGGAGCCCTCCACTACAGCGTCTCTCATAATCATATAGTGGTTTTGGGACGTTAAACCCCACAAATCCCCCGCAGGGGCGCCTGCGCAAGTAGGCGTTTGGTGTGTAGCGACACCACGGACCCGAGCTAACGGGGGAGTTTCGGCTCCCTCCCACGCCTAGCCGTGCGTGGCTTTGCCGTGCCCGGGGAAAAGGGGATCCTGGGGGTTGAGCCGACGCTGGGTGATTGGACCGTTAAGGCCCCCCGGCAGAGGCAACACACTCCTTTGGCCCCGGCTTCACGTAGACGGCACCCCTGGGCTGACCCACCCAGGGGAAATCGGCAGTCGCCTTTTCCTGTCTCACTCTCCCTACATCTTCGTCTTTATCTCTTACTATTTATCTGTCCTGTCTTCTACTCTCTTCCGTTGACTTCCGTGTTTCCTGGCGGCAAGGGTTAACCCTGTGTGGCTATCCTACCTTGGATACACCATATTCGGTTATAGCGGTGGTGTACAGCTGGCGTCTGCAGGTCCTGTGCTTAGAGACACTGCAGCGTCCCCTTGTTGGACTCCATGGTGGGTGGCTGGCGCCACTGCCGAAAATAAACCTTTTCTTATGGCTTGTTCCTTCCCCCCACTCCCTGATCGCCCTCCAAAAAGAGGGCGCACCGATGAAGTATTCCAGTTTTTTGGTCACCAAAGAGTATCCTTTCCACGATTCCACGTTATCCACGCTGACACACCCGGCAAAGCAGTGAGAACAATTTCACCTTTTCTTGTTTCGAAGTCTTTGACTGAAATCTTTGGCCCAGGATATAAAGCATCGAGAATGGCAAGTGGTGACCTCCTGTTGGAGCTCCGCGATCAGAAACAGTATGAAAAATTGTCTAATCTAGTGAAATTTGGAGATAAAAAATTAATAGTAACCCCACACCGAACCATGAACACCACCCGTGGCGTTGTCTCAGATGATGACCTGTTAGGGCTGACGGAGGCTGAACTCCTGGAGGGTTTCAGCGAACAGAATGTCATCAACGTGAAACGAATAAGGATGAGACGTGATGGCAAAGAACTCCAGACTAAGCACCTTATACTTACGTTTAATTCAAGTATACTGCCTGACTCTGTTGAGGCAGGGTACATCAAGCTTCGAGTGAGGCCATATATACCGAACCCTCTCAGATGTTTTAAATGCCAGCGGTTCGGCCACAGTTCTCAGAACTGCCGAGGCCGCCTAACTTGTGCGAAATGCAGTGCTGATGAACACACATCTGATGCTTGTGAAAACTCTCCTCACTGTGTGAACTGTAACGGGGAGCATGCCGCATACTCACGGTCATGCCCCAGCTGGAAAAAAGAAAAGGAAATTGTCACAATTAAAGTAAAACAAAACATTTCCTTTAAGGAGGCACGAAGGCAGGTGTCCTACCTACAAGAAACCAGCTTTGCCGAAGTGGCGCGTCAGGGGGCCGCGCCACGACGGCCTCCGGCAGCTGTCTGGCCCACGCGTAGCGAGCCGGCGGTTGACGCCATCCGCCCCCCTCGGCAGTTGCAGCCAGTGCTGCTCCGCCGTCGAAGAAGGACCCACCAACCTCCGGGCTGGGGGCCGCGAAGGCCTTGTCTTTAGAGGCGAGGCCCTCAAAACAACCGCAGCGCTCGCAAGAGCGCTTGTCCAGTGCCTCGCTAGAGGCAATGGACACAACTCCGAGCGTGAGGGCGCTGCAAGCGCCTAAGGATCGGCGCGACTCTGTCGACCGATCCAAAAAAGAAAAATCTCGTGTCACGGCCCCTGGAAAGGGTCCGTGAGCTAATTTTCTATCCTTGAGCACACAGCACAAAACACATCCAAAATGGACACGCAGATTTTACAGTGGAATGTGAGAGGACTTCTCCATAACCTCGATGATATTAGAGAACTCCTTAATAAACATACTCCAAAGGTGCTGTGTGTTCAGGAAACACATCTTAAGTCCACACAAACAAATTTTCTAAAGCAATATGCTATCTTCCGCAAAGACCGTGACGACGCTGCCGCCTCGTCGGGCGGTGTCGCTATAATAGTTGATAAAGGTGTTGCCTGTAAGCAATTAAACCTCCGAACTTCTCTTGAGGCAGTTGCTGTCCGAGCAGTGCTGTTCGGGAAGCTACTAACAATTACTTCTATTTACATTCCTCCGTGCTATCAACTTTCAAAGACAGAATTTCAAAGCTTCGTTGATGAACTTCCTCCGCCATATATAGTCGTTGGTGATCTAAATGCACATAATCCTTTATGGGGCGACTCCCGTTTGGATGCACGAGGACGCCTAATAGAACACTTTCTGTTTTCGTCAGGTGCATGTTTACTTAACAAAAAAGAATCAACATATTATAGCACTACGCACAACACATACTCTTCTATAGACCTGAGTATTGTCTCGAGTACACTAATTCCTTATCTGGAGTGGTCTGTTCTCAAGAACCCCTTTGGGAGTGACCACTTCCCGATAATGTTAAAGTTAACAAAAGAAGATACATGCTCGCCTGACTTTCCTCGCTGGAACACCAAGTCAGCCAACTGGGAACTGTTTCGAGAAATTACATTTTTAGACGGAGATGAGATTGCTGATTTTAATATAGACGATGCTGTAGCATTCCTAACAGGTTTTATTATTGACGCTGCAGTGAAATGTATCAAGCAAACCAACGGAATAACCAATAAACGTCGCATTCCATGGTGGAACGACGATTGTCGGAAAGCGCGCAATAGACAAAATAAAGCTTGGAGACTACTCCGAAATTACCCCAACAGCTGAAAACCTCAACAATTTCAAACAGGTTAAGTCCCAAGCCAGAAGAACGCGTCGTCTTGCAAAGAAAGAAAGTTGGAATAGGTACATCTCCGGTATAAACTCGTACACCGATGAAACGAAGGTTTGGAATAGGGTAAAGAAGTTAATGGGTCGGGAGTCACACCCCCTACCCTTGGTAAGTAGCCAAGGGGAGAGCCTGGAGGAGCAGGCAGACTGCCTAGGCGAACACTTTGAATGCGTCTCGAGTGCATCGCACTACACAGAAACGTTCTTAAGATTCAAAGAACGCGAAGAGCGGCAACCCCTTAATACTAAACGTCCCTCGAGGGAGGCTTACAACTGCCCATTTTCATTAGCCGAACTTAAGGCATCTCTTGCGTACTGCAACAACTCGGCGCCAGGTGGTGATCGTATAACGTACGAAATGATCGAGTATCTTCACCCAGAAGCACTAAAAACGCTCCTAACCCTCTTCAATACGATGTGGGAAGCTGGATATATTCCATTGTCATGGAAAGAAGCGATAGTCATCCCGGTACTTAAACAAGGCAAAGACCCATCCTTGGCCGCCAGCTACAGGCCAATAGCGTTAACAAGCTGTTTGTGCAAACTATATGAGAAAATGCTAAACCGGTGCTTAACCCCACTTCCTAGAAAGTAACAGTATACTAGACCCCCTTCAGTGTGGTTTCAGAGAGGGGAGGTCGACAACAGACCACCTTGTTCGCATAGAGACATACATCAGAGATGCATTTATTCATAGGCAGTTTGTACTTTCGGTATTCTTAGACCTGGAGAAAGCGTACGATACCACATGGCGATTCGGGATTCTACGCGATCTTGCCGCCATGGGCATCCATGGGAACATGCTCAACACAATTAAAAGTTATCTGTCTAACAGAACCTTTCGCGTAAAAGTGGGAAATGCTCTTTCTAGATCATTTACCCAAGAGACTGGTGTTCCGCAAGGGGGAGTGCTTAGTTGCACACTCTTTCTTGTAAAAATGAACTCCCTGCAGTCAGTCATTCCAAGTACGATGTTTTATTCGGTGTATGTTGATGATGTGCAGATGAGTTTCAAATCATGCAATATGTCTATCTGCGAACGACAAGTGCAGCTTGGAATGAATAAATTCTCTAAATGGGCGGATGAGAATGGTTTTAAAATAAACACCGAGAAAAGTACTTGCGTACTCTTCTCCAACAAACGAGGGGTAATGCCACTTCCAAATATTACGATCAAGGGAGACCAACTCTCTGTGAGAAGCGAGCATAAATTCCTAGGAACTACTTTAGATTCTAAGCTCACGTTTATTCCCCATATTAAACATGTAAAAATGAAATGTCTGAAAGCGATGAACCTCCTAAAGCTGCTATCACGTACAACATGGGGTAGTGATCGAAAGTGCCTCTTGAAGTTATACAAAAGCCTTGTCGGGTCGCGCCTTGATTATGCCTCTATAATTTATCATTCCGCAACGCCAAGTGCATTAAAAATCCTAGACCCCGTTCACCATTTGGGTATCCGACTTGCAACCGGTGCTTTCAGGACAAGCCCGATCCAGAGCCTCTATGTAGAGTCGAATCAGTGGTCACTTCACCTGCAGCGATCCTATAGCAGTTTCACATATTTTATAAAGGTGCGTGCAAACATCAAGCATCAATCTTATTCAACTATAAACGATATGACCGCTGCCACCCTCTTCCATAATCGACCCACAGTGAGAAAGCCGTTCTCCTTGCGTGTGAGAAACTTATGTGAGGAAATGGGTGTTCCGCTGCTGGAACTCTGTCCTACGCCCACAGCGATACTTTTACCGCCGTGGCAGTGGCAGCTTATACACTGTGACACCTCATTTGTTGAGATCACTAAACACGCACCAGAAGCACATATTAAAATGCATTTCCGAGAACTCCAGTCCAACTACTCATGCGTAGAGTTTTATACTGACGCTTCTAAGTCGCATGCAGGGGTGGCTTATCCAGCCGTCGGACCATCCTTCTCGGAATTCGGCGTGCTGCACCCGGAAACAAGTATATTTACGGCTGAGGGTTATGCACTATTGTCCGCTGTGAAGCATATACGGAAATCAAACATACAAAAATCAATTATATTCACAGACTCGTTAAGCGTCGTAAATGCATTAAGATCCCTTTTCAGATTCAGAAATGCGATAATAATTGAGCTATATTCTGTTCTGTGTACAGCGTATATGTCCAACCAGCATGTCACTATTTGCTGGGTACCTGGCCATAGAAGTATCGAGGGCAATGTGTTAGCTGACCAAATGGCCACGTCAATTATAATGCGCGCTATTAACCCCACCGCTACTGTCCCTGCAACAGATCTAAAACCCTTTCTACGAAAGAAACTGCGAAACCACTGGCAACGCTTGTGGGACACAGAAATAAATAATAAGCTTCATTTGATTAGGCCGCGGTTGGGTTACTGGTCCTCCGCTACAAGAACACGGCGAACTGATGTCCTATTCTGTCGCCTCAGAATAGGACACACTTATGGTACTCATAACTTTCTTTTGACTGGCGATGAGCCTCCTACTTGTGGTAGATGTGGTGAGAGGCTAACCGTCCTCCACGTCCTCCTGGAGTGTCCGGAAGCTGAAAGTG
This sequence comes from Rhipicephalus annulatus, assembly GCA_013436015.1. Taxonomy (NCBI): domain Eukaryota; kingdom Metazoa; phylum Arthropoda; class Arachnida; order Ixodida; family Ixodidae; genus Rhipicephalus; species Rhipicephalus annulatus. The sequence continues at coordinate 511,191 of WOVY01016023.1, read as the reverse complement.
AGAGAAAGAAATACTTTGGTTTAGCATACCGCTATCATCTACCCCTACATCCTACTATGTTCCTCGGCGAAGAGCCGCTTTTCGATGCAAAATCTGTTTTAAGCTTTTTAAAGGATGTAGTATTGGAAGAGTGAAACTTTGGGCTAGTTGGTATTGCATGATGAAAAACGTACAGCGCGAACACAAGACGGGAATACTAAAGAGGGGACACAGACAAGCGCTGCGTTGTTGCCGTACACATCGTCACACACAAAATTAGTCAAGCGAAGCATTGTTCAAACATGTCTTTCCAACGCATTAGATAAATCTTGTCACCACGTTGTCACTAGAAGTTTCTTGGCGCAGATTCGTCGGCTCGAAGCAGCAGGTTATCCACAAAAGCTGCTCACATCGGTAGCGGAAGTAATTTACAGAAAAAAGAAGAAAAGCTGCCAGGAAAATGTTCAGCAGGCAAGCATGGAAACCGGTCGAGGCAAGAAGATTTCGGTTATACCATACATGCATAATATTTCACATCGTCTCAGAAAAATAGGGCAACAGTGCGGCGTTCGAGTGGTTTTTTCAGCACCTCACAAATTGTCATATCTTTCGCGTGTCACCTGTCCTGTTAAAAAAAGGAAACACCAGTGCACTACCAAGCATCGTAATAAATTTCTAGAATGTTCACATAATGTCATTTATCGCATTCCACTTTCATGTGGGTGTTGTTATATAGGCCAAACTGGAAGGTGTCTAAATGACCGCCTCCGAGAGCACAAGAATAATGTGCGCAACGCCAAAGAAGGTTTTTTGGCCATTCATTGCAGTTCCTGCGGTTGCACACCCCTGTTTGAAGAAACAACAATCATCGGTAGACATCAGGACATGCGTACTCGTGAAATCATTGAAGCCGCTCATATCGCAAAAGAAGGGTCGCTATGCATCAGCATGGCTTCCATCGGGTTATCGGCCAAAGAATTATCTTTTTTAGAAGAGCGCGTGTAACAATAACATGGAAGTATCCTTGTCATGCTGTAATTTCTTCAGTTTTCTTGTTTCTGTTATTTTTTTTTCCGTATATATTTCGCTTCTGTGTTAATAAAAATTCAGTTGCTAGCAGCGCTTGTCTGTGTCCCCTCTTTAGTATTCCCGTCTTGTGTTCACGCTGTACGTTTTTCATCATGTAGTATTGAATGTTTTTAGCCCAACATTGAATGTTTTAGCCAAACAGGTTCATAGCGCATCCTCTGTTCAGAGGATACCGCTGTGATAGCAGCCTTTATTGAGCCCAGGCCTCCATGCTCTTGTTTTAAGGGTTCTGTCGAGGCACTGGTGCTCCATCCCAAGTTTTTATTTCACATACATATCACTTTTAAACCATTTTAAGTCTCCATAGCACACATCAATTGTCATTGCCATAATCTTACTATATATATATATTTTTACGCACCTACAGCGACTGTTTTTTAGGCCCATTTACAGCCACATCATATCTCTTTTATCTACACTGCACATCGTACAATTCATTATCATCGTTCTGGCGCTCTTTGGCCACATCTGGCCCTTGCGCCAATAAACTCCACTAATCATCAAACCCCACAAATCAATCAAATCAATCAATCGAGGACACAGTATCTGATAAAGGCGGCCCGACTGCATTAAGTGATGGCAAACTCTTGACAGATGGAAGGACCAAAGTGTAAAGCAGGTGTAGCACGTCACAATCAGATGCAACAACACTTAGTTTATAGCAAAGTACTCAATACTCACTTCCAACTCCACCAATGTATATCGGACAATCGAAGCCGGCTATGTTAAACTTCCTGTGCGTGCGTACATCCCGAATCCGAGACGTTGTTTTGAATGCCAGTGATTTGAACACGGATCTGACACCTGCCAAGGTCAGCTGACTTGTGCAAAGTGCGGCACAACTAGTCACGGTATTGATGAATGCAGAAACGATGAGGCTTTCTGTGCAAACTTCAACGGAAGTTATTCCGCATGCGCCAGAGCGTGCCCAACCTGGAATAGAGAAAAAATCAGCACAAAAGTTTATTTATTTATTTATTCATACAGAAATACCCTGCTGTGCCAAAAGCGTGTAAGCAGGAGAGTTACAGCTTGAAAAAAAACAAAACAAATATTCGTTAGTTTAGCACACTTGGTCACAAGACAAATGATTCCACTCTACTACCGTGTGAACAAAAAAGATTTAGCATATAGGTTAGTTCTAGTCCGGTATTCTTGAATTTTAAAGTGATGATCGCATCTTATGGACAGATGAGGCGGTGGCTTGAGGTATTTGTCTTTGTTAATGCCAGTCTTTTAGTGGTATACCTGAAATAACATTTTCAAGCGTACTTTTCTCCTGCGAGAAGACAGTGCTTCCCATTCCATCATGTCTTTCATTTCAGTACAGCTGTCGCCTCATTTAAACCACCTTAGAACGAACCTTATTGCTTGGTTCTGTGTTCTCTCAATGAGATAAATCAAAGACTTTTGTTGTCGGTCCCACGCACTACGCGCGAATTCCGAAATCGGGCGGACGACTGAAATATAGGAAGTATTTTTTAAAGCAGCAGATGAGGATCTCAGGTTACGCTCAATGAAATTTAGTGCTTTGGTGGCTTTCGCAACCACAGCATGCACATGCGTAATCCAAGAACAGTGGCTCGCAAAGGTTACACCAAGGTACTTATACGTTTGTAGCTGAGAAATGACGTCCCCGTTCAGAAAAATAAGGCGTTTCATCTATATTCTTTTTTTAAAGTAAAAGACACTTGAACACAACTTCTAACGTTAAGTTGCACTTTCCACTTTTCGCACCATTTCATATTTCTGAAAAGGTCAGCCTGCAATTAAATGTGGTCCTGTTCATTTTTTTTATTTTTCTGTATACGACATAGTCGTCAGCAAATGAACGTGCTTGAATATCCCATTAGCGATGTCGTTATTGTAAACTAAAAAGAGCAGCGGCCCTAAAACAAACCAATGAGGGACACCCGACGTTACTTCTACCATGGACGAAGTGATACCATTCAGAACATCATTTTGTTGATGCTCTGACAGATAACTGGCAATCTATATTAGGACACTTTACTCAATATTTGCCATTTCAAGTTTTTTGAAGAAGCGAAGGGCGGAACACTGTGTCAGACACCTTTTGAAATCTAAAAAAATATGCAGTCAGTTCGTCCATTATCGTCCACCTTAGTAAATTGTGGTAGGACTTAAGTTGCGTTTGGCAAGACAGGCCCTTGCAAAACCATGCTGAACAGCGGCTAATAATTTCTGTTGAAATAGGAGTTTCATTATGTCTTTATACAGTACATGCTGCAATATATTGCAGGGAGTCGATGTTAATAAAATGGGCCTGTAATTGTTTGCGTCTTTCTTGGAATCACCTTTGTGAATGCGAACCACATAGGCCATTTTCCACCCTTCAGGCAGATTCCAGTAACGAGAGGTTTTTTTGTATAATATATAAAGATAAGATGCAATCGGCCAGGCTTCAATACGCTGGGGGAAATGCCATCTGGGCTGGGCGCCTTAGTTTCATTTACGTTTTTTTAGAAGGGTTTGATACCATTGCCACAAAGTTCAACCAGTAGCATTTTAATTTAGTTGCTGAAGGGGGTTCAACCCCTGCGGACAGTTTTACAGTATTATTTCCAGGTTAAAATACGGAATGGCAGAAATCATTGAAACATGTTGCCTTATCAATGTCGCTGGACAAGACCTTATTGTCATGAACAATTTCGTCCACTCCAGTTTGGTCAGCGCCGCGGTTCCTCACGTATCCCCAAAAAAGCTTGTGGTTAGCTTTTATGCTTTATTTCAGTCGACTGACGTACTGATTTTTGCACTACGTACTTTAGGTTTACATTCATTAGTCACCTCCACTAACCTATGGTACCGATAAATACTTTGTGTTTTTTTAAAGGCCTTGTATACTCGTCGTCTTCTTCTTATTATTCTAAATATCACTGGTGACACCTATGGTTTCTTGCGTGTTTGGAATTTAGCCACATTTGTAGTTGGTACATACGTCTCCATTAGCTCCGTAATTTTTGCTTTAAAGAGAGACCAAAGCTGTGAAACATCGAGGTTTTCACAATGACGATCAAAAACAGACCAATGAGCAAATAATTCCTGGTAAATAGCAGAGTAATTACCCTTGTCATAAAAATAAACCTTGCTGAATTGGCGAACCTTTGATCTTTTGAGCTCATGTTTGAATGTTGTTACAACAGCGAGATGATCGCTAATACCGGAAATACATGTAACAGACTACGTACATTTCGTGAATTGCAAAAAAGCAAATGCAAAATGCTGTTGTTTCTTGTGGTCAAGTTAATATATTGAGTTAGACCGTGTCAACGATGTTCTTCATGTAAGTTTTTTCACTACAACCAGTCAAGGTGATACATGTTTCATTAGACTATGTAAAATTGAGTAGATCAAAATCACCAGCGACAATAAGGTGATGCGATGTCTTCGAAATTATGTTGTACAAATGCTGCGACATGGCTCGGTCAGCATTCTGCAGTCGATAAATTGTTTCGGCAATAAATTTCGGTAAGGGTCATCGTGCACCAGACAGCTTCTACGTCATGATGCCTGATATCAAGTTTGGATGAACGTGAAGAAGAGTGAACCAAGAGAAACACCTCTCTGCCCGTTCTTGCCCTATCATTTCGTTAAACATTAGAGCTGGCAGCTAACACCTCACGATAACTGGTTGACTGTATCAGCCACGCTTCTTTCCCAAAAACTATATCAGCCTTCATCGATTCAATTAGGCCAGCAAATTCGTCTATTTTATTCGCGACCCTTCTACAATTGACAACAACAGCTGTTAGGTTGCGTGTCGAATATTTCCAGTTAACGAATATATCACCTTCTTTGCAACACGACAATGAGTTTTACAACCCTTCGCACTTAAAACATCTTTCGACGAAGTGGTGGTATTAAGGGCCGCTCCACAACGGCACTTGGTGGACAGCTGTACCACGCCTAGCGTGACCAGGTTAAAGCCACTTGCCTTTATGGTGAAAGCAGCCACTGCTGCTCCACCTACATGCAACCAGTCTCCACCGATTGACTCTGCAGGCCATGGTAAAGAGCAAGGTATCCAAGAGGCTAAGGAGGTCCCATCAACCATTGCCTCGATGGGGACAAAGACTTCATCGACTGAGGTGAAGACGAAGTGAGAAACAGATCACTCTGCGGACCAGGCATCCCGTGTCTCGCAGGAGGCAACGGACAACACTTCTACCCAACCGGCGCTGGTAGCACTAAAGGAGCAGCGACCTTTTCATGACCGTTCCAAAAAAAAGACAAAACATCACATACAGGGCCTCGCAAAGGTCTTGTAAAATAAGTCTCCTCCTTTGCGACACACTGCCCTTAAGTACACAGTACCATTACATGTCCAATATGAATGCACTAAAAATACAATGGAACATAAGACATCTCAGGAACATCGATCACATACAAGAACTCCTCCTCGAATTCCATAGAAAAGGGGTGTTTGTACATGAGACACCTAAAGTCCAAACATACCAACTTTCTCTATCACTTAGTCTTTTTCCGAAAAAATCACGTTGATGCTGCAGCGTCATCAGGTAGCGTGGCTATTATAGTAAGTAGAAGCATGGCGTGTTCAAAATTACCACTGCAAACGACCCTTGAGGCAGTTGCCATTCAAGTTGTTTTTTTTAAATAGAATCCTTACTATTTTTTCAGTGTACATACCCCCTCATTATGGTATCCACAAACAGAACCTACAATTATTAATGGATGAGCTCGCAAGCCCCAAGTGCTTCTTAGGTATTTTAATGCACACATTGTTCTTCGGGGCGATTCTCACTGCGATGCTCAAGAACGTCTTATCGAACAGCCGCTTTTTCTTGTAAGCTATGCGTATTTAGCATGAAGCAGCCCAGATATTTAGCCTCGCAAACAATTCATACTCCTCCACAGACCTTCGCATTTCGTCGCCATCGCTTTTAACCGATTTTAATTGGAATGTTCGTAGAACCCTTTATCGAAGTGACCCTTTCCCCACATCGTAAGTGCGCCAAACCAGAACAACCTTCTTCCCCAAGCCCTTCGGTGGAAGATGGATGGTGATGATATTTGGGATTTAACGTCCCAACACCACTTTATGATTACGAGAGACGCCCACTCCAGAAATTTCGACAACCTGGGGTTCTTTAACGCGCACCGAAATCTGAGCACACAGGCCTACAGCATTTTCACCTCCATCAAAAATGCAGCTGCCATAGCCGGGATTAGTATCTTCGCAACTAAACCACCACGGCGGGGCTCCGGTTGAAGCTCCACTCAACCGATTGCGAACAGCTTCTAACTGCTACTCACGTGAAGTAGGCTCCGGTCTAACAATAAAAGCGGCCGTGAAGTATTCTACCGCTCTTTTATTTGATGCTGCTTCTAAATGTATTCCAAAAGCGAGTAGCTCAGATTCTAAATGGCATGTTCCCTGGGGTAAAGTAATGTAGAAAGTCGCGGAAATAGCCAAACTAAGCGTGCTGGTTGTTGCGAGATTCTCCAACAGTGGAGCACCTAACAAATTTTAAAAACATCTAATCTTAAGCAAGGAGGACACGCCGGCAGGCTCGAAGGAGGGCTGGCAAAAGTTCTTGTAAGGAATCAACTTGTATACAGACGAAGCAAAGTCTGAAACAGGGTTAACAGGATACATGTACAAGAAACACATCCACATCATTTGACTGATATGCAGGGTAGTACGCTAGAAGACTAAGCAAACTTCTTGGGCACCCATTCAGAACACGTGTCCAGCTAATTGCATTACTATAAAAGTTTCAAATGCTACAAAGCAAGAATAAAAGGACAGAAACTAGAACGCAAGTGTACAAAATATGAAGAATACAATAACCTTTTCTGCCTAGCTGAGTTGCAGGCATCGCTAAACTGCTGCAACAAATCATCCCCAGGTTCGGACTGCATAGCATATGGATTGTTGGTGCACCTGCTTCACGAACCACAAAAAAACTCTCCTTTGAATCTACAATGTCTTAGGGTGTTGCAATTTCATTCCTACCTCAAGAAAAGAGGCTATTGTACACCCTACCTTCAAGAAGGACAAGGATCTGTCCTCTGTTTCGAGCTACAGACTGATAGCTTTGACAAGCTGCCTCTATAAGCTTTTTAAAAAGATGGCAAGCCGTCGATTAACACATTTCTGGGAATCAAAGTGCCTGCTTGATCCGCATCAGTGTGGCTTTTGAGAGGGGCGTTCCACTACTGGCCATCTCGTATGGCCAGAAACACAGATTAGGGACGGTTTCATTCCCAAGGAATTCTTTCTCTCTTTGTTGTTAGACATGGAGAAAGCGTTAGACGCCACATGGTGATTAGGAATACTGAGACTTCTGAGAACTCATATTCGTGGTAAAGTGCTGGACTTCTTAGAGAGCTACTTGTCGAACCGATCTTTCCGGTTATACTGGGAAACGTCCAGAAAACTGGAATACCACATTGTGGTGTTCTTACCTGCACCCTCCTTTTTATAAATATAAATGGCTTGCGTCTATGTTGCCCACGGAATACATTCGAGTCGACATAAGTTAATGATATCCAGATAAGCTTTAAATCATGCAACTTTGCAGTATGTGAGAGGCACGTTCAGCTTGGTCTAAATAAAGTGTCGAAATGGGCAGACAATAATGGATTCAATTTTAACCCGCAAAAGAGCGCCTGCGTCTTCTTTTCCAGAACTAGGCCTACATTTAGGTCCAGATATTGACCTGCAGGGCGACAGTCTTCCGGTAAAAAAACAGAACATGAGTCTCTAGGAGTCATACTATACATAAAATAACATTTGTATCGTGCATCAAATATAATAGAAACAAGTGCATGAAAACAACAAATATCCTGAAGGTATTGTCGAGCACAAATTGAGGCTGTGACGGAAAATGCCTTATTGGCGCTGATTTCTTTTTGTCGGTACGTTTAAATTCATACAAGAGCCTTATATCCAAGCGCATAGATTACAGGATTATAGTGAATTAGTACTCCATACCAAGCGCTTTGAAGATCTTAGATGAGGTCCACCATGTGAGCATCCACATTTTGACAGGTGTCTTCAGGACAAGTCCAATACAAAGTATTTACGTATAAGCACAGGGGCGGCGTTGCGATCACCGAAAGGAACGGACGTGCTTCATCGGCTCCGATTTCTTCAAATGATATCGCAGGGATTTTAACCGCGTTCACCGGAAATCTTTCACTAACGAATCTGTGAAGTCGAGCGGAATCGACATATGCCTGATTTTGAGGTAGGCCCTCATATTTCGAGGAGTACTTGAACTTTGTCTTACAACCGAGCCGCAGCCACGCTGGGCCCAAGCATGATCGCCTAACGCTAGGCCTAGCCAGCGCAAGAGCAGAGCGGCGCCGATGGACGCGGTGCCACTTGTGCGGACTCTTTCCTATGCAACGGCACAAGCCGACGAATGCGACTCAAGAATGTATGTGCAAGTGACGGGGAAGAGAATTCCGGCGACGAAATTACAGAAGACGCCGGATAGAAGACTGCCGCAACGCGATGTTCGAGACCCTGGCAACGCGAGGTGTACTCGTCAAGCGACATCGACGTAAGCACCAACAAGCTCGGCATTGGGCAGCAAGGTACTAAGCCAAAGAATACCAAAGGAAGAGTTATGAAGGCGGGACGCGTGCCCAAAGTACCGAAAGAAGCTATCAAGATTGTGTTGCGACCACAAGGCGGCCGCGACATTGTCAAGGTCGGCGCCCCTATAGTCACCGCGGCAATCTTTGCGGCTGCCAGTATGACGAAAGAAGAGAGCGCAGAGGACACGGTCTGTCCGAATGCCCACCAGAACGTCGTCGTCGTCAGCACTCCGAAACAAGTAAACTCCGACCGCTACGCCACAATACGGCAGATTTCCATCCAAGGGAAACTCCACAAAGTCAACGCGTATACAATGGCACCCGACAATACAACCAAGGGAGTGATTCGAGGCATTCCCGTTTAGGATGGACCCCGAGTGCTGAACCAGAGCATAGTAAACCCAAGAAACCCGTTGGCATTGGCGGCCAAACGCATGGGCAATACATCCACGGTTGTCATCCCGTTCGACGGACTCAAGAGTGCCCAAGTTCGTAAGGTATGGCACAACGCTCATTCCTTGCAGTTTGTATTGTAAAAAATAGACATCTGTTACCAATGTGGTCCATTCGGTGGCAGAGGGGCCACCGTATGGATGTTTGCCAGAATCCTACTAACCGCATCGGCCGGGGCTGCGGCCTCCACAACCCCGACCGACAACACCAGTGCTTGCCCAAGTGTAACCTGTGTGGTGGCGCCCATATGACCGCCGACAAAGACTGCAGAGGAAGGTAGAAGACTCCGTACGTGATACGCAGACGCCGACGGGAGCACCGATCATCTAATAACCAATGGGCGCAGCAAGACTACCTGCTCATCGAGACGGCCGCATCGAAATCAAGGTCACAATCGCGTAGCCAGTCCCGGTCTTGCAGCAAGAGAAGACTCTCATGATCACCGAGAGGTTCCAGGTCCACGACGCCAGCTCCAGTAGACAAGGTGAGCTGGGTGGACAAACTCCGGGGCACCGTTGGGGAAGGGGTCGGTAAAGCACCTACAGCTCCAGAGCAAACAAATTTTATCAATACTGCCATTATAGATGAACTAAGAAAACAGAACGCGGTAATGCGCGAGCTAGTCCAAAAGCTAAGCCAAGAGGTGCAAGAACTCAGACGCGAGCGTGCCGTGTCGGCACAAAACATACATACCGAAAACCACCCGGTGGCGGCAAGCGTTCTAGATGTGGGCGCTTCAGACTCAGATTCAGACGCAGGTGCTTCAGCTTAAAAAAACTGGCGATTCAACCAGAAGTACACGAAGAAGGTTCTGAGAACCAGTTACGAGCTGAAATTATGGATATAAAAAAATGCTGTGCACCAGGCGAAGCTTCTTTGAGACGCTACATGCAACTGTCCTTGGACTCGCAAATATGACCACTAAACTCGAGGGAAGCATGCAGATGACAATGAATCACCCCGTGTTCCCTCAACACGGACACGTAACGGTGCGCAGCAACGCAAAACCGAGCAGCCTTCCAGGGCTGCCGGGTAACTTAAACCCGCATCATGGCTAACGCTGCTCAAGGGATGGTCATATGGCAGTGGAATTGCCATGGCTTCACCGGAAAAAAGGCAGTTCTGCAGCAACACCTTAGGCACTCAACACGAAAACCACATGTTATATTACTTTAAGAAAAGCTTACAAACGCGGCTACCTTAACAGACTACAATTGGCACAGCATCCAAATTGAGAGAAGGAGTTTATGCACGCTCGTAAGAAAGCGTCTCACGTTCGTTCACCATGAACTAAGCGGCGTCCAGACGAATGCGAAACACTAAACGAAGAAAAGAAAGCATATTTCTATTGAACGTTTATAGTAGCCCGTTGAAGCAGCGTCAACAATTTAGTGCGTTGCTTGAGAAGACGCTCAAGATTGCTGGGTCTCAGACGCTTGTTGTAGGGGGGGGGGATTGCAATGCGGCAGACACGGCGTCGGGTTACGGATACGGCACGTAAAGGGAAGACAACTAGGCCAAGACGTGCAAGAACTCGACTTCACTCTAATAACGGATCCGGCGCACCCGATAAGAATAAGCGACTCCACCACCAGGGACACGATTCCTGACTTCACCTTCGAAAGAAATGCCGGGGCTGCAGCCACCACGTGGAAAATTACATCTGCCGACGTGGGTAGTGACCACATGTTTATCGAAATTCACGTTCCGACGCCGGACAAAGCGCAGGACAGTAAACGCAGATTTGAATAGACTGATTGGGAAGATTTCAGAAAGAAGCGAGGGCAAAAGAATGTACAGAAAATAAAATCACGGACATTGAAGCGTGGTCCCGATCACTGGTAGCGGACACCAAAGCTTCAACCAAAAAATTTGAAACAGCGATCGAAACGGACAAGATGGACCGCCGCCTGGCACATCTCATTGAGACGAAGAACTCTATCTTAGCAAAATGGAAGGGACAGAGGCTCAATCGAAAACTCAGAAAGAAAATAGCGGAGATTAACCGCAACATCGAGGAACACTGCTTCATTCTCAACCGCCAGCCATGAAACAAGTTGTGTAATTCAGTGGACGGGCAACTACACACTGGCAAAGCGTGGCACCTGCTCAAGTACCGCCTGGACGAAACGAAAACCAAATCACACCAGAGGAACTGCCTTGCCCGTCTGTTACACAAGGAAATCCCAGATTACGGGCGAAGTACTTACCACACACTTCATCTGTGCCGCACTGCCCGTACGAGGGGTACGGAAACGAAGAACTGGATAAGGACTTCAGCGTAGAAGAAATCAGGATGGCGCTGCACAGCCTTAACAGCAGATCGGCGCCGGGTCTAGATAGGGTGTCGAATCATGCTCTAAAAAATCTTCACAACCGAGCCGTGCAGCGGTTGACGGAATACATGTACGACTGCTGGCAGCAGAGTTGCTTGACGGAACGGTGAAAAACTGCGAGAATTTTCCTTATTTGAAAACCCGGTAAAGCGCCGAGCCTCGACAATCTTCTCCCCATATCGTTGACGTCGTGTGTAGGCAAGGCTATAGAGCACGCTCTACTTAACCGCTGGCAAGCCTATCTAGAGCAAAAAGGGGCATATCTATCATCGATCATCGGATTCCGCCCACTGTTATCCTCACAAGATGCAATGCTACAGTTGAAATATCACGTACTCGATGGCAACACGAAAGGGACCAGAGCAATTCTTGGCCTTGACCTCGAGAGCGCGTTTGATAAAATCGAGCACTCGGCGATATTGCACCAAATATCTCGACAAAACCTCGGTGTACGTGCGTACAACTACGTAAAAGATTTCTTGACGGACACGCGAGCCGTTCTGGTGGCAGACCTCCAACTAGAAGAGCAAATGTTGGGAAGCACTGGCACACCACAAGGATCGGTAATATCGCCCATACTCTTTAACCTAGTTATGATTAGGCTCACTGAAAAACTGCAAGCAGTTGAAGACGTCCGGCACTCAATTTACTCCGACGACATTACTATCTGGGTGCACCGAGGCAGCGATTGCCTTATCGAAACGGCGTTACAACTAGCAATCGACACAGTAGAGGAATATCTCGATGGAACACGACTACGATGCTCACCGAAAAAGTCCGAACTTCTGCTCTACCGCCCAACACACAGAGGTAGGCTACTCGGGCCTAGAGGAATGGCGGCGAGGACCAGATGAGAATACGAAGAGATCAGGCTACGCACGAGTAACGGAGCAACAATCCCGATAGTAAAAAGAATAAGGGTCCTCGGCATGATAATCGAGGCGAATAGAGCTAACGGCGAAACGATCACTAAAGCACAAGACTACAAACGCCATGAGAGTTCTCGAGAAGGTCACTAGCAGAAGAAGCAGAATGAGAGAGGATAGTCTCATACGACTTATACAGTCTTTCGTCATGTGTCATATTGCGTACATTGCGGTATTTCACAACTGGTACAAGGCAGAAGAAGCCATGATCAACGTTCTTATCCGCAGAGTGTACAAGGTGACACTGAGTCTACCCGAGTCAACCAGCACGCACCTGCTGCTTCAACTTGGACTCCACAACACGTTAAGCGAAATAGCCGAGGCGCAGCACACTTCACAACTGGAAATACTATCGGGCAGGACAGTGGGACGCCAGATCATGGAAAGTCTCGGCATCCGTTACTACACCGAACAAAGCAGGAAAGTCGCTGTGCCAGACGCAATTCGACAAACGATAAGGATTGAGCCAATTCCACGCAACGTTCACCCGGAACACAACCCGGGAAGAAGAGGGGCCATGGCAAGAGCTCTCTTGCGCACTTACGCCGACGAAATGGGAACATGGTTCGTTGACGCCGCTCAATACGCAGACCGCTCGCAATTTGCAGTCATGGTCGTCGATTGGAAAGACGAAACAAGAATATCAGCAAGTATTCGATGTGACCACGCACAAGAAGCGGAGGAAGTAGCGGGGGCGCTCGCGCTCACGGATCCGTCATGCACTACTGTCCTCTGTGATTCGAGACAAGCAGTAAGAAACTTCGCCAAAGGATTGATCTCGCAACGAGCGGCCAAAGTCCTGCACAATAGAAAATTTTATCAAGAGACAGAGCTTCAAACCAGACACCTGTGGTTCACGGCTCACATGGGAGAGCTATCGCAGACACACCGCAACCTAATCGAGACGGCACACGCCAAGGTGTGTGAGCTCGTGAACCGCGCCGGCGACCGTCCTCTATGGGGAAACACCAAAGAACGTTTTACGACTTATAATAAAATTACCAAGGCTTTCCACCTGGCCCGCCGAACCTTTTCTTCACCTAGCGAGAAGCTGAACAGGATGCAGGCGGTGTCTACGACAGCTGCAGACGTACACGTATCCCAACCCATCGCTGTTTAACAAACTATACATCAATATATATCCGACGAATATATTGTAACGCGGACTGAAAGAGCGAGGAAGAAGAAGAGATCGGACGCTCTCGAGCGATGGTGATTCGGCAGTGACGGTAAAGCGCTGACATTTTTCAGTGTAAATAAACCCATCACATCCGTAACAGCTTTGGTGGAAGTGCTGGGTAACTTGCCATCGTTTATCCCGCAGCAGAAGTTCTTCGAAGAAGCAGACGCTTAGCTGGCCTACCCCCGCACAACATCAGCATGAACGACGACACAGCAATCCCATTGACGTACTACGCTGCTGCATCCACCAGTGCCACCGACACGGCACAAGGTGGCTATCGACCTCGACAACCAGACTACTGGGCACCTGAGCCACGAAGGTTCTCAGATAAAACTGACGAAGACGTGGACGCTTGGCTGAAACACTTCGACAGAGTGAGCCGCTACTACGAATGGGATGCACCGGCAAAGCTCGTGAACGTAGTATTCTTCCTTGCCGGGACAGCCTTGCTTTGGTTTGAGAACCATGAACATGTCCTCCCCACTTGGGATATATTTGTTAAGGAACTGAAGGCCTGCTTTGGGGACACGAGTTTCATGAAAAAAAAAGGCTGAGCAAACGCTGTCACGTAGGGCTCAGTTGCCCGGCGAGACGTGCACAACCTACATTGAAGAAGTATTGAAGCTTTGTGGGATCGTCAACGCAAGTATGTCTGACGAAGACATTGATTGATTTCTGGGGTTAGACGTCCCAAAACCACCATTTGATTATGAGAGACGCCATAGTGGAGGGCTCCGGAAATTTTGACCACCTGGGGTTCTTTAACGTGCACCCAAATCTGAGTACATGGGCCTACAACATTTCCGCCTCCATCGGAAATGCAGCCGCCGCGGGCGGGAATTGAACCCGCGACCTGCAGGTCAGCAGCCGAATACCTTAGCCACTAGACCACCACGGCGGGGCTGTCTGACGAAGACAAAGACGGTCATTTGTTAAATGGCATCACCGAGGACGTGTACAAGTTTTTTGATAACAAACGAAAACTTGAACACTCCTTTGATTTTCAGGCAGCAATGTCGCGCATTCGAGGCGTTGAAGACCCGGAGAACTTTTCCCAAGTTCTGGCGCTTGGACAATGTTCCCACTGCCGCAAGTATGGACGTCGCCACCTGCGAAGACATTCCCTTTCTCGTACGTCAGGTAGTTTGAGAAGAGCTCGTACGACTTCAAGCAGGTGACGTTCACCACCAATACTCGTTCGCTGCGTGCCCCGAACCACCTCCCTACTGGATGCGAGAGTGCCACGTCGAAAACCGACCACGCACAGAAACTTCAGATTTTACCCTGCGGCTTCCGTTTTCTCCGACGGGTCGCGGCTACCACCGGATGTCATCATCTCGACGTGCCGCTGCGGACCTCCGACCGTCGTCAACCAGGCCTCTACCAGAAGATTACTCTGCGTCATCACAAAATGTTCCTGCTGAGCACGACCTGTCTCCGCGTACTTCTGCCACCTCTGCTCCTGCTATGTAAGCCGACAAGTTCCCGTTTGAAATACATGTGTTCTCCCAGGGCATATTTCGCGCTTCTGTCCCAGACGGCCACCTGCGCCGCCACGTTTTTCGACGTATCCGACTCGTATGTACAAAACGCGTGTGCCGCCACGTTTTTCGACGCACCCGCCTCGTATGCGCGAAGCCTGGACCTCTCACCCGGCCAACCACCGTCCCCGACAGCAATGACCTAACGAATTTCGCAGCGAGTCCCCCGCCTCTGAGCGAAGCCTGATGCCGACTCTGACACGGTCCCGCCGGTCGCCGTCTCCGCGACGTCGGTCACCTTCCCCGCATCAGCTGTGAAACTAACTGGTGCGACCGATGGAGGTGCGGTCGCGGGACGGTCAGTTTCGCCACTTCCTCCTTCTGCTGTGATGTTGATGAACAAAGTGCGTGTGTGTATAGACGGTGTAGATACTCTTGCTCTTGTAGACACTGGTGCTGCTGTTTCGGTTGTGCGCCTTCGTTTCAAACATCGTTTCTTGAGTCACAAAGCTATGTTCGCGTGGAATCGTAAATAAACTTTCGTGGAGTTGGAGGCGAAGCGTCATGCCCTGTTGGTATTGTTCAGTTGTACTCACGATTAGTGGACAAAATTTCCTAGTTGAATTCACTGTACTGGCTCGCGCAACTCATGACGTTACTTTAGGGATAAACCTCCTTCATGAATGCGGCGCTACGCTTGACTGTGGAACTGGAGAGATTCTTCTACAAAGTACGTTGCCCGCTGCACTAGTTGCTGATTTCCCGGCTCTGCCCATCGATGCGCTTTCGTTGTCTGAAGATGTGACGATCCCTGGTCGGACAGCAGTGTTTGTACCCGTATGCTCTTCTCATGTCCGCTCCGCACCCTGCACTGGACTTGTGGAGCCTGTTCGTGCAAACGCCATCAAGAAATGTGCTGGTACTACGGTCTGTCCTTACAGCCATCGACGGACATGCTTGCTTGTGGGCGCTCAACGCAGCCTCGGATCCTGTTGTTCTACCAGCCGGATTCAAACTGGGAACTTTCGAGGAGCAGGCCTAAATTGACGTCAGAATGGTCTCAGATTCTCCAGCCATCAGTCAGACTGCGCCCAAATACTCAGGCGAGATGAAACGTATGATCAATAAGTCGTTGCCTTCTTCCGAGCAGAATGTCCTTGAGGAGGTGCTTGCACGCTACGCGGGAGTCTCTGATTTCTCTCAAAACAAGCGTTGTTTCATGTTGCCCGAATCCTGTATGCACCACCCCATCAACACGGGAGATGCTACACCAATACGCCAGAAACCCTATCGCGTATCCCCGTCAGAGAGGCAAGTGATCGCCGATCAGGTCAACGACATGCTGCAGAAAGGCGTTATTCAAGAGTCAAGCAGTTCCTAGGCAGCTCCTGTTATATTGAAAAAAAAGACAACTCTTGGCGATTTTTTGTAGACTACCGCCGTCTCAACGCCGTCACAAAGAAACACGTGTATCCGCTACCACGCATCGACGATGCTGTTGAATGTCTGCACTCAGCCGCATACTTTTCGTCCGTCGACCTAAGGGTTGGATACTGGCAAATACCGATGCATCCGTCTAACAAAGAGAAGACTGCTTTTGTCACGCCTGATGGGTTATTTGAATACATCGCTATGCCGTTTGGCTTATGCAATGCCCCAGCTACCTTCGAGCGATTCATGGACTCCATCCTTCGCGGTCTCAAATGGGAGATATGTATGTATTATCTCGCTATTGTAATTATTTTTGGCAAGACATTCCACGAGCACAATCATCGGCTTAGCGTTGTTCTAGATTGCATCAAACAAGCTGGTCCCGTTTTAAACGCAAAGAAGTGTCATTTTTGTGAGCGTCAAGCCCTTGTTCTTGGATATCTAGTCGACATGCACGGTATATGACCAGACCCGCACAAAATCAGTGCTGTCCGAGACTTAAAGCAACTGACGTCTGTGAAGGATCTTCGTAGGTTCGTGGGCCTGTGTTCTTATTTTCGTCAGTTTATCAAAGACTTCGCCAAGCTTGCTCATCCCCTGACAGAGTTGCTCCGCAAAAACGCCCCATTCCGTGGGACCGTTGAGTGTGAGGCTGCTTTCGAGCAGCTGAAGTATTTGCTTATTTCCGGGCCCCTCTTGCGCCATTTTCACCCGGAGGCACTCATGGAACTGCATACAGATGCTGGTGGTATCGTTGTTGGTGCCGTGCTAGTTCAATATCACGACAGCCGCCAGCACATCGTGGCGTATGCAAGTCGTACTTTGACTAAGGCGAAGAGGAATTATACGGTCACCGAAATGGAATGTCTTGCAGTTGTCTTCACCGTCCAAAAGTTCAGACCTTATTTGTACGGCCAGCAGTTCAAGATCGTCACAGATCATCATTCGCTTTGTTGGCTTGTCGGACTACGTGACCCAGCTGGTCGGTTGGCTCGCTGGGCCGTACGGCTTCAAGACTATGATTATTCTGGGACCTACAAGAGCGGTCAATGTCACGCAGATGCCGACTGCTTATCTCGTCTTCCATCTCCGACTGTGTATGCTGATGATGATGATTTCGACAACTACCTAACCGCAATTTTATCCAACTTCCCAAATTTGGACGTCTTCTGTCGCGAGCAACAGCGTGACCCTTCGCTGAAACCAATGATTGATGTGGCTCGTAGCTCTAAACGCGCCACGCCATTCGTGATTCATGACGCCCTACTATATCGCAAGAATTACTCCAGCCATGGTTCCACACTACTACTCGTCGTGCCAGAATGCCTGCGTATTGCGGTATTCCAAGCCATGCACGTTGACATCAGGTCTGGGCACCTTGGATTTGCCCGAACGCTTCACCGTATTCGACAACGTTTTTACTGGCCTCGACTCTGGAAGACCACCAAGCACTACGTCGCAAGTTGTCATGTCTGCCAACGCCACAAACAACCTACCACACCCTTGGCCGGCCCACTCAAGCCGGTTAAGCTACCAACATCACCATTCGAAAAAGTCGGCATAGGTTTACTGGGCCCTTTCCCCAAGTTTACCACCGGCCACCGCTGGATTATTGTGTGCGTAGATTACCTGACGCGATATACTGAAACGATAGCGGTTGCTTCAGCCACATCATCTGATGTGTCATGGTTTCTTCTACACTCGATCATACTTCAACACGGGGTCCCTCGTGTGGTGATGAGTGATCGCGGCCGACAGTTTACCGCTGACGTTGTCGAAGAGTTGCTACGGCTTTGTGGGTGTCAGTATCGCCATTCCACGCCATACCACCCTCAGACCAACGGCCTCACTGAGCGCACTAATCGTACCATCATCAACATGCTCTCAATGTACGTCGCAGCGGATCACAAGAACTGGAATGCCGTAATACCTTTTGTTACATACGCTTTTAATACCACGAAAAACGAAGTCACGGATTATACGCTTTTTTTTCTTCTCTATGCTCGTCATACCCAAAGTTTCCTTGACACGATACTTCCTTTTTCAACGAACGAAAACGCCAGTGTCATGCAAACTTTGTGCCGCGCTGAAGAAGCTCGTCGACTTGCTCGGCTCCGAACTCTTTCCGCCCACGCTCGCACGAAAGACCATTACGACGCAAAACACCCGCCCATGACTTTCGCTACAGGTGATTTGGTCTGGCTGTGGACGCCCGTTCGAAAGAAGGGACTTTGCCAGAAGTTTCTTTCTAAGTACTCAGGGCCATTCGTCAATACTCAGTGCCTAAGTGACATCGCTTAAGCTGTTGAGAGAGTGACAGCTCAGAACCGGCATTCGCGCAAGACGCAAATTGTGCACATTGCCCGATTGAAGCCCTACAACAACCAATCGCTTCTACTCGCTCGGTGAGCTTCGTCTGGCCCGGAGGAAAATGTAACGCGGACCGAAAGAGCGAGGAAGAAGAAGAGATCGGACGCTCTCGAGCGATGGTGATTCGGCAGTGATGGTAGAGCGCTGACATTTGTCAGTGTAAATAAACCCATCACATCCGTAACAATATGCAAGATATGCCATAGTGAGGTTGCCACATTAAATCACATGCTCTGGGACTGCGCTAGAAATCTGCAAGGTGCTAAATCCGGAACTTTTCCGCTGCGGTTGGCCACTGCCCTGTGCAGGCCCAGCCTCGGTGACCAACTCTGTGCCGTCCAGCAGGCCCACGAGGCGGCGGTCAGGCAAGGTCTTGACGTCCCCACGCGGGAGACATAAGGTCCGGTCTGCGAAAGCTCTGCTTGACTTCCAATAAAGTTCTTACCAACCAAACAATAAGCACACAATTGATCATGTTTATCGTTCACGTACTTCTTAAGAGCAAACGCAAACAATAAACATTCCGTATAATATGCTGTAAACAATCTGTCCAGCTCCTATTTGTTTAGTAACCGCCCTGCTATGAGACAGCCATACTCTATACGTGTAAGAGCTCAGGTTGAGGAAATAAACGTTCCGATTTTGCATGCCAGCTGATGACTCCTGTAGAACAGCTTCAGTCGTGGGAATGGCAGCTCATAAATTGATTTCTTTCATAGACGTTATGAAGCATGCTACTTCTGGACATATCTGTACACACTTTCTTGAAGTTCAGCACAGATATTCTTCTTCTGAATTCTTCACAGACGCACCAAAGTTTTATGATGGCTTATCGTACGCCGTGGTCAGTCCATCCCTGGCAGAGGCTGGCATACTCCATTAAACTTCAAGCATATTGTCACGAGGCCATGCCGTGGACGTAGGGAACAGACTAAATGTTTAGATAAAACTGTTTCTTCAGCCGAACGTGTGGCCAAAAAACTAAGGTTAAATTACAGCAACACACTGGCACTGATAGCAGCGAACACCGCGTCAGCCGTCGATCAACTGGCAAGCGGTGAAACGCGTCGGCTTTGTACATGTGCTATAGAATATTCCACTCTTAACACTGGTCATTGAGCAAGCTCTCGAATTCATTCGAGCGTTCGTTTCTTGGGCGCAATTTTAAAGGAATGATCTACAATGATCGCCAAACTTCTCATAAAATGAGGCACTGTTTGAGCGTAGCGCATATGAGAGACTTTAGGAGAAAATCGAATAAAGCAACAGTGGAAGTATGAAACATGCGTGGCATTGCCTCATCTGAAAAAAAAACGCATCGTCGAGATGCTTGAACGGAACACGGGGAAAGTGTGTCAACTATAAAATGAACAATGTTGTAAGAAAAGTACATTTAATTAGCACAAACAATAAAGCACAATAACAGAGAAAACAAATTATGCAGTCCTTGGGTTCGTTAAATTGCATTGAATGTATTGAGGTGCACAACATGAACAACTTTAGCTCATGCACGGTGCCGTAGAAAGATCTTAATGCCAACGGAAACGACCGCGTAGTCGAGTAAACCTAGACATCAGACTACCTTGTAAGGTCCGAAGTACCGGCGCAGATTTTAACTCGGTCAAAGCTGGAGTATCACCGTCCACACCCGAACATGGTCACCTGGTTGGTATTCCGCGAAGAGTCATCTGAGGTTGTAACGGCAGCGGTCGGCAGCCTGTTGGTTCTTCATTCGGAAGCGGGTGGATTGTCGTGTTTCATCGGCGCGCTGAAAGTAGACAGTCATGTCGAGGTTTTCCTCGTCAGCAAAGTTGGGCAGCATAGCGTCGAGCGTCGTGGACGGGTTTCTTCCATCGACCGACGTGTACGGCGACAACTGTGTCGTCTCCTGCTCTGCCATGTTGTAAGTGAAGGTCACCTACAGACGGATGACGTGCCAAGTTTTCTGTTCGGCGTCGACGTACATGGCCACCATATCGGAGATGGTCTTATTAAGACGCATGGTGAGGCCATTGGTCTGTGGATCGTAGGTGGTGGTCTGGCGGCGACTTGTCTGGCTGTACCTCAGGATTGCCTTAATTAGGTCCGCCGTAAAGGCCGCACTTTGGCCTGTGATGAGGACCTCTGGAGCTCCGTGACGCAAGACGATGTTCTCGACGAAGAACCTTGCTAGCTCGGTGGCATTGTCTGCGGGAAAAGCCCTTGTCTCGGTGTAGTGGGTGAGTTAGTCAGTAGCTATTATGATCCATTCGTTTCCAGAATGCAACTTTGGGAACGGCCCGAGTAAGCCCATGCTGATTTGCTTAAAAGCCAGTGGCTGAGGTGGCTCGATAGGCTGGAGAAGTCCGGCTGGCCTAGTCAGCGGCGTCTTTCGTCATTGACTGTCTCGACATGTCCGGGCGTAATGAGTTACGTCGGCGGCAAGTCGTAGCCAGTTATACTCCTGTATTCCCGCGAGTGTACGGGAAACACCGCGGTGTCCGTCCGTCAGGTCGTCGTGTCGGGCACCCAAAACTTCTGAACGTATTTTTGAAGGTACTACGAGAGGTAGTTGGTCTGATGTGGTGAAAAGTTTTTCTTGACGAGGATGCCATTACGCAAAAAAAAACGATACCTGTCCTGGCCTAAATACCTTTCGAACAACGACAGCCTTGCCCTCTAGGTAAGGCCCTTGATTTCAGGGTTGGTATGTTGTCATTCTGCAAAATCAACGACGCTTAAGGTTCCCAGGAAGCTGTCACCGCCGTTGCTGTCCTGCGGTGGTGGGTCAACGGAGGCGCAAGGATGGCAGTTCGCTTCACAGTGCCTTCACCCCGACTTGCAAACGATGATGATGTGAAATTCCTGAAGCCGCAGACACCACCGTGCAAGGCTACCTGAAGGGTCCTTCAAGTTACTTAGCCAACAGAGGGCATGGTGATCGCTCACAACTTTGAAAGGCCTGCCTTAGAGGTAAGGGCGAAACTTGGAGGTAGTTCAGATGATGGCAAGACGCTCCCTTTTTGTTGTGAAAAAGTTAAAGTCTGCTTTAGATAGCCAATGGTTCGCATAACTGATGACCGTTTCAAGTCAATCAATCTTCTGCACCAGGACGGCTCCGAATCCTACACTGCTTGCGTCGGTGAGGACTTCTGTGTCGGCGTTTTCATCGAAATGAGCAAGCACTGATGGCGACTGCTAGCGTCATTTTAGTTCTTGAAACGCTTCCTCCTGTGGGGTTCCCCAAATGAAGTCGACGTCATTCTTTGTAAGGTTATTGAGTGGCTCGACGAAGCGGCCAAATTTCCGACGTAACACCTGTAGTAGGCGCATAGGTCGAGAAATCGACGCATGGCCTTCTTGTCGGCGAGTGACGGAAATGCAGCGGTGAATGTTGTCTTCTGCGGGTCGGGGCGTACTCCGGACTGGCTTTTAACATGAATCAAAAACATGAGTTGCTCGTAGGCAAAGCGGCTTTTTTTTCGCTATGGAGTGAGTATGAAGGTTTTGATTGCTTGAAATACCACTTCCAGCTTCTTGAGATGGTTGTTTCTTGAGATGGTCCAGCTTCTTGAGTAAAACACGAAGACATCCTCCAAGCACACGCGGCGAGTCTGCCACTTCAATACAGCGAACACGGTGTCCATACTACGCTGGAAAGTCGCAGGCACCGACCAAGGACCAAAAGGCATGACCTTGAACTCGAAGAGGTGTCTGGTGTTATGAACGCAGTCTTTTATCGGTCTCTCTTGTCTACTACAATCTGCCAATAACCTGTCTTTGATGAAAAGTATTTCGCGTTGTGGAGTAGATAAAATGCGTTGTCTACTCGCAGGAGTGGGTATAGGTTCTCCTCCGATATCTTATTGAGTCGGCAATAGCCACCGCAGAAGCGTAGTGTTTCATCTTTTTTATTCACTAACATCAAAGGTGACACTTGTGGACTCTTTGAAGGCTGGATAATGTCGTGGCGGAGCGTTTCGTGGACTTGCTTCTTTTGTGGGGGTGCTGATACCCCATGTAAAGTAGTTTGCGCTGCGTGGCGCACCTGTCTTGCACAGAAGCCACAGTGTCAAGGTGACAATTACTGATGGATAGGTTGCATTGTGTTGATGCCCCGCCGCGGTGGTCTAGTGGCTAAGGTACTCGGCTGCTGACCTGTAGGTCGTGGGTTTGAATCCCGGCTGCGGCGGCTGCATTTCCGATGGAGGCGGAAATGTTGTAGGCCCGTGTGCTCAGATTTGGGTGCACGTTAAAGAACCCCTGGTGATAGAAATTTCCGGAGCCCTCCACTACGGCGTCTCTCATAATCATCAGTGGTTTTGGGACGTTAAACCCCACATATCAATCAATCAGGTTGCGTTGTGTTCGCGAGCGGGTAGGAAGGCTGCAGTCGACGATAGATTACGCACTGATGTCACATAGGATGTATGATAAGCTCAGGGGAATACACATAGATGAAGGTAGCTCCAGAAGTCTGGGTAGTGATCACAAACGTATCAAGTTAAGTTTTGGAAGAGCAGTGAAAGTGGGAAGGAGACAAGATGAGGAACTACAGAAAAATTTTTATTCAGAAAGGCAAATTGAAAGAGCCTTTAAACAAATTGAGAAAGTAATCACTGAGGATAATAAAACAGGGTGGACATACAAGAGTCTAATTAGCCTGTTTGAGATAGAGCTTGCTAAAGCACGTGACAAGTCACCCCTGAAAAGAAGACACAAACACAAAAGGTAATGGGATGGGGAAGTTAAGAGAGCCATAGCAACACGTCAGGAAGCCTCTAGGAAACACAGACATGCTGAGCAGCGGGGTGAAATGACAGATGATGTTGAAAGAAAATTGGAAATCTTTGTAAGCTGTAGAAGGGATGCATCCCTTCTTATCAATGAAAAGATTAGAAGAAAGGGAGCTCAGTGGCTGGCAGAAGTACGTAAAAAGATAGAAAGGCAGCTGCGAAATTTCGGGACCACCTAAACTCCCTAAGAAATGAGGCGAGCTAAGAGCAGAGGTTTATAACTCTAGCTCAAGGTGCTAAAATAGAAGGGGACAAAGCTACTGAATATATAAGAACAAGGTAGACAGACAAAATTCAACAAAGAAGTGCTTTATGCACCACAATAGACAAGGATTATTCAAGTGGCGCAATGGCTCCATTTTCACAACGAGAGTGGGAAAGGGCTAAGAAAAGAGTTCCTAGTAGTACATAAACAGGCCCAGATGGCATTCCAATTAGGCTGATGAAGACATTAGGTTCGAAGTCTCAACAGACTTTGAGAGAGGCAGTGAGCAAAACAATAATCGATAGTGAAGTACTCGATGAATAGAAACTTGGCAGGATGAGCATGATCTATTAAGGAAAGGGCGACAATGGTGGCATAAACAAGTACCGTCCTATACCAGTGACAGCAGAGGTCTACAGGCTGGTAATGCATATTAAAAAAGAAAGACTGCAGGCATGAATAAAGGATGAGGGGGTGCTGGGGGAACTGCAGATGGATTTCGCAAACACAGGAGGTCGGAAGGCAATCTGTTCTCACTGATGCACTGCATTGAAATAGCGAAAAAAGAACACAGGCCCCTGTGGCTAGCATTTTTGGATATCAATGGAGCCTACGATAGCATGGTTCAAGAGGACTTGTGGGGAATGCTGGACACACTAGGTGTGAAGATGGAGTCACTAATCTTTTAAATGATATCTATAAAGGTAAGAAGGCAGTTATAAAGTGGAAAAAACAGGTATTCAAGCCTGCAGAAGTAAAACGGGGGCATAGGCAGGTGTGTACCCTGTCACCCTTACTATTCATGATGTACCTACAAGGATTAGAGGCCAAATTAGAGGGAAGTGGACTGGGCTTCAACCTCTCTCTCGTCAAGCAAGGAAAACTCATTGAATAGGCACTACCAACATTGATGTACGCAGATGATATAGTGCTAATGGCCGACAACAAGGAATACTTGCAGATATTGGCGGACATCTGCTAAAATGAGGGAGATAGGTTAGATTTCAGAATCAGTAACGAAAAATCAGCGGACATGATTATTAAAGAAATTGAAGGTAGTGAGCTTAAAATACAAGAGGTCAGGCTAGCGGTAACAGATAAATACAAATATCTGGGCGTATGGATAAGCAATGGGGCCGAGTACCTAAATGAACACGAAATATACGTGACGACTAAATGTAACAGGAATGCAGCGGTAATGAAAAATAAGGCACTGTGGAATCACAAAAGGTATGATGTTGTGAGACGAATATGGAAAGGGGTCACGGCTTCTGGTCTGACATTCGGTTTCTGGTCTAACATGAGATCAGAAGTTCAAGCGAGATTAGAAATTAAGCAACGTGGAATAGGTACGCTTGCCTTAGGAGCTCACGGGAATACACCAAATCAGGGAGTACAAGGTGATATGGGATGGACACCATTTGAGGGCAGGGAAGCTAGCAGCAAAATAAAATTTGGGAAGCGATTGAGAGAAATGGGAAAGGAGCGTTGGGCTAGGAAGGTATTGAGCTACTTATACATGAAGAATGTCGATACAAAATAGAGAAGCGAACCAGAAAATTGGCTGGTAAATACTTAGAAAACAGCCGGGGGCCAAACCAAAAAGAATTATTGGTTAAGAAGAAGGTGAAGGAAGTTGAGACCGATATGTGGAGAATTGGCATGATTAATAGGTCCGCACTAAAGATCTATCGAACTTTTGAGCAGGCAATTGCCAAGGAAAGGATCTATAATGATACTCGGGGTAGTTCTCATCTGTTTGATGCCACAACGGGAGTATTGCCAACCAAGGCTTATCGGGCCAAATACGAAGAGGCAGACACGGTATGCAGTGCGTGTGGAGAGGAAGAAGAAACTGCCGAACACTTGATAATGTTCTGTAGAGCGCTTCACCCTATAGAACAGGATGATGGCGCAGAGTTTTTCAAAGCAGTAGGGTTTAGGGATAGAGAGGGCAAAATAGACTTTAAGCGGGTAGACTTAACTAGAAGGAGGTTATCTGATTGGTGGCTAAAGTTAAGGCACGAGTGGAAATTAAACCCTTTACTGCAAAGTACGTATTCTCAACCTTACTATTTAAAGAAAAAAAAGAAGACTTTTTCGGTTCATTAAGTGTTACGGTTTGATGGCGCTAGCCCCTGCCCTTTCTAAAGGTACAGTCATATCCATCCATCTGTCCGTCCATGACCACCACTAATATCTTCATGGTTGGTAGAGCGGTAGCGCCGGCGGTGATCCGTGGCGGACGGCAAGCTTTGGTGGTGGGTGAGAGAGTTGAGCGAGTCTCTGTTAGCGTGGGGCGGTAGCGCGGACGGTTGCCTCCAGTGGTGGGTCTGCCGTGGACAGCACTGCGGGCCGTCTGCGGTGGGCCCACGTGGTGAGTCAGGCGTTAGCGACACCGCCTTGTTTGTCATGTTGTTGAGTGTTGTTTACTATTGTGTAAGGATGTCCTAGTGTGTTGATCCCGATTTAGGTTGTAATAATTCAGCAGAAGATATTGGCGTTCTAAATTAGTTAAATATATGTGCATTGTTCGGTTTGTTCCGACCGTGCCTGTTGTGTCCGTTCACTCCAACAGCGTAGTGGTGGCACTCGCCAACATCGAGACCTCACAATGGCGCCCAATGTGGGGCTGTTGGAGCATCGGACAACAATTTTCGTGGTTTGGTACAAGCTTTTGTTAGAGCCGGTGAAAAGTAGGCCTAGGGAGACTTTTTCGCTAACGTCGGCGGTGTGCTTTCTTGAGAACGAGGACATCGGTTTTTATGACGATATTTAACTTGTCGGTACTCGATTTTTTTTATGTTTTCTGCTCACCAGTGTTTTTCTTGTTGTGGTTGGTCTTTAGGAACGTTTTTTTCAGTTGAATACGAGAGCCATGTGGTCTGCATCTTAGGGTTAGCAAGGCTTAGAGCAAGTGGATTGTAGGCCAAGATCGGGCCCCGCCGCGGTGGTCTAGTGGCTAAGGTACTCGGCTGCTGACCCGCAGGTCGCTGGTTCAAATCCCGGCTGCGGCGGCTGGATTTCCGATAAAGGAGGAAGTGTGGCTCGTGAGCTCAGATTTGGGTGCAGGGTAAAGAACCCCAGATGATCGAAATTTCTGTGGCCCTCCACTAGGCGTCTCTCATAATCGTATGGCGATTTTCGGACGGTAAACTCCACATATCAATCTATCGTGTATGCCAAGCCCGAAGTGAGTGAGTACGGAAGCCTCATGGGTAGTCCGATTTTCTTTAAATAGCGCGTTCTTTTTCTTTGGACTCGGGGAGTTGGGCGTCGTTGCTGCCTGGTATTGCGGCTCCACGCCGGGGTGTGGTGACACGATCCGTGACGGTGGACGCCGATCGCTCGGTAAGCTGCCGTTTGCGGCGAGCGATCGGGCCTCCTCACAGAGTGGATGTTTCCTTGCGGCTGCCTCTTCTGCATCTAGGCTGGGAGCTGGGGGGATGCCGGTTGTTGTCAAGCGACTTATTTGGCCTAATTCTCTGCCCAGCCGCCTGTCGCACGTGGCACAACTAGGTGGATCGTTGCGTTCAGGTGTTGCACTCTGCTTTCCTCACTTTTTTTCGTCTTGCGATGCACGAGTTAGGAAAAGTGGTTTTTGTTTTATTTTGATGGGCGTCTCGGCTTCCGCCGATGTATTTGCTAGCAGTACTGACCATCGTATCACGTGGGCGAGGAGCCCGAAACCCCTTTCTTTTGGCCTACTGCATTGTTCTTTCAAGCGTTTTGGAATGTACGCAGCGGGAGTGATGTAACCCGCGGCTGGCTGTCTTCTGCGTGCGCATCGTCAGCGCCACTGGCCAGAAATGCGGTCGTGATGGCAGGCGATGGAGATGCCTGGCACGTGCGCAACTGCCTGCAGGCCGGCTCCCTCGTGAGTGCTGGTCGGAACCGAAAGACGTGTCAGCGCGAGTGACGGTTCGTCACGCCGATGGCAACGTTGCTGCGTTGCTGTTGCGGGACTGGTAGTGAGGTGAAGTGGTTGAGCCGGACAGTGCAGCAGTGTCGACTGGTGGCGGTGTCGTCGTGCACGGACATTATGAGTTGTCATGTTTTGTTAGAGCTTGTGTAGCGGATTTCTTCTCTTTTCGGCATATAGTTTGAATTAAGGTTGGAGGGGATGGGGGGGGGGCTGACACCCCTGTAAGGTTGTTTGCGTCGCGTCTCGCACAGAAGCCGTATTTCAGGATGACAACTATGGAGCGATAGACGGCGTTGTGTTCCGAGCGGTGATCACCTCTATAATTACCATGGATGGTAGAGCGGTAGCACCGGCGTTCACTCCTGGAGGAAGGCAAGCCTTGGTGAAGGGCGAGAGAGTTGAGCGAGTCTCTGTCGGCGTGAGGTGCTAGCGTGGACGGTTGCCTCCAGTGGTGGGTCTGCTGTGGACGGCACCGCGGGCCTTCTGCTGTGGGCCCATGTGGTGAGTCAGGCGTTAGCGACACCGCCTTGTTTTTCATGTTGTTGAGTGTTGTTTAGTATTGTGTATGGATGTTATATCGTGTTGATCACGATTGATGTTATAATAATTCGGCGGACGATATTGTCGTTCTAAATTAGATAAATAAATGCGCATTGTTTGATTTGTTCCGGCCGTGTCTGCTGTGTCTGTTCACTCCAAGAGAATGGTGGGAGCGCTCACTAACATCGACCTTCTACACTTTATGACCTTACGTTCTCGCGTCGAAACTCTGTGCGGCCTCTGACGGAGTTGCCAGATATTTTCTTGTATTATGATTCGTTGTATATTTCGCGACAGGAGTCTGCCAAATTCTCGATAACGAAGAAAAGCAGTTTTTGTATTTAAGGAGCAGGTTTTTGAGCTGTTCTTGTTTATGCGTTCGAAGGGCTCGGATAAATGTCGAAAGCTGGTGGAACGGTTTCACTCGTCGGAGTAGATTCGGTGGAATCGGTGAGGGCGAAAGCGTTTGCTGGCTTCTAATATCGCTTCGATGAAGGCAACCATCGTGCCTTCACGGGCTTGCACTCGTTGATAAAGTTCGTGAGCATCACTCTTGCGTTCCCTTCCCGCCACTTGGCTATTTCTCTGGCGGCGCAAATTTCGCGGTTGATCCACAGGTGCTGGTCGCCTTCAACGAAGCCATGCACGTCTGTTGATTCTTCAGTGCCGATGAAAATGCTGACGCTGGAGCGAGGAGGAATGGTGACTTGGCCTTGCAGCACATTCAAGGCATGCCTTCCTTAAGGCGTTTGTGGCGGCAGTGCTTTTTCTGGGGTAGCGTTATCGACTTCGTTCACAGGTCGATGACGGCACCATGGAGGCTTAAGAAGTCCAATCAAAGGATGACATCTCACGAGCAATGCTGCAGTACGACGAAGCTTGCCCGATAATTCATCCGGTTAATGCTGAATCGGGCTGTGCAGATGCCTGTCGGCGTAAGTAGGTGACCTCTATCTGTACGAATTTTGGGGCCTTCTCAAGTTGTCCTAACTTTCTTCAACTTCGGGGCGAATGTCTCACTCATGACGGGATAGTCGGATCCGGTGTCCACGAGAGCTGTGATGCTGCAGCCGTCGATGGAAACGTCGAGATCGCTAGTTTGTTCCCTCGCGTTGCATTTAGTTTGCGGCGTCGGATCTCGGCTACAACGGTTTGTAATGCTGCTTCGACGTTGCGTCATAGAGCCCCGAAGTTTTGACGTCAAGGCAACCTTCATTTTGCGGCGAGTTTTTAAGGTTTCGTCGTGGCACCTTTGTCAGCAGCGGAGGATCTTCGGTAGTTTGTCGTACAGCAACAGCTCACTCTAAGGCAAAAGGGTGTTAAAAGGGCGTGTGGTTCATCATTTTGGGGACAAATGGGGCTGCCAAATCCTTTAATTTCTTTAAGGACTAACGACACCGGGTCTACCAGTTAGTCCCCTGAAGGGACAAACCTTGAGTACTCACATTTACACCTTAGTGAGAGACCGTTAGTCCCACAGTTCACCCCAAAGGACTAATATTTAGTCCTCATATTTGCACCTTATGGAGCAACTGTTAGTTTCCAGATTTACACCTTACCCGGCAACCATTAGTCCTCACAGGTGCACCGTCCTGGACGAACGGTTGATCCACTAATACTCCAATCGGATGAACTTTTTGTCTCCAGTTCAAACATTGTTTTTAATTTATTTTCCGCCAGGCCGAATACTGTTTGCACCTGTTTTTCTGCGCAGTGACAAACAAATTCCGCAGAAAAGAACACGCGAAAAAGTAGTTAGCCATCTATGTGTAACAGCTTTCACAGTCACGGCAACAACGAAAGACAGAAGTGAGACATCGAAATTTTTTATTTTTCTACATACACGTGAAGTTTCCCCATTCTTTCACGTGAATTCATGGTGAAAAGTACAAGTCCAATCTCGTTGTCAAATCTTGTTCACTGCTTGGGGAGCTCCTCCAACTGAAGCGATAGATGACAGGCATTGCAGATGCCAGCGCATGCAGCCTTCTGCCTGTTGTGTTCCCACGGCTGCACGTACAATAATATAGTAAATATAGTTACGCACACGTCACAGAAGATGCACGCATATGACAAGTACCTGCCCGGTAATATAAAACAAGCGTTAAAACATGACACACAAATAACTTTACCTACACCATCTTGCTAGGAAGCGCAGCCACTATTACAACGAACACACAACACAAGCGCTTAGCTTCAACTAAACGTTTATTGCAAACGTCAGAGTATATAAAGGGGATGAAAAGAGAAAAAAAAGAAAAAAAGAGAAAAAGAGCAAAGTTAATAAAAAAGATAAAAATGGTAGACAACAAATAACACACGTGCCAGTCCCGTACATCACTATCTGTTATTGTCTATCACCCCATCCAAAAAACATAGTTCTTTCCGCGTGAGCGCGATAGAGGGTGCACTAACACATTCAAAATCATCGCGTGTCATTTCAGCCGCTTCCACTATCAAACGGGTGAAATCTCTGTCTCGATACAGCACGCACGTGTTATCAAAATAAGGCACACAACCGCACTCCTTACAGTGGATCGCCAAGTGACCATCAGTACCCTTCTGCACTTTATTGTGGTGCTCCTTTAGCCTTTCATTAATGCATCTTTCGGTTGTTCCCACATAAACAAGACCACATGACAAGGGAACTCTGTAAACAACAGACTGTGCACACTTACAAATTAATTGCGATGCTTAATTTGGCAACCTTTCTTTTCTTTTGAAACAGGACAAGTTTGGCGACATATTCTCGACAGTTTTTCAGGAGCAGACATAACCACTCGGACGCCCACCTTATTACCAATCTTTTTAAGATTGTGTGCCACACTATGGATATAGGGGACAACAGCCGTTTTACGCTGCTGCAGGGAAGTGTTAATACGCTGCCTATTTTGTTTCTTTAGGTTCTATGTAGCGATTCAGCGACGCTTATAACCATTCGTGGCGGGTAGCCTGCTGCCTTCAGTCGCAAAACCTTTTGCTCAAAGCTCTTCTTCATGAGGTGAAAACATGACTTCTTCAACAAATTAAAAAGGCACATTCGCGCAACAGACCTCTTCACTACTTTGGTATAGGGAGAAGAGAAAGGCAACAATGGCTTTTTGCTCCTGGGCTCATAAAGCCAGCAAACGTGGTCATCTTGAATTTGTAACGACAGATCTAGGAACCTGAGCGTATCACCATAGGGCACTTCATGTGTAAGTTTCAGAGGCTGGCAAACTGTCTCAAATACTTCAAGTGTCAAAACAGCAGCACTTTGAAACTCTTTGGCATCACACTTCAAAAAAAAACCAAATAATCATCCACAAACCTGAAGATCTTTAAAACCTTAGTTCCCGACAACCTTTCATCAATCAATCGAACTAAGTGGGCCATGAAAATATCACTAAGGACGGGTGCAATAGCGGAACCAATACAAATACCCTGTTTTGGATATAGGTGTTCCCATTCCAATTTACGAACGTGGACGTTAAGTAAAAGCCAATAAATCTAGAAAACCTCTCCCTGACATACCACAAGTGTTCTGAAAGGTCACTGCACTATGCTCAAGTATGCACTCCTCGACAAATTCTAGAAGCATTTAATAGGGTAAAGAATAGTACAAATCCTTCACATCTATAGACAACGCCTTAACGACAGTTTTGGCATTCGATACCAAAAAATTCCCAATCTGCTCAGAATTCTTAGTGTGAAAGGGGTCATTGATTTGAAGGAGATTCAGCTTTTCCTGTAGAAAAAACGCCACATTTTTTTGCCAAGAACCTTGTTCCGAAATAATTACCCGGAACGGCATTCCATCTTTGTGCGTCTTGCAACTAAAAAACAAGTCTAAGCCCAGTTTATTCTTTTTTCATGCTCTGTTTAGCCAAATCATGCAATAGAAGGCTATTGCACAAGTTTTTTGCAGCTGTTCGAACAGATTTGAGTGACACATTTGGCTTAATATCAAATACCGACTCAATCGCTACTTGCGCTTTTTGAAAAAAAGAACCATTCGGGAAAACACAGAACCCAC
Source organism: Rhipicephalus annulatus (assembly GCA_013436015.1). Classification (NCBI taxonomy): domain Eukaryota; kingdom Metazoa; phylum Arthropoda; class Arachnida; order Ixodida; family Ixodidae; genus Rhipicephalus; species Rhipicephalus annulatus. The sequence continues at coordinate 478,893 of WOVY01016023.1, read as the reverse complement.
CTTTTTTGTCAGAAGGAATGACACAAAGTCCCGATTCTTTGAAGTATGTGACCACCTTCTTTAAGGGCAACACTTGACGCTTGGGCCTGAACTTTTCAAGGACATCAACGCCCTCGGAAATACACCGATCCTTTTCACAATCCGGAGCACAACTTCATGAGGTGAGTTTTCACCTCATGAAGAAGAGCTTTGAGCAACAGGTTTTGCGACTGAAGGCAGCAGGCTACCCGCAACGAATGGTTATAAGCGTCGCTGAATCGCTACATAGGGACCTAAAGAACAAAATAGGCAGCGTATTAACACTTCCCTGCAGCAGTGTTAAACGGCTGTTGTCCCCTATATCCATAGTGTGGCACACAATCTTAAAAAAGATTGGTAATAAGGTGGGCGTCCGAGTGGTTATGTCTGCTCCTGAAAAACTGTCCAGAATATGTCGCCAAACTTGTCCTGTTTCAAAATGAAAAGAAAGGTTGCCAAATTAAGCATCGCAATAAATTTGTCGAGTGTGCACAGTCTGTTGTTTACAGAGTTCCCTTGTCATGTGGTCTTGTTTATGTGGGAACAACCGAAAGATGCATTAATGAAAGGCTAAAGGAGCACCACAATAAAGTGCAGAAGGGTACTGATGGTCACTTGGTGATCCACTGTAATGAGTGCGGTTGTGTGCTTTATTTTGATAACACGTGCGTGCTGTATCGAGACAGAGATTTAACCCATTTGATAGTGGAAGCGGCTGAAATGACACGCCATGATTTTGAATGTGTTAGTGCACCCTCTATCGCGCTCACGCGGAAAGAACTATGTTTTTTGGATGGGGTGATAGACAATAACGGATAGTGATGTACGGGACTGGCACGTGTGTTTTTTGTTGTCTACCATTTTTATCATTTTATTCACTTTGCTCTTTTTCTCTTTTTCTTTTTTTTTCTCTTTTCATCCCCTTCATATACTCTGACGTTTGTAATAAACGGTTAGTTGAAGTTAAGCGCTTGTGTTGTGTGTTCGTTGTAATAGTGGCTGCGATTCCTAGCAAGATGGGTCCTTACCAACTGGCCCGATACAATTGTTTATTGATTTACCTACACACCTCGCACAGTCCTTCAGAAGCTGCTCTGACGAAAGAGATAGATGACGGGCATCGCAGACGCCAGCGCACAGTCTTCAGCACGGTGTGTGCCCACGGCTGCACAATAAGTAAGTAAAATAGTGAGTCTCACGTGACAGAGGATCAATACAAATGCATATGAGAGATACGTGCAAGGTGAAATGAAAACATATGTGAGACCATTAACATCAGCCTACGTCCACTGCAGGACAAAGGCCTCTCCCACGTTCCGCTAGTGAATCCGGTCCTGTGCTTGCTGCTGCCAATTTATACCAGCAAACTTCTTAATCTCATCTGCCCACCTAACCTTCTGTTTCCCCCTAACCCACTTGCCTTCTCTGGGAATCCAGTTAGTTACCCTTAACGACCAGCGGTTATCCTGTCTACGCGCTACATGCCCGGCCCATGTCCATTTCTTCTTCATTTCAACTATGATACCCGCAACCCCGTTTGTTCTCTAATCCACTCTGCTCTTTTCTTGTCTCTTAAGGTTACACCTACCATTTTTCTTTCCATTGCTCGCTGCATCGTCCTCAATTTGAGCTGAACCTTCTTTGTAAGTCTCCAGGTTTCTGCTCCGTAGCTAAGTACCGGCAAGATACAGCTGTTATATACCTTTCTCTTGAGGGACAGTGGCAATCTACCTGTCATAATTTGAGAGTGCTTGCCGAATGTGCTCCACGCCATTCTTATTCTTCTAGTTACTTCAGTCTCGTGGTTCGGCTCGGTGGTTATTACCTGCCCTAAGTAGACATAGTCTTTTACAACTTGAAGTGCATCATTACCTATCTCGAAGCGCTGCTCTTTTCCGAGGTTGTTGTACAGTACTTTCGTTTTCTGCAGATTCATTTTAAGACCCACCTTTCTGCTCTCCTTGTCTAACTCCGTAATCATGAGTTGCAATTCGTCCCCTGAGTTACTCAGCAATGCAATGTCATCGGTGAAGCGCAGGTTACTAAATACTCTCCATTAACTCTTATCTCTAACTGTTCCCATTCTAGGCTTCTGAAAACCTCCTGTAAGCACGCGGTAAATAGCATTGGGGAGTTTGTATCCCCCTGGCTTACACCCTTCTTGATTGGTATTCTGTTGCTTTCTTTATGAAGCACTATGGTAGCAGTTGATCCCCTGTAGATGTCTTCCAGGATGTTTATATATACTAGATCTACGCCCTGATTCCGCAGTGTCTGCAAGACGGCTGATAATTCTACTGAATCAAACGCCTTCTCGTAATCTATGAAGGCTATGTATAGTGGTTGGTTATATTCTGAGCATTTCTCTATTACCTCATTGATAGTATAAATGTGGTCGATTGTTGAGTAGCCTGTTCGAAATACTGCTTGTTCCTTTGGTTGATTGAATTCTAATGTTTTCTTTACTCTGCTAGCAATTACCTTTGTAAATAGCTTGTATACTACAGAGAACAAGCTAATCGGCCTGTAAACCTTCAAGCCCTTGTAATCTCCTTTCTTATGTATTAAGATGATGTTAGCGTACTTCCAAGGCTTTGATTCTCTTCCCGTCAGGAGACATCTCGTAAACAGGGTGGCTAGTTTTTCTAACACATTCTGTCCTCCATCTTTCAGCATATCTGATGTTACCTGATCCCCACCAGCAGCTTTGCCTCCTTGCATGCTCTCCAAAGCTTTTATGGCTTCTTCTATCATTACTGGTGCGGTGTCGTCTGGGTTACTGCTAGTTCTTATAGTATTAAGGTCGTAGTTGTCCCAGCTACTGTACAGATCTCTGTAAAACTCCTCCACTATTTTAACTATCCTATCTATATTGGTAGTTATTTTGCCTTCTTTGTCCCATAGTCCATACATCCGTTTTTTGCCTATCCCAAGTTTCCTCTTCACTGCTTTGACGATTCCTCCGTTTTTCAGAGCGTGTTCAATTCTTTCCATGTTATACCTTCTTACATCGCATACCTTATGCTTATTAATCAACTTCGAAAGCTCTGCCAGTTCTAGTTTGTCTGTTGTACTTGAGACTTTCGTATATTGACGCTTCTTAATAAGATTTTTTGTTTCCTGGGAAAGCTTGCCAGTGTCCAGTCTAACTACCCCACCTCCAAATTCCACTGCACACTGCATAATGATACTCGTCGGATTATCATTCATTGTATCTACGCTAAGGTTGGTTTCCTCAATAAGAGCCGAGTACCTGTTCTGAAGCGAGACTCTGAATTTCTGTACTTTGCCTCTCAGTGCTAGCTCATTGATCGGCTTCTTGCGTGTATCAGTTTCTATCGTTCCTTTCTCATGTCTAGGCGAATTAGAGACCGTACCATTCTATGGTCGCTGCATCGTACCTTGCGAACCACTTCCACATCCTGCACGATGCCTGGATGTGCACTCATTATAAAGTCTATTTTGTTCTTATTTTCGCCATTAGGGCTCCTCCATGTCCACTTGCGGTTTCCTCGTTTTTGGTAGAAGGTATTCAAAATCCGTAAATTATTGCGTTCTGCGAATTCTACTAGTAGCTCTCCTCTGGCGTTTCTAATACCAATGCCATAATCTCCTACTGCCTGGTCTCCAGCCTGCTTCTTCCCTACCTTTGCATTAAAGTCTCCCATCAGTACTGTATACTGTGTTTTTACCTTACTCATTGCCGATTCCATGTCTTCATAGAAGCTTTCAACTGAAGCGTCATCATGGCTGGATGTAGGCGCGTAAGCCTGCACCACCTTCATCTTGTACCTCTTATTATATTTTTCACGATACCCACCACCCTTTCATTATTGCTATAGTATTCGTCTATGTTGCCAGCTATGTTTCTGTGAATTAGGAAGATGTGAGATATGACATGCTAATAATTTCACCGTGATGTCACACATTGTCAAAGACTCATTTTGATCACCGTAGCGCCACAGCTTAGGAGGGGCGGCCGCAGTCACAACTCCGCGAACAACCGTGCCGCTAACAAGTCGGCGAGTCCTAAGCGAGTGGCGTCGTTTAGCTCGAGCAAGCGAACGCGAGACCAAACACGGCACTGCACGCGGAGTGTCTGCCGCCAGCAAACTTCGAACAGGAGAGCGAGCGTATGCTTGGCCGCCACCACGAACCGCACCGAGCTGGTTTGGAGCTAGCGCCGAAGAAATTGACGGTAATGCGGCCCTTTTCCACAAACTCGAGCGAGTGCAGTGCGCAAACGAGAGTCCGCCGTCACGGCCAGCGGACTGCGCCGAGCTGCTTGCGACCAACTGACGGGGAAGCCAACTGTAATGGCGACCAATTTTCAGTGAGTTCCGACGCTAGCGAAAGCTCCGTCAGCCCATGCTGGTGCACTTACAGCGCGCGACATACTATAACCAAGCTCTTTACGAGAACCCGCAACGTGTTTTCTACGACTCCCAACACAGCGACGAGGTCTCAGCCCAATATCGTCAGCACAGAGCTCATTGCGGCGGTGAAGACAGGCGAGCACTCGATGAGCGAGCGTACGGGAGGCCGACGGCAATGGCGGCCAATTCTCAGGTGGTTGGAAAGCACAGGCAAACAGCAGACGCCGAAGCTGACCTTCGCGATGCACTTCGTGCGTGTGATATACAACACGACCGAGCGCGTTGCCGGCAAGCGCGATCCGTATCGCACACGCGACAAGTAGAGTAGAGTAAAGAATGATAACCTACTTGCCTTAGAATCCAGCGCTGTTTTCTGCCCTGAGTCGGACTGAAGTATATATCCGATAGGCCTGTTTTCTCGGCCGCTATATTGGCGATACCAACTGTTGCTGTCATGTGTTGGTCGTGACTATCTTGAAGCGAGAAATACACAGCGCGGTGTGGTGACCTGTCAAGGCTTGCTCCAGAGTTCATGGGTGCAGCGAAACGCTAAAGCAGCAGCCCACGCTCATCCAGGCGTACACACAAGCACCACGTAGTAGTTCTTAGATTGTCGAATCTAGGCGGCTGTGGTCGAGCACTTCGAGCGCGCCGCTGCGCAACTGCCGCCGGAAAAATACGGGAAAAGACTGAGCCAGCAAAGGAGGAGAAGGGCATGTGTTCTGTGGAGAAGGAGGGTTGGTCACCTTGGCAACACTTTTCACACTGCCTGCAACGCCCGGGCGGTTCATCTCTAGTGGAGACCAAAGGCCCTTTTCCGCACAGCCGGCCCTGTGCGGACCGGCTGTGTGGCTAGCCGCACAGCCGCTTCGAACACCAGCACCACACAAATGGGCGAGAGCAGGCCGTCTCTGTGACGTGAGGCAGAGCGGCTCTCAACTTTTGCAAGCCGCAAGCCGGCTCGCATGGCTCACCTCTCATTGGCTACTGGGAAAAACGGCCTGGAGGGCCGCCCCGTCGGCTCACTTGGCAAATATGGCGCTTGCTAAAGCGGGTGTTGCAGCGACATGGAAAAAAGAAAAGAACAGCGCTGTGACCATCGTAAGTGCTGTGAGACTCCAGGGGAGATATCCGTTGCCAGCCAGTGTTCACTGCCCCGTCAGCACGTGCAATCGACAGCGGAAACGAAGAAACGAGCACAGAGTAGAAAGTGTGTTCGCGGATGCGAGCGTCGTTACGTCCGTTTCCTGGGTTGTAGCGTCCATGTTTCAAGCGTAATCACAAAGAACTTCGAAGATTTCCGTGATGTAATCATCCACCTTTCTAAAGCAGGATATGGGTTTAGTGCGAGCCGAAGTGAAAAGTTTGTAATAAACGCAACAAGTGTTAACGTCGGGTGTGTTCTGTGTGCGCCGTTCATCGCAGCGAATAGCGTGCACAAATTTTGAACGCTTTCGAGCGCTAGCTTCTGCTATGATAAGGAAGAGCAAGTTTTATTGCCCGTCATATTTGTCATTCGTAATGCCCAACTCCGTACGAGTGCTGTTGTGTGTAGCGCTGTAGTGAAGTTCTGTGGGCCGTGTCACATTTGAGCGATTCTGTCCTGTGTTGTGAAGTGTGTTCATGAAATGTAAACTGTGAAATATTTAGGAGTGTACAGCTCACTTTCCGAATAATGTTGCTGCGTGCATGTGCCCTGAAGAGGAGCTTGCATACAAGACATTTTTGTGGATGTAGCCCCCCCCTCATTATTTAAGGTACGCATTATGATCGATTGTCTATGAATACATGAAATAAGTTGTTTTAGACCAAGTTTAAAGCAAGTGTAAGTATCGCAATAAATTGTCAGATGTTCGACAGTACCTGCTAATGCAGTATCAATTATTTTGTCAGTATTGTAGGCAGTCATGCTACATTACTTGAACATCATGACAACTGATATAATATGCGATGGTTATCTGCTTGCATCAAGCATTTGAAGAATATTTAAACAATATTTTCTATATTCTGTCAAAATGCCCATGTCTGCCTTGTTAAACATGCATCTGTCATCATCAAGTGTGTAGCAGAATATCTCAAGCACATGTCGGGTCAAGAAAACTTCAAACAACAGAAATGCTTATTATCGTTAGCTCAGTGTTGGACGTCTGTTCCTTCCCAATAGTGCACAGAAAGTGAAAAACGTACACCTTGTCTCCAAAGAAGGATGCCGTCTCTCAATCAGCTAAAATATTTTATCAATGAATTACATTGGTACGATAATAATTCATCATTCTTGTTGGTATTAGGTATTTCTCAATTAGTACAAAGTAGCCGAAGGAACTTGTTGTCAATCCTTTACACTGATCACCCGTCGTTGGCAGTTGTTGAGGCTTTTTGGGTAAATGAAATCAGCATAATCTTCCAAGCAGTCTATAATGAATAAATCTAGCTATATGTGCATGTTTTTTTGCGGGGGAGGTGGTGAGAGATTTCTGGAAAAAGCTGGAGCTATTCCATTCTGTGAAGGTGGGTGACCAGCCAAGCTGTGTCGCTCAAGGATTTTGTTTGCTTACTTTTTATATTTACACATCTACGAAGATTTTGAAATTTTAGCATATGCTTTTTTGAAGCAGTTCCACCTCAGTTTATGTGGCCTAGAAGTGCAACATGTTGGTTATGTATTTATGTATGCATTTATTCCTTTGCTCTTTAATTTTTTCATTCACCTTTTTTCTGTCTAATTTTTTATGCATGAGTGGTGAATGGTAATGGTTGCCCCATTTCTGGGGTGCATACCTACTTGGAGCTTTCTGTAGATTAGGTATGTGTTTGCAGAGTCACAGTACAGCGTTACTCATTACTCTCATGGTTGTACTGACGTCAGTCAATATACCTAGTGCGTCAGCTGCCAATTAAACTCAGTCTGGACGCATACAGTTCCTTAATTCAAAATTTGAATCTAGAGGCAGTTGACGACCATAATTTTCCGTTCATTATGTAAGAAGAAGAATGGCAATTTGGGCTAGTTGGTTTGAATTCATGATAATAAGGGTTGCAGCGCGAGCACGAATGTGCTAGAAGAAACAGATGAAAGTCGAGGTACGGAAGGCAGAGAGGACAACACGTAAGCTCGTGGAGTTGTGTGAACCTAAATAGTAGAACCTCACTGATACATTCCCGCTTTATTCCGATTTCCCAGCTGATTGATATGTGTGGTTTAACATCCCAAAACCACGATATGATTATGAAAGACGCCGTAGTGGAGGGATCTGGAAATTTTGACCACCTGTGGTTCTTTAACGTGCACGCAAATCTGAGCACACGGACCTGCAGCATTTTCACCTCCACCGAAAATGCAGCTGCCGCAGCCCGGATTCAATCCTCCAACCTGCGAGTCAGCAGCCGAGTCCCTTAGCCACTAGATTCAATAGATTACAATGGTGAAAAAAAATTAAACCAATTTAGATCTCAAGTATTCTCAGATCCTGCATTCATTGTGCGCATTTTTTTCAGAAACGTATCAACGTTTTATTGTATATTGGTAGCATGCATCATGAATGTAAGACACGACTAAATGATGTGAGACATGATTCCAACATTGTGGCTTAGGTAACTTTAAGGCAGTCTAATCACGTATAGTTTAACCTGTTTTGGCGAGACGATGTCACTGAAATGTTGTTGTGTCTCTGTGTGCATGAATAACAAAGGAACCAGCACATAATGTACTGATAGCACTGACGTAACAGCAGAGTTAACATCCCACTGTGTCGGTACTGCAACATGGCGGTTTTAGGGCGAGCAGTGCAAGCCATTCATAGCCTTGCTATCAAGAACATTGATAATACCCGAGTGCAGTGTGATAGCATTAGCAGCACCCATTTAACTGTATTCCCATTTGCTTGCGATTCTTCGTTTCCTTATGAACACGTGAAACATGCCGTGAAAGATGGGAAATTTGTGCACATTGTAGAATATTGGCCGTTGTAAACTTTCCCAGGGCGCCAGTTGCGATTGCAACCGCAAAGTACCTACTATAAGTCTGTTAAGCAAATCATGCTCCTGTGTAGCTGTGAATTTTTCAAATGCTGTGGTAGTTGATCACGATGATTTATAGCTGGGCACTTTGTAATGGTTCGTCTTGCTATGACTCATATTAGTGGCCGATAAAAACACTGGTCTTTTGTTAAAAGGAACCTGGAATGATGTTGGTGATTTTGTACAAACACATTGGGCCGGTAGATTGTCTCAAGGGTTATTAAGAGACCTATTTGACCACTCTGCGTGAACTGTGTAATTTATTACTACGCTTTAAAGCAACCAATCGCTGGAAATCAGTGCAGATCGTTGCAACTCGACCAAATGCCTTTTAAACTGCCCATTCATAGAGCAACACGTTCTGCCCAGAGCACGTCAGCAGCCACGTCAACATGGCTGCTTATCTGATTGGCTGTCATGGGCTGTAGAATGTGCAGAAGTAAGATCGACTGGTAAGGTGGCAGCACCTTTCAGAGCAGATATCAACCACTTACTTCATGGTCTTTGTTTCTGTTGCCAGACGGCGTGCGTGCTGCCAGGTGCACTGCGTGATGGCCTCCGAGACTGCACGCAACCTGTCGGTGTGCCATCTTGGAGGTCTAGACTGGTAAAAGCTCAAAACAGCGAGCGCACTCATGAGAGCTCTGCGATCGCCAACGTGCCTCGTGAGTTGCGGTGGTCAGGCATAAGTGAGAAGGAGGGCATGATATAACTGTCTGTAGCGGCCTTGGTACACTGCGAGCCGCTGAATTTATGGTGTGAATGGTTTCATGATGCTCTAACTTAAACACTGACAAAACTTAAAAAAAAAACATTTCAGGGTCTCTTTATTGGAACTTTGTCGAGTTGAATAATCGTTGAAGTACAAGAATATGTAAGGCTACATAGAGGCAGGAATGCATAATGGAGATTCAGGTGGGGGAGCGGCCTATGTGTATAGTCGGAGAGCCAGGCACATGATACTTCATGAGCTCGGAAAGGTGGAGGAGGTGTAATTGAACAAATAAGAGGGATCTGTAACTTTTGTAAGCGCTAAATGCACGTACGTAACACGAGTGAAGGACACAGGACAAGCGGTAGGCTCGTCCTACATACGTGCACTTAGTTCTCACAAATGTTATACAAATCAATACCAACTACCATGAACACAGTGCTTTCTCAGAGAAGGAGGAAGTGGAGAATTCCAAAGAAGCATGTGGCTTGTGTAGGATGCTGCAAACGATGTTTTGTGTCATCTGTGCATAGGCGTACCAGCCGTGGAGGGCAAGAGGGGCGCAAGCCCCCTCCCCTACTTTGGACAGGGGTGACTGTTGGCTGCACGCCAGGGAAAGACACAATTGAGGCGAAGTTTTTATTCACCGCAGTATTCACTGAAATATGTTAATACGAGGGAATATTGCAATATAGTGAAATTTCTCCAACATTGTAGTGACGATTTTCTTTGTGGGCTCTTGCGATGCGAGCCGCCTAAGCGGCGCTTTTGTTCCTTGTGCTGTAGCATTGCAGAGCAGGCCAGCGCTGAACAGGGGCCCAATAACATCGTTTAACTTGTCCACGCTTTCGTTCCGCTGTGACTGGCTGCTGCAGTTATGGATGCAAACGAGCAAACTTTTTATGGACTGCTCAAACAATCTGCTGCTTCAGGAAAATTATTTTCTTTGATCGAAAATAGATATAAATGCTGCTTCGTCGAAGTGATTTATGTTACAAATCTTTTTAATGTTCTAGTGTTATCTGAAAGCGCCAAAAAGGGGTCTCCGCTTTAGTCTCCGATAAACCTGATTAGCCTTGCTTATGGTAACTTGGAGCAATGGTGGCAGCTTGCAAAGTGGCGACAAACAAAGCAGTGGACTCGAGCACAATGGAAATCTCAGTTTTTAAGCTTGTCCTTCAACTTGAGCCACCGGACCAAGGAGAAGATTAAATAATATGGTTTTTAGCACTATTGAGGCTTAATTGAGAGTCAGGCTAGTAGGTTTTTATTCAACTCTAATGGTCTTTTGCAGCTCAAAATACAGCTTAGAAAGCAAAGAAGCACACACGTGCAGCGCTGCTTATTTCTCTCTTTTCCTCTCTCTCTCTTTGTCTCTCTCAGCAAGGACGAGCTCACAGAGATGTGTGCGCGCACAAACTACAAAACGCCTTGATGCTGCAAGTGAAGATATCTTACTAAGCTCATGTTATTTCATCTTGGAAGCTGCTATAAGTAACCGTTGATAATGATCGGCGGCTACTTTACTTGAATATTATTTAAAAGAACATGTTCTCCGACTACCCCAAAAAGTTTTAGGTATTGTTCAGTGCGTGAATGCCCTGTGTAGTTTGCATGCACTGTAAGGAACACCGCAAAGTTTCACAGATTCCTGATGTAAGATGCAGGCGATAATATGGCACACAGACAATATTAAATGCCAAAGAAGCAATGGCAAAAAATATGCTGCCATTTTGAAAGTAGTTCATTCTCTTACTTTTTTCGTGGTCGTTTATAAATGGTCCCTACACAATGAATGTGTGTGTGTGTGTGTGTGTGTGTGTATGTGTGTGTGTGTGTGAGTGTATGGTTAGGTTTGCCCCCCCCCCCAAATAGCGAAAGAGTCTGTACGCCCCTGCATTCGTGGATCTTTTTGTTACATTCATCCCTTTCTGAAGTCAATCCTTCAACCAACTGTGAAATCCTGGAGCCTATTTGGAGGCTGTATGTTTCTTCGAGGTCCAGCAGAAATTCCAGTCTGCTTTGGTCGATCTGTCTTTGACTCACTGACTTAAATGTGTTTGTCTGAGGAAGGGCTTGCCCTGTTGAGTACTCGGTTGCTTCTCAGGATGCAGTCTTTCAACTGAACTTCATACGACCTGTCATAAATTCTCGTAATTATTGTCTTTGACCCATGGTACTCTTTTCTTTGGTTGAACGGGGATATCCACTGAACCTTTCTAATACTGGGTGAATCCTTCGCTTGTCTGTGATGTTAGCTCGTGCTTTTCAGCCTCTTTTACATTCTTATTTCACTCACATCGACTGTTTCTGATTGCAGTAACTGTGAAGCTAGTGGCACACTCGTTTTAGTGTGGCAACTCATCGACACTTGTTCTGGTGTACCATTCTTTTCTTGAAGTGATGTGTTTTGTTAATAAACAAATGTCATTTGTGGGTCTGATTTGTTAACGCTAGTCGAACCCAAGCTTCAGCAACAACAATACACATAATTGAGGTTAAGGCAGAGGCTTGCACTTGTTGAGCTTGGGGCACTGGGTTTGGGTATCTGCCTTGCGCACGATAGGGCAAGGTTGTGACTTGGCTGTACCAGAATGAGCTCACACTGGGTCGACACCTGGCCCAGACCAACTGCAGGAATCTACCTTTTTTCCACTAAACAGGATTTTATGTATTCTTCACGTTTACCTCTCAACATACTTGCAGAGTTGCACGAGCTATGAAAGTTGCCGTGCGACTGTTGACTTGCCTAACATCTCCGGGGCCTAGTGGCATAAACAGTGCAAATCAAGATTGTGCATTCTTCTCTCCCTCGTTGCCTGTTACATGCTACAACAATCACCCATAAGGCGAAATGTACAGATTGATTTTTTCTCATTTTTGAGCCCCTCCTTCGTCGCAATCCAAATGTATTATATTTTTTATTGAATTATAAAATAAATAGAGGAGCTTTTATCACCGTTACTTAGTGACGGCTGCTCCTTTCTGCTTGATTGATACAAATAAAATTATAAAAACTCATTAGAATATATATATATATATATATATATATATATATATATATATATATATATATATATACACAGTCCTACATGGGTGAGAGCAAAAGTTCTCCTATGGCTAGAACAAACACATTGACGCCACGAACACTTTTAACCTTTGTCCGCTCAGTAGTCGTCACAAATCTTCATTTCTTCGAAAAACTATTGCAGCACCTTCATTGATTTGCCATTTGTTTTCGATGGCCATGGACCTAGTATTTTATTCAGCGCAAATGGCCGCTCAGGATCTAAGTTGTGCAGTTCCTGTTCTAATCGCCTTCGGTGTGTGTCATGTTTCGGACAGTCGAGCAAGAGGTGACAGATATCCTTGTCGTCATGGCCGCAAGAACATGCTGACGATGTTGCACGCTGAATACAAAGTAGGAAGTGCTGTGTGTAAGCATTTTCGAGTCGTAGGCAATGAATGAGTGTGTCAATACGTCGTGGAAGGTCACGGTCTAATTGGTATTCAAAATTAGATCAACAGAATATAGGATCGATTCCTTTGTTTTGTCTGTGAACCAGGTAGACAGGCATAATTCACGTTTTGTTGTTCTTACCGGTCTGAGAACTGGCTAACCTCCCTGTCCTTCTTCATTTATTTCTCCTCCTCCTCCTCCTCCTTGTTGTTCTTAAAATTCTATTTACATCACATTGAGATACCGCAATGAGGCACGTTCGCGTAGAAATATGAGCGGTTTTCACCAACTCATCCGGCATTTCATTTCTTTAATTCCGCAGTGACTGGGAACCCACTGAAATGCCACTCGATGATTCGAGTTCATGGTTTCTGAGAGCTCTTTTGGAATAGCGTATACTAATCAATGTGCCTTGAAGTGGCAATTTCCACACGTGCCAGTGTTGCCAGAGAGTCTGTAATTACCGCCCATTTTCTTGTTGTCGTTGGCAGTTTAATAAAGCTTACGGCTAGCGAAATCGCTACGAGCTCCGACGTTGTTGAAGAGGAGAGGTGGCCCAACCAACATGCATATTTTTCGCGCTATTCCAGAATTATGAATGCTGATGTCCCTGTATCTTTGGTGAACGAGCCGTCAGTGTACACGTGAATGTATCCTTGGTGCCTGTCAAACAGGTGATGTAATGCCAACTGCTGTGCTGCAACGATTGGCACTTCATGTTTGCTGCGTATTCCTTCTATTCACGTTTCAACAGTTAGTAGCTCAAGCAGCCATGGTGGGTAGTTTTGGTTCAGTGGCCAATGTGTCGACACAGGAAGCCGGGAAATGTACTGTTGGTACAAATGGTGTATTTGCGATCCAGCACGGTTCAAGATGCTCAATATGAGCGGATGGGAAGGGTGTTGCGTGATTCTTCGTGGGCTTCTATCTCCGCAGCTGATCACAGAATTACTTGTAAAATATTGTCACGGGGTCGTGACGTGGCCGAAGACAGGAGACTTTGTGTTGGGGTTTAACTGTTTATTTGGGCGAACCTGTGCCCGGTAAACGGAAAGTCCAATTACAGCAGCAGTCTCGCACAGATAGCAGTCTCGGACTGATAGCGGCGAACGGAGCGTCGGCCCTCGATCAACAACTGACAAGCGGCGAAGCGCGTCGGCATTTATACTCTTGCCGTCGAATGTTCTAGCGTTATCGCTGGCGGTGGCGTAGCTTCCAGAACAATCTGTACCGTTCGCACAGTGGGCGTGATTTTATCGAAATGATCTACTACAGTCCGGAACCCTCTAGAAAACTGCAGGCGCGGTTTGCGCTAAGAATCGTGCGGTGCCTTGGGACGACAACAAAAACCCGGGAAATGGAACGTGGCATTGCCCCCCTCTGAAAAAAGGCATCGTCCCGATGCTTTAACTAAAGATGAAAGTACAATAATAATGCAAGAAAGTACAATGAATAAATTCCGATACAAAAAAACACTGGTTCAGTTTGTTAACGCGCATGAAACGGCTTGAGGCGCGCGACATGGACGACTTCAGGTCGCGATCGGCGTCGTTGAGAGTTCATGATGCCGTCGGGGACAACCTCGTAATCAAGTGGGCCGAGACGTCGAACCACCTTGTACGGTTCGAAGTACCGTCGCAGAAGCTTTTCACTTAGTCCACGTCGGCGTATCGGCGTCCACACCCAAACACGTTCACCGGGCTGGTATTCCACGAAGCGTCGTCGAAGGTTGTAACGGTGGCTGTCGGTCGTCTGTTGATTCTTGATACGGAGACGCGCAAGTTGTCGGGCTTCTTCGGCTCGTTGAAGGTACTCGCTCACATCGAGGTTTTCTTCGTCGGTGACGTTGGGTAACATGGCATCGAGCATCGTTGCCGGGCTCCTTCCGTAGACCAATTTGTATGGAGATATCTGCGTCGTCTCCTGCACCGCCGTGTTGTATGCGAAGGTCACATACGGAAGAATGGCGTCCCACGTCTTGTGTTCGACATCGACGTACATTGACAGCATGTCGGCGATCGTCTTGTTAAGCCGCTTGGTGAGGCCATTGGTCTGTGGGTGGTACGCTGTCGTCCGGCGGTGGTTTGTTTGGCTGTATGCCAAGATCGCTTGAGTTAAGTCGGCAGTGAATGCCGTTCCTCTGTCGGTGATAAGGACCTCCGGGTAGCCGTGACGTAGGACGATATTTTCGACGAAGAACTTAGCTACCTCTGATGCACTGCCTTTTGGCAGGGCTTTTGTCTCGGCGTAGCGGGTGAGGTAGTCGGTAGCTACCACGATCCACTTGTTTCCAAAAGCCGACGTCGGGAACGGCCCCAGTAGGTCCATACCAATCTGCTGGAAAGGTCGGCATGGTGGATCAATTGGCTGCAGAAGTCCCGCTGGCCTTGTCGGCAGTGTCTTGCGTCGCTGACAGTCCCGGCATGTTCTCACATAACGAGTGACGTCGGTGGTAAGACGTGGCCAGTAGTACCTTTCTTGTATTCTCGCGAGCGTGCGAGAAACACCAAGGTGCCCTGCCGTCGGATCGTCGTGCAGGGCCTGCAGGAGTTCTGGTCGCAGAGCTGAAGGCACCACAAGGAGGTACTTAGCTCGAAGCGGTGAAAAGTTTTTCTTTTGTAGAAGACCGTTTCGTAGAAAGAACGACGCAAGTGCGCGCTTTAATACCTTCGGGACTTCGGCGGTCCTGCCTTCGAGGTATTCTATTAGGGCCTTAATTTCCGGGTCGGCCCTCTGTCGTTCAGCGAAGTCATCGATAGTTATCGTTCCGAAGAAGTACTCGTCATCCGGGTCGTCGGGTAGCGGTTGGTCGACAGGCGCACGAGAGAGACAGTCGGCGTCGGAGTGTTTTTTGCCGGACTTGTAAATGACAGTAATGTCATATTCTTGAAGTCTCAGGCTCCATCGTGCGAGGCGACCTGAAGGGTCCTTCAAGGTGGCTAGCCAACACAATGCGTGGTGGTCGCTCACAACTTTGAAGGGCCTGCCGTAGAGGTAGGGGCGAAACTTCGACGTAGCCCAGATTATGGCGAGGCACTCCTTTTCTGTTGTGGAATAATTTGCTTCTGCTTTGGATAGCGATCGGCTGGCGTAACTAATAACCCTTTCAAGTCCGTCAGCCCTCTGCACAAGAACGGCGCCAAGACCTACGCTGCTTGCGTCAGTATGTATTTCTGTCTCGGCGAATTCGTCGAAATGGGCAAGTAACGGAGGCGTCTGGAGGCGATGTTTTAGCTTCTGGAAAGCGTGTTCCTGCGGCGTTTCCCACTTAAACTCCACGTCGGCCTTGGTAAGGTTAGTGAGAGGATCGGCAATGCGGGCGAAGTTTTTCACGAACCGCCTATAATAGGCACACAGGCCCAGAAATCGGCGCACTGCTTTCTTGTCAGTGGGCGGCGGGAAGTCGGCGATGGCGGCTGTTTTCCGTGGATCGGGACGAACTCCAGACTTGCTGATAACGTGCCCCACGAACAAGAGCTCCTCATACGCAAATCTGCACTTTTCTGGCTTCAGTGTGAGTCCGGAAGTCTTGAGGGCTTGAAGTACAGCTTCAAGGCGCCGAAGATGCTCGTCGAAACTCGTGGAAAACACGACGACGTCGTCCAAGTACACAAGGCAAGTCTGCCACTTCAATCCTGCCAGTACTGTATCCATAACGCGTTGAAAAGTTGCAGGCGCTGAGCAAAGGCCGAAGGGCATCACCTTAAACTCGAAGAGGCCGTCCGGTGTTATAAACGCCGTCTTCTCTCGGTCTCTTTCGTCGACTTCGATTTGCCAATAGCCAGTCTTGAGGTCCATTGACGAAAAGTACTTGGCGTTATGGAGCCGATCAAGTGCGTCGTCTATTCGTGGGAGAGGATACACGTCCTTTCTTGTGATTTTGTTCAGGCGGCGATAATCGACGCAGAAACGTAGGGTCCCATCCTTTTTCTTCACTAACACCACGGGGGATGCCCATGGACTCTTGGACGGCTGGATAATGTCATCCCGCAGCATTTCATCAACTTGTCTCTTCATGGCCTCACGTTCTCGCGTCGAAACCCTGTACGGACTCTGACGCAGTGGTCTGGCATTTTCTTCGGTTATGATGCGATGTTTCGTGATTGGGGTCTGCCGAATTTTCTATGACGACGAAAAGCAATCTTCGTATTGCAGGAGCAGGGCCTTGAGCTGTTCTTGCTTATCGTTCGGAAGTCTGGGATTGACGTCGAAAGCTATAGGAGGGGCTTGGTTCCTCTGAGCAGGTTCCGCAGAATCGGCGAGGGCGAAAGCACTGGTGGCTTCGACAATTTCTTCGATGTATGCGACCGTTGTTCCTTTGTTCACATGTTTGTATTCATTGCTGAAATTCGTGAGCATAACCGTTGCTTTGCCTCCCCGCAGCTCTGCAATTCCTCTTGCGACGCAAATCTTTCGGGTGACCAACAGATGCTGACTGCCTTCAACGACGCCTTCCAAGACAGGTGATTTAGGAGCGCCAACTGAAATAATGACGCTTGAGCGAGGCGGAATGGTGACTTGTTCTTCCAGCACATTCAAGGCATGGTGTCCTGGCGGCGTGCGCGGCGGTAGTGCTTCTTCTGTGGATAACGTTATCGACTTTGTTTTTAGGTTGATGACAGCACCATGGAGGCATAAGAAGTCCATGCCAAGGATGACATCTCTCGAGCAACGCTGTAGGACTACGAAGTCTGTAGGATAAATACGGCCGTTAATTGTGACTCTCGCTGTGCAGATTCCTGCAGGCGTTACGAGATGACCTCCGGCTGTGCGGATTTCAGGGCCTTTCCAAGCTGTCCTAACTTCTTTAACTTCGCGGCGAACGACCCACTGATGACAGAATAGTCGGCTCCGGTATCGACGAGAGCGGTCACACTGTGGCCGTCGATAAGAACGTCGAGGTCACTAGTTCGCCGTCTCGCATTACAGTTAGGGCGTGGCGTCGGGTCACGGCTGCGTCGGCTTGTTCCGCTGCTTCCATGTTGCGTCGTCAGGCCACCTTCGGTAAGTGAGCTTTCACCGTCAGGGCTTTGCCTGTTTGGCGTTGTGTTCGGAAAGCTCCATCGCGGCGTCGTCGTCGTCGGAGGATCTTCGGTAGTTCGTCGCACAGCAACCGCACCTCCACCGGTTGCTGCCCTTAGTTTCCCGGATACGGGCTAGGAGACCGGCCCCGCGTTGGGCCAGAGTACTGCCGGTGGTGCGGTGACGTGCGGCGGCTGGGCGACGGGGAACGCGAAGGGCTTCGTGGTGTCCACCGAGTTCCTGTCAGGTAGTCGGCGATGTCACGTGGTCGTTCTCCTGCCTGTGGACGCGGTGCATTGACGGCGAAGCCACGCAGTCCCATCTGTCGGTACTGGCAACGGCGGTATGTGTGTCCGGCCTCGCCGCAGTGGTAGCAGAGCGGGCGATGGTCAGGGGTGCGCCAGACGTCAGTCTTCCTCGGTGCACTGCGCTGGGTCGCTGGCGAACGGTATGACGTTGGTGGGGTTGGTGGCGGCGGTGGCGTCTGTCGACGGAAGTGCGATGGGGCGGCGTTTTGGCGTGGACGGGGAGGAGCGTTGTGGCGCAGTGCAGCGGCGTAGCTCATAGCTTCCGGCTCGGGCAGCGGTGCGTGGGGAACTTGAAGCGATTGCCGAACTTCTTCTCGCACAATGTCGGCGATCGAATCCACTTGAGGGTGCGCCGAAGGCAACAGTTTGCGCAGCTCTTCCCGCACGATCGCTCGGATCGTTTCACGCAGGTTTTCAGAGTCACTGGTTTGAGCAGCAGCGCATTCTGGAATCAGGCGACGATTATACTGTCTGGTGCGCATGTCAAGGGTTTTTTCGATGGTGGTCGCCTCGGATACAAATTCTTGGACGGTGTTCGGTGGATTTCTCATTAGTCCCGCGAATAGCTCCTGTTTGACCCCTCGCATGAGGAAACGAACTTTCTTCTCCTCAGGCATGTCTGGGTCAGCGTGACGAAATAGGCGGGTCATCTCCTCTGTGAAAATTCCAACCTTCTCATTTGGAAGCTGAACCCGGGTCTCTAGTTGAGCAGCGGCCCTTTCTTTGCGAGCGACGCTCGCGAACGTTTGCAGAAATGCGCCGCAGAAGACATCCCACGTTCGGAGCGTGGACTCATGATTCTCTAGCCAGGTCCTTGCGGTGTCTTCCAGGTAGAAGTACACACGACGGAGCTTTTCTTCGTTGTCCCAGTGGTTGAGGGCGGCCACACGGTCGTATGTTTCCAGCCAGGTCTCCGGGTCTTCGAACGATGACCCATGGAAAATTGGTGGTTCCCTGGGTTGATGCATGACCATCGTGGGCTGGGATGCGGCGGTTGTCATTGTCGCTGCAGTCGCAGTCATGGCCTTGGTCTTCCGCGCCTTGTCTTCTAGAAGCCCGTACTCCGGTGGTAGCCCTTGCTGTCGGCGGCTTGTTCGCTGCTCCTGGTTGGCGTCGGTGTCTTCTCCGCGACGTGGGCTGGGTTCACGGCTTGACGGGGGCGTCCGGTACATGAACGAAGCAGCACCTCCACCAGATGTCACGGGGTCGTGACGTGGCCGAAGACAGGAGACTTCGTGTTGGGGTTTAACTGTTTATTTGGGCGAACCTGTGCCCGGTAAACGGAAAGTCCAATTACAGCAGCAGTCTCGCACAGATAGCAGTCTCGGACTGATAGCGGCGAACGGAGCGTCGGCCCTCGATCAACAACTGACAAGCGGCGAAGCGCGTCGGCATTTATACTCTTGCCGTCGAATGTTCTAGCGTTATCGCTGGCGGTGGCGTAGCTTCCAGAACAATCTGTACCGTTCGCACAGTGGGCGTGATTTTATCGAAATGATCTACTACAGTCCGGAACCCTCTAGAAAACTGCAGGCGCGGTTTGCGCTAAGAATCGTGCGGTGCCTTGGGACGACAACAAAAACCCGGGAAATGGAACGTGGCAATATGTTACAGCTGGTGCTAGGCACTGCTTCATTTAAACAGCTTCTACAGTTGGGAGTGATCGCTGCTTAAGGAGCAGCAAAAAGAGTGTGTTAAGCTTGCGTGATACCACCTTCTTCTCGAAAGTGTATTCTGGGACATGAAAATACTGTAGTTCTTGGTTATGGCTCGCGTATTAACCTTCAAATAGGGATTGCATGACTGTACACTTTAAACATTCCTGGCTTAGAGCCATGACTGATAAGAGTGCACAGTGCTGTCTTTATTCAAAAAAAACCTTACAGGCCCCAGAACAGGGCATTGGGTAAGGGGGGGAGACAGGTAACGTTTACAGGCAGGATCAGTGCAAAAGCAACGAAAAACTATACATATATATAAATGAGATCACATTTTAGGCTATACAGGGCGAAATAAATTTGAGGGAATACAGCACTTGTTGATATGAACATGGCGACAGAGGTATACATTTTAAAATAAAAGACAAGGGGAATATAAAGCACCGTTACGCAATGCACTCAGAATACAAAAACAGGGTCACATGGTGAACAGAGTGAGTAGCTGACGGCGAAATGTATCGGGATTAGATATGGAGGCTATGCAATCAGGGAGGTCATTCCAAAGACGAACGGCCCGAGGCAGTGGTGATGAATTGAATGCATTAGTTGACCCGTATATGCGCATGAAGCTGAACTGATTATGCAATCTGCGTGAAAAAGAGTGAGGTGTTTGAAGCTGAAGCCGCGTTCGTTTATTAGAGGTAATATATTTCTGGAACAGACAGAGAAGAGCAATACTGCGACGGCTATCCAATGACGGCAGCTGAAGGTCTGATTTAATTTGCGTTATGTTTGACGTGATGTCGTAGTTTCGTGATATGAAGCGGGCACCTCTATTTTGAATCCTTTCTACCATAATAATCAAGTAGTTTTGATGAGGAGACCAAATTGCTGAGGCGAATTCTAATATTGGCAGAATAAAGGTAAGAAAGGCTAGTTTTCGAATATTAGTAGGGGAATTTCTCAAGTTGCGGCGTAGGTAGCCCAGTGAACGTGATGCTTTGGCACAGGTAGACTCGATATGTGAGGCCCATGAAAGATTCTCTGTGAGAAGAACACCTAGGTATTTGTAGGAAGAAGTGTGGGAAAGCATGGTATTGTTCAAGTAATAGGAGAATTCAGAGTTTATGTGTTTACGGGTGAAAGACATTACCTCGCATTTTGTTAAGTTCAGTTTCATAAGCCACTTGTCGCACCAGTTACAAATATGGTTGAGATCTGCTTGAATGGTTAAGTGGTCATTACTGGAGTTTATAGAACGGTATAATATACAATCATCGGCAAATAGACGCATGCAAGAAGTAATCTCGGAAGGTAAGTCATTAATGTAGATTAAAAATAGTAAGGGCCCAAGGACGCTGCCTTGCGGTACGCCCGAACTAACAGAAGAAAAAGGGGACGCAAGATTATTAACAACAGTGAACTGCTGTCGAAAAGAAATGAAGTTTCGAATCCAGGTTAATGTTAAAGAATCAAGTCGTAGAGCAGATAGCTTAGAGATTAGTCGGCAATGGGGCACACGATCAAAGGCTTTAGAAAAGTCAAGAAAGATACAGTCCGTTTGAAGGTTGCTGTTCATGTTTGAGTGTAAATCGGTGGTGAATTCAAACAGTTGTGTGTCACACGAAAATCCCTTTCTAAAACCATGCTGATTAGGAAAGAAAAAATTGTTCGTCTCGAGGTGATTGTACACGTGTGAACTGATTATGTGCTCAAGCATTTTGCAGCATATGCAAGTTAAAGATATGGGTCGGTAGTTGTCAGGCGAGTGAACATCTCCAGTTTTGTGAATTGGTTTTATCTTTCCTATTAACCAGTCGTCCGGTAGCATGCCAGATGTTAGAGATTGGTCAAAAATTTGGCATAATATTTTGCTTGATATGGGGAGGGTGTTCTTTAGTATCTTTGAATTATTGTTGTCAATACCGGCTGTTGTGGATAATTTTAGGTTGTTAATGAGTGATCCAATGTCTCCAACAGTGACAGTAATGGGTTCCATATAGGCGGCGTCAAGTTCAGGAAAAGTAGGCACATTGGAAGAATCTTCCTGAGTGAAAACAGATGAGAAGAACCTGTTGAAAACAGAGGGACAATCGGCGATAGGAATAGGTATTTTGTCAGTTCCATGTAAAGTAATAGTGTTAGTATCTCTGACCGGAGATATAGTTCGCCAAAATTTTTTGGGATTAGACTGAAGCAGGGAAGGTAGGTCTTGCGAGTAATATTTATCTTTAGCTGAGGTTATTGCTGAGCAGTAGGTTTTCAAACAGTGTCTGTATGCCTGCCATGCCCCATCAGTGCGCAAGCGTTTAGCCCTGTTGTACAACCGTTTCTTCTTGTTTCGCAGTTTGCTAAGGGACTTGCTGAACCAGGGGCTTAATTTATCGTTAGTTATGGACACTAAGGGAACATTCTGATCGACTAGCGCTGTAGCCTCTTATTACACTAAGAAAGGCTCTCAGTTGGCCTGCTCATTAACAACTACAAATGATCCTTCATCGTGACAGCAAAGTTCCCTACAAACACTGGATAGACTTTTAGTCTGGCTGATGAACCACTGGCTTGCTTTTTAAACTCCTCACCAGATAGTGCATTCCCTACCACATCAACGAGACATGTCTCCAGTCAATTAGGTCTTGGAAACTGTCAGTTGATGGAAAATGTGAATGTGACACTGCATGTCCAAAGTCTCTAGCTTCATGACAACCTAACTGTCCTCTGGCCCCCTTGCATTGTCAGGAGGCATCCTGTTTCTCCAGGGACATTTGCACTTACATACAAATGCCTCGGAAGGGATACCCTATAGGCACATACCATCCTCATTGTCTTATTGGTGAAGATAAGCTCACGTCATTATATTTTGCTAGTCTAAACAAATGCTCAGGTTAGACAGGCACGTTCCAGATAATAAATTCAACCGAATTTAGTTACAATTGTTTCAGGCGTTCACTGAGTGAAATTCTTTGGGAGCAATGATTAGGAGCTTTAAAAATATTTACTGCAAAATTTGATTGAAAAACAATACAACAAGAAAGTCTATTTTCTTCTGGCAACAGCAGCGTACACCACATGTGACATGGCGGTAGCATTAAGTCAGTCACCCTGAAGTAAGTAAAAAGAAAAAGTACAGTGCATCAACGATGCATGTGCTTGTACCAAACAAAGTTCATACTCAGTTTGTTTCAAACAAGTGAACGCATTCATGATGCACTCTTCCTTGAGTGCCCAATGAGTTGAAGATGTCCTGCAAGAATATTATACAAGCTGAGTTTCATGTGGCAACAACTTTCTTGCATAATCCTGAGGTATATGCAAAAAGAGTTAGGAAGGTTGGCACTAGCAAAAGGCTGCTGGCAACATAAAAATTAAAAACAAAAGCACATGACAATTACTGACACACCTTGTAATATTTCATTCGGATAGCATGGTGATTTTCTCCTTCGAATGAAATTGCAGCCTACATAATGTGGTACCAAAGCATACGTAGCCACCAGCATGGTTTTTTGAAGGAATCATTATGAGTTACAATAAGCACATTAGCCGTAACACTAAACTCTGAGCACTACAGTGACTTCAGCAGATAATATGACTAGCATGCGAGCACCCATAAGGAAGAAAATAGTTTTGTCCTAATGTAGAAATGCAATGTAAGATTTCACTTTGCATAGGTTGTTGGTCAACACTACTTGTGTTGGTTGGACACAAAAGCGAACCGTTTCGAATGAATGCACATCTTTTTTTGCTCCTCAGGAAGCATGAAAACGCTTCTGTTCTTATCATCATAATATCCACATCGCAAGCATGCAAAAGAGATTCTTTATTTTGGGCCAATGAATACTCGCACTTGAATATGTCACGTGTGTTGCCAAAATTATCTAAATAAAATGCTTTGATTTTGCCACTTTTACTGAAAAAAATGAAAGAAAAGCAGCATGTATCATTTGAAACACATTGTCCCTTTAAAGGGTACGACATAATGCATGATTTTGAAGGAACACAAGCGTGTTAATGTTTGTGAAATAATAAATTGCTTTGTGTAACATGAGACAACAAAGAAATGCAAATAAGTTCTGTGGAAACCTGCAAGGGGGGGGGCGGAATGGTGCAGAAAGGGAAACTAGACAACCACCCGTTTGTGGCACGAGGCCACAAGGATTTCTGTACAGATTTCTCACAAGGAAAAGCTGGTTGCCGAAAAATTTATTCTGGTCCGGGGATCGAACCAGAGATCAACGCCTTTCCGGGACGGTTGCTCTACCAATGTGACAACAAAATGACAGGTAGCAGAAAACAAAGACATACAGGGGTGGCACAAAGATTTCTTCACTATGGGGGGTCACCCGTGATACGCAAGTTCCTTCAGGGGGCAGGGGCGCCGAGAACTTCTGTGCTGCGTTTTACTATGTTTGCTTTTGTGGTCACAGGGGTGGGGGGCAGGTGGAAATTTTCAGGGAGCTCCAGCCCCCCACAGCCTCCTCCCCACTGCTGGAACTGCCCCTAGAGGTGTACTTACTGAGTGGCACGCATCTGTTTGCCATTAGTAATCCCCGCAGCAAGTTTCAGTAAGCCAGTTTTCCATGCAAAAATGTCACTGCTCGAGGATCTTTAAAGGCATTGCAGTGGTGGCCATACGGCCACCACTGCAATGCCTGCTATACGTATGTTCTTAATCATGCGTGAGGGCGTGCTGCTTTTTATCACTGTACAGCAACTGTTTGCCATTAGTAATCCCCGCAGCAAGTTTCAGTAAGCCAGTTTTCCATGCAAAAATGTCACTGCTCGAGGATCTTTAAAGTTGAACTCACCATGTAAGTGGCAACATATGCTGTTTGCACTTGCATTGAACCACTTTAGATTGTTTCAAACTTATAACTAGTATAGTCATTGGCGATGTGGTTGCAGACAGACTTCAAAAAACATAATTTCAGTTATGTGTTCAGTTGTAGTACTGCTGGTTCGGTATGATGTCCTACATTTGAAAGTTTTGCTCTAAATTGGCAACATATATTTTTTAGCTTGGGTTCAGGCGGGTTTTGAAAAAACTGATTTGGATTGATTGTTACTAAAAGTTACTCTTTGGGTACAGTTTTTTTATTGGGGTTTGATGCGACACCATGGTGTTACTACAAATAATGAACGAGCAAATATGTTGCGAAGAAGGCATCTTACAACATGCATGCCGACTAGCATAAGCATGACGTGCACAGTGCCATCCTCGACGACCCACTTAAGGTTGCTTTCAGTGCAATAAGTTACAATTCCCATGATTTGTCAGGCTTAGTGCTTAAAAGCTAGTGTTTAGACTTAGCTCAGATTTTATTTTGAGGAAATCGGGAGTGGGGAGGGGGGGTCAATTTAATCACTATGTACATACAAATATGAGTGTACATGATCTCGCACCCTTAAACTGAATCATTTTTAGGTGTTTCAATTATATCCTTTCGCTTGCTTGTGGTCTGAAGCATAGGCAATATGGGAAGGAATGAAGCACTACTTGTGATGTGTGGATTCGCATTGAGTATGTGAATGCCTGATCAATTGACCTTTAGCACAATGACTTGGCTGCGGTGGCTTTATAACAACACATAGTCTTAAATTGTTTTTATAGTGCTGATGGGGCTGCTTCCATTACACTTGTTTATATAAATAGCTTACTGTGAAACATGCTCACAGTATCACATTTGCATGCAACGTATTCTGCACTGTTTGAAAGGGGTGCCCAATAACTGTGAGTCTGTACTACAACCCAAGGACAACGTGACATGTTTTCCTGTGTACCCTATGCTATATCTTGTGCAAGCTGCTAATAAACTACCTTGTGTAATGCAACCGTTATAACCTTTCATTAGAGGATGCAAAAGTTATTTACACAATTAATGAATTGATTGCTCATACTTTGCAACAGTTTACAATTAGTACAATAGCACAGTGAGTCAATGTTCTATCCTATGTCATTTGTTGCAAGCTTTCATCTCATTGTCCATTTAAGCAGCTTGCTAGAAGAAATGCACGTGTGCTAGAAGGTAAACCTTTTTTTCATGACACCACTGAACCCACTTCAAATTTCAATCAGTGTATTATCTTGGTTTATTTTAGACTAAAAGACAGATACTGGGAAGCTGTTCATGTCATTTCATTTTATATTTTTTAGCAAGTGCTGACCTTTTGAGACTTTATCACTGTGCTATACATCTTTAAAATAAAATGTAGAGGCAGATGGTCAGCCACCAGGACCTTGTTTTGTAGGTTTTGGTGCCCCTTCTGCATTTGTAATGTTTTATACTCATTAAATGCATGAATGAAATTTGGCACTATGCATCACCACTGTGAGAAGAAGAAATACCACAGGTGAATTTTTATCTACTGCTATTTGTTCTTACAGTAGTGATATTAAAAAGTAGTAATTAAAATCAATATTGAATTTGTATAAGGAAGCTGTGATAGTATGGTTCAAGACAAGGAAAGAGAGCAGGATATAAATTCACTGCAAATCAAAAGACATTTTTTTTAGTAACGTGGTTTTTCTGAAGCAAAATTTTCTAGTGAAACAACAGATAGAGTATTTCACATATTACAAAAGTAATAACACTGCAAGTAATCATCTTCTTGGGGTGTTCATGAGTGTGTTGAGCCACTCCTGTTCTGCTCTATGGCTACAGACTGTCACAGACAGACAAAATGTCTTATCAGACTGACTCAAGAATGGCTTGCAATTTGCTGATGATGCTTCAGTATTACAAGAGCAATATGAAAGAGACTCATGTTATCAGCAGAAAACACTTCATGTTATCAGCAGTAAACAACTAGTGATCTACCCACTACATTTTTACAATAATACCACAGGTGACAGAACGAAACGGCTCGATGGGCTAGTACAGCATGACTGACATTTTATTTTAGGATGATACAACAAAAACATTCGCATGCCGATGCCCGATCTCAAATCGACACGTCACATCTTGTTCACCCAGTAGTCGGTGGAAAGGGGCTGTGCATACACATCTTATGCTTAGTAGGGCAAGGCATACAACATTGATGCAGCCCAGTGGCAAATCCAGGGGTCGGCACACTGGGCTCACACCCTCCTCCCTTTTCGAATATTTTCCCCCCGTAGTATACAGAGTGCGAAATGACGCTTGACCACATCAACAAACCGGGCCCCACTTAAGATCATAGCGGTGCCTCTCCTCCAATACCACGCCCGCAAAAAAAAATCTGCCTGCACCCCTGTGGCCGCCCACACACATTCTGGTGCTCACTTCAGTGTTGTCAATCGTTGCCATGACCATGTGTACGCATAATGTGAAGGCGCACATTACATGCACATTTAGAACGGAAGGAAATGCAAACAAAAAAATAGAGCGCTGAAGCTCAATCACTTTCACACGTGTCAGAATTCAGGATATGTGGCAGATTTTGCAAAATAGTCTATACTGGTTAACTTGGCAGCCAAAAAAGAAGACATCACAAATTGTATCACAAGTTGTCCCGAGGACAGCTAGTTAAAGCCAAGGCCATGCCTTGTACCGAAAGAATGGTCTTGCACAGCGTATTACACTACGTTGTGGCTGTTCTTGCTTATGTAGCCCGAGTTAAAGCAAACAGAAGTGTTCTTGTCTCTTCTGAAGCCTTACACATTTCAACACATTTACATTTTCAGCAAGGTTTCTTTGCAAGAACCCTAAAATTCATGAACTGCAGAAGTGAGAAATTATTTGAATTGACTAATTCATATATTCCCCTAAACGACTGATAGCTCCAAATGTGTCTCAGAAGGAGACGTTGTGCACAGCTCAACTGATCATAGAAGGAATGCCTTAGATGTTGCCTATGTTTTACAGCATTTGGCACTCTGCACCAGCTAGCAGAATATGAAACAGAAGAATTCAGGCTCCTCAGAAGGGACTGAGATATTGAGTGATGAGAAAGAAGGTTTACCTTAGAGTAAGCAAAAATATGCGTCAGTGAACAAAATTCATGGTTTCATTGGCGTCAAAAAAGAAAAACGCATCTCATTCAAACGTGCCTTTCACTGGACTACTGTGAACATAGCCAAACAGAAGATTTCCTGCTAACAATTACTCAAACGGGCGAAAAGGAAGCTGAAGCACCAAATATTTGTCACACATCATCCACAGAACATTCGAGTGGGTGGAGAAACCTAATATTCTGAAATGAAAACCTGGTTATGACATCGTGTTAGTCCATGCAACGTTGAGGCTGTGTCGGGGTATGTAATGAACGATGTTGCCAATGGGAAAAGATGATGAGGTGAGCAAGAAGAATGTAGAAGTGAATAGGTTGTAGCAAATAAATTGTGAGACCTTCAGACGAGTTAAAATAACATCGATGTTTGGGGTGTCATTTTTTACGTACACCAACAAAAATTCAGACATATGTTTTCGACAGCAACAAGGTGTCTCGAATAAAATGTAAACACACATTATGCTTCATATTTGCATTCTTTACAGAAACAAGCTATAGCGCCTCTCATATGATACATGACTACTTGATATGCACATACGTTTAATTCCAGCTTTAATGAATGTATCACACACGCTAAACATTTTGTTCTAGGCTGAAACTTCAATTACTTCAATACTCTTTGAGCTCATTGTGACATGTTATAGAGCAAACGCGAACTTGTATAGAGCAAAGTAAAGAGCGCGTAAGCAAGCCGCGCACAACGGTATGCACCAGCGCCCAATCTTAAACATTACTGACCAGTCGATTCCTTCAGCTATTTGTCGATAGCATCGCGGTATCGCAGCGTGCAATACCGCTGCCACTGTAGGTCTTTTCTTCATTGTAATACATAGCGTCTGTGCGTGTTGGCGCTCGCATTCCTGCTAGCAGTAAAAGATCGCCGTCGCGCCAAATGCAACTCCAGCGATACGACCTGTGTGCGGTGACGACGACAACAAAAAGGGAGCGCGTAATTAGCGTCGAACACAGATGACAACAACGACGCAACGCTTGCGGCCGAAAAACTCGTTGTGAAAATACAACAGCCTCCATTTCATGATAAACGCGGCGGCTTGAACCAACGCATTCAAGAACTTGTCAGCGTCGTCTGCTGTTGGTGATGGTTTTTGACCTCGAAAACTGCAGCTCCGTCAAAAGGTTAAAAGCCTCGACAGCGTCGCATCGTCCAACCAGAGTGCGCATCAAAGCCGCTCATGCGGCTGGCACTTGTGTTGCATTTTGGCGCCGGGCCGCCATTTCGCTCTCCGTTTGCGGGCGGCAGGGGTCCCGCCACGTGCGGAGTGGGTGTGCGTCTAGCGCGTGTGAAGGCCCTAAGTGGTTTCGTGCCGCACGCTTCCCTTTGTGGTTGCTCCTCAACGGTCTATCCGTTCATCGCGTGCGCCTATTGGGCTCCGTTACTCATTTTTTGGGTAATTTTGCCTTAGAGTGCACCTACATCGGTTGCTGTCGTTAGTTTTCCGAGCGATGCAGCCCACCCAACCGCCCACTGACTGGGACAGTGTACGGCTGGCGTTGCGACAGTTGTAGTGACTGGTCGACGGGGAGGGGTATGGCCATCGTTCTTCCCACTGTGTTCCGGTAATGTAATCGGCGATCTCGAGAGGCATTTCACCCAGCTGCGGACGCGGCGCGTTGACGGCGAAATTCCAGAGCCCCCATCGTCGGTACTGGCAGCAGCGGTAAGTGTGGCTGGCCTCACCGCAGTGGTACCATAACGGGTGGTTGTCAGGGACGCGGCGAACGTCCGCTTTCTTTGGTGTGCAGCGCTAACCCAGAGGAAAACGTGAGGGCGTCGGTGGTGGTGGTGGCGGCATCGCCTGGCGACGGCAGTTGGGCGGGGAGGCGTGTTGATGAGGGCATGAAGTGGGGACGTAACAATGGGCTGCAGCAGCGTAGCTCATTGCTGGCGGCTGAGGCTGCGGTGCTCCAGAAAATCCAAGCCATTGCCGAGCTTCTTCGCGGACAATATCGGCAATCGAGTCCACTTGCGGCTTTGATGAAGGCAGCAGCTTGCGTCGCTCTCCCGCACAATCTGTCGGACCGTTTCACGCATGTCGTTGGAGCCGAGGGCGTGAATGGCTGCGCTGCCTTGCATCGACCGGCAATCGCACTGGTGGGTGCGCATTTCTAAAGTCTTCTCAATTGTCGTAACCTCTGCGACATACTCAACTGTTTTTGGTGGGTTCCGCACTAGCCCAGCGAAGAGGTCTTGCCTTACCCCTCGCATGAGTAAACGGACTTTCTTCTCCTCCGTTATGTCAGGCTCGGCGAGTCGGAACAAACGAATCATCCCTTCTGCAAAAATTTTGAACGGTTTCATTTGGAAGCTGCATTCGGCCCAACTTGTGGCCGGCTAATAGAAAATCACATTGCTGAAGCACACTGGCACTGATAGCAGCGAACTGAGCGTCGGCCACTGATCAACTGACTAGTGGCGAAACGCAACGGTATTGATACATGTGCACGGTGTAAAATTTTTACACCATGTACTACATGTGTCGTCGAAGATTCCAGCTTTATCACTTGTCTTCGCGCATGCTCTAGAATAATGTGGAGCGTTCGCGTCTTGCTGGGAATCTTAACAGAACAATCAATAATGATCGCGAACTTCTCGAACAACAAGGCGCACGTTGCACTCAGCATTCCTAGCCAAGGCTTCGTGGGGAAAAGCGAATCATACGAAAGGGAAAATAAGAAGCGTACGTGGCAATATTGCGTCGTATTTCCGTCGTACATTACGAACCGATTCTCCGGCATTATAATGTAAGCAGCTGCCCGATTACCAGCATAGTGTCATCAAGTTCTCTATTTAGACAAAAGCGTGTCTGCTTCACATTGCAGTTAGAGTTTGCAGTTTGTGCTGTCTGTCGATTTTGTGTGTGCAAGCTATTATCGAGCTGCGTCATCCATTGAAATAATAATAGTGATATCAGACTTTTTAAATATCCGCTGCAATAGCATTTCTTATAGTGCGTTCTAATGAAAAATATGTGCACTTTCACTTCGTGAATATGTTCCCGCCAGATTTTTGCGAAAGCCTGCTATAATAAAAAATATAGGGGCTCAAACATTGCTTTCAGCTGGTTTCCAATATTCGCGTGGCCTCGCCAGCCTTTTCCTTCAGAAGGAGGGGAAGGCGTAGCCCGTCGTCGTGACTCCGCCCACTTCGGCAACGTGATAAGACGTCAGCAATTGACGTTATTGGCGAACTCGATCTGTCGCAACGCAAATTTTCTTGCTTCAATGCATCGCTGCTTATTGTTTACCCGGTGCCGATGCTTCACCGGAGCCCAGTCGCTCGACTTTCGGCTGACAACGATTTGCGGCAAAACTGTATTCTGAAACTTCGACATGAAGTTGGCCCGCTTTTTCGGGAGTTTGGTTTTTTGGGAGCAGACTGTCGCGCCATCTGGGAGCTGTAACACAAAACATAAATAATGCATTCAGGTGTGCTCATCAACAGGTGGTGTGACAACCTGCTCACTCCCAAAAACCGGACCAGTAATTAGTATTGAAAACTGGGCAAGTTGGTAAAATTGTTCGAGGTAAACAGAGCGAAAAACACAGACTCCGAAATACAAAGACAGCGCTCGTCTTGTGTCTTTCTATTTCTCTGTATTCCTTTTTCATGCGGTTTACCTCAAACGATAGGTCAGTGACGTGTCCGGATTTCAATACATGGAGCCTATGGGGAGTTTCGCTACTCATATGATTGAATAGCTCTGTCATAGCTATGGGTGAGAACATGATTTGTAATTGATTTCACTGCTGTTTGTTAGGACCTGGTTTAGGCCATTGGGTGAACTGCGTACTACATCACGTCACAGATGGCCGAGTTGGTGGCACTGCGCACAGAAGGAGCATTGGTCAGGCGTGAGATAGGAGCGTGGGCAATATATAAAAAAAATGGATGCTCTGTGCGGTAATATTCGGAAAACGCGATCGCTGCGGTCTACTCTACGAATGGCCAACATTGTTTTAGGAGTGTAAAAAGTCAGAGCCTGTTGACTGGCCCTATAAAGGCGCTAGATTAGGAAGAGTTACGGATAATAGGTAATGGAGAGTATCTTATGAACATACGATTCACAGATAACTTTACCTTAATGAGTAACTCAGAGAAAGAATTTCAGCTCATGATTACTGAACTGTACACAGAAGCAGAAGAAAAGGTCTCAAAATTAGTATGCCTAAAACGAAAGTAATGTGCGACAGACTTCGAAGAAAATAGCGCTTCGCGAAAGGTGGAGGGACGCTGGAAGTTGTAAAGGAGTGTGTATACTTTAGGACAGGTAGCAATCGTTGAGGCGCACCATGACAGTGAAATAAGGAGAACAATATAGATGGAGTGGATCACATTTGGCGAGCATTCTGATATAATGAACGGTAATATTCCACTAACCCTCAAGAAGAAGGTGTATAACAGCTGCATTTCGCCGGTGCTTCCTTATGAAGCAGAAACCTGGAGGCTTTCAAAGAGTCCTGTTCCGATAGCTTTTTGGTACATACAGTGCTCATCTCTGTTTTGTGTGTCTCCTTGGTCTTGGTCTATATCACTTTAAAGTTTATCCGATTACAAAGAGAGATATTGATGATGCAGTAAGCAATGAAAAGGAAAATGTTAGGTGTAAATTGTTAGGTGTAAGAGCCAAGAAGACAGCAGGGAGGGCTAGGGAAGAAACCGGGGTCAAGGATAATGTCACGGGGTCGTGAGGTGGCCGAAGACAGGAGACTTTATGTTGGGATTTAACTGTTTATTTGGGTGAACCTGTGCCCGGTAAACGGAAAGTTCGATTACAGTAGCAGTCTTGCACAGATAGCAGCGAACGGAGCATCGGCCGTTGATCAACTACTCACAACTGGCGAAGTGCGTCAGCAGTTATACTCTTGCCATCGAATGTTCTAGCGTTATCGTTGGCAGTGGCGTAGGCTCCAGAATAATCTGTACAGTTCACAGAGTGGGCGTGATCTTATCGAAATGATCTACTAAAGTCCGGAAGCTTCTCGAAAACTCGTTGAGAATTGTGTAAAGTTTTGGGGCGATAACAAAACTTGAGAAATATAACGTGGCATTGCCCCCCTCTGAAAAAGGCATCGTCCCAATGCTTTAACTGAAGATGAAGGTACCACAATAATGCAAGAAAGTACAATGAATAAATTACGATACAATAATAATACAAAAAACAGTGTTTCAGTTTGTTAACGCGCATGAAACGGCTTGAGACGCGCGACATGGACGACTTCAGGTCGCGATCGGCGTTTTTGATAGTTCGTGATGCCGTCAGGAACAACCTCGTAATCAAGTGGGCAAAACGTCGAACCACCCTGTATGGTCCAAAGTACCGTCGCAGAAGCTTTTCACTTGGTCCACGTCGGCGTATCGGCGTCCACACCCAAAAACGTTCACCGGGCTGGTATTCCACGACGCGTCGTCGAAGATTGTAACGGCGGCTGTCGGTCGTCTGTTGATTCTTAATACGGAGACGCGCGAGTTGTCGGGCTTCTTCGGCGCATTGAAGGTACTCACCCACATTGAGGTTTTCTTCGTCTTTGACGTTGGGTACCATAATATCGAGCGTCGTTGCCGGGCTCCTTCCGTAGACCAATTTGTATGGAGATATCTGCGTCGTCTCCTGCACCGCCGTGTTGTATGCGAAGGTCATGTACAGAAGAATGGCGTCCCACGTCTTGTGTTCGACATCGACGTACATTAGCAGCATGTCGGCGATCGTCTTGTTTAGCCGCTCGGTGAGGCCGTTGGTTAGTGGGTGGTACGCTGTCGTCCGGCGGTGGTTTGTGTGGCGGTATGCCAAGATCGCTTGAGTTAAGTCGGCAGTAAATGCCGTTCCTCTGTCGGTTATAAGGACGTCCGGGGCGCCGTGACGTAGGACGATATTTTCGACGAAGAACTTAGCTATCTCGGATGCACTGCCTTTTGGCAGGGCTTTTGTCTCGGCGTAGCGGTTGAGGTAGTCGGTAGCTACCACGATCCATTTGTTACCGAACGCTGACGTCAGGAACGGCCCCAGTAGGTCCACACCAATCTGCTGGAAAGGTCGGCGAGGTGGTTCAATTGGCTGCAAAAGTCCCGCTGGCCTTGTCGGTGGTGTCTTGCGTCGCTGACAGTCCCGGCATGTACTCACATAACGAGTGACGTTGGTGGTAAGACGTGGCCAATAGTACCTTTCTTCTATTCTCGCGAGCATGCGAGAAACACAGAGGTGCCCTGCTGTCGGATCGCCGCGCAGGGCCTGCAGGAGTTCTGGTCACAGAGCTCAAGGCACCACAAGGAGGTACTTGGCTTGAAGCGGTGAAAAGTTTTTCTTTTGGAGGAGACCGTTCCGCAGAAAGAACGACGCAAGTGCGCGTTTGAATACCTTTGGGACTTCCGTGGTCCTGTCTTCGAGGTATTCTATTAGGGCCTTAAGTTCCAGGTCAGCCCGCTGTTGTTCAGCGAAGTCGTCGGTAGTTATTGTTCCCAAGAAGTAGTCGTCATCCGGGTCGTCGGGTGGTGGTTGGTCAACAGGCGCACAAGACAGACAGTCGGCGTCGGAGTAATTCTTGCCGGACTTGTAAACGACGGTAATGTCATGTTCTTGAAGTCTCAGGCTCCATCGTGCGAGGCGACCTGAAGGGTACTTGAAGGTGGCTAGCCAACACAAGGCGTGGTGGTCGCTCACAACTTTGAAGGGCCTGCCGTAGAGGTAGGGGAGAAATTTCGACGTAGGCCAGTTAATGACGAGGCACTCTTTTTCTGTTGTGGAATAATTGGCTTCTGCTTTGGATAGCGATCAGCAGGCGTAACTAATAACGCTTTCAAGTCCGTGAGTGCTCTGCACAAGAACGGCGCCAAGACCTACGCTGCTTGCGTCAGTGTGTATTTCTGTCTCGGCGAATTTGTCGATATGGGAGAGTAACGGAGGCGTCTGTAGGCGATGTTTAAGCTCCTAGAAAGCGTGTTCTTGCGGCGTTTCCCACTTTAACTCCACGTCGGCCTTGGTAAGGTTAGTGAGAGGATCGGCGATGCGGGTGAAGTTTTTCACGAACCGCCTATAATAGGCGCACAGGCCCAGAAATCGGCGCACCGCCTTCTTGTCAGTGGGGGGCGGGAAGTTGGCAATGGCGGCTGTTTTCCGTGGATCGGGACGAACTCCGGACTTGCTAATAACGTGCCCCAGAAAGAAGAGCTCCTCGTACGCAAATCTGTACTTTTCTGGCTTCAGTGTGAGTCTGGACGTCTTGATGGCTTGAAGTACAGCTTCAAGACGCCAAAGATGCTCGTCAAAACTCGAGCAAAACACGACAACATCGTCCGAGTACACAAGCCAAGTCTGCCACTTCAATCTTGCCAGTACTGTATCTATAACGCGTTGAAAAGTTGCAGGCGCTAAGCAAAGACCGAAGGGCATCGCCTCAAACTCGAAGAGGTCGTCCGGTGTTATAAACGCCGTCTTCTCTCGGTCTCTTTTGTCGACTTCGATTTGCCAATAGCCAGTCTTGAGGTCCATTGATGAAAAGGACTTGGCGTTGTGGAGCCGATCAAGTGCATCGTCTTTTCGTGGGAGAGGATACACGTCCTTTCTTGTGATTTTGTTCAGGCGGCGATAATCGACGCAGCAACGTAGGGTCCCATCCTTTTTCTTCACTAACACCACGGGGGATGCCCATGGACTCTTGGACGGCTGGATAATGTCATCCTGCAGCATTTCATCAACTTGTCTCTTCATGGCCTCACGTTTTTGCGTCGAAACCCTGTACGGACTCTGACGGAGTGGTCTGGCATTTTCTTCGGTTATGCTGCGACATTTCGTGATTGGGGTCTGCCGAATTTTCGTTGACGATGAAAAGCAACTTCGTATTGCAGGAGCAGGGCCTTGAGCTGTTCTTGCTTATGGTTCGGAAGTCTGGAATTGACTTCGAAAGCTGTGGGAGGGGCTTGCTTCCTTTTAGGAGGTTCCACAAAATCGGTGAAGGCGAAAGCACTGGTGGCGTCCACAATTTCTTCGATGTATGCGACCGTTGTTCCTTTGTTAACATGTTTGTACTCATTGCTGAAATTTGTGAGCATAACCGTTGCTTGCCTGCCCGCAGCTCTGCAATTCCTCTTGCGACGCAAATATTTCGGGTGACCAACAGATGCTGACTGCCTTCAACAACGCCTTCCAAGTCAGGTGATTTAGGAGCGCCGACTGAAATAATGGCGCTTGAGCGAGGCGGAATGGTGATTTGTTCTTCCAGCACATACAAGGCATGGTGTCCTGACGGCGTGCGCGGCGGTAGTGCTTCTTCTGTGGATAACGTTATCGACTTTGTTCTGAGGTTGATGACAGCCCCGTGGAGGCATAGGAAGTCCAAACCAAGGATGACACCTCTCGAGCAACGCTGTATGACTACGAATTCTGTAGGATAAATACGACCGTTAATGATGACTCTCGCTGTGCAGATTCCTGTAGGCGTTACGAGATGACCTCTGGCTGTGCGGAATTCAGGGCCTTCCTAAGCTGTCATAACTTTCTTTAACTTCGTGGCGAACGACCCACTGATGACGGAATAGTCGGCTCCAGTATCGACGAGAGCGGTCACACTGTAGCCGTCGATAAGAACGTCGAGGTCGCTAGTTCGCCGTCTCGCATTACAGTTAGGGCGTGGCGTCGAATCACGGCTGCGTCGGCTTGTTACGCTACTTCCATGTTGCGACGTCAGGCCACCTTCGGTAAGTGAGCTTTCGCCGTCAGGGCTTTGCCAGGTTGGCGTTGAGTTCGGAAAGCTCCGTAGCGTCGTCGTCGTCATCGGAGGATCTTCGGTAGTTCGTCGCACCGCAACCGCACCTCCATCGGTTGGTGCTCTTTAGTTTTCCGGATACGGGCTAGGAGACCGGCCCCGCGTTGGGCCAGCTAGAGTACTGCCGGTGGTGCGGCGACATGCGGCGGCTGGGCGACGGCGAACGGGAAGGTTTTCGCGGTCTTCGTTGAGTTCCTGTCAGGTAGTCGGCAATGTCACATGGCCGTTCTCCTGGCTATGGACGCGGTGCATTGACGGCAAAGCCACGCAGTCCCATCTGTCGGTACTTGCAACGGTGATATGTGTGTCTGGCCTCGCCGCAGTAGTAGCAGAGCGGGCGGTTGTTAGGGGTGCGCCAGACGTCAGTCTTCCTCGGTGCACTGCGCTGGGCTGCTGGCGAACGGTATGACGTTGGTGGGGGTGGTGGTGGCGGTGGCGTCTGTCGAAGGAAGTGCGGTGGGGCGGCGTTTTAGCGTGGACGGGGAAGAACGTTGTGGCGCACTGCAACGGCGTAGCTCATAGCTTACGGCTCGGGCAGCGGTGCTTGAGGAATTCGAAGCGATTGCCGAACATCTTCTCGCAAAATGTCGGCGATCGAATCCACTTGTAGCTGCGCCGAAGGCAACAGCTTGCGCAGCTCTTCCCGCACGATCGCTCGGATCGTTTCACGCAGGTCTTCGGAGTTGCTGGCTTGAGCAGCAGTGCACTCTGGAGTCAGGCGACGGTTATACTGTCGGGTGTGCATGTCCAGGGTCTTTTCGATAGTGGTTGCTTCGGCTACGAATTCTTGAACGGTGTTCGGTGGATTTCTCATCAGTCCCGCGAAGAGCTCCTGTTTGACCCCTCGCATGAAGAAACAAACTTTTCTTTCCTCAGGCATGTCTGGGTCAGCGTGACAGAATAGGCGGGTCATTTCTTTAGTGAAAATGGCGACATTCTCATTTGGTAGCTGAACCCGGGTCCCTAATAAAGCAGCGGCCCTCTCTTTGTGAGCGGCGCTCACGGATGTTTGCAGGAATGCGCTGCAGAAAACATCGCACGTTCGGAGCGTGGACTCCCGATTTTCGAGCCAGGTCCTTGCGGTGTCTTCCAAATAGAAGAAGACACGACGGAGCTTTTCGTCATGGTCCCAGTGGTTGAGGGCGGGCACACGGTCGTATGTTTCCAGCCAGGACTCCGGGTCTTTGAACGATGACCCATAGAAAATTGGTGGTTCCCTGGGTTGATGCATGACCATCGTGGGCTGGGACGCTGTGGTTGTCGTGGTCGCTGCAGTCACGGTCATGGCCTTGGTCTTCCGCGCCTTGTCTTGTAGAAGCCTGTACTCCGGTGGTAGGCCTTGCTATCGGCGGCTTGTTCGCTGCTCCTGGTTGACGTCGGTGTCTTTTCCGCGACGTGGGCTGAGTTCACAGCTTGACGGGTGCGTCCAGTACATGAACGAAGCAGCACCTTGACGAGATGTCACGAGGTCGTGACATGGCCGAAGACAGGCGACTTTATGTTGGGATTTAACTGTTTATTTGGGCGAACCTGTGCCTGGTAAACGGAAAGTTCGATTACAGTAGCAGTCTTGCACAGATAGCAGTGAACGCAGCATCAGTCGTCGATCAACTACTCACAAGCGGCGAAGTGCGTCGGCATTTATACTCTAGCCATCGAATGTTCTAGCGTTATCGCTGGCGGTGGCGTAGGTTCCAGAATAATCTGTACAGTTCGCAGAGTGGGCGTGATCTTATCGAAATGATATACTAAAGTCCGGAAGCTTCTCGAAAACTTGTTGAGAATTGTGTAGAGTTTTGGGGCGATCACAAAACTTGAGAAATAGAACGTGGCAATATCATAGCTCAAATCATGAAAAAGAAATGGACATAGGTTGGGCACGTAGTGCGTAGGGACAATAGCCGCTGGTCATTAAGGGTAACTGACTGGATTGTCAGGGAAGTCAAACGCACAATGGTGAGACAGAAAGTTAAGTGGCCCAATGAGATTAAAGAGTTTACAGGTGTAACGTGGCAGCAGAAAGCACTAGACCTGTTTGATTGGTGGATCACAGGAACAGCCTTTGCCCTCCTATGCGCGTAGTCAGGCTGATGTTGATGATGATGAGGAGAATGTTTTAAATGAAGGAATAGAGCGTTTATCTTGCAGTTTGGTATACAGCCCACGCAGCTGATTGACAAACTCTGGAGCGTAGCGAAACGCACGCTCACCACATGGTGGTTTTAGAGTGAAGTGAGCTTGTCGTCTACACATGTACCTTTAACCTACCACACATCGTTTCGGGTGACGAAAGTATTCGCTCTTTTAAAACAACAGTACCATCCTAATTCTAACAATTTAGATAGTTATTTCGCACACAGATTACTAACTGTTACCTTGCTTTTGTGTTTCATACATTAAACTAGTATTCGCAGAAGCTGGCGTTGTCTTTGTCTACACCACATTATTTCAGCAATGTATTGTATTATCATCGCAGAAATACAATTTAAGTTTAAACATCGTGTGTTTAGTTAATTTAACGTGGTTTTATAAATTGTTTCCAGTGTGCAGAAAGAGCTAGAAGACATCGTTCGAGAGCATGGTGCAGTCCCCGCAACGGTCGGCGTTTACTGTGGGAGTCTTCACGTTGGTGAGTGCATACCGGCTGCTATTTGATTCAATAACATTTTTTCGCAAATAGTTATTTAACACCTCAGAGCTTGTTATAAGTGAGCAACCATAGTCTCATATTCATATTCGTTTTAGGTGGATAAGCACAAAAGAAACGACTGTATTAATGCATATTTCTGTTATCTTGACCTCACCAGATGTCAACATTTTTGTATCGCTTACAACCGCAATCGCAAATGTACTACTAGAATAAAAATATAATTGCGTTTCGAAAATTACTCCTTTGAACTTAAGCGACATAATTCACAATTTATATTTGGAAGCCTACCTCGTAGCGCCGTCATCAAACATTGCACCACAGCCTAACTTTTGCGCTATAGAGAAGAAAAGCTTTGCACAAGAAAGAGCTATAACTCTTAAACACAATATGAATTCATTAGTACGGAGGCATTCACAATTACTTGGAAGTGCCTAAAAGATGTTGCTAGTTTAATATTCACTGGAGGGAGCTCTGCCCCTGTCATAAACAACAGTTGAATTTTTCCCCAGGCTTTGAAATTGAAGCCTGCTTCCAGGTTTAGAAAGATGACTTTTACTTGCTCAGTTAGGCTGTAAGTCAGGTGAGAGCCCTCAGAAGCCACCAGTTATATGCCATGTTCGACGTCTAAATGCATATGCAACACCTGAAGTTTCTCAACCATTGCTGGTTACAATAGGCCTAACACAGAAATATGCAAAAAATTACGCCATTTCCCGCTGAAGGGAACCATGTGTTGATATGAAGCAGCGGGCGATAGCGCTTACACTGCCCGCAGGGTTCACGTTGGCGCTGATCGCGGCGTTGCACAGGAGAGAAACATGGAGAGGAGCAAATAACGCAACCATGGCCTGTATTTCCTTGAGAGACAGAAGACTTTGATGGGACATAGAGACCTGCAGTCAACTTTTAGTTAACGCAAACGCTGCGAATCGTTAGGGGCGAAGCTCTTAAAGTCGTGGGTCTGTCCACGCACGTCTGTGACCGGTTGGTAACCACCTAGTTGTGTGCTTACTGAGCAGGTGGCGCTAGTGCAAGTTCCAGACAGATGGATTGACAGACAGGCAGATAGACGGGCTGATGGACGGACAGACCTCATTTCCAATGACTGCATCGTGCAGCACATGCTTTGCGAATACGCACTCAGATGTATCCATAAGCAACCTACCGCTATCTGAGGGACGTGGATAGACGTAGTGTTTGCAAACTTTCTAATTCAGCCAGTACAAGCACCTCTTTTGCTTTAATACACGGGCTAGAAAGCTGTAATGATGAAGATACCTCACAATCCAGCTGCCTTGGCAAGAAAAAATGAAAAGAAAAAATGACGAAACGAAGGGACAAGCAAACAAGAACAAAAAAAAGTTGACTTGCATGATATACCCACAGTCTCACGTCTTTTTAACGATGTAATGCACTAACTTTGTACGGGAGAGTTGTGGTTTACCGATGATCTCCCATTCTCGAGCATCACCCACTTATAATCATTCATTCCGTGGACATTGCGTGATTTTTAATTGTTG
Organism: Rhipicephalus annulatus; assembly: GCA_013436015.1. Classification (NCBI taxonomy): domain Eukaryota; kingdom Metazoa; phylum Arthropoda; class Arachnida; order Ixodida; family Ixodidae; genus Rhipicephalus; species Rhipicephalus annulatus. The sequence continues at coordinate 438,388 of WOVY01016023.1, read as the reverse complement.
AACAACGCACAGGAGTAATCTCACATCGTCACTAGCTCGCAGCACAAAATTTAGCGCCTGTATATATATATATATATATATATATATATATATATATATATATATATATAGTATGCGTCGAGCGTCGTGTTTGTGACGCGTTTACAGCCATCCGAATCAGATCAATCACGAGCAGCAACAACAGTTCTTGTTCTCGTCTTTTGCTGGTACTGCTGTTTGGGCCCTTTCTGTTGAACAAATCACTCCCCCGCAGAAAAGGAGCCATCCTGGCGACCTAATGAACAGGTACAACTGGTGGGTCATAGTGCGGCTTCAATGGGTCGATGTGAACAGTCTCACGGCCGTGAGGATGGCGGGCTGTGGATAATTGAACGGCTTCGACAATAAAGTTTACAGGGGATGCTTGACGCAGGACGTGGTAGGGTTCTTCACACTTAGGCAGCAGCTTTAAAAAAAGGCCAGGATCTGAGGAGGCAACGCGAAGCCACACCAATGATCCTGGCGAATTCGACCGGGGACGCAGGTTGGCGTCAGGGTGGTCCTTTGGGTTTGTTTGATCTTGTGTTGTTAATCGCGCTAGCTGCCTGCATTTTTCCGCATACCTCGCGAGTTCAGAGAGAGTTGCAGGCTCTGAAGTGTACGGACGGTACAAGAGAATGGTATCCATAAATGAGGAGGGTTCGCGGCCATATAAAAGAAAAAGGGAGAAATTCCTGTTGTAGACTGAGGGGCGCTGTTGTTGGCATACATGACAGCACGAATGGTAGTATGCAGTCCCAGTTTATGTGGTCAGCCAAGTCATACATGGACGATATGTTGCCAATACTGAGCGTTTAAACCACTCATCATGTCATTAGTTTGGGGATGTTACGCACTGTTAGTTCAATGAACAACGTTTCATTCACGCAGCATGGCTTGTACGACTTCCATGAAGAACATGCGTCCGCGGTCACTGTGGCGCCGTGGCGAAGAACACGTTTGTGAAGAATAAATAGGCCGCCTTCACGGGTTGTGGCCTCTGGCAGCGCGGCCGTCTCGGCATACCGCTTCAAATGACCAATGGCAGCAATCACCTTGTCATTCCCGTCAGGTGTCTATGGAAGGGGGACGTACAAGTTAATTTCAATGTGATCGAAAGGTCATGAGGAACAGAACAACAGCTGGAGTGGTCCAGTGACTGTTCATGGTGAACTCTTCCAGTGTTCACACTTTGAGCACGAACGCACCTACTGGCGAACAAGTTGGTACATTCCACACCAATAGTACCGCAGCTGGAGGCGTGCATACGTATTTACTACACCAGCGTGGTCGTATTGGGGGTCTGCATGAAACGAGGCGCAGATATGAGCACGTAGATGGCGAGTAGCGAGCAATCACCAACAACCACTTGCGACCATGAGTGAGGTAGGTGCGGCGGTAAAGTAGCCCATCGCGCATGGTGAAACGGTGAGCTGTGTGCTGTGTGCCACACATTATATATATATATATATATATATATATATATATATATATATATATATATATATATATATAACGGAAAGAAGGGTATACTGAAGGACTCGTTTTTCCGTGTTTTGACACAATATAATGAGTTTTAACAGACAATAATACCAAAGCATGTATAGGGGAAGTTATTAGAACCAATGTAAAGTAAATATGAAGAAAGAAAAGTGGGTGAAAAAATAAATTGCCCTTAGCAGGAATCGAACCTACGACCTCCGAATAACGCGTTCGATGCTCTACCACTGAGCTATCGCAGCGGCTATTCCCCCAGCTACTTTACTGGGTTTATCTGTGAATTTAAACGTGAGAGTGTCAGCCAGCGCCACCTGTAGCCATGGCGGCGAATGTGTTACACTCTTTTTATGAGCCTGTATGGCGCCACGTAACACGTGAACTTATTATGAGCTGGCAGCTGACCAATAGCTCCTCGTATACAACCTAACGGCACCAAGTCTGCCAGTACGAGACCCTCGTTAAGAATAAGAAAAACAAGTGTATACCTAAGGACTCGTTTTTCCATGTTTTGACGCAATATAATGAGATCTAACAGACAATAATGCCAAGGAATGTATAGGGGAAGCCATTAGAACCAATGTAAAGTAAATAAGAAGAAAGAAAAGTTGGTGAAAAGATAACTTGCCGTGAGTAGGAATCGAACCTACGACCTCCGAATAACGCGTTCGATAAGAAGTTTTTCCAACCAACGTACACAGAAGAAACACAACTTAACGTTTGTCTTAAGTTTATTTCCAGCGGTTTCTATCGGTGCGCCCGTCTCCGTCAATGTTTACGAACAAGTTGAAAGCAAGTTTACTTTTTCTCAAACTCTGACGAAGACCGGTCCTTAATTGAAATTAGGACAACCACTGAGTTGTGTCCCTTTTCTATATATATATATATATGTATATATATTGTGAGGAACCGGTTTATTCAGCAAGGCTTGAGCTAAATCCCACTGGTGATGATATTTACAGATGATGAAGATGTATAGGTGATGATGATATCTAAAGAGAATGAAGAGTCATTCACTTGTAGCGCTCACACTAATAACCCCACGCGGTGAAAGCGGCGGCCTGGTCGCTTGACATTATTATAAAATGCGTCGCGCATAAGGCTTTAAACGAGAAACGTGCACTACCTCTGTCCCTCGGCAGCGATGACCGGCATTAGTGATAAGAAGAGAAACGCGGTAATTGACAGAAGATGTCTGTTTGACCACCGTGTATGGTCCAATGAAGCGACTGATTAATTTGTCGCATAAGCCGGGAACGAGCAGTGGAGTTCATAGAAGAACTTCGTCACCAGGGGAAAAACTCGCAACACGGTGAGACAATTCGTAGCGAGATTTTCGAGTGTCTTGAGAGATGCCAGTGTTAACACGTGCCGGGTGACGGCAGTGTGCGAGACGAGATAAAATTCTTCAGAGAAAGGAGCCATCGAGAGTGCAGGGGCCGAATGGAAAGAGACATTCATAGCGAAACTCGGCGAACAACCATGGACGATAAAAAAATGAAGAAAAGCCGGTAGTGCATTGAGCAGCCGTATTATAGGCGAATGTCACGAAGAGTAGAATTACATCCCAGTTCATGTGGTTAGGGTGAATGTACATGGCGTTTATGTCCGATAGGGCCCGATGAAACTGTTCAGTCTACCCGTTGGTCTGCGGGTGGTAGTTAGAAGTGGTCTTGTGAACAGTGTTAGAGGCACGCAAAGCTTGTTCGACAATACAAGAAAGACTTTGCCACGATCACCCAGGAGAATGCGTGGAGCTCCATGACGCAAAAAGATGGGGCGAAGAAAGAAATCGGCGATCCCAGTGGCAGTCACAGATGGTATAGAAGCTGTTTCTGCGTAGCTGGTAAGGTGGTCGATGGCCGTGACAATCCAGCGATTCCCATTGGATGATATAGAAAGAGAGCCATACAAGTCGATTAGAACGACTCCAAAAGGCGAGGCGGGACAAGTAAGATGTTGCATTAAGTTAGCCCGAGCAGTTGTCGGTCGTTTTCGCCGTTGGCAACGGAGACAGGAGGTAACGTACTTAGCGACGGCTGAAGAGAGGCCAGGCCAAAAACAACGACATCGGATTTTTTCGTAAGTCTTGTGATAGCCTAGATGAGCGGCGGTTGGATCATCATGAAAGGCTTCGAGAACTTCACGTTGTAGAGAACGTGGGATGACGAGTACCCACTTGTTGGCATCGATGTGGTAAATGTAGCCGTATAAAGCACAACCGACAAGCTTAAATTGTTTAAGTTGTCGATGAAGTCTGGTGTGTGGAGGAGTAGTAGAGCTGGTCAAGCAGTCAACAATACAATAGTGCGGTAGTATGGGTCGACACGTTGTTGTGAAACAAGGATGAATAGGGCGGCAGGTGATAAACTTATCACTGGGATTGGAGAGGTGTTGTTTTGGAGTATCGGTAATGAGTGGCCTCCACTGGGCTAAGGACAGCACGATAGAGCATCAGCATCTTGATTCTTCTTCTCAGATCTGTAGGCAACATCGAAATCATACCCCTGCAAGCGAAGCGCCCAGCGACCTAGGCGACCCGATAATTTTTTTCAGCGATTAACAGCATAGGGCGTTATGGTCGGTAACGACGGTAAAATGACGGCCGTGTAGATATGGTCGGAATCTTTGCACTGCCCAAACACCAGCAAGGCACTCCTGCTCGGTGATAGTGTAGTTCTTTTCTGGAGCGCTAAGAACATGACTTGCGTAAGCAACGACGCGTTCGCGTGTGCTTTTGTCACGCTGCAAGAGTACCCCACCTAGACCATGACTACTTTCGTCGGTGTGAAGAATGGTGGGTGCGGTGTAATTGAAGCGGCACAGTACCGGATTCGGCGTGAGGGCTTGTTTCAATGCCGTGAAAGCGCTTTCTCAGTCTTCGGGCCAAACAATGGGACGTTCCTTGCGAGGAGTTGATGGAGCGGAGACAAGTTCCGCGAAGCCACGTATGAAGCGCCGGAAGTAAGCAGATAATCTAAGAAAGCTGCGCAGGTCCTTTTGACGTAGTGGACGAGGAAAATTGAGGGCGGCGGCAAGCTTTTCGGGGTCCGGCTAAATTACTTTTTTTGCTAACGAGGTGGCCGAAAACCTTGATTGTCTTGTTAGCAAAGGTACATTTCTTAGTGTTAAGCTGTAGATCGGCTTTTGCAAGGCATGTGAGGACTTTGTCAAGACCTTGTAGATGAAGCGATAACGTGAATGAAAACACTACTATATGGTCAAAATAGCACAAATACGTGTTTCATTTCAAACGACGCAATACGCCGCCTATCACGCGTTCGAGGGTGGCGGGCTCACTACAGAGTCCAAAAGGCATCACATTATACTCGTACCACCCATCTGGCGCTGAAAAAGCGGTCTTATCTTTATCAGATTCCAACATTGGTATCTGCCAGTAGCCTGACCTAAGGTCGAGGCTAGAAAAATACTCTGTGCCCAGTAATGAATCCAGTGCATCGTCTATTCGAGGGAGAGGATAAACATCCTTGCGCGTTATTTTGTTTAGCGCGCGGTAATCGACGCACAAACGTACAGTCCCATGTTTCTTTTGAACGAGAAAAACTGGAGATGACCAGGGACTCGAGGGAGGACGCATGATGTAGCTTCGTAACATGTCTGAGACGTTTTACTCAATGATCTTGCGTTCTGCTTGAGACACGGGATATGAAGACCGATGTACAATACGCGAGCCGTCAGTCTGGATGCTGTGAGTAGCAATGGTAGTCATGCTGAGGGTGGGTGAGTTCATGTCAAATAGAGAACGGTGTCTATTCTACAGGGCGAGCAAATCTTCAGTTTATCAGTTGTTAAGTCAGTGCTTATAGTCCGACACAGGTGTGGAATAGGCATTAAATGGCAATGATTGTGACTTTGGGACATCATTGTGGCTGTTGTTCGGAAGAGTAACAATCGCAACAGGCTCACTGTCGACCGCACAAAATACTGCTGAGCCACAGGGGAGCAGTACACACTCGGGCGTTTGATTTATGGTGGTTATGTAGGTAGACCCATCGAAGAAGCGAATAAGCCCTGGTGTGATCACAATGCCCCTACATAGGGTATGGCCTTAAGGGAGAATTAGTGCGTCACCATTTACATTGTCGGTGAACTTAACACTTATAATTTTTTCGATGTACGGCCGAAGTACATAATCTGACATGGGGACAAGGCGGATGCGTCCATCGTGTTCAATCGGAAAAGAGTCAGTGGCATTAAGATGCAGGAGGCGCAGATGACAAGATTTGAAAGCAGACGCAGAGGACAAGAAATCCCACCCCCGAATGAGAGCGTGGGTGCACTCATGAAATACCGTGAAAACGATGTGATGACGAATGACCTCTATGCAGACACGAACGGTACACTGTGCAAGTGGGCAAATGAGAGCGTTGGTCGCTGCACGGAGAGGTGGGCTGCCATAAAGCGTGGTGATTTTTCGAAGGCGGGAACAAAAATCAGCACGAATAATCGAAACGGCAGTTCAGTGTCTACAAAAGCCTTAATGCGTACACCTTCTACAGACACTACTATGAAATTCGATGGCCGCTCTGGAGGAATTGTTAGCTGTCCGGTGGATGCAGTTTCCCCTCCTAAAACTGCATTGGTGAGTTTTTCGCATGGGCGTTTGTGGAATGGGAGGCGGGCTGCAGAGGCGACACTGAACGGCGACCTGGCGAAGGTGACCTGCAGCGAGACGTACGGGAATTCTCAGGCATGTCAGTATGGTAGGTAAGAGATGGTGAACGGTAATAGGATGAGTGGGAGGGTGGTCGTGGGTAGTTCATGGTCACACGGAAGCTTCGATGTTCTTCAGGAGCGCAGACGCATTGCTTGTCTTGTTGGCGCTTTCGACAAAACCGAGCGATGTGTCCTCGATAGCCGCAGTAGTAACAGATTGGCCGAGGTGGGCGCCGTGGTGTGTAGTAAGTTGGTGCACGCACTGGTGGTGACAACGAAGCCACAGGCGTATGGTCTGCTGCTGTAGGCACAGAAACGGTGGGTGTGGTACAGAGCACGGTAACTTTGGCGTACGTGCGCGTCTGGCGCACGCAGGGACCATTGGAACACGTCGGACGCGATGCGGACGCAATCTCTTGTGTAATAAGGTCTTGCAAGCTATCTTTTTCAAAAGGGAGAGTAACTTCCGCAGCACAGGAAGAGCAGTGCCCGTGAAGCTCTTCATGGACGATGTCGCGAATAAGCGCACGCAAGTCGAGGGGGGCAGGCAAACGAATGGCGGTGGCATCGTAGCAGAGACGAAGAGACTGAAGCTCGTCAAGTCGCTGACAGATGGTTATCACGTCCTGGGTGGTGGCAGGATTTTGCGTGGCGAGGGTGTTAAAGGCGACGGTGTTAGTGCCTTTATTATTGTGGCGTAATTGGTTGTTCTGATACATAATGGTGTCAACATGCTTGCACAGTGCAAGGACATCCTCAATATAAGTGGTGTAAGATTCACCAGGCAGCAGCGTGCGTTCAGCGAGCTTCTTCTTTGCTGCCTCAGTAGGAACTGTAAGGGCACCAAAATTGAAAGAATTTGCTGCTCGAAAGTGTCCCAGTCGGGAACCTCCGGGCGGTGGTTCCAGAATCAAGTTTTGGCCACATCGGACAAGTAAAATGGGACGCTGCGCAACTTCTGTGGATTGTCCCACATGTTCAAATCGGTGACGAGGTCGTAGTTCTTGATCCAGTCTTCGACATCACCACCTCGGACAATGGAAAACACAAGTGGATCATGCAGGCGAATGTTGTTGGGCGGAGCGGGGGGCGGTGGCTGCAGTAAGACGGCCACGTTGGATGGGCCAGAGTTTTCTTGGGCCGCCATAACTGGGGGTTGTATGGGACAACTCGAGTGGAGCTCCAACGAGAACGGACGAGAGGACTTGGGGGAACAAGGTCACCGTTCACCACTTGTGAGGAACCGGTTCATTCTGCCAGGCTCGAGCTAAATCACACTGCTGATGATATTTACAGATGATGAAGATGTACAGGTGATGATCATATCTAGAGAGAATGAAGAGTCATTCACTTGTCGCGCATAATATTGTATGTATATATATATATATATATATATATATATATTATGAGACCACGTCCGGTACGGCAGCAACCAGGTTATCCTTCTTTAATCCAGGCGCACGAGCCAGAGAGCCAGCCCGCGTGACATACGATGATGATCACTACAATGGTTTGGTCATGCAGATGAAGATGAAGTACATAGTCAGCGCTCACACTATTTTCCCCCTTCGCGAAAGAGGGCAGCAAGTTAGAAAGGGTTGGGACGCCGAATATATCGTTTCAGTCGAGAGACGTGGGCGATCTCGGTGTGGCGGCGACGACGATCAGAAGCCGCGTTGACAGGAGCAACGCTATAGTTGACTTCAGATGTTCGTTCCAGGACGGTGTATGGACCGAGATACCGGTGAAGGAATTTTTCGCAGAGCCCAGGTACACGAACAGGTGTCCACAAAAGGACTTCGTCGCCTGGGCGGAACACAACAACTCGACGCTTCGCATCAATGTCGATTTTTCTCTTGTCCTGAATGGTAGCAGTGTTGGCGCGGGCGATTTCACGGCAGCGGGCGACGCGAGCGGCGAACTCTTCCGGGAGAGATGAAGATGGATTGGAAGATGTGGACAAAAAGGTGGTGTCCAGAACAAAAGTCGGTACACGGCCATACACGAGAAAAAAAGGGCTAAAATTCGTTGTACGCTGTATGGCAGTGTTATATGCGAACGTGACAAAAGGAAGTATTGTGTCCCAGTTTTTGTGATCTGGTTGCACGTACATAGAGATCATGTCGGACAAAGTTCGGTGAAAACGCTCAGTCAGACCGTTAGTTTCTGGGTGATACGCTGATGTGGTCTTGTGGATGGTGTTAGAGGCCTTTAAGACTTCAGCAAGGACATGTGAAAGAAATGTCTTGCCACGGTCACTAAGGAGCACACGCGGTGCGCCATGTCGTAAAATAATGGCGCGAAGGAAAAAATCGGCTACTTCAGAGGTAGCACCAGATGAAAGAGCTGCCGTCTCCGCGTAGCGAGTAAGGTGGTCTACGGCAGTAACAATCCAGCGGTGACCGGCTGGCGTAAGCGGAAGAGGTCCGTATAAGTCTATGCCCACAAAGTCAAAGGGAGTGGACGGGCACGGCAGTGGTTGCAGTGGCCCCGCGGGAAGAGACGTGGTACGTTTTCGGTGCTGGCATGACGCGCAGGAAGCGACGTACTTGGCGACAGAAGTGGAGAGGCCAGGCCAAAAGCAGCGAGTTCTGAGGCGGTCGTAGGTCTTGTGGAACCCTAAGTGGCCAGCTGTCGCATCGTCATGAAACGCTTGTAGAACTTCCAGACGAAGTGTGCGAGGAATGACGGGAACCCATTGGTTACCGAGAGGATGGTAAATTTGCCGACATAATGTTCCCTCTTGAAGCTTGAAACGGGCAAGTTGTCGTCTTAGGCGGCTGTTTGGAGCACGCGATAAGCCAGTGAGCCGATCGATGATTGTGCGGCAGTAGGTATCGGCATGTTGGAGCGAGGCGAGATCTGTGGACGAAAGAAGGTCCGCCGAGGCAACTAACTGTTTCGAAGGAGCAGCCGTCTGTTTGGTCACTTTGGCAGGCGGTGACGAACAGATGGAAGGTGACACTTCGGCGCTTTGCGAGAGCGGGCAACGGGACAAAGCGTCAGCATCTTGGTGCTCTCGGCCCGACCTATATGTGACGCTGTAGTCATACTCTTGCAATCGTAGTACCCAACGGCCAAGGCGTCCCGACAAATTTTTGAGAGACGATAACCAACACAGAGCATGATGGTCAGTCACTATTGTGAAATGCCGGCCGTATAAGTAAGGACGAAACTTTTGGATGGACCACACGATGGCGAGACATTCTTGCTCAGTGATGCTGTAGTTTCGCTCAGCATGTGACAGAGTACGGCTCGCGTAGGCCACGACTTGTTCTTCGGAAGCTTGGTTCCGCTGAAGAAGGACAGCACCGATGCCAAATTCACTTGCGTCAGTGTGTAGCACAGTAGGTGCTGCAGGGTCGAAATGGCGAAGCACTGGCCGTGATGTGAGGCATCGCTTGAGGGTGTGAAAAGCGGCTTCGCAGTCATCCGACCAGACAAAGGGTGCGCTCGTGGTCAGAAGTTTGTGCAGAGGAGCCGCAATAGTAGCGAAATCACGTACAAAGCGGCGGAAATACGACGCTAAGCCAAGGAAGCTGCGGAGGTCTTTCTGTGTGGTTGGTGTAGGAAAGTGCAGCACCGCGGCAACCTTGTCGGGATCGGGCTCAACGCCATGTTTACTGACGACATGACCTAATATATATATATGTATGTGTGTGTGTGTGTGTGTGTGTGTGTGTGTGTGTATAGATTTTTTATATATAGGCAGGCACGGTGGTCGAGTGGCCGTAGCGTTGCAAGTATTCAAGTAGATGCTCCATCAGCAGTCACAACGTGGTTTATTTCCAGATTTCAGCCAGAGCCTGGCCTTCATCAGGATTTAGGGGACAGTTGGTTGGTGCTCAGCTTTATACAATCTTGAATCAGATTGGGAGAGAAGGAAAGACAAAAAAAGGAAAGAAAATAAAAAAATAAAAAAGGAGAAAAAGAAAAAAAGAATATAAGGTGGACTCTCCCGGGTGCCCCCTTTAACTCTTCCTTCTCCTTCCACCTCCCACTCTCTCCCTTTTCTCCTTTTCACCTTTAGGATGTCTTCGGTCTGTATATCCTTCCTTTTACTAACACATTGTTGCCGACCAGACGGCACCTCCTGGCTCTGGCGGCTCGGTGGGGGAGGGAAAACAGCTTTTTTGAGCAGTGTAAGCCTTTAAATACTCAGCGCCTCGTCGACATCTCGTCGTTGAAAGAGGGGTGCCGCGTATTGCCGCAGAGGCTGGCAAGTGGGTACAATATCAATTCTTGCCCGCTTCTGGACTACGCGTGCAGAAGTGGTTTCCCGATTGTGCACAGGGTTGCTGTTGGGCATGTCATGCTTGGCACAATTGATTGGATAGTAAAGTAAAAACAGAAACAGACGACAGCTGTACTTAGGAAGTGTAGTTACACTTGGAAAGATTTTGAGTTGTCCAGTGCCCTTCGCAGCTGCAGTGCCGTGAACTCAGTTATTATTTACATTATTGCCGGTATTGTTTTCTAATGCTTCAATTGCTGCAAGTGTGCCCGGATTCTATTTTATTCCTCTATTGAGAGTGTTCAATCGGTAGATAAGGTATGACTATCGTAGTTTACGTTCTCTGTTTGATTTAAATTCCGTCTCTAAGAGTGTAACTGATAGTTTGTTGAATGCGTGGTCAGGAAGATTGAGATGTTTTGATAGAGGTAGACTCGGGGCTGATTTCGCATGGGCTCTGTGATTATTGAAGCGAATCTTAAATGGTCTTTCTGTTGGTCCGATGTACTGCATACTGCACACGTTGCAATCGAGTAGGCATACCACATTAGCGGAATTGCATGTTAGGTTTCCTTGTATGTTAATCGAAAACTTGGATTGGGTGCTGGTTGCTTTGTGTGTTTCTCGGATCGCTTTACGTACAAGACATTGTCACTTTAAACAAGGTCGGCATGAAATATTAGGGGGTGAGGTATTGATTAGAGAGTGGACAAGTGTGTCTTTGAGGTTACGTGGTCGTCAGTACACGACACCAGGAGCAGATGGGAATGCGCCTTTCAGATGTTCACTTTGTTCCAGAATGTTGTAATGTAATCAGCCCCAAGTTGGAACGGGCAAGGAAGCGATTAGAACAACCGGAGGCCACGTGGATCATCACGAGTGGCACACCCACCCTGACAGCCTACAAGAAAACGTCGCCCCCTTGGACTGCCGCACACGTACTCAGCAGCAGCAGCAGCGAGGCAGACGGATGAGCGACTGCTAAATACAGTTTTCGGACGTTGCAAGTTGGTGTGTTCTTCAAGCCTCTGGAAGGCGTTTATTTTGTTCTGTTCAGCTTCCTGCTGCTGCTGGGTGTACTTTGTTAGCGAACCTTATTGAAGTGTGTGTGTGCTAGGTAATATGAGTGATATATGTCCAGCATGCGAAGGCAAGATTCATGAATTGGAGTCATGGCTACTATGTTCTGAATGCAAATGTAGTTTTCATATCGGTTCGTGTTTGGCAGTCACTGACAATGCTTACAAAAAAAAAATCCCCGGCCGCTAAAAAATCTTGGACATGCGTAACTAGCAAATCGTCGACACGTGGCACCCATTGCGCAGAAGCGCAGAATGAGAAAATGGAAAAGAAGTTCACCTCAGAGCTTGCGGAAATTCATTGCAACCTTGCTGCACTCCTGGAGGTCCAAGCAAAGGTCGACGCTCTGCCGGGATTAAAAATAACTGTCAATAGCATTGAGGAATCGATGAAAGTTATGTCCAGTATGTACGATGAAGTTCTGGCACAAATGGCACAGCAATCAGCAGACATCTCGGATCTCAGAAAGCGGGTTGTGAAGCTTGAAACACAAGATAAGGAAAAAGAAGTAGAAAAACTACAGCATGAGTTGAACAAATTAGACCAGTACAACAGACGTCTAAACCTTGAGGTGAGTGGCCTAAGCTCTCACGAAAATAAAAACCTTCTGGCAAAGCTAAACCAACTCGCAACTGATCTAAAACATGCAAAACTTACTGAGTCTAATATTGAAGCTGCCCACAAACTAGCGTCAAGAAACAAAGGAAATGGAAACAGGCCCAATACTGTCATGGTGCGATTTTCATCTCGCCAAACTAAAGAAAAATGGCTTTCAAAGAAAGGAGATCTGAAGAAGGCAAAGTCAGCAATATTCTGCAGTGAAAACCTCACGGCATGAATAAGAAGCTCTTTTGGCTAGTGAAAACCAGGGCTTCGGAAAACAAATACAATATTGCATGGCACAAGAACGGCAAAAGTTTCATGCGCCGCAGTCCGAGTGAGAGGGTGATTATAATTGCAACAGAGCATGACCTTGAGAAAATACGATAAAATGAAACATAGCTAGCTGATCTACTTTTCTTTGAAAACATGGAAACAAAGTACTATAATGCTGAGACCCTCCAAAAAGTTGCTTCATGGCACATAAAACACTTATCGCTGATTCACCTTAATCCGCAGAGTCTTCAAATTAAAAAGGAATCTGTTTACATCCTTTTGAACAACTTGAATCACCCGTTTGACTTTTTAGCTTTTACTGAAACGTGGTCTACTGCTAACCTAATACCATACAGTTCATTAACGACAGTTGCGCGTCAATCTGTAGAAAAAATAAAAGGGGTGGTGGTATATCAACTTATGTACATGAGAACTTGAAATACATTATTGTCAAAGAGTACACTGTAGTATCGCCACATTTCGAATCTGTTATGATTAAGTGTGAAAGCATTTTAATGGCTGCTATACAGAGATCCCCTTCAGGAACTATGTCTAATTTCCTGGATTTCATAGATGAAATGCTTGAATACAGTGAACGTAATAACGCACGCGTAATTGTTACAGGAGATTTTAACATAGATATGCTGTCTTCAAGCAGCAATAAACAAAACTTTCTCGACTGGATGCTTTCCTTTGGTTACGAAAATACAATTATTATTGCTACCAGGGTGACGCAATCCACTGAAACTGCATTGGACCTATGCTTTACTAACTGTAAAACCGAGATTTGCACAGGTGTTCTGACACGTGAAGTGAGCGATCACCTGCCAACTTTCGCATTTCTTACCTGGGCAGTTAAACAACGAAATCCAGTAAACCGTAACTATCATCGGAAAATTAACCAAGAAACCATTGTGGTTCTTAAAAAAGTTGTTGCAGATACGAACTGGAATTGCATTTTTGGTAACACTGACCCTGTGATCGTCTACGACATATTCATAGGAAAATTAACAGATCTTTCAAATCAACAGAGCCTTTCCGATTGTTACATATGAAAAAAGCAAGAAAGCACGAAAGCCATGGATTCATAAAAACGATGAGGGAAAGAGATAAGTTGTTCACTGATTTTATAAAATTAAAACGCTTAGAGTACTTAATTGAGTTCAAGCAGGTCAGAAATAAGCTAGTGTCTGATATTAAAAAGGCACAAATTATCTACTACGAAAATAAGTTTCCAAGTATACTCGGTGATTATAAAGCCATTTGGAACTCTGTGAACGATCTTCTGCAAAGCAAGAATGCTAAGAGCATTTTTGAACTTCAAATAGAGGGCAGATCTTGTTCCGGTACTGTACTTGCTAATATGTTCAACGACCATTTCTTGAGATCAGGAGCTCCCGATAATAAAAGTGATGCTGCCCAGTCTTATAAGTCGTATGTTACAGCATGCGTCCCGGAATCAATTTTCCTTACGCCCACGGATGAATCAGAGGTGGCCTTACTGATAAAAATTTAAATATTAGCTCTGCTGCTGCTTTTGACGACTTAAAGGCTCAACCTTTAAAAGCAGTTTCAGAGCATATTAGTGCATGTTTTTGCCCATATATGCAATCTTATCTTGAGCCCTGGAACGTTCCCGGACAAACTAAAAGTAGCTAAAGTATCTGTCATATACAAAGGTGGTGACGAAATGGACGTCAGCAATTATAGGCCCTTTTCTGTTTTGCCCATGTTTTCGAAAATTGTAGAACGTGTCATATATATATACAAATTGTAACTTTTCCTAGCTCAAAGAAAGTTATAACAGAACATCAGTATGGATTCCAGAACAATCAACTGAAAAAGCCCTACTATCTATTAAAGCTAAAATAATTCATAACTTCGAGCAAAAACTACGCACATTAGAAATAGTTCTGGATTTTAAGAAAGCGTTTGATTCTATTAAGCATGAAATTCTTCTACAAAAACTCAATAAATATGGTATAAGAGGCCTGTCTCTTAATTTATTAAGAAGTTACCTTTCTAGCCGATCTCAGTATACAGATATAAAGCGCTCAAAGTCTCAAATGGGCAAGAGAAACTATGGCCTTCCACAGGGCTCCATACTTGGACCGCTTCTGTTTCTGTTATAGATCAATGATATCGCAAGTGTACCTCTCACACCAGACATTGTATTGTACGCAGACGACACTAATGCATTTTTTTCCGGTGAAGATATGTCTAATCTTGAACAACAAGCAAACTTATGGCTCGACAATTTGTCTCTTAGGTTACAAATTAAATGGAATTAAATATTAAGAAAACAAATTACATTATTCTTTATTTGCAAAACCATTCCATTTTCCGCTCACTTTTCTAGGAGTTTTGATTGAGGCTGTTCAGACTCAAAAGTTCCTAGGCGTCCTTTTCACGAAACGCTGAATTGGACCAATCATGGAGATAAACTTCGTACCCAGGTGTCACGGTCCTTCGGTGCAATTGGAAAAATAAAATGCTACTATCCTCTGGGTGACAAAGCAGGTTTACTGCACTTTAGTTTATCCGCGCATACATTACTGCGTCTTAATCTGGGGCTTTACAACAAAAACAAAATTTCTATTGACAAACTGTAAAAAAAGAATGCTGCGTATCATTGAAAATGTTCCCTGTCGAACGCCTTCTGCTCCACTTTTTCATAACCATGGAATTCTAAAATTTGAAAACATAGTTGATAAAAATCTCGCGACGGTCATCTATGAAATAAAAATGAATGCAGATAATTTTAAGGATGCTTACTCCCGGAAACTACAAACGTATAGTTTTAGAAAAACCACCTATTACAGTGAGATAATTCGGACGAACTATGGCAGGCAAAAGTTAGCACACCTCATTCCTTCATTTCGAAATTCAAGCAGCATGGTTATCAGTATAGTGAACGAAAGTCGTTCAACAACAGTTTTTTAAAAAAAGATACACACTTATTTACTCTAGTTTCATACATGACATGTCTGTTTTGTTCTTGTGTATACGATTGTGCATCTTGTGTACTGTCTAGGATATGTAATGCGCCTGAAATTTGTGCAAGCCAGCTACGCTCCAATTTACTTCGTGATCTGTCACTTGTTAATACCTGGTCAAAACTACGACTGTATTATTGAAGGTTTGTTTGGTATGTGTAAAAAGTGCATGTATAAGTGTCTTAGAATCATTTATCTCTTCTCCCATAGCTCTCTCTTTACTTTCGCTGTATCTTCTTTTCTCCATTGTTTTCTCTCGCTGTATTGAATTTGGTTCATGCTCTAAAGATATACTGAGTGCTGTGCATTATTTTGGTCTGGGCGGGGATTGGCGCTTTGTCAGGCATTTAGTTGCCTTTTCGCCCCTCCCTTCCCATTAAACCATTGGATAAAGATGTATGATTTAATGATGATGAATGTTGTTTAGGAATTCTGTTTACGTTGGGGAAGTTCATGCTGTGTGTTAAGCAGAGGTTTGTTCGTTGTGGGTCTTCTTGCGGTGGTCGCTTCATAAGTAAGTCATCACGCTTCAGTTTTCTCGCCTTTTGAACGGCGTCATCAATTACATGTGGAGGGTATTTTTGTTTATCGAGCATAAGTTTTAGCCTCTGTGAGCTTGTGTCAAAATCAGCGTCTCTTGAGCAGATTCGTTTGAACCGGTGAGCCTGGATGTATGGAATGCTGTTTACAGTGGCGCGGGGGATTGCTTTGGTAATGGAGGTGTCGTTTTCGATCCGTTGGTTTGTTATATAAGGTTGAAGAAACTTTCTCTTTTTCTATCGTTATGGTAACCTGAAAAAAATTTACGGTTGCTTGCGAGTAGGTGTGTGTGAAGTGTATCTTCCGATGCACACCATTGCAATTGTCGATAAAGCTTAGAAGTTCATCCTCGCTTTGGGTCTAAATAAGAGAGATGCCGTCTTTGTATCTTATCTATAAGAGAGGTTTCAAGGAACTTTGTGCGAGAAATTCTGATTCTAGCTTTCCCACAAATATTTTAGCATAACTGGGTGCCATTTTGGTGCCCATAGCGGTACCACTGATTTGTCTAAAGTACTCTTGGATGAATTTGAATAAATTTATTTCCAGGACCATCCTGGTCAAAGTTGCGATGGCAGAGAAATCTGGGGTGTTAGATTGTCTATGGTCTGTGTACAATGTTTGTAATGTAGTTATGCCGTCATCGTGAGAAATATTTGTATACAATGAAAAGACATCAAGAGTAGCCAAGTACGACTTTTTCGGCACACACAGACCTGCGATGTCTCGAAGAAAATGTGTGTGGTGTCTCCTATAAACGACGCAAGAATGCATAAATTGTGGCTTAATAGTTTGTCCATGTACTCTAATATGGGTTCAGTTATTGTAGCGATGTCTGATATGATTTGTCGACCTGGGTTACGGGGTTTAGGAATTTTCGGGAGGATGTAGAAGGGACCTGAACGAGGGCACGCTGCTCGCATTAGTTTGTGGTCAGTGTTGGTTATTTTTTCTGCGTCCAACTGTTTATATAGTTCTGTTGATACGATACGTTTGTATTCGTCTGTCGGGTCATCTGGGAGGCGTTCGTAAAATGTTGAGTCGTCTAGTTGGCGGTATGCTTCTTGTAAGTAGTGTGTTATTGGGGATTACAATTGCTCCTCCTTTGTCACCAGGTTTTATTGTTATGTCTGTCCTAGATGCCAGGTTTCTCATACTCCATTTTTCCGATTTTGTTAAGTCTTCTCGTTTTCCTTCTTGTCTGTGGTATTCGTGTGCTATATCTTTCTGTAGTGCGGTGATACAGAGGTCCTGGCACTTGTCTCGACTACTTTTCGGTGTCCGATCACTTGTTTTTCGACAGTGAACTGTTTCGTGGGTAGAAGGCCTGTCCAAGAAATATTCGCTAAACCTTAAGCTGCTGGCTATACCTTTGAGGTTCCGGAGTAAGTGGAATTCATCTAAAAAATTTATGGTCGGGCAGAAGCTTAGTCCTTTAAATAGCAGTTTTCCTTCGTCAGGTGCCAAACTCTTGTCTGATAGGTTTACAATCACAGTGTCAAAGGGTGTGTTCATAAATGGGAGCTCGTGTGTACCGTTTGTGGTTTCCTGAGTAGTGGTGTTCTAGTAATAAGGAATTATCTCAGGAAACGCGGGGTTGGGCACATGTTTTTTTTTAGTTTATAAAATTTTGTGGTCATGATGGCTTGGTATTTATTCTGTTCAAGTTCTGTTAACCGTGTAATACCTTATCCTTATCATATAGTGTCGCGGTACAACGCGAATAAAACACAGATACACCTTGGGACGACGAAAGCAGCGTGTCCTCGACAGCTCAGTCACAAGATCGTCTTTTTCAGCCTCGAGAGAAGCTAGAGGCCCGTTACCTCGTGCCCACTAAATGCCCCATCATCGTTATCGTCCACATGTAGAAACGCGTCATTTGCCTCTCTCCCAAAGAGCATCGCCCCGATGCGCAGTCTGTAATGCAGTTTTTTTTCTAAATTAAAGTATCATGCAATCACTCGCTGACGTAGGGTTTCATGCGGACTACGTGAACGAGTTCAGGATGATGCTGGCGACGCCTTGTACTATACGAACAGTCGGGAACAACTTCGTAAGTGACATCGCTCAGTCGTCGCACAACTAGGTACGGTCCAAAGTATCTTCTTAAGAGTTTTTCAGAAAGTCCTCGTTTTCGTATGGGCGTCCAGACCCATACTTTGTCGCCAGTTTGGTAGACGACTGTTCTGCGGTGAGCATTGTAGCGGCCTGCATCGTAGTCTTGCTGCTGGCTGATCCGTAAACGTGCAAGTTGCCTAGCTTCTTCTGCGCATTCTGTAAACGTGTCGGCGTCCGGGACGATGTCGTCGCCTTCGTGCGGTAACATTGCATCTAACATGGTTCGTACCTCCCGTCCATGAACGAGGCTGAAAGGTGTCATGCGAGTCGTTTCTTACTTGGCCGTGTTGTATGCAAACGTTATGTAGGGCAAGATTGTATCCCAATTTTTGTGTTCGACGTCAACGTACATCGAAAGCATGTCTTCAATGGTTTTGTTTAGACGCTCTGTCAGCCCGTTCGTTTGTGGGTGGTATGCGGTGGTCTTACGATGCGTTGTTCCACTCAGCATCAAAACATGGTCCAAAAGAGCTGCTGTAAATGTGGTTCCTCTGTCTGTGATTACGACGGTTGGTGCACCATGCCTCAGTACGATATTCTCGATAAAAAATCTTGCGACCTCCGCTGATGTACCTCTCTGGATAGCCTTTGTCTCGGCATAACGGGTCAAATAATCCGTCGCGACGATAACCCATCGGTTGCCTGCAGTAGACGTAGGGAATGGGCCCAAAATGTCCATGCCGATCTGGTGGAATGTAGTCATTGGGACCTGTACGGGTTGCAGGAGGCCAGCTGGTTTAGTTGGCGGTGACTTACGTCGCTGGCAGTCGAGACAAGTACGAACGTGGTGCTTCACGGCTGTGGTTAGTCTTGGCCAGTAATACCTTTGCTGTACCCTGGCCAACGTTCTTGTGTAACCCAAGTGGCCAGAGGTAACCTCGTTGTGGCATGCTTTCAGTACTTCGGTGCGAAGGGCTGCTGAGATGACGAGCAGATAGGCAGATCCCGTCGATGAAACATTTTTTTTATAGAGTACTCCGCCACGTAAACAAAATGATGACAACGCTCTTGCGAAAACTCTTGGCGCCTTCCGAGATCTGCCATCCAAGTAGGTAATTAGGCCAAGCAACTCAGCGTCGTCTCGTTGTCGCTGCGCAATGGTGGTCGTGTCAAGGACACCGAGAAATGATGTTTCCTCCTCCTCGGGTAGGATTGCCGACTCAATGGGTGAACGGGACAAACAGTCGGCGTCCATATGTCGCTTCCCTGACTTATGTACGACTGCCATGTCGAATTCCTGCAGCCTGAGACTCCAACGCGCTAATCGGCCGGTAGGGTCTTTAAGATTAGTTAACCAACACAGTGAGTGGTGGTCGCTAATTACTTTGAAGGGGCGGCCATATAAATACGGACGAAATTTCGTAACCGCCCATACCACGGCGAGACATTCCTTCTCAGTCGTGGAGTAATTAGCCTCAGCACGTGTTAACGTTCTGCTTGCGTAAGCGATTACCCTTTCTGCGCCATCTTGCTGCTGCACAAGCACAGCTCCCAGACCAACATTGCTAGCATCGGTGTGAAGCATCGTAGGGGCTCTCTTGTCGAAGTGAGCAAGGACTGGGGGTGTTTGCAGTCGCTGGCAAAGATCGTTAAAAGCAGCTTCCTCTTCGTTATTCCACTCAAAGGTGACGTGTTCTCTTGTTAGGCGAGTTAGTGGTGATGCTATGCGTGCGAAGTCCGCGATAAATCGTCGATAATACGCGCAGAGGCCGAGAAAGCGTCTGACAGCCTTTTTATCGGTGGGCATTGGGAACTGGTCTACGGCTGCGATTTTTTCAGGATCGGGACGAATACCAGCATGACTCACGACATGACCAAGAAATCGCAGCTCTTCGTAGCAAAAGTGGCACTTCTCAGGCTTCAACGTCAGGCCCGCGGACTGTATGGCTCGTAAGACCACCTCAAGTCTTTCAAGGTGCTCGTCAAACGTCGCGGAAAACACTATGACGTCGTCCAGATATACTAAGCATGTTTTCCACTTCAACCCAGAAAGCACGGTATCCATGAGTCTTTGAAAGGTAGCAGGGGCTGAGCACAAACCAAATGGCAAGACCTTAAATTCATATAACCCATCTGGTGTCACAAAAGCGGTCTTCTCGCGGTCTCTCGGGTCCACCTCAATTTGCCAATATCCACTCCACAAGTCCATTGAAGAGAAGTATTGAGCATGTCGAAGTCTGTCGAGAGAGTCGTCTATACGCGGTAGTGGATATACGTCTTTCTTGGTCACCTGATTTAGCTTCCGGTAATCCACACAGGAGCGCAGGCTGCCGTCCTTTTTCTTAACGAGGACTACAGGCGACGCCCAGGGGCTCTGTGAAGGCTGAATGACGTCATATTCAAGCATTCTGTGTACCTGCTGTTGTATCGCTTCACGTTCTTTTGGAGCCACGCGATAAGGGTTCTGGTGAATAGGTCTCGCCGTTTCCTCGGTAATTATTCGATGCCTGGTTAAAGGCGTGCGGCCAACTCTTGATGTTGTCGAAAAGCAGTCTTGAAATTTGGCCAGTAACTTAAGGAGTCTGCGTCGGTCGTCTTTTGGCAAAGTAATGCTAACGTCCAGAACATGTGCTGAATCAAGATTTAGCGACTCGTCGACTACCGCCAAGCAGCCTTCGGCATCTATGACATCGTCGAAGTAAGCGACAGCCGTGCCTTAGGAAGATGCCGGCGCTCAGCACTAAAATTGGTCAGCAGCAAGTCCGTACGTCCAGCAGCAACTCTGACAATACCTCGTGCGACAGAAATACCGTGGGTGAAGAGCAGCGAGCTAATTCGGCCCGCAACTCCTTCGGCGTCAAACTGAGCAGCGGAACCCCGCCGCGGTGGTCTAGTGGCTAAGGTACTCGGCTGCTGACCCGCAGGTCGCGGGTTCGATTCCCGGCTGCGGCGGCTGCATTTCCGATGGAGGCGGAAATGTTGTAGGCCCGTGTACTCAGATTTGGGTGCACGTTAAAGAACCCCAGGTGGTCAAAATTTCCGGAGCCCTCCACTACGGCGTCTCTCATAATCAGAAGTGGTTTTGGGACGTTAAACCCCACAAATCAATCAATCAATCAAAACTGAGCAGCGGCGGCACAGAAACAAGCGTGCATGACATCGGAGGGATAACCACATCGTCATCAGTAAGACGCAGTTGGTTTGGTCGCGCCTCTGGGGAATCGGGTAAGCCCGAACTGTTGCAAAACGTAATCAAGCTCTCTGGTGTGTTGATGACGGCACCATATTCTCGTAAAAAGTCCATTCCGAGAATTACGTCTCTGCAGCATGCGGCGATAACGACGAACGACGCAGTGAAAGGAGAACCTCCGATGTCAATTCTTGCGGTATATCTTCCTGAGGGCATCAATAACTGGCCTCCTGCTGTTCTTATATGAGGGCCCGTCCGCGGCGTCTTCACTTTTCTGAGGCTGTCGGCGAGGTCCTGACTGATAATGGAGAAGTCGGCACCAGTGTCGACTAAAGCTGTCACTTTCTGGCCGTCGAGAAGAACACTAAGATCAGCAGTCACAATTTCATTGTTTTCACGGCTTATCGGCTGTATGGCGTCGTGCTGTGGGGGCTTCTTGTCGTTATCTTTATGGCCTGCAACCTTGTTCCCGGAGTTCGCCGCTCTCAGTTTCCCCGGCGCGAGCTAGGTGACCTTCTTGTATGAAGGTTCGCATAGGTGCGGTGGTGCGACAAAGGCGAACGCGCGGGGGACGGAGAGCGGCACTGACGTCTCGGACCAGAAGGGTGAGCAGGCATTGCCTTCTCTGCAGTGGTAGGGCCGTCCTCAAAGTGATAACGGGCTCCATAGAAAGAGGTGTCGTCACGGCGCGGAGTGTATTCGTCATTGGCACGTCGACCGTCAAACCAAGGTCGTTGAGGACGGAATGAATCACCTCGATGCCAGCAATGACGGGCAATATGTCCTGCACCTCCGCAGTGAAAGCATAGTGGACGCCTGTCCACGGTGCGCCATGCATCTGTTTTCCGGGTCGATGGACGCGTCGATGCCCATGGGGTGGCTGTGGATGGCTGGTTGTATGGCTGTAGCGTAGGTGGTTGATGCAGTGTCTGCTCTTGCGGCGGATACGAAGGGGCCATCGGCACCTGGTGGTACGGCGTCGGCATGGCGGGTGGTGGACGTCGGAGAGCGGTAGCGTAGCTCATAGGATGCTGCTGAGCATCAGGACTAGCCGTAGACAACGCTTGGTGGATTTCATCGCGTACGACTTCAGCGATCGATGCGATGGGATTTTCGGCAACAGGATTCCGCAACTTCTGCAGTTCCTCGCGAACTATCTCCCTAATCAAGTCTCGCAAGCAGCTCTGACTCTCAGACGTCATGGCGATAGCATTGATTGGGACATTGCAGGACATGCGGTCATATTGCCTGCAGCGTTGATGAAGGGCCCGCTCGATAGACGTAGCCTCCTTAATGAAGTCAACCACGGTAGTCGGAGGGTTGCGCAGTAGCCCGGCAAAAAGCTGCTCCTTGACACCGCGCATGAGGTAACTCAACTTTTTATCTTCCGTCATGTGCGGGTTAGCTCGTTGAAAGAGACGAGTCATGTCCTCAGCAAACATTGCAACGATTTCGTTGGGTTTTTGAACCCGTAGCTCCAATAACTGCTGCGCACGGTCCCTTCTATCGATATTGGCGAAGGTATCAACGAACTTGTCTCGAAAGTCGGGCCAAGCTGACAGATTGCCTTCTCTATTCTCATACCAAGTACGAGCACCGTCGTCAAGGTAGAAATAGGCGCGTGAAAGCTTTTCCTGTTCCGACCAATGATTTACCTTGGCAACACGCTCATAGTGGTCAAGCCAGTCGTGAACGTATTCATGGGCACCGCCACTAAAGCGATCGGGAACGAGGGGTTGAAAGAGGGTCACCTGAGATGGGTGCGTCAGAAAGCTGCCGTGGAGCACCTGTTGCGAGCTTGCGTTGGCCATTGGTTGAGCTGTGCGGTGCCTAGCAGGTTCCGGTGAGAGTCAGCTTTGGCGCGAGGCCTCGCAACCGTCGACTGGAGCGATGCACCGGTGTTTCTACAGGTGACAATGCGTTTCGACTCGATGAGCGGCTCCCAGCGGGCGTGTGGAGCATCAGACAGGGTTGCGGCCCAGCGCCTCCAGCAGTGTCGCAGTACAACGCGAATAAAACACAGATACACCTTGGGACGACGAAAGCAGCGTGTCCTCGACAGCTCAGTCACAAGATCGTCTTTTTCAGCCTCGAGAGAAGCTAGAGGCCCACTACCTCGTGCCCACTAAATTCCCCATCATCGTTATCGTCCACATGTAGACACGCGTCAATATACCTTATCATACCTTAGTCCTACCTTATCCACCGATATAACTTCCTTGATAGAGGAATAAATGAGAGTCCGGGTACACTTGCAGCAATTAAATCATTAGAATAAAAATTGTTTCGTGCTTATCAAGAACCGATGCCAGCCGTCTCCCAGCGAAGAATCACCTTGGTTTATTGTGCGCACGTTTTATACAGTGCAAGGCGGAGAGAAGGAAACAGATAGCGTGCGCAGTAGACTGCCTGCGCACGCGCGCTCGCTCAGGCGCGCCTAAACACGATACATCCTCCTTTCTCTGAAGGAAAAACAAAATAAACATCAAGAGAGAACGTAACTACGGAATTTGCACAAAATTGTCATCGTAGCCTAGTCGACGAGGTGCTCTCCTATCTCGGGTCGATCTTCTGGGCACTTGCGGCTCCTCCGAACGCGGGACCAGAGGTGGAGCTTGCTCTATCGGTGCATTGGCGTTCTCATCGGCCAAGGCTTCGGCGGAGGGGTGGAAGGGCTCAGTAGTTGCGAGCAGCTGCTGTCGATTACGCCGAAAAACGTTGCCGTCTTCCGCGACGACGTGGTACGACCTCGGTCGCGTCATACTGACCACCTGGGCCTTTGTTGCCCAGTTCTTACCACGTATGCGGGTGACTTGCCCTTCAGCTAATGACTTGAGTGGATGACCCGTTCGGCGTGCACAGCTGTGTGCTATGTGTGGGACCTCGTTGAAATCGGGCAGGGGCGTGCGTAGCCGCCGACCTTGAAGCAGCTCTCCTGGGGACCGGCCGTCGTCCAATGGGCTGGCCCTGTAATTCAAAAGTCCCAACCAGAAATTATTGTTTCCTTCCTTCGTCTTTTTCAGAATTCTCTTCACTATTTGCACTCCTTTCCCTGCCAGACCGTTTGATCGCGGAAACAAGAGACTCGATGTGGCATGCTTGAAGTCAAACTTTCTTGAGAATGCTGCAAATTCTCGGCTAGCAAACTGCGGCCCGTTGTCGGTGCACACTTCCGCCGGTATTACGTATCGTGCAAATTTCGCGCTTAGCTTTTCGATAACTGTAGCAGCCAATGTGTCGTACAGAGGCTCTGCCTCTGGAAAATTGGATAGCGAGTCATACGCACGCAGGAATGCTTCTCCGGCGTAGTGAAGAATGTCGACACCCACTCTACAGCACGCATGCTCCGGCACGGGTCTCATCTTGAGAGGCTCACTTTCTTGTTTGTAAGAATATTTTCTGCAAGTTGCGCAACTCTTGACAACCTGTTCGACGTCTGCGCAAAGTCCTGGCCAGAAAACTAAACGGCGGGCTCGGGATTTGCACTTGTTTATTCCCATATGCCAATCATGAATCCTGTTCAACATCTCACCGCGCATGCTTTGCGGTATAACAGCTTTGCATCCTTTGAGCAATACGCCGTTAACCACCGAGAGTTCTCCCGCGAAGGGTTTCGAGTTCTCCGTCCACGGGTTGCCTGTTTTGCAGGAACTCAAGGACAGTTCTCAAGTACCTGTCGTTTTGAGTCTCCCTTGCCAGTCGTACATGCGTGGCCTCGCTGATCAGTGCCTGCACAGTTGTAACGGCATGAATCTCGACATCTTCGTGCGCCTCCTCGTCTGGTGGTCCAACGGAAGCCCTCGACAGCAGGTCGGCCAAAACCAATTCTTTACCGGGGACGAACTGCAGGTCGAAGCGGTATTTCAGCAAACGCAAGAAAAAACGCTGCAATCTCGGTGGCATGTCGGCGATAGCTTTCTGTGCGTTAGCAATCAGCGGGCGGTGATCCGTTTCAAGTGCAATGGTACGCCCGTACACAAAGTAATGGAATTTCTCGCACCCGAAAACAACCATCGCCTCCTTTTTGATCTGGGAATACCTTTTCTGGGCCTCGGTCAACACGCGCGAGGCATAAGCGACTGGCTTCCACGCGTTATCATAACGCTGCATTAGCGCGGAACCTATGCCATTCTTCGACGCATCGGACGTTATCTTTGTGTCTCGCTCAGAATCGAAAATTGCAAGCACCGGCTTCTTGCTCAAACAGGCGCAGAGTTGTTCCCATTCCTTGGCGTGATTGGCATTCCATTCGAACGCGGCATCTTTTTTCACTAGCTGTCGCATTTGCAGAGTCTTCTCAGCTAGTGCTGGGACGAACTTGGAAAAATAATTCACCACGCCTAGCATGCGTTGTACGCCATGCTTGTCAGTCGGTGGTGGCATATTCCGCATAACGTTTATGGATTCAGGGCTTGGCTGTATTCCTTTTGCGGATATGATATCACCGAGGAAACAAACTTCGGACACTCCTATGTCACACTTTGCGGCATTGAGTGTTAGCCCCGCTTTTAACGCTGCTTCCAAGACAGACCGAAGCCTTTCATCGTGCTCGTCCCTCGTCACGCCCCAAATAAGAATGTCGTCGACGTACACGCGTACACCTGGTATGGACTCGAAAATCTGACTAACCATTTTTTGAAAAACTTCCGACGCCGAGGCTATTCCGAAGGGAAGTCGCAGAAAGCGATAACGCCCAAATGGAGTGGCAAACGTGCATATTTTTGAAGTCTCTTCGTGCAGCGGTATTTTATGAAACCCTGAAGTTGCATCCAAGCGAGAAAAAATGGTTGCGCCCGCAAGCTCAGCCTCAATATCTTCTCGGCGTGGCATTTCAAATTGTTCTCGCTTTAGGCATTCATTAATTTTTTTGGGGTCCATGCACACTCTCAATTTGCCATCCCCTCTCCTGGTAATTACCGAAGGACTCACCCAGTCTGTAGGCTCTTGTACCTTGGCCACGATGCCTGCCTTTTCCATGCGGTCGAGTTCCTGTTTGAGGGGCCCTTGTAGTGCCAGGGGCACCCGTCGAGCTGGCAGGATGACAGGAACGGCGTCGTCCCGCAGCACCGTCCGGTATTGCCGTTGAAGACATCCCGTGCCGCTGAACACTTCTTGGAACTGCTTGACGACTTCCTCACTTGTAGTCGTAGAAACTGCGTTCACCGAGCGTGAGAGCAAGCCGAGCAGCTCACTTGCTTGTAGTCCTAACAGCGCTTGACGTTCTTTCTTGACGACAAAGAAGTCGATGTTGGTTGCTTTGGTGGAGAGCGCCAGTTTTACAGTGACAATACCCAGGTGTTTGATGATTCCTCCGTCATACGTACGTAGAACAGAGTTGCTGGCCCTTAATCGCGACCTGAGCTGCAATTTTTTATACACACTGTACGGCAGCATATTTGCTTGGGCGCCAGTGTCGACCTTTAGGTGTAGTACGTGATGACCGACATGGGCTTGAACGATCCAGTCTTTTTGCTGCAAAATGGCATCTACAGATACTTCCAGAATCTGGAAATCTTCGTCGCTGTCCTCAACTTCAGCGACCTGCTTGTTGATTTTTCAACGGACGGCAAAGTGATTTTTCCCCCGCATTTTCTGCACATGCGTCCAAATGCTGGGCATTTCCGAGGACCATGCATTCGCCCACACCTCTGGCACTTAAACTCTGCGGGTTGTTCAGCGCCTCAAGGCCTCGCCTTAACTGGGTCGACTTGTCGCTCTCGGGTCCACATGTCATTTCGGGCAGCGGAGACTTCGGCAGCTTTGCATAGCTGTTCTGCTGTCGCAAGAGTCCGCTTGTTGTCACGAAGAAGCTTTTCGCGTACTTTGTCACATTTTGTTCCGAACACAAGCTGATCCCTAATCATTGATTCCGTCATTGTGCCAAAGTTGCAGGACTGCGCGAGCTTTCTCAGGTCTCTTAGAAAGTGTTCCGTAGGCTCGCCTTCGTCTTGAACGCGTTGACGAAACACGTAGCACTCATGCACCTCATTTAGCTGCTCGGCAAAATACTCATCGAACTTCTTGATTACTGTGGCGTAATCATTCCGGTCCTCACCTTGGTTGAAGGAGAAGTTGTTGTACACTTCGAGAGCGTCGTCGCCGGCTATACTGAGCAGCAGTGCGAGCTTGTTGGGACCCGGCGTTGGCGCTTCCTTGGATGCCGCTGGCGCTGAAGCAGTCAAAACCAGCTCAAACTTTTGCTTGAACAGGCGCCAATTCTTGCTAATATCGCCATTCAGCCGCAGATGCTCGGGCGGTTTCAGCAAAACTTCCATACCGCTTCCGTCCAGTTCCGCCGTGGTCGTGGTTGCGTCTTTTAATGCCGAAACTCGCCCGTGGCTGACACCATGTTTCGTGCTTATCAAGAACCGATGCCAGCCGTCTCCCAGCGAAGAATCACCTTGGTTTATTGTGCGCACGTTTCATACAGTGCAAGGCGGAGAGAAGGAAACAGATAGCATGCGCAGTAGACCGCCTGCGCACGCGCGCTCGCTCAGGCGCGCCTAAACACGATACAAAAATAACGTGAATAATGAAATTAATATCTGAATTCACGGCACTGCAGCTGCGAAGGGCACAGAACAACTCAAAATATTTCCGAGTTTAACTACTCTTCATAAGTACAGCTGTCGTCTGTTTCTGTTTTTACCTTACAATCCAATCAATTGTGTGAAGCATTACGTGCCCAACAGCAACCCTGTGCACAATCTGGAGGCCCCTAGTGCACGCGTAATCCAGAAACGGGCAAGTATTGACATTGCACCCGCTTGCCAGCCTCTGCGGCAATACGCGCGCCCATCTTTCAACGACGAGATGTCGACGAGGCGCTGAGTGCGTAGCTAAAGACTTGAAATTCTTGAAAAAACTCTTTTTTTCCGCACTGAACAGCCAGAGCCAGGAGCCTGGCTGTTCAGTGCGGTCGGGAACAATGCGTTAGTGAAAGGAAGGATACACAAACCACAGACATCCCAAAGGTGAAAAGGAAAAAGGCGGAGAGAGGGAGGGGGAAGGGAAAGGAAGACTGAAAGAGGGCGCCCAGGAGAGTCCACCTTATATTTCTTTTTCCTCTTTTTTTCTTTATTTCTTTTCTTTCTTTTTTTCTTCTTTCTTTTTTCTTTTTTCTTTTTCTCCCCTTCTCATTTTGGATTGTATAACGCTGAGCACCGACAAACTGTACCCTCAATCCTAATGAAGGCCAGACTCTGGCTGAAACGTCGAAATAAACTATGTTGTGACAGCTCACGGAGGATCTATTTGACTACTTATAACGCTACGGCCACTCAACCACCATGCCTGCCTACACAAGACCAGTCACAGGCACACCTCCAGTCGAGCAGATCTCACGGAAGTTCCCTAAACAAGCACCAAGGTCAGCCATCATCTGCAACTCGCGAATAAAATATTTGCACCGGCATTTCAATCGCATGAGAAGGCGACACCTGTGATCATTTTCATCCGCGGAGCCTCCACATTCGACATCGAGAAAGAGCTGGCTGGCATGCCACGATCTGTGATCACGTTCGTTTTTTCACGCCAGTACGACCGAGCAGGCGTCGTGCGGACTAAAGGAATCGCTAAGCCGCCTTCGACGCAACAACAGGCTTCAGACACGCCAGGAAATCGAAAGGCTCGCTGATTCATGCGTGCTGCCCCCTTATCTACACCAACACCTGGAAAGATCAAACAAACAATGTGTGCTACGCTTCAACCAGGACGCTCGTCGATTCAACGAGACAGTCAAGGCCTATGCCGAAGACCCAGTAAGGTGTCATACATCGGCTATCAATTCGAGCAGTTGCCACCAAGACGCTTTCTTGTTGCGGATGGGCTTCATCAGAGTTTTATGGGTGTCGCGTTGATTGCCGATACCATCAAAGGTACACTCGGTCGTGGAGACCTCGAAGCTACCACGGGATTGTCGACTCAACCATTAGCTGCCGTCAATATCCGTTTATCACAACAGGACACCCACGACGAGAACTCTGCATATCAACATATTCCACGAGCCCACGACAAGAAATCTGCATATCAATATACTCCGGGAGCCCCGCACCCACCCAACATGACAAACGAGTTCCCGACGATCGGCGAAAGTGTGATTCCCGTGAGCAACGAGCACCCTCTCACCATCCTCAACAGCGCACCACTACTAAGGGGGAAACCTGCTGGACAGCCAACACGCGTCCCTCCATTGCAGATGTCGAGACCAAAAGCACTACACTACAGCACCACTTAACCACTCCTCAAAGAAAAGCCTGTCGCACTACGAAGCCGCCTCCCTCTAATGCGGACCCTGGGACCGGAACTCCCTACGAACACGTTCGCCGGGAGCCCAACGCCAAAATCCTCCCTACAACGACGAAGACCTGTCGAACATAATTACAATCTGTGGACTTCATCAGTACCATCCCCGCATCCAAAAGAAGATTGACCTCCGAAATGTAAGTCCAGCTCATCGCTTCCAAGTTCCAGTGCTACCTTTCTTAAGGTACGGAAACTTGCTGACAAACAAATTAGACATGAAATGCATGAATCAACATGGCAAATGTACCTTCGTGCTAAAATAGCCCCCAAGGGTATGACACTCTCCCTCACCTCAGCCGCTACAAACTTAGACGAACACGACATAAAAAACATAAAAATTGTCCTGTTTAAGACACCTCTTAAATTAACAGAAATCACTCTCAATCACAGTGATAAGCAGGTAAAGATACTGTTCGCTATGACCAACGCCTTTCTCCGCCACAACAGTTCATCGAACGAAAAAATCACTCGGTTCACAGAATTCGAACAGAATAATTGCCAAGCCATCATAACCACAAAAATTCATAAACTCAAACGAGACCATGTGCCCAACCACACGTTTCCACAGATAGTTCCTTATCACTACAACACCACCACCCAGAAAACCACTAACGGTACAAATGAGCACCCATCTTTGAACACAGCCTGTGACACTGATTGTAAACCTATCGAACACGAGTTTGTCACCTGACGAAGAAAAACTGCTGTCTGAAGGACTAAGCTTTTGTTCGACAAAAAACATTTTCGATGAATTCCATTTGCTGCGAGCCCTCGACAACTTCGCTAGAAGCTTAAGGTTGCGCGAAAATTTCTTGGACAGGCCTTCTAACCATGAAACAGTTCACCGTCGTAAAGCAAATGATTGGACACCAAAGAGTAATCGAGGCAAGTGCCTGGACCTTTGTATCACCGCACTACAGATAGATATAGCACACGAATACCACAGGCAGATAGGAAAACGAGAAAACTTAACAAAATCTGAAAAATTGAGTATGAAAAATCTGGCATCTAGGACAAACATAACAATAAAACCCACTGACAAAGGAGGAGCAATTGTAATCCCTAATACAACCAACTTCTTACAAGAAGTATACCGCCAACTAGACGACTCAACATTTTACAAACGCCTCCTGGGTGATCCGACAGACAAATACTAACGTATCGTATCAACAGAACTAAAGAAACTGTTGAATGCAGAGAAGATAACCAACACTGACCTCAAACTGATGCAAGCAGCATACCCTCGTCCAGGTCGCTTCTACATCCTCCGAAAAATTTCTAAACCCGGTAACCCAGTTCGACCAATCATATCAGGCATCGGTACAATAACTGAACCCATATCAGGGTACGTGGACGAACTAATAAGCCACATTCCATGCACCCTCGCGTCGTACATAAAAGACACCACACATTTTCTTCGAGACATTGCAGGTCTCTGTGTGCCGGAAAACTCGTACTTGGCTACTCTTGATGTCTCTTCATTATATACAAATATTGCTCACAATGACGGCATAGCTGCATTACAAAACATGTACACAAACCATAGACAATCTAACACCCCAGATTTCTCTGCCATTGCAACTTTGACGAGGATGGTCCTCGAAATAAATTCATTCGAGTTTAACCAAGAGTATTTTCGACACATCAGCGGGACCGCTATGGGCACCAAAATGGCACCTAATTATGCCAAGATATTTATTGGAAAGCTAGAATCTGAACTTCTTGCACAAAGTTCCTTGAAACCAATGTTATACAGAAGATACATAGACGACATCTTTCTTATTTGGACCCATGGCGAGGACGAACTTCTCAGCTTTATCGACACTTACAATGCTGTACATCCGAACATACACTTCACACACATACTCGCAAGTTACCGTAAACTTTCTTGATGTTACCACAACGATAGAAGAAGAGAATTTCTCTACAACCCTATATCGCAAACCAACGGATCGACAACAATACCTCCATTACCAAAGCGATCACCCACGCCACTGTAAAAACAGTATTCCATACAGCCAGGCTCATCGGTTTAAGCGAATCTGCTCTAGAGACGCTGTCTTTGACAAGAGCTCACAGAGGCTAAAACTTATGCTCGAGAAACCAAAATACCCCCCACATGTAAATAGTGACGCTGTTCAAAAAGCGAGAAAACTAAAGCGTGAAGACTTACTTATGAAGCGACCACCACGAGAAGACCCACAACGAACAAACCTCTGCTTGACTTACAGCTCAAACTTCCCCAATGTAAACAAAATCCTTAAACGATATTACAACATTCTGGAACAAAGTGAACGTCTGAAACGCGCATTCCCATCCGCTCCAGGCATCGTTTAGTGACGACCACGCAACCTCAAAGACACACTTGTCCACTCTCAAATCGATACCTCACACCCTAATAAGTCATGCCGACCTTGTTTAAAGCCACGATGTCTTGTATGTAAGGCGATGCGAGAAACAGACAAAGCAACCAGCACGCAATCCAAGTTTTCGAGTAGCATACGAGGAAACCTAACATGCGATTCCTCTAATGTGGTATACCTACTCGAATGCAACGTGTATGGTATGCAGTACATCGGACAAACAGAAACACCATTTAGGATTCGCTTCAATAATCACAGAGCCCATGCGAAATCAGCCTCAAGTCTACCTCTATCAAAACATCTCAATCTTCCCGACCATGCATTCGACAAACTACCAGTAACGCTCTTACAGACGGGATTTAAATCAAATCGAGGACGTGAACAACGAGATTCATACCTTATCCACCGATTTAACACCCTCGATAGAGGAATAAAGGAGAATCCTGGTACACTTGCAGCAATTAAAGCATTAGAAAACAGTACGGCAACAATGAAAATAGTAACTGAGTTCACGGCACTGCAGCTGCGAAGGGCACTGGACAACCCAAAACAATTCCAAGTGTAACTACTCTTCTTAAGTGCAGCTGTCGTCTGTTTTCTGTTTTATTTTACTACCTAATCAATTGGGCCATGCATCACATGCCCAACAGCAACCCTGTGCACAGCCGGAAGGCCCCCACTACACGCGTAATCCAGAAGTGGGCAAGGAATTCGCATTGCACCCGCTTACCAGCCTGTACCGCAATACGGGGCACCCCTCTTTTTACGGCGAAATATTGACAGGGCGCGGAGTAGTTAAAGGCTTAGAACTTCCTAAAATACCCGCTTACCAGCCTCAGCCACAATATGCGGCACCCCTCCTTCTACGACGAATTGTTTACGGGACTTCGAGTAGTTAAAGGCTTAGGACTTCCTAAAAAGCTCTTTTTTGCCTGACACCGAACCGCCAGTGCCAGGAGGCGCCGTCTGATCGGGAGGAATGCCTTAGTGAAAGGAAACATACACAGACCGCTGATATCAGAAAGGTGAAGGGGAGAAGGGGAAGAGAGATGAAGGGGAAGTGGAGGGAAGAGTGGAGGGGGGAAGTGGAAGGAAGAGCGGAAGGGGGGCGCCCGAGGGGAGTCCACCGTATATTATTTTTCTCTTCTTCTTCTCTTTTTTCTTCTTTTTCTTTTTTTTCTTTTTTATTTTTTATTTTTTTTCTGTATTTTTTCCTCTTTTCTTGCCATCTGATTTGAGATTGTATGGATGGCACCGACGTCGAGGACTGGCTCGCCATGTACGAACGCTTCGGCGACCCTAATCACTTGGACGAGGAAGGTAAACTAGGCAACCTGTTTTTCTACCTCGCGGGTGTCGCCGGCATGTGGTACAACCACGCATCCGATTTCCCGACTTGGTCTACCTCTAAAACCGCCGTCGTCGACCTGTTCAGCTGTCCTGCCGTTCGCAAGCTGCAAGCAAAACAGGAGTTACATGAACGAGCACAGCAGACCGATGAGTCCTTCACAAGCTACATCGAGGACATCCTTGACTTGTGCAAGAAAGTGGATGCAAACATGTCAGAGGCTGACAGAATCACGCATGTTCTAAAAGGCATCGCCGACGATGCCTTCACCATGCTCCTGGCTAAGAACCCTCGCACTGTGGCAGAGATCATTACACTATGCCAAAGTTACGAGGAGCTATATATATGTATATATATATATATATATATATATATATATATATAAGGGAAAGAAGTGTATACCTAAGGACTCGTTTTTCTGTGTTTTGACACAATATTAATGAGATCTAACAGCCAGTAATGCCAAGGAATGTACAGGGAAAGTTATTAGAACCAATGGAATGTAAATAAGAAGAAAGAAAAGCGGGTGAAAAAATAACCAGCATTGAGCAAAATATATATATTATATAAATATATATATATATATATATATATATATATATATATATATGACGTATGAAGTGATGGTTGGTAGAGGCAGAGGAAGAGGAAGTGCATATAGAATAAACATGGCGTATGAGCCAGGCCACGTCTCCCATTCATCATAGCGTCACACAAGTCGACAGGATGGAGACCTGCCTGCCCCTTCATCAGTCGCTCAGCATCGACGCAGTTCTTCGCAAGACACCCTGACCACACATGGGCAACCGTGCAAGCGCCTAGCATTACGCATCGACCAGCATTATGACAGCACCATCAGACGACCTTCCCATCCCCAAGTACACCGGAGCAGCGGACGATGGACCTGTACAGGAGTGGCTTGACCTGTTCGAGCACCACGCAACCGCTGCATCATGGTCGGAACGGGAAATGATCACAAACTTCAGCGACTACGTCACCGGTGAGGCATTTGAATTTTATCTAATTCACATATTCGAGAACGATGAGTCATGGCAAAAAATCAGAGAGCAGATGATTACCCGTTTTAACGACTATGACCAAGATCTACTCATTGCCAACCATCTAGAGACCACCGCACACTATCGTCAATTTCCTAAGCAGTCCTCAACCATTCTAAAGCCCAGCGCGCATCGACAACTGCCTCAAGACGAAGTGGCACATGAGTTTACTTTCAGAAGACCATGCGTGCTTTGGGAAACACCTAACCATCAAGCGCGCCTCCCTTCTACACGAAAGTCAACATTTCGAAAGTCCTCGCTCAAGCATATGACGCGAGGCGTTGCTCACCGACCTGATGCTTTTAATTCTTCTCCTCGCATACACAGTCCACCACGTGGTTTTCCATCACCCGGCTCTTCAAGCGCTACTATCGCTAACCATTTGCCTCATGAGGACGCTGCGACCACGGTAGACGACCTGACGCTGCACGAAAATACCCTGTCAAGCCATGCTTCTTCCGGACGGGTTCATTCATCACCATGCGGTGCATACACACCAGACAGTCGAAACAAAGAAGAAGGCTTAGACAAATCGAACATCGTACGCTGCCAAGCTCAAAAGCCCTTCGTAGTGAACAGTGCAGAAGAAGCCTCCAAAGACCTTTCCGTCGATCCTAGTGCACCACCTTCACTTTCTTTTGAGAATCACGACAACCCAACGACTACCAACTATTTATTGGTCACACCAACTATCAAAGAAAAGCAGGCTCGTGTTACTAAAGGAGTACCACCTCGACAGATTCCGCAACATCAGCAGTGCCATCAAGAACTTAAAGAACTTCGCAAAGTACGGCAGTTACGTCAAGCACTACGACGAACTAAAATAAGATCACAAGCAGATTTGTGGCTTAAGAATGGTCGCCAGGAACGGCACCAACTAAAGGAAAGACCAAGTCAACATCTGAGCCATATTCGTAGAAGAAAACGTCAAGGAAGTCTTCTGTACCAGATATCAAGGCATCATGTACAATCCTACCGACGGAGGTATCACCACAGAAAACCCCGAAACAGACTGAACGCTACCATTTGCAAAATGCAGGAACGCAGACATTGTATCATCAACTTCGGTTCTCGCAAACGCCAGCCGGAAGCAATGCTTCTATCTCAGCCAGGACACAAAATACAGCACCCACGACAGAAAATTCGGCGCATACGACGTCTGACTTTCAAAGGCTACAAGGACGTTCAACCCCGTTCGTTCTTCGCAGCTGCTGCGGCCGTGTCTTGGTCAGTGCAGTTGTGCAAGACGTGGTTATCTTTTCCAGAACGCCACAGTCAAGCTCGCCCACCCGAACTCCTGTGTTAACCGGACTGCTGCACTCGCTCCTGAAGTCTTTGAAAGTTTACGGAACTCCTCTGAAGCATAGAACCAATTCTGAATTTTGACATTTGTGACTTTTCAACCTCTTCTTCTTTACTTTTTCTTGTTCGTAATGCATGCATTCTTTCAGGGGGAGGGGGAATCGTGTGACGTATGAAGTGATGGTTGGTAGAGGCAGAGGAAGAGGAAGTGCATATAGAATAAACATGGCGTATGAGCCAGGCCACGTCTCCCATTCATCATAGCGTCACACATATATATATATATATATATATATATATATATATATATATATATATATATATATATACGACGCTATGATGGCTGGGAGACGTCGCCTGGCTCTTACACCATGTCTATTCCGTTGTGACTACTAATTCATCGACCTCTACCAACCATCGCTACCTCCTTATGTTGAAGAATTCCTCCTCCCCTCAAAAGAATGCGCGAGTTTCAACCAACAAAACAAAAAAAACGAGTGCTAAAGCGAAGAATGTCAAAATGTGCAGAAGTTTCATTCAAGAAGAGAGCTCCTTAACTCTCAAAAAGTTTACGGTGGAGGAAAGCAGTCCGGTCAGATTTGGGGAGCTCTGGTTGGCGAGGCTGAATGTGGCGTTCTGGAGATGACATAACTGCGTATACACAACTGCACGAAGTCTAGCTTGAGCAGCTGCGAGGAACAAACAAGGATGGAAGTCCTTGTAGCATTTGAAGGTCGGATGTAGGAGACGCCAAATTTTCTGTCGTATGCGCTGTATTCTGTGTCGTGCCTGAGACAGAAGGAGTGCTTCCAGCCTGCGTGTGTGAGCACCGAAGTTGATGATACGATGTTTGTGTTGCTGCGTTGTACAAATGATAGCGTCCAGTCTCTTTCCTAATTGTCTGTGGTGTTGTCTCTGTTGGTCGGATCGTAGGCGATGCCGTGATACCTGGTGCAGTTGGTTTCGTTTCTCACGACCATTCTGATGCCCCAAATGTACTTGTAATGCTATTTCGGTTCGTCGTTGTGCTTGTTGTGCGTAACTGTCGTAGTTGCTAGAGTTCTTAGAGTTCTTGCTGACACTGTTGACGTTGAAGATACTGACGAGGTGGTATTCCTTTTGTAACACGAGCGTGCTTTTCTTTGCAATTTGATGTAACTAGTAAATAGTTGGTACTCGTTGGGTTGTCGTGATTCTCATAAGACAATAAAGGTTGTGCAATACAATTGACAGGAATATCTTCGGAGACCCTTGCAATGCCATTCCTAATGGATGCTCTAGCACAGGGCAGTGCCTGAGAATCGATTGTTTCGAGCCTACTGTGTTAGTTTGTCTCTCAGGTGGCTAGGAACTCGACTGCGAAACCGAAAAAGGCTTGATTTGGTCAGATTTTGCAAGGGAATGTCTCTGCACAACTTTTCAGCTCAGCACTTCTGATGCGTAAATGACGACGGTAGGTCCTGGGCTTGGTTGAGTATCCTCGGAGTTCCTCAGCTCTATACCAACCTTAGTGAGCATGTGTGGTGTGAGGTGGCCGTTGTAAGCAAGTGAAGGGCCAAGTGACGGAAAACCAGATCAAGTGTACGAGCTGGGGAGTACAGTGCCCAGGATGATTCTGTAACACGAGTTCTATGGTGTTGTAATTACGTAAAGGTCGATTTTCGTGCCATAGAAAAACGCGGTGCAAGATTAACTCTTCGTGGAAATAGGTCTTGATGTCTTGCAGTGAGCTTTCAAGTGGTTATGTCGGAGTAAGAATGGCTGACTCATTCTACGTGTTCCGATGCTTTAAAACTGTTGGTGGTTGTGAAAAGTGATATCGATTGCCTTCAGATTGTGGTTTGTAAGCGGATCTTTCTCGTAATCTTTGAATTGAATGATTATTTCTTCTTTAAGATTCGTCGTTTTCAAGATACATGTGAGCCAGAATTTAAAAGCCTCACCAAAGACGTAGTCAGTGAAATTTGTGATTATATCCTGTTCCGACCAAGATGCAGTGGTAGCGTGGAGCTCGAACAGGTCGAACCAGCCTTGTCCGGGTCCATCGTCCGCTGCTCTTGTGCACTTGGGAATGGGAAGGTCACTCGATGGTTCCCTCATGATACTTGTCAATGTGTGCAGCTAGGATATGCTTTGGTAGTCCGTGTATCGTCAGAGCGTCTTGTTGAAAACGTCGTCGATGATGTGCGGTGGATGAAGTGGCAGGCAGGTCTTCATCGTGCGACGCGTGTGACGCTAGATATGGCAGGCGTGTCCTGGCTCATACACTATGTTTATTATTTGTGTTTAGCCTGGAATCCATGGCGCACTCAGGGGGATTGGCCAAGAAAACATGTAGTATCCTAAGGGCGCTAACTGCACTAATGCTTATCAACCGAGAGAAGACGAAGAAGCTCTAATGCATCAGCTGTGCTAGGCCAGTTCCTATTTTTTCATATTTTTCTAAGTCTGACAGTCTCTATCGCTCTCCTGGGCTTCGCACTCCATCTGTAACGACCTGGAGGCCCTTCGTCCATCTAGAGAAAGATGTGAAGCGGACTTATAGGCGCGCTGTGCCGCACCCACCAAGACACAGAACATCACCACCAGATGCACTCAATGCCGCATCTGTGGCAGTGGTGGCAAGTACTACTCCTGCAGCCCCTGTGGATGGAATTACAGACCATGACCCCGTAAACAAGCGACGGCACGATGAACAAGACAGCTCCAATTTTTCGGAGGAAAATGGAGAGGATATGTACCATGCACTCTTCATGGTTGTGTCCTACAAAAAAAGAGGTACTGGCGTTCCTGTCGTCTTCTGATCTACCGTGGAAGGTGGAAGCTTATGGGAGGTCAACTCAACATTGCGGCATCAGCGGTTGTAATCTTTGGTCCAAGAAAGAGTTCTCAACCATCACCTTAACAAGGATGGAAGCTTGGTAGTTACAGCGCCAACCCGTTTGCTCACTGTGAGTGAACTGGCTTGCGTAGCTGTAGAAGCCCGAGTTCCGTACCCATACATGGCGAACTATGTAAAAATACAAGATGTTCCTCTGAACTACTCAAATGAAGAACTACAGTACTATCTACGAAATCAAGGAGTCGTTTCAGCGAGGAGGCTGACCACCTTCACACCCGAAGAGGAAGGAAAAGTCAAAGGGGTATGTCGTCGATCTGTCATTTTGGAATTTAGCAAAGATTCACCGCTACCTTGAAGATTTACGCTTGGCTTCTGTAGTTACCCGGTTGCTGAAAACGTTAGCGCAGCTACAGTGTTACAAGTGTCAAAGTCATGGTCTCATATAGAGACACTGCACAGGCCCGGTGCGCTGCAAAGTATGTGCTGGCCCTCACTCGCACAAGGAATGCACGTCAAGAGCACAACCTAATTGTGCAAACTGCGATGGCCCTGCCTCATACGGAGGATGCATAAAGAAGAAGGCTGCTTCACTCGCATGCACGTTGGAGCAAGCGCAAGGGAAACCACCAAGGCGGAACGAACCACCGTCTTGATGAACCCTGATGCGGTTTTTACAAGTATGAAAGACGTCTCCCAGGAGCAACCACCAAAAAGCCAAAAGACATCTGCTAACACGTACGCACATGTTACTAAAATAACGTGGGAAATCCGTGGGCTTGTCGTCTTCATCAAAATCATCCCAACGTACCGCTCAAGACCCACCAAGCCAGCACTAACTTCAGTTTTAGTCGCCGCAACACAACAAGGAGATCTTCGAGAGATAGCGACACGGAAACACCGATCAAGATGTCAAACGCATACTGATTCTTATGTTGTTTGCAGCCCTCAAAGCCCTTGTCCATGCAAATCCCTCGCCAAAGAGTCTTTTAGAGGTAGAACCAATCCTTGTAATGGAGCCGCTGGTGTCGACGTCCTGCGCACTGCAGAGGCGCATTTCTTCACAGTTACAATCATGTCTTTCTCAACAACATAGTCCCCTGAACTGACAACACATAAAATATTCAGCACATATACCTTTTTCCAGTGAAACGCTTGCGGGCTTTGCTCAAAGGTTTCGGATTTCAGACAGCTGGTGCAGTACCAATTCCTTTTCATTGTCATCTGTGAATCACGAGTCAGACCACATTTCAGAACGAACGGCTACTTTTTTTCATCATTCAAAATGACTTGGCCGTATCAGCAAATTACTCATAGGCATTCGCAGAGATATTCCGTCTACTGACGCTGACATCCCACCCCACAATGGCAATGAATATGCGTGCGCCATCACAGCAATCGGTAAATAAGAATACACCTTCATTGTAGTATACATGGAACCAGGCAAGCCTTTCGATGTTTCAATACTTGAAAATTTGATTTACAGAACACCTTCTCCACACATCATTTGTGGAGACTTCAATTCCCACAATGAAACTTGGGGCAGCTCACACACTTGTGCGCGAGGAGCCAAGCTCGCAGAAGTACTCTCAAAACATTCCATGGAACCTCTGAATTACAGCAGTATCACATATCTACGAGGTTTCTCGACTACCAGTAGCATTGACGTCACCTTCGCAACAAGCTCAGTTGTTCGTAACTTTCACCGGTGCACCAATTTGGAGACACTGGGGAGTGATCCCTACTCAATCATGATATCAACTGTTGGTGCGAAGATGTCATCAAAGAAATTAATTAGAACATCTACTGATTGGAACGCATTCAAAGACGCCGCTAGCAAAGGGATTAATGCTGCCACCAAGGACGGAGAATTACTTCCTACGATGTCTCATTGCCTAAAAGCGTGCACGTCTTCAAGTTAAGAATGACAGATTTCCATCAAACGAGGAAGAGTTTGAAAAACTGTGTGCTATTCGCTGGCGAGCTGAAAAGAAAGTATTGCGCACAAAGTGCCTTAAATACCTTCGAGCCTGCTGACGGACACAACCTCATAACCGGCGTTACCTGGATAAACGTAGCTGGCAAAGATGGCACGACTTTTGCTCCGCACTGGACGTTCATCAACCGGTAGCCAAAATATGGCGGGTCTTCGGAGGCATGCGAACGCCACTCCAACAGCTTCACCTTTTCACTGCACTTTCCCTACACGAACGGAAATCCCTCAAAGAGCTGTCAGAAGGATACTGCACACTGTTATCAACTTAATACCCTAGAGCTTTTCCGCAAGCAACAAGTCTGACTTCTCACGAGAGACAGTGCCAGCATTGGATTTACCTTTCACAATTGAAGAACTGAACAGTGCAATCAGCGAATCAAACAGGCACACATCACCCGGTCACAACGAAATACTCTATGAAGCCATCGCAAAGTTACCACACACCTCCCGCCTACGACTCCTAGAATACTCTAATTCTTCATGGCTGTCTGTCAAGATAAAGATCAAGATAACTTGCTAAAATAGTGCCCATTTTGAAACCTTGAAGCAGTCAACAAGCCACGCCTCTTTTCAACCCGTTGCCCTGCGAAGTTGCGTTGACATGCTTATAGAGCGGATAGTTCTTAAATAAATGACTTGGTTTTTACAAATGCACAACAAATTTTCTCAAGAAATTAACATATTTCGTCAAGGCAGATCAACTATCGATAATGTCATCTCCATCGCCTCTTCTCTTGAAGAGGACCCCTTTGCTAGACGCATTCCAATGGCTATTTTTCTCGACATCAAAGCAGCTTTTGACTCCGCCTTTCACCATGCCATTCTTGCAGCCATGGTCAGTCTTGGCCTTGGAAAAAGACTGTATAAATAGACTGAGAGCTATTTAAAAGAATGAGAGATATATATGTGCACTCCAAATGGTCACACACAGCTCTACGCAGTAGAGAAAGGTGTAACCCAGGGCGCTGTGCTCAGTGTACTCTTTTTCAACATCACCATGATACATATAACAAGTTTATTGCCACGAGGAGCGCACACCACAATTTACGACGATGATATCTGTATCTGGAGTGCTTCAAATTTGCGTTTTGTTACCAAATAACACCTTCAAGAAGCTTTACGGAACCTCTCCGCGTGTTTTGCTCCCCGGATTTGCACTTTTCTCTGGAAATCAGAACAGTCATCGCATTCACGAGAAAAAAAATGACCAAGTATCCACTCTTCCTCGATGGCTGTCCACTGACCTACGTACGGTCTCACCGATTACTTGGAATAGTCATCGACAGAAGTTTTATCGAAGAAACCTTGCGTTATTGCCTACCGGTGCTTCATCGATTATCACCAACAAACAAAAGAACTTTAGAAGCTGCATGAAACAATTGCCTACGAACCTGTCTAGGCCTTCCGAAGAACTCATGTGGCTCGGGAACTGTAGCGAAAGCAGGATGTCTTCGGCAAGATATCATCTGCACTCAAGAATTATTGCGCACTCATTTCCGCCATGTCATACATAAAAAGAAGCATTTTCTGTATCGCATACATCTCAATCACAGCAATTCAGCATTCGGCCAAACTGTGCAAATGCAGCAACTTACTGCTATTAGACTGCTGAAGAAGTTGATGCCTCCAAGATTTCCTCCGTGGACGTGTTCGCCTCTTGATATTAAACAGTGTCCCAGGCATCGATGAAGCAAAAAGACGTATTGCACAGACCTCACTGCTGCAGGCTGCGCTCTTCTACTTAGCCCAGCGTTAAACTCGGCATTCTCATACTTATACTGACACCTCAACTACTCACGAGATTTCGTCATACGGCCTCTATGTTATCTCTACAGGACAAAGTCCATGTTATCGGCTACAACGCAGAACACCATCAACGACAGCAGAACTGCAGGAAATAAAGAAGCAGTCCTCTACATCCTACGTCAAACACCGAACCAATGGGTGATCTTCACCGACTCCAAGGAAGCACTAAAAATATTATTCAGCCTCCTAAAGAAAACAAATTATCACCCGATATCATATATTACAGCATACTTACACCACTTCGCTATTATCGCGGGTCACGCTATCACATTTCAATGAATACCGGCGCACTGCGGTAT
This sequence comes from Rhipicephalus annulatus, assembly GCA_013436015.1. Classification (NCBI taxonomy): domain Eukaryota; kingdom Metazoa; phylum Arthropoda; class Arachnida; order Ixodida; family Ixodidae; genus Rhipicephalus; species Rhipicephalus annulatus. The sequence goes on along the minus strand of WOVY01016023.1, from coordinate 395,904 downwards.
ACTGGCCAATGAAAAACCAGATGAAGCGGCCTGCAAAAGACTTTAAAAGCAAAACTACAGGCGAACCCATTTCACCAAATCAGATACTTCCCAGCAGGTAAAAGGCTTGCTTCCGAAGAAAAGAAGAGGCTATGGAACCTCCCGGCACCTCATTATGCTTTCCTCCACTCTGTCGACCCCTATCAAAGGACTAGACTCCCATTCCGAATTACTCTACACCTGGAAACTGTCTACCACCGTCTCCGGCTGAACAGTGCTTATGGAAACAATTTACGGTATCGCTTCGGTCAAGTATACAGTTGATCCTGCAATAACTGTGGCTTCATAGAAACTGTAAAACATATCTCGTTTGAGTGCCGAGCGTATGCGATGAGTGGGCGCTCTATAAACACTGCATGCATCTGTTAACCTAAAGAACCTTATCAGTTGGATGTGTCCTGGGCCCTTTCCCCAGCTTCATGCAACAGAGGCAAGTGATGAAACATGAAAATTCACATATTTAGACTATATTGGTCAGCTTGACAAACTGTGGGGGCGCCTTGAAAACTGAAGTCATGCTGCCAGAACATGTCCCTGTCCAAGAGACAGAAAAATGTCGGTATGTTTATTTAGTTTTCATTCCATTTTAATTCTTCATTTTTTCTCTCTCTTCTTGCCTTTCAGTTCCCAATCTCGTTCCCCATGCATAGTAGCAAGTCAGTGACACACACACGCCAGCTAAATTCTCAGCTTTTCAATAAAGAGCTCTCTCTCTATCTCTCTCTCTTGCTTACCAAAACAAAAGATTAGGAGAAAACCTATTTTAAAAACAAAAGCAAAGATGCAGAGAGTGAGAAAAGAACAAACAAATAGTCTATAACTTGATTTGCGGAGGCGACCAGACAGCGGAGTTTGTTAAACTTGATTAAATTTGGATGTATGTGTCATAATTATTCACATTTTAAAAATTACTTCCAGACTCCTTTCTTTTACTTTCAATAATTGTTAAAGTGGGCACTATGTTGAAATACGTTTAGTAGCTTGAATTGAATTACATACCGCATGAAATACATCTCTGTGGCGAATTTCCAAAACGAAGGCACCAAAATTTAGAACCGTTCCTCTGGCAAAACTTAAACCTTGCTTCGCAAACGGGATAGCTAGAATCGTTTTTCTAATTACTGCGTAATTACATGCTACAAAATGAGTTTCTAATTCTTCGTGGAACGGGCACAGGGGGGAGGTTTCAGACCAGCTCTGTGTAAATAAAAAATTCATTGGTGGTACACAGCACCGCAATATGAAGATAATAACTTCAAGTTTTTTTTACCGACTCCACTGAGATTTCCTCGGAAATTGTAGGCGCTGATTATCTCTCCATTTGTAATATTCTTCAAACTATTTTTCAAAATAGCAAATTGTCTATATCTAGCCCTTACTATTATTTCCAACTCGGAATGCACCGGAAGTATCGGCCCATCAAGTGAAGCTCCCGCCAAAGCATCTGCAGGTTTATTCAATTGAAACCTGCAGTGACCGGGTACCTACATTAACTACAGAAGTTTTAATTGCGGTGGTGCTAATGTGCAGTACGCTGCTAGGGCACGAGATTGTTCTGAGGCTGTCTGAACACGCCGAAAGCGAATCTGTTAGAACGATTGCACTGGTTTCAATGGAAGGAAGTTTTCGAAGTGCTAAAATAATGGCTTCTAATTCAGCTTCATATATAGAAGTGATATATGGAACCCTAAGTTAGGAAGACCAGTTGAGGAAGTCAGAGAGAACTGCTACGCCTGCCTTTTGATTATTCAATATGTTTCTTATTAATTCATTTCATTATGTTTATTTTATTTCGACTTCTTTCTCGGCTTCTACCAATCATTGCAACCTTCTGTTTGCAAACTTTCCGATTCAGCTAGTACAAGAACCTCACTCGCTTCATTACACGAACCATAAAATTGTAATGATGAAGGGACCTCGCAGTCCAAACGCCGTGACACCAAAGACGTGAAAAGAACAAACGAACAAGAACAACATAAAGGTTGTTTTTTTAATGACGTAATGACGTTTCACGGGAGAGTTGCGCTTTACCAATGATCTCCTACTATGGAGCATTGCCCACTTATCATCATTCATTCATTAAGTGGATATGGCGTGTTTTTTATTTTTATTCAACGCAGTGAAAAAATCTCCCATCGTCACTAGCTTGCAGCACAAGATCAATTGCGTATATATATATATATATATATATATATATATATATATATATATATATATATATATATTGTTAGGGGTATTCAAAATACGCGGAAGATAGAAACGACTATATTTGCATTATTTACAGGTAAATGTGACGCCCCAGGGCTGCTAGAATCTCGCGTGCTGAATCCGCTTCTTCTTCATCGATGCGTCTACGACGGAGCGGAGCCATGCCCACTGCCTCGTAATATCATCCCCGGCGGACGAAGTGCCGTCACGGCACCGCTAAGTCAATCAGGACTGGCAGTGTAGTAGCGCTTTAGTCGCGACATATGAACAACATCAGTAGGTGGTGTGGCAGTAGATGAGTGTGTTTCAACGGGAGTGATGGGGTAGTCGACGTCGGCGATCTTGCGGAGAACTTTGTAGGGCCTGGTGTATTGTAAAAGGAGCTTCTCGCACAAGCCTTCACGCCGATGCGGCGTCTAAAGTAGGACGAGAGAGTCAGCAGTGTAGTCAACGTCGCGGTGCCAGTCATCGTAGCGGACTTTTGGACTTTTTAGGAGGCCTGAGAAGCAGTGAGCCTAGTCTGTGCGATTTGGCGAGCGACGCTGGCTCGAGATGCAACGTTCTGAGCATACACCGTTGGTTCGGTAGTATCAGAAGAAAGGAGTGTGTCGAATGGCAACGCAGGGTTGAGGCCGTACAGAAGAAAGAACGGAGAATAGCCAGCAGTGTCATGCTTTGATGAATTGTACGCGAATGTAACGTAGGGGAGCATTGCGTTCCAGCCACGGTGATCAGCAGAGACGTACATGGACAACGTGTTTGTCAGAGTTCGGTTGAGGCGCTGTGTGAGACCGTTGGATGGTAGGCAGTAGTAAGGTGATGTTCGGTAGAGCAGCTACGGAGGATTTGGTCAATAACATTTGCGAAGAAGCAACGGCCAGGATCCGCCAGAAGCTGGCGCGGAGCCCCAAGCCACACAATGACGTCATTCAGTAGAAAGTCTGCGACATCTGTGGCGCAGCTACTTGGCAAGGGACGAGTTAAAGCGTATGTGGTCGCATAGTCAGTCGCGACAGCGATCCATTTGTTGCCTGACACGGACGTTGGGAAAGGTCCGAGCAAGTCGAGGCCGACGCGGAAGAATGGTTCTGAGGGAATGTCGATAGGTTGGAGCAGGTCAGCCGTATGGAGACCAGGACGTTTGTGACGCGGACAGCGCTCGCAAGCAGCGACATCGCGGCGCACAAATATATACAGGCCAGGCCAAAAGAATCGTTGCGGCACGCGGTGATAGGTACGGTGATTTGAACTCTGAATCACGACGAACTATCTGGCCATATTACGTTTTCAACGCTGATTAAACCATTAACAGGGCCCTCTCCTATGGCTTCACTGTATTTTTGAAGCGTCGCGTTTTTGCTCTGATTAGCCACTGCGCCAACCATATTGACACAATGTGACTTCAAGTTACTCGCGCTAGCCGACACTTGTGCTCTCCAGATGGTTTGCGACGCACGAGCTTGCAGGGCCCAGCTGCGCGCGAACCGTATTAGAAAAAGAAGCACGTGGAAGAAGAGGCAGAAGGGAATCCTCGAGACAATTCGATTTCGTTCTAGCTGTGTTATTATTCTCTGGCACAAGTTCGCCCTGCCTACGTTAGCTTATAGCAGGGTTCATTGAACCGCGCGTTAAAAATCTGGTGAAGGTGCTGGGTACGATGCCAAGCCCCTCTAGAGTGATAGCGAGCACTGTCCAGAACCACAGCGATTTGGAACCAATGAGCTGACGCCTGTTCATCAGCGCTGCAGTCGACACCTACGTGGTGAGGGTCCTGATTATTCACCTTTATCGACTTTCCTTAGAAACTCAACGGCTGTGAACTGGTACGCAACCGTCATGACAATTCAGGTCACTCCAACAAAAATTGTAGTGAACCAGCCAATGCTATCAAAGCCTTTCCATGGCGAAAGCTACGAAGACGCAGAGAACTGGCTTCAACACTTTGAACTTGTCGCAAAGGCTAACGGATATGGAAAAGAGCGTAAACTTAGAAGTGTTTACTTCTCGCTGGAAGATTGCGCACGAACGTGGTATGAAAACCACGAAGCTACCTTCCGTTCGTTGGATGACTTTCGACGGGAGCTTCTCGCTGCTTTGCTGAACACAGACCGCAAAGAGAGAACTGAAGCTGCGTCCAGACAAGAAATAAGCGAAATAACGAAACTGTCACCATGTATGTGTAAGACATGTCTCGCCTATTCCGCCGAGCGGATTCCAATAAGAGCGAATACAGGAAGCTGCGCCATCTGATGTGAGGCGTGAAGCAAGAACTCTTTGCCGGACTAATTCGAAGCCCGCCGCACATTGTCGCCGAGTTTCGTTCCGAGGCGACTACAGTGGAAAGGACGCTACGACAGCGAGCAAGGTTATACAACCGGGATGCGATCATCACTTCCTTGGACATGTTTCCACCAGTTTTCAGTAACGGCATGGAAGCGCTACGCGAGCTGGTGCGGTCTGTAGTGCGAGAAGAGCTGCAGAAGCAGCGCCTTCACAAGAACGCTCCAATGCTTTCGTCTCTGGCCGATGTGATCCGTGAGGAGATCAGGCATGTGGTACGCAAACCTTCGGGCGACGCACAACCAGAGCCAACACTACAACAGAAGACGAGAATGACGTATGCCAATGTGCTACTACGAGGACCTCCACAACGTGTGGACATCACGGTGGCTACACATATGCAGTACCCGATGCCGCCGAGCACCCTGCAGCCAACGCCAGAGAGGAGACTAAGGAAGAGCGATGTCTGGTGCACTCCCGACAGGATACCGCTTTGTTACCACTGTGGGGAGGCTGGTCATCTCTACCAAGCGTGCCACTACCACCAGGCAGGACTGCGTGGTTCTCCTGTCAATTCACCTCGACCACGAAATGGTGAACATCGCTTCGAGATTGAAGAATACTTGTCAGGTCACCAAAGCTCAAGTGACTTCCAACGACACCAACCTCGTGCAACGACAATGGGGAGGTATGTGTCGCCTAGCCCCCGAGCTTCAGCAAGCTCCCCAATGTCCCGTTCCCCAAGCCCGCGCCGGGAAAACTTGAGTCGGCGACGTGTGGAGGCAAGGCCGCTGTCGACGCTAATGCAGAAAAACCTTCATTGCTGACTCTAAACGACGACCGACTCAGAAACCGGTGCTTCGATAGCGACGGTGCTTCCAATTTACGTGTGTTCGTTCATTGCTACAAATTTAAGTCATCTGACTGGTAGATATTGGTGCATATTACTCAGTGATGAGTAGCGGACTTTCTAAAATACTGAAGAAAGTGCTGACTCCTTGGAAGGGACCAAAAGTTCGCACAGCAGGAGGGCACCTCATCGACCCTACTGGAGTGTGCACAGCAATTATTGGAATACGGGGTTTACGTACGTCGCCAGTTTTATTGTGCTGCCGGAATGCTCAAGAGACATGATTATCGGTGTAGATTCCTCACGAGCTAATGGCGCTGTTATTAACTTGCGAAAATCTTCCGTCTCATTCTTGACTAGGCACGCGATTGCTACCTTTGAAACGAAAGAAAACGTATATGACTTTTGTATTGCAGATTATGGCATCATGGTGCCGCCAAGATTGAGCATATCTGTCGCAGTAACCAACAAAGCATTCAGTGAATTCGAAGAATTTTTTGAAAACGACACTGCCTTAATACTTAAAAAAGGGATCGGATCTGCATGGCACGAGACCTTCTTTAGTTACGTGACGGATGTACAAATGTTTTACTCACAAGCTTTGAAAATTAAGTGCAGCACGTTGCTAAGGGAACCGTCATTGACAGTCTGAATGATTTCATCCAGGTTACGGAGTTGCACACTTTCGAAACCAATGAGTCTGATTTGCATCTACATCGAGCCAGGGCTACTACCAAGCAAAAACGAGCAAATAGAGGGTCTTGTAAGTGAATTCGCTGAATCTTTCTCATTGTCATCTAAAGTTCGACGCACTCCTATAGCCAAACATCGCATCATTGTTGACAAGTCACTGAGGCTAATATACCAGCATCCCTACCGAGTGTCACCGAGAGAAAGAGAAGCTATTGGTAATCAGGTTAAAGAAATGCTCAAAAACGATGTAATTCAGCCTTCATCAAGCCCATGGGCGTCACCTGTTGCTCTTGTGAAGAAAAAATACCAAACTTTACGTTTCTGCATTGATTACCGGAAGCTCAACGCCGTCATCAAACGGGGTCTTTATCCTCTTCCAAGAATTGATGAAACTCTGGGTATGCTGCGAAATGCCAGGTATTTTTCCTTATTGGATCTTAAAAGTGGATATTGGCAGATAGAAGTTGACGAAAGAGATCGCGAAAAGACAGCGTTTGTGACACCGGACGGTTTATACGAGTTCAAGGTACTCCCTTTTGGCCTTTGTTCAGCACCCGCCACATTCCAAAGCACACAGTGCTTTGTGGTCTGAAATGGCAGTCATGCCTGGTTTATCTCGACGATGTTGTAGTCTTTTCTGCAACCTTCGAGCAACCTTTGGAAAGGCTCTGGGCCGTGCTCACTATGATCAAGTCAGCGGACTAGACAATAAGACCACAGAAATGTCATTTCAGCTTCTTTGAGCTCCCTTTTCTCGGCCATGTCTTCAGTGCAGAAGGCGTCCGCCCACAGCCTGCAAAAACGGAGGCCGTAGCGAAATTTCCGAAGCCAGCAGACAAAAAGGCTGTTAGGCGATTTTTATTTCTCTGCGCCCATTATCGACGGTTTGTTAAAAAATTTTCACGAATTGCTCAACCACTGACGCGGCTGACAAAAAAGAAATGCCTTCCGTATGGCTTGCCGAACAAGAGGATGCCTTTAATGAACTATGAAAGTGTCTTCAAAGCCACCCTGTGTTGCGCATTTTGACGAGGAAGCGGAAACCGATTTCCACACGAATACAAGCAATTTAGGTCATGAGGCCGTGCTCATCCAATGGCCAAACGGACAAGAACGAATCATTGCGTATGCCAGTCGCACTCTTTCGAAAGCTGAGGTGAACTACTCAGCGACCGAGAAAGAATGCCTTGCCGTGACATAAGCTATCAGCAAGTTTCGACCATACTTATATGGTAGGCCTGTTCGAGCTATAAGCGATCATCATTCGCTATGCTGGCTGGCTTATCTCAAGAAACCATGTGAACGGCTTGCACGATGGAGCCTGCGAGAACGGGAGTATAATATCACGCTTCTGCATAAGTCAGGTCGCGAGCACAGTTATGCGGACTGCTTGTCAAGTGCTCTGATTCAACCTGCTGATTCTGCTTCCACCGAGAACGGTGAAGATTTTGTTTTCTTGGGAGCTGTGACGCCGTCAGAGATAGCACATCATCAGTGATCCGACCCTGAGATACTCCTCTTGATCAAGTACCTACAAGGACAGCCTGCCGATGTTCCACGACCTGTTGTCCACGGCTTGTCAGCGTTCGTCCTACGAAACAACATCCTGTATAAAAGGAACTTTGACAACAATACAGCGACATTCCTGCTTGTCGTCCCTTCACTTCTGTGAGCAGAGATTTCGGAGGCTTGCCACGACAATCCATCAGCTGGACATTTAGGAGTAAGCAGAACGTTAGCACGCATCCGCACTAAATGCTACTGGCCGAAGTTGCTTAGCTCTGTATGACACTAAGTGAGAACCTGCCGGGACGGCCAAAGACGTGACCCCCCCCCCCCCCCCGCTAAAACCAGCAGGTCTCCTTCAACCGATAGAATCACCAGAGGCCCCATTCACACAAGTGGGAATAGACCTATTGGGCCAATAAATGTCGTCATCGGGAAAACGGTGGATAATAGTTGCGACCGACTATTTAACCCGATATGCCGAGACAGCAACTCTTGTTAAAGAATCAGCCGTTGAAGTAGGTGAGTGTTTCCTCTCCAGCATCGTACTGCGGCACGGAGCTCCAAGAGCGTTGATCGTGGACCAACAAACTGCATTTACGACCGACCTAATGAAATAAATTACGAAATTGACGTACACCAGTCATAGGAAAACGACGCCATATAATCCTCAAGCGAATGGTCTTACCGGACGGCTGAACAGAACGCTGGCTGATATGTTGTGAATATACTTTGCCATAGAACACCGTACTTGGGATAAAATATTACCCTATGCAACATTCGCCTATAACACTGCAATTAAAGAAACAACACGGATGACGCCATTCCAACTCGTTTTTGGCCGGACGGTAACGACACCTTTAGATGCAATGTTACCTATTGACGAGACGCCCTAGAATGACTAGGATGTTCACGACTACATACAAAGAGCTGAAGAAGCCAGACAGCTGGCACGATATCGCATTCTCCAACAGCAGAAAACCGACACGCATCTATAAAATCTGCGAAGAAGGGACGTCCAGTACGCACCAGGAGACAGAGTATGGGTGTGGATTCCTGTAAGAATATAGGGGCTGTCAGAAAAACTGCTCCGCCGCTATTTCGGTCTGTGCAGAGTGTTCCGCCGCGGCGGCTCGCCTAACTACGAAGTTATGCCAGAGGGAAAGGACATTTCATCCCGATGGCGGCATCAGACGGAAACTGTGCATGTCGTCAGGATGAAACCGCATCACGAAAGGCAATGAAACACCAAGGGCACAACGCTGTTTGACGTTAACGACATCCACTACGAGGGTTTGTGAATGACCGCCATGCAACCAGTTCAACACAAGCATCGGGACGATGCACTCCGGAAAGGGGGCAACGACACAATGTGGTTTCAAGTTACGCGCGCTAGCCAATACTTGTGCCCTCCAGATGGTTTGCGACGCACGAGCACGCTGGGCCAAGCTGCGCGCGAACCGTGTTGGGAAAAGAACGTGGAAGAAAAGGCAGAAGCGAGTCCTCGAGACAACTAGATGTCGTTCTAGCTGTGTTATTATTTTGAGGCACAAGTTCGCCCTGCCTACGTTAGCTTATTAAAAGTGTTCATTGAACCGTGTGTTACAATATCTACATGGGATGATCTCGAGACGTCCTCTCGAGGCTTGAGGATGGTTTCCAGCTCCTTACTGAGCCCATTAGGGCTGCTGGCACATACCTCAACCTCGCAAGGACCGTCTTTTGATACCGTCTCTACCTCGAGACCGGCCAAGGCTTTGTTCTCTACATGCTCTACATTGCTGCATTCGAGAATATGCGGGCCCTTTTCTAGCGCGATCCCTGGTTCGGGCGCTTCATGACGCGCCTAAACTTCCAGCGCTTTACGACACGCCTTGCTTTCAGACTCCGGTCTGAGTCATTCTTTCTTTTTGCTAACAGGAGTTCCGAATTTCCTGATTAGCTCTGCTGTAACGATTTCGTAGTTGTTCGCGTCCTGTTCACTGAGTCGCGCAACAACATCCGCTGCGTCACAGGGCCAAACCGTGAGTAGCTTCTGTGACTAGGTGTCTCGCTCACATGACCGTTGTCTACACTTTCGTTCAAAAAGTCTAAGATACAGGCCCATATCCCATGATACCTCATATGGCTGCATGTACCTAGACATCTCGAACTCTGCCTCATTGTCGAGAAGAAGCGCTCCTCGCTTGGGTCCAAACCTCTTACTCAACTTCATATCTTGGTTCAAAAAACTTTATCTTGGGGTCTAGTCTTTCGTCTTCTCCCTTTCCTCCCATCTGAGATGCTCTTAACTTTCAATGATGACGTCCCATTCATCACTTAGTTCCTCATCATCAGCCCTCAAATCCTTAGTCGCTTGTATGATTATGGGCTTTCGTGCCAAATCCTCTCTATCGATCCCCAATTTCTCACACAACAGCAAAAAGTCTTACTTCTTCAGCTCCCGTAAGTCCATGATCGTACTCAGTACTCGCTGCATCCGTAAAATGTAGCGTAAATGTAAATGTAAAATTGCATTTTGCGGACTGCATCGAACTCCTTCGGAATGCCCCTCAAATGTACTTTTATTGTGTGTTGAGGGTATATGGACTGAAGCCTTGGTGGACACAGGTGCATCGCTCTCAGTTATTAGTGTGGACTTGTGTTCCCGTTTGCGCAAAGTGAAGACATCGTATGATGGGTTCACTGTGCTAATGCAATTTTTGTTCAGCCATCTGGTGTTGGCACAGCATGAGTTTTTATTGAGGGCATCCTTCACCATATGCAGTTCCTCATTCTGTCATTGTGTACAAATGCGCTCATTTTAGGATGGGGCTTTTTCTCCTCAGCTTTAGCCGTGATATTTTGCCTTCAGTGGGTGATTCGCATGTCATATACTGCGCTTTCGTTGATAACGATGCTCATAGCCAGTGCTTCGTCCCCACCGATGACAGTTTTATTCCCCCAGGTATTGAGCAGATTCTTGGGGCACATCAATAAGGTCAATGATGCAGCTATACAGGGCACTGTTTCTGGGGTTTTTGCGCTACAGCTTGCCGTTACTGGCAAGTACGTGCAAGACGCGACCGCACCGTCGAAAGTCTGCAAGGACAAGCACTACGCGTGTGGTTAGGATTGCCGCGATGCACCTCAACCTACGGGGCAAATATGATCGCAAGAGAGCATCCAATTCAAACATACATCACCACTGACAATTTGAGAGCCCACATAATACACCTCTGCCGAGTTCCTGGTCACCATGTTGCAGTGTTGTCACTTCAAAGACCACAAGCGATGTTTTCAAAGAATATTTCTGCCCATAGAGAATGCCTTCCTTTCGGCTTCACTCCAGCAACAAGACCAGCGTCACCTCCGTGGTGCCTACAACAACCACAGGTGTGCCTCGCTATTCCGGGAATAACGAACAAGAGCCGTGATTCAACAGTGGTCCTACGACAGGTGACATTGTCGCTACTCAACGAAAAATACGGCCAGAGTACCCACATTTACACCGATGGATTGGTCTCGGCTGACTGCTCCACAGGTGCTGTTGTCCTCCCGGCGTACCAGGGCACTATAAAGCTCAAACTGTCGCATAGGACAACATCCACAGCAGCGGAGCTTGCCGCCTTACGTGCTGTTTTACTTTATATCGCGGAAGCCCGACCTCAAAAATGGGCTGTGTTCTGCGACTCCAAGGCATCCTTTCAGAGCTTGCAATCAGCATTACGACAAAGGGAGCATCAACAACTAGTGAATAAATTAAGAGAAGTGATTCGCGAAGTTTTATCGAAAGGACATGACGTGGGGTTCCAGTGGTTACCGGGACATTGTGGTATTGTCGGTAAAGACCTTGCTGATAATACTGCCCGATCCGCCCACGCGTACGCCCAGACAACCCCAATTCCATTGTCGAGAACCGACGCGGCAAGGGGCCTTCACTCGTTCGCTAACACCATGTCGGAAACTTTGCTGAGTGACCCCAGTGTCAGGAACCACCGCCTGCACAAATTGAACCCATCGAGAAAGCTTCAAGTTCTATCGGACCTCTCCCGCCAGGATGCAACTTTACTGTGCCGCCTGTGGTTAGGAGTAGCTCTTACAAAGCCGTACTCCTTTCGCATAGGAATGGCGGATAGCTCCCGATGTGAATCGTGTGACACGGACGAGACAATAGAACATCTACTGTGTTCATGTGAACGTTTTTCGAGCGAACTCAACTTGCTACGTGAAACGTTAGAGACACTAGGCAGTATACCTTTCTCCGAAGAGAAGATCCTTGGTTCATAGCTGTACACGTCGCAGGCCAGCAAAGCGACGCGAACACTGCTAAGTTTTCTAAAAACGACCGGACTACGCGACCGCTTATAAGCGTGCAATGAACAAGGTCACATCTACACACACGTTGCCCTTCACTTCTCTCACTCTTCTCCTTTAATCCATTCACCCCTTCCCCCAGTGCAGGGTAGCAAACTGGATGTGCGTCTGGTTGACCTCCCTGCCTTTCATTTCTTCCCTTCCTCCTCCTCCTCCTGACCCTGACATCAGATAAGATCAGTACTGGTGATGTGTTCTTAGCACCGTGCGGACGCTACAACTCTGGTGGACATACTATCACTCCCGGCCTGGTGCCCTTTCCTGATGATAGAGCATTAGTTACGGCACTTAACTCTACTTCTTCACCTGTTGCACTGCCCCAGGGCACCAGTGTGGTTTGCTTCACAGATACTGATACCGAACCACTTTCTCTGGTGTGCCTTTACGCAGATTTGCCATCATTCTCTACACTGATGACCATGCTACAACGGCTGCTATAACTGCCACAATAAATCCCGAGCTCACGTCAGCGCAAAAACAAGAACTTTTGTGTATGCTTCAAAAACACAGCGCTTCATTTGTAGTCAATTCCAAGCTTTCGGGTCGCGCTTCCGTTGCCGTGCATCGAATTGAAACGGAAGGCACTACAATTGTACGCCACCACCTATATCGAGTCTCGTCCGCAGAGCGCAAAATCATTGAGAATAACGTTGCTGATATGCTCAAACTTCCGATGGGGGCGGAAATGTTGTAGGCCCGTGTGCTCAGATTTGGGTGCACGTTGAAGAACCCCAGGTAGTCCAAATTTCCGGAGCACCCCACTACGGCGTCTCTCATAATCATATGGTAGTTTTGCGACGTAAAACCGTACATATCAAATCTGATATGCTCAAACGAGATGTTATCCAGCCTTCGTCCAGCTCGTGGTCATCACCTGTAGTACTAGTCCGAAAAAAGGATGGTTCGGTGCGATTCTGCGTCGATTATCAAGCACTTAATAAGATCACGCGCAAAGACGTGTACCCGATCCCACGAGTCGACGACGCGCTTGACTCTCTGCAAGGCACTGAATTTTTCTCCAGCCTCTATTTACGGTCTGGCTATTGGCAAATACCTATGCATGAAGTGGACAAAGAAAAGACTGCCTTTGCAATACCAGACGTATGAATTCAACGTCATGTCATTCGGTTTATGTATTGCTCCAATCACGTTTGAACGCTTGATTGACATAGTTGCACGCGACCTAAAACAGAAAACATCTTTCTGTTATCTAAATGACATCGTCTTTTTCTTTCCTTCCTTTTATCAGCATCTTGAGCGTTTGGGCGAAGCTTTGACTTGTATTTCCAATGCTGGACTTCTGCTAAATACAAAGAAATTCCATTTCGCCAACAAAAACATGAAGGTGTTGGGCCACCTTGTCAGCAAAGATGGCGTTCGGCCGGATACTGACAAGCTTGCTGCTGTGGTATGCTTTCCTCGGCCAGAAAATCAGAAACACCCACGAAATTTTCTGGGCCTGGTGTCCTACTTCCACCGCTTTATCAGTCACTTTGCTGCCATCGCGTCGCCAATGCACAAGCTGCTGGCAGCCGGATCAACTTTCGCTTGAAACGACGAATGCGAGCGTTCCTTTCAAGCCCTTAAGCATGCTTTAACATCTGACCCTAGTCTGTGCCATTTCGACGAGAACGCACCTACATGATTGCACACCGACGCGAGTGTCTACAGCATTGGTGCAGTTCTTCTACAGCGGGATGCCACTTCACTGGAAAGAGTTATTGCGTATGCTAGTCGTGCTCTTACGGCTGCTGAACAGAACTACTCCAAAACTGAGCGGAAGTGCATCGCTGTCGTTTGGGCCATACAAAAATTTCGACCGTATCTTTACGGACGCCACTTCACAATTATTACAGACCATCACGCCTTGTGCTGGCTAATGTCACTGAGAAACTTGTCTGGTCGCCTTGGTCGTTGGGGGCTCCACCTACACGCGTACAGTTTTGACGTCATCTATAAGTCTGGCAAAAGACACCAAAATGCAGATACTCCCTCTCCCTGCCACCATCTACTGTCATCATCGAGTACGTCAGCTTATTGCTCATCTGCTATCTGCTGGGCAAGGCACTGCGTCACCCCCTCACATTATCACACCTTGCGGTTATCGACACACCAGCTTCAAATCTCTACACTGAGTTCGCCACACGCCAGCGTGATGATCCATATTGCATCGCAATATCGAACGCCTAAATGGCGTATCACCTACTCCTAATGCTAGATTTCGCCGACAATTACGATAAGTTGAGCTCGATAACAATGTGCTCCATCATTACGATTATATTACTGATGGGCACCGCTGAGTTCCAGTCCTTCTATGTTCTTTACGTCACCAAGTCTTCGAAGTCTTTCACGACGACCCATGTGCAGGCCACTTGCGATTTCACAAAACACAAAGCCGTATCAGGAAACGTTTCTTCTGGCCTGGCATCTCTACCTTTGTGGCCAAGTACGTTGCATCTTGCCGTCTGTGTCAACGGCGGAAGCGACCAACTTCGTCTCCTGCTGGCCTTCTGCAACCCATCTCGTGTCCCGAGACTCCTTTCGCCATCGTCGGCATAGACCTACTCGGACCTCTCCCTATCACGCCAGCAGGTAATCGTTTGATTGTGACTGCTGTTGATCACCTGACACGGTACGCAGAGGTTTTCGCACTATGCAGAAGTTCTCTTTCAGACGTCGCAGACTTCTTTCTCGATGCCATTGTATTGCGTCATGGTACTACTCGCGTTCTCTTGAGTGATCACGGCAACACGTTCCTGTCCACCATAATCAAAACCCTGCTCACTACATGTGGCACAGTACGTAAGACGACGTCAGTCTACCACCCCCAAACTAATGGGCTGACAGAGAGATTTCATCGGAAACTAACAGACATGCTATCGATGTACATCGCATCAAACCACGACAACTGGGGTATGATTTTGTCTTTTGTGACATTTGCTCATAACACCGGTGTTTAAAAAACTACTGGCTACTCGTCTTTCTACCTCGTGTACGGCCGTACACCGACATTCACCACCGACGTCTTTTTCCTAAATGTTCCAACTGACGCCTCGGCAACCGTATCAGAGCCGTTCATCACACGGCTCGATGAATGTCAGCAATGGGCTTGCCTTAATACGGAAGCCAATCAGCAACATCGCAAGTAACGCTATGACAGCTCTCATTGTGACGTCTCTTTCAGTCCGGGGGATGAAGTGTTGCTTTGGATGCCCATTCGTACCTCAGAATTGTGCGACAAGTTTCAGTCACGCTTCTATGGACCCTATAGAATCAATGAACAAACGTCACCAGTAAACTATCGTGTCACTCCCACCAACTTTTCTTCGGATCATCGCTCTCGTGGTTCGGAGATTGTCCACGTATCGCATCTGAAGCCAATCGTGCGACACTCCGTTTCCGTCTAGGACGTGTCCGGACTGGCCGCTCACGCGTGGGTGGAAAATAAGTGTGAGCATTATTCATACGCGTCATCTTATGAAATGTACATACTCATCATCATCAGTCTGACCTGTGTTGTGAAGCAGAGGCTCGGCAATAAAGAGAAGTGTCTTGCAGCCAAAACGTTGCCTCAATATATATATATATATATATATATATATGTATATATATATGAGATTCTGTACTGAGGAGCCCACCAATTGATTGTGAGGGGTGGCCCCTTCTGAGCCTTTCTTTCTCCCTTTGTCTTTTTATTTTCCTGAATAAAACAAAAACATTACATTCTGGATGGTCTCCTGGGCTAAAAACTGTAATTAAACAGCTTGAATAAGGCACAGAAGACCAGTTACATGGCAACAGGTGACAACTGAAAATGTTTGCACCAAAAAATGTACAAGTCATGGTCACACGTCGTAGAAAAAAACATTTACAAAAACGAAGCCTATAACAATACCTAAACAAACGGAACAGTGAATTATTTTGAATAAACACATTTCTAACAACAAAAAAATAATAACAGCATACTAAAGTTAAATCACACAAAAGAAATTTGTAATACTAAAAGTACAACAAAAAAACAACAATGATACACCTGTAATTTCGGCAGTAAACTACACGAAACAATATTATCCGCACAATATAAAAAAGGCATAGCAGCAAACCATAAATAAAGGTACACAAGGAAATATAGTACATCATGAAGAAAGGATTGAAATGTATTAGTACATTAGTAATTAAACAATACTTCACGTAATCTCTTCAGCGCCAGTTTATGTAAATGTTTATGCTTGTTCAGAATACATGGGAGGTCATATTTAAACCACTGAGGTTTATAGTCGGCCCGAAGGCGCGGTATAAGCCAGCCTCCTACATTCCGAGTAATATTATAGTGACTGTTGCGTTGAAGTGCAGCAGTGAACTCAATAAATTGTTTAACTTACTCTTATTGCTGCAGCAATACGAGTAAGTTTTTGAAGCAAGCAAGGTCAAGAGGATGTTGGCTCAGAAGTTGATTCAACAATTTATTTAAACCAGTGGATAATCTGACAAGAGTATTGGATGAACTATCCCAGTCTTATGTACCTTTTCGACAAATACATGATCAAAGCGAAGTTAGATATGTGAGCCGTTATGCCTTTGATAGGCAGATGCGTTCCATAGCTTCTTGCGAATATTGCGAACCAGGGAAGTGAAGTCTTCTGAAACATGAAATGAAGTACGTTTAAATTTTTGAGAATTTCGCTGCACAGTCACCTTATCCAGAATATTCAAGAGCTTCATGATGACAGAATGGGGACGACCCTCAGCATCACTCCCAAGTCTAACCTTTTTATGCGTGTGCATGCAACATTGAAAAGACTGTCTAAAGATCGGAAAAATTATTTCTATTGTGGCGCAAATGAAAACATCGTTCATCACATCGGCGGCAACTAGCATGCTTCTGGGCCAGAAACAAGGCAATACAAGGTCTACTTGATGTTGAAAGTCGATAAAAGTTACCACTAGTGTCACCCAACAGCGAATGTGGTAAATCTTGACAATAAATCCTCGCAAGTAAACTTATTTTGCTTAAAAACAAACATGTTAAACTTCAAATTATATTTTATGCACTTGAGGGGTCCTTTAGGTTGCGCCAGAAACCAATTTTTCACTTTTTCTTTTCACGTGCTCAAATAGGCACACGGTGACGCTGCTAGAAGTGTGTTCTCTTGCCTGGATGCCTGCCTGCAAACAGTGAATAAACTCGACCACGGCGTCCGCCTCCACTCATGGGAACAACAAAAAAGCTTGTATGCTTAAAACGACCAAAGATATTTGTTTTATTAAAAACAAAAATTAAAGAAGCCTGCAAAAACCACACCCGGTTTCAGTTTTAGACTTTCACCGGCACCGACCAGTGTTGGGGACATTCATCCTACCGATAGAAGGAGGCATAACGCGGAGAGAAAAAAAATTGCCCGCAGCTTCCCTCGGGGGGAACACTGAGGAGGATGCGGAGCATATAATTGGTTAACGGGGTGTTAAAGTGCGACTTACTTGGGTCGATGGCTAAATTGGTTAACGTGGTTGTGAAATGGGGTGTTAAATTGCGACTTACTTGGGTCGATGGCTAAATTGGTTAACGTGGTTGTAGGAGGGGGTGTTAAATGAGTGAACACGTACACACGTATGCGAAAGGGCGGCGCTGGTCGAAGGGACGTCGATCATTGTGTTTGTGGATTCGTTGGAATTCATTTCACCGCGACCTTGGACGTCGACGCGCCGTACAAACCAACCGACGAGCGGCAACTGAGCGAGCGAGCGCCGACCTTGAGTATATATACAGCACGACGGCGCATGCACTGTCAGCTGTTGAATGTTCTCGAAGCGCGACGCCACATGCGCGTCCACTGGAGAATCAGGAGAATTGTAGATGTCGAACGCGGTGTGTAGAGGAGGAAGGGTGCACAGATGGTGGAGGAGTGAAGCGCGCGCGGTGTGTAGAGGAGGAAGGGATGCACAGATGGTGGAAGAGTGGGCGACGGGCGCGACGGCGCATGCGCGCGCGTCCGCTGTCGAATGTTCGAGAAGTGGTGTGGACGGCGCGGACGGCGCGGACGGCGCACTACAAGGCGCGAGTATAAGATGCTCCGCATCTAAAATTCTATTTTAAAAAATTCTACGCACTTTCCAGAGAAACCGCTAGAAGGTTAGACCTTCACACGGTACGCTTTTGATTGAGACACAAAAGAGGAGAGCAACGAAGGACAGTAGGCGCTCTCTTCAAGAATGTAATGAAATCACTTGAAACCATTGACGGAAAGTTCCATGATTCTTGCCTAGGTCACCTTCATTGAGACCATGAAGGCTAATGTTCTTTCTACGTGAGCTTTTTCTAAGCTGTCGTTTCTGCTAGAGAGAGTTGATATGGCGCTCTTTAATTGCTTAATTTGAAAATATAAGTGACCATGCGAAACCAGTGCACCACCCGACACCGATGGTGATTCCAGCAAGCATACATGAGCTTCCAAAACTTCAACCTCGCGTCGACAGATGAATGAAACGTTTTGATTTCAGCAGTATCCTTAGGCACTTTCTATCGACCGTTCAGGAGCCCAGCGAACATTTACACAACCGTGGGTTGAATAGTAGGATTGATCAACTCCGTTTCTAAAGTGGCATCGTGCTAAGAACTTGTGTTAGAACCAGGGTAAGATTCCACATCACCGCTTAGTAGAAGTCTGCGGGCGGCGTTTGAAAGTATACAGAGTCAATGAAATCCAAAGAAAACCGTGGTAGCGATTGTGTGGGCGAGGGAACGTCGGTAAACAACGGTCATTAGAACAAATACACAGAGCATTGGCAAGGTAAAATACCGGCGTGATGAACAGATGGCGGATTAGCATGGTTCCCGCACCACTGTTGCCCAACCCCACTGATGAAAGAATCTACAGAGGACGCTTTACAGCCGTAGATCATGTGGTCATCGAACTGTGCTTCTCGGTGATCGAACCATGAAGTGTGGCGTTAGACTTCGCCATAGTAGGATCTAGGATGAGAGCCATAGAAGCGAAAGGTAAATCATCACTGTTTTCTGCAAGGAAGATAGGGCAGCCAGAACTTTTACATTTATTTCTTTGTATGATGTAAAAACTTGTTACATGTGCAAAACTTTATGCTGTAATATAGAAACGTTCAAAGCCAGAATGTTTGAATATACTATCCACGTGATTATTCTTTACCACAATTACATTTATGTTTTCATATTTTGAAAAGGTGTTCCAAGTTTTCTCTTATTTCTGAGTTTTTTATTTGTTATGTAGACCAAAATTTATGTCAACACTACCTTATGTGCGGGTCCCCAGGCTCATTCAAGCTGCATTTTCGCCACTTTTCGCTTGAGATGCCCCCCAACAACTATTGTTGGAAGTAAACTTTCTTGATGCTGCATTAGAAGGAACGCTGCATTAACCAGATTCTTGGAGCATTATATGGTAAAGGAGAATGTTTAAAAGAGAGAATGATGTTAAACATTGACCTTTAAGGATTGTTGCCGTTCGATAATTTTTATAAAATTAAAAGTACTTCCACAAAAAAGTAGCTAGTTACCGCTAATGCAATACTAGCAACTAGTTACTGCCCAACATTGTGCATTGCCAACATGTACTTGGATAATCAAGAGAATTTCGAAAACTTGCCTATCTACCCTCACCCACACTACTGTAGGGACGCTTGCACGTACGCAGAAAATTATGAAGGGTGGATGGGCGACCCCATAGGACAGAAAGAACTCGCGGCTACCTTTTTGTCATCATTTGTTTAACCCCAACGTTACAGATATCATTGGTCCTAGACCTTTCTCAGTCAGGCCTGGAGATAATGAACAGTAATATAGAGCTAGCAGAGGGGGTCAATGAAGCCAACACATATGTTGCCACCTTGTTCATTCTCGAAGATTTCTTAAGATTTGTTGCTCGGGCACAGATGTTTGCCGCAGTTAACTCTACCCACTTTCGCAAATGAACTTAGAGATTGAACTACCTTCCTTCAAGCGTAATATGGCAGCACAGTCGAATGCTTTGGTCGAACGGCTCTTTAACAATGCCACTGAAGTGCTCGCAAAAAGCAAGTTCATCTGTCAGGCACCAACTTCGACAATCAACTGTTGCTGAGTGTAAAGTTGTCCAGTTTGCGAACAAGCGTCACATTCTTCATAGTTTTGTCTTGGTGGTGAACAGATGTCGATTGCATCTAAAAACAAGTATTTAGCTGTTTTTGTGTAGAATAAAGTTCTTTGAAATGACCACAATAACTATCTTGCAGCTCAATGTGGGCATGTTTTCAAATTCCTAAAGTGATACTGCAAAAAATTTCCTGGTAAGCTGAAGAAAACTCCGCATGGGGCCCAGGTACAAAAGCCTGCATGACTGAGTTAGAATGCATTCAGAAGCTTGCAGCTTGGCTCGTTTCCTCTAATTACAACTTCACGATAAGCTCCTCTGGTATAAGAGCCAATTTCAGATGGCCGACTTTGGAAGATAGACAGAAATACATGCGCCTAAAGTTCTTTAAAAAAATTTTTATTGGAGCAACAGGCCTAAAGAAGGAAACATATCCTTGATTATACCTACTGTTCAGCCCGTCGGGAATATTCTTTATAGGTCAGAGAATAAAGCTGTTGCATTAACGTATATGAGCATTCCTTTTTTTTCCCAGAACATGTGATCACTGAAATAGGAGGAGGTTCTCTTGTTGCCAATCATTCTTTCTTGTTTCAATAAGTATCACGTCACTTCTACACAGCATTCAACTCTTTTAGTTTTTTGTAGATGTACTGTATTCCACTTCTGTTTGCTTTTCAGAATACATATTTTTTCGAATGATCTGTTCAGAATGGACATGTGTCCTGGCATCTGTAGTCTTAAACGTATCGCTGATTTAATGTTACCCTTGATATTTTATACCACCAGTATTGTATTCTTTTTTTGGTTTCCGCTCTACAATAACGCTTATCAGGCACTGTAGGTATCTAAATAATTCTTAAATAAAGGAAAGTTTACTTAGTAATGACTTCTGGATAGGAATTGTCTCCTGCTATTTCTTCTATTACATCCTGTCTGCATATTTTTTATTGTTTTTCCTGATCTCGCAGTGTAGTTTAACTGAGGCAAAGCCTTCTTTAGTTACCGTGCCAGCCTTTTGCATTTGCTTCTTTCCATCGTTGACTCCTTTTTTTGCAAATTAAGATATGGTGTCAGCATTCAATAAACGACTACAAAGTGCTTCTTTTGACGCAATTCTTTGTGTAAGGTACTTGTTATAGCATTTCATGTGAGTAATTTCATATACTGTACATCTGAAGCATGGTATTCCGACAGGAGATCTGATGACTGCAGTCAGAAATGCCAAATGAGTTGCACTTGTGATAGACTGGCCCTAGTGTTGCAGTTGGAGACGCCTAGAATACCTCCTTCTGCTGCTCTCTGAAAATGTGTCATGGCACGTCTTCTTATGTTCTTTTTATCTGCAGATAATTTGCTGCCAGCAGCGTTTGAATTCATACATTATTCGTAGTTCAACACGAGGTTTCGAATTACGTCCTTTTGTCTCTGCAATGTTTGAGACTGTATTCTAATAAAAAACAGATGTAACGTTTAGGTAACAATTCGTCCTAATGATCGACATATAACTTGAACTCATTCCCTTCGACTTGGAGGTACCTTTAACAGGAACTTATTCCATGTTGAGGAAAGAACTAGGAACTGAGTTTTGTTCCTCTCATAGAGCGACGTGTACAACATTGCAGGTATCAACAACAGGGGGTCTTGCGTACACTCAGGCGCAGGTCCGCCTGAATGTACACTAGAAACTCTTGTTCATTATTTTTTGGTGTTTACGCAGGTGGAACTTTACATACATATTGTTTCGTATTTCCTATTAGCGTGACCAACTGTTATTGCCCTAACAACTTGCATCAAGTGGTTGCAACTCACGTCAATCACTGATTTCCAAAACAATCAACGCTACACTTGGTGCTGATTTACCAATCTACATCGTAAATTGTCATTTATTGATTCAGAAACAACTCAACAATTACACTGCTGATACCTAAATGCAAACATTGCATTCAAATTTCAAGGAGAAACTATTTGAACCAGGGCATAAGATGTACTTCAGTGCTCATCAAGAAACTAAGCACATACAGTCAGTTTGTTAACTGACTATTACCTAATAACACTACTTATAGGAGCGACAAAATCTTTCGTGTTGGACACTAGCTTTGTGCGACTTGTTACTTATGTAAGTGGAAATTTGATAGCGAGGCTAAGCATGGTTTCGCGAAACGACCAGGCGCAACGTTACCAAATAGAAGAAAGCAAGAAGACAGACAGGATGTCATTTCGTATTTCATAATCTTGCACCTAGTCGTTTCATGAAGCTATGCCCGGTAAAGCATGCTGTTAATGTTATTCATGACGGGAAGGAGAAGTCGCACCGTTGGCTATTCGCAGCTTTCACCGCCTAAAGAGGGCGCTAGTGCAAGCCCATCCTGACTGTCGTTTGGGGATCGTCCAGCCGGCGTGCCGGCAGCCGCCGCAAGTGCGCCAGTCACTTCGAACTGCGTAGTATATTTGGCTGCAGCCACCATGTTGTCAAGGCTTTGCTGAGAAAGACATTGCCTCTAGCATGTATTATATCCCACACTGCGTGTTGAAAAACGTATGTGTGGCGTATATTGAAAGAAAAGAAGTTTGGAACTCCGGGTACATCGTCCGCTGCTCTGTGGAGGAATGTACGAACAGCTTTATGAAGGCAGCTCATGCCCATGACTGGGGAAGATCAAACCACCATGCTCGAACAAAGTATAAAACCTCGCCTTTGACTGCGCAGCGTATGCATGGCGGCATCCAACATATTTGGCGATTCTTCTAGCTCAGCAAGCAAGAGTAAATCATTGCTATTATGACTCGCAGTACCTGTCCGACTTCAGTAGTTCAGTGCTGAATATAAAATAACCATAGGAGAAATTACCAGCAACAAAATATAAAGCACCAGTGAAACGCCAAGGTGAGGCCGACTGAACGATGGTATGAGCTGACTCTGTGGGCGTCCCCCAAACGACAGTTACGACGGGTGCCGCATAGCAACGCCACCGTCTGTGAAATTTACGAATGCTGCTTGCGAACGATGCATCCTCTGCGCATCGGAAATGGTGCGTCTTTCTTCATCTTCTTTGATAAGTCTAAAACATCTCTTGAAGGTTTGGACATGAAAAGCCTGGAGCACATGGCGGAAGTGGGAACTAAGGCAGTGAAGATATCACGACGGGACCTGCCTGCTGCTCTCTCGAAGGTATGTGCTGGTTATGCACAATAACATTGGCAGTTTTCGTTATAAAGTGCGCAGCGAGAAATCTCGGGAAAGTGTCATATTTCACGGTGAATTGTTTTCTTGTGGAAGCATGCAATTATGTTACCTATGTTCAGTCGTAGCCTCCGTGTGTGACCAACGAAATCTCATGGTATGCGTGCGCAGTTACAAAGACATTTTCAAAAAGCGCACAAGTGTTAACAGGGGTCACACTCTTCTACCACAGGCAGGCAAAATTATGGCTGCGTTCATCCGTGCTGGACGTCTGTGCCAGCGGGCGATTAGTGCGTGGGGTCACCATGGATCCAAGCCAACGGGGGGGGGAGATTTTTATTTTCTGCCATGTCTATTCATACGCAGCTTTGCCGTGTCTTCAGAAAAGGGGATCCGGGGGGTTTAGCCAGTGCAAGGTGATTAGACACTTAAGGCCCCCTGGTGGAGGCTGCACATTCTTTGGCCCCTGCGCCATGTAAACGGGAACCCTAGGCTGACCCACCAAGGGGAAACCGGCAGTCACCTTTTCATTTGTATCTTAACCTCTCTCTTCGTATTTCTCTCCTACTTTTTATCGTTCCTGTGTACTGCTGTTTTCTATTTACGTCAAACTTTTCCTGGCGGCAAACATTAAGTATGTGTGGTTATCCCGCCTTGTGCAAGCTATATTGGGTAATAGTAATGGCGTACTGCGGGCAGTGCGCAAGCCTGTTCAAGTGTTCCGTCACGTCCCCTTGTTGATCTCAGGGGTGGGGGTAGGCGCCATTGCCGAACAATTTACTTTTTCTGTGGGAACACCTAACTCCTTCACCATTGACCACCCCGAGAAAAAAAGGGGGGGGACATCGGTGTAACTATTTTGAAAAAAGGCTCGACTAATTCTCCAACTATCACGTTACAAATTATGAAAATCGAGACAAGAAAATGCAAACTAGTATTAGCAAGGACGCACTTTGAGCACTGTCTGACCAGATAGGGTTGCCACGTTAAACTCGCTGGTTTTAGCAAGGTAAAAATATTCTGTTAAAATGTTATTGACACCTGTAACAATAAATATTTCTAAACAGGTTTGGTGAAGGTTGGGCCAGCAGTGCCATGATTATAGTGAACAAGTATATTGGCATTAACTAGAGGCGGTGAAAGTGGGAGATACGAAGCGCAGGCCGTGAGATAGTGCGTGAGTGCCACCTCTCATTAGTCCTTGGGATGTCTGCTGAATGGCGGCACTCCTATATGTGGAATATATGATAAAAAATGTGACATGGTGGTACTTGGAGTGTTAACTAGATGGACGAACAGATGGATGGACGGACAGACAGAGAGACACATGCACGGACGGATGCATAGATGAATGGACGTACGCAGAGACAGACGCACAGATGCACGCATGGACAGATGCATTGACGGACGAATAGACGCACGAATGGATGCACGGACGGACAAATGAACGCACGAACGGAGGCATGGATGGACGTACGCATGGATGGACGCACGGATGGATGCGTGGATGGTCGCCCAGACGGACGCAAGCAAGAATGAACGGAAGAGAGCACAAAAATATTGTTTACGTAAAATGGACACGAGGCGTGTCTATTTAGAATCTGAATTGAAACTGATGCGTATAGCGTCAACTAAGATGGAGGATAGCATGCACAACCGACAGACCACTTGCTCGTTGTCGTCTTCTGACCTCTGATATGTCAGCTACGTAGCATTATCCCCCCCCCCTCGATGGTAAAAGCGCCGTCTCGGTGCACATTAACTACGGTCTTCAGTAGGCAGGTGGTAAGGTTTTAGCCTGCTGATGTGCACAACATCACTGGGTCTGGTTTCAGGCAGGCTTGTGGTCTGAGATGCAGGAATGATCTCATAGGTGACGTCGGTTACCTGGCGGATGATACGGTAAAGGCCCATGTAGCGAGACAACAACTTCTATGATGAGCCAACTTGATGAACTGGGCACCACAGGAGAACGAGAAGACCGGGTGAGAAGCGAACGTCAACATGCCGGCTGTCGTAGATGGCTTTCTGGGCGGCTTGCGAAGCCAAAGTCTAGAGCATGCGATATGACGTGCATGGTCGGCACGAGCAATAGCAACGCGTGCACATTCGGTTAATGGCGTTGTAGTGATTGGAAGTCGGGTGTCGAGTGGTAACGTCAGATCACGGCCATAAAGCAAATAAAGGGTGAATAGCCAGTGGTGTCGTGACGCGAAGAATTGTCCGCAAAAGTCACGTGAGGTAGCGCCAGGTCCCAGTAATGGTGGTTGGAGGACACTTACATCGCGAGCATGTCCGTCAGAGTGCGATTTAGCCGTTCGTCAAGGCCATTTGTTGGAGATGGTAGGAAGTGATCAGCTTGTGCTGCGTCGAGGAAGAGCGCAGAAGATCATCGATTACAAGGGACAAAAATGCGCGGCCGCGATGCGTGAGTAATTGGCGAGGAGCGCCATGGTGTAGGATGACATCATGGAGCAAAACGTCCCCAACGTCAGTAGTGGTGATGGTGGGGAGCGCTCGAGTGATGACATACCTAGTCGCGTAGTCTATAGCAAAGGTGACCCATTTGTTGCTCAATTTCAACTCAGGAAAAGGGACTGAGAAGATCTATACCAACACGGAAGAAAGGTTCGTTTGAGATGGAGATCGGTTGAAGAAGTCCAGCCGGGGGTGCAGTAGGGTCGCTTCCTACGTTGGCAATTATTACAGGAGGACACGTAAAGGCGAACGGACCGGGTGAGACCGCGCCAAAAGAAGCGGCGACACACGCTGTCATACGTCCGAGATACATCCAAATGACCAGCAGTTGGTTTCATTATGAATCTCGTGCAGCACGGTTCAACGCAAATGTTTCGGCACGACAAGAAGGAGCTCAGGACCATCTGGCTGGAGGCTACGACGGTACAGCATGCCATTCAGGAAAACGTACATGCGAAGCGGCGTGTCGTTCGGAGCAGATTCGAGACGGTCAATAAGTTATCCCAGAGAAACATCACGACGTTGTTCATCACCAATCTGAAGAAACTACGACATTGACATGACGCTGAGGCTAGGCTAGATGTCTGGTTCGTCGGTCTGTCAACAGGGTAGCGGGATAAGCAATCGGCGTCCAGATGGAGACGTCCAGACATATAAGCAACCGAGTAGGAATACTCCTGTAGGAGTAATGCCCAACGGCCAAGTCGTCCAGTGGGGTTCCTTCAAGAAAGAAATTCAACACAGCGCGTGATGATCTGTGATGACACAGAAAGGGCGGCCATACAAGTAAGGACGGAATTTCGAAACAGCCCATACAAGGGCGAGACATTCCCGTTTAGTTATAGAATAATTGCGTTCAGACTCAGAAAGCAGGTGGCTTGCATAAGCGATTACACGGTCATTGCCCCACTGAATTTGCGCCAAAAGTGCACCAATTCCGTGACCGCTCACATCTGTTCGCACTTCTGTAGGAGCATCGGGATCAAAATGTGCAAGAATAGGAGGCATCGCTAGAGCAGTGCTTAGCTGACTGAAGGCGTCAGCTTGAGGAAAGCCCCAACAAAATGGGACGTCTTGTCTGAGAAGGTCAGTGAGTGGTCGTGTGAGTGCCGCAAAGTTTTTCACAAACTGCGAAAGTAGGAGCAGAGGCCCACGAAACTGTGATCATGAACAGCGAGTGGGACTGGGAAGTTTGTTACAGCGCATACTTTCGCCGGGTCTCGTCGTACGCCGGCAGCGTCAACAAGGTGACCCAATACGGTGATCTGGCGAAGACCAAAGTGGCACTTGGAAGAATTGAGCTGCAGGCCGGCCCATCAAAATATGGACAGAATGGTCGAAAGGAGTTGAAGATGGGTTGCGAAAGTAGGTGAGAAAATTATCATGTCGTCCAGGTAACACATTCATGTCGACCATTTATATCCTTGTAGGAGCATGTCCATCATTCTCTCGAAGGTCGCTGTAGCGTTGCAGAGACCGAAGGGCATGACCTTGATTCGATAAATATCGTCAGGGGTAATGAATGAATGTGGTCTTTTCTCAGTCCATGTCTTCTACAGCAATTGGCCAGTAGCCAGATCGGAGGTCGAGAAATGAAAAGAGGGTGGTGCCATGGTGGCAATCGAGGGCATCGTCAATGCGTGATAGAGGGTACACGTCTTTTTTTTTTGGTAATTTTGTTGGGGTGGCGATAATCAAGGCAGAAACGCCATGAGCCGTCTTTATTTTTTACTAATACCATTGGAGATGCCCAAGGGCTCGTTGATGATTCGATTACGTTTTTCGTAAGCTTTTTGGTCACTTCTTTCGGAATCACTTCTCGCTCGGACACTGACACGCGGTACGACCGACGGTTATTGGGCGCAAAGTCACCAGTGTTGAATTGGGTGTATGAAAATTTTAGTCTGGCCCAAGGGACGATCGTTGGTGCCGAAAATGTCACTGTATGAGGCCAAAACCTGGCAGAGAGCGTCGGCCTGGTGAGGCTACAGCTTCGATCCAATCATGTTCGAAAATACCATCGTCTGAACTGGGTGACCGTGAAACTGCGCTTCGATCAGGAGCTGATACAGTGACAACACTGACATCGTCCTCAGTTATGGCAGTTATCTGGGCTAGAGACATCTGGCAGGGCAACACTTGAGGGGTGAAACGAAAGTTAAGGAGCGTAAGAAACACACAGTTATTCGCTACGGTCGCGATGGTATGAGGCACAGTAACACTGCCCGTCGGCCGAACGTCAGTAATCGGCATAAGGATATAATCACCGTCAAGAACGGGAAGGGCCGATGACAAAGACACGTACCTGACGGTTCGAGGTGGCAGGCGAACGAAAGTGGTTTATTTATTTATTTATTCATGATACCTTACAGGGCCCGATAGGGCATTGAGTAAGGGGAGCAAGTACGAAACAAAAAATATCAGAGAAAAATGCATTAATAAATACAGGGAAACAAACTTGAAAAAAAAGAAAAAAAGGTACAGTGCAGTTAAGGAACTTTCTTTTCCTCTTTTTCCTTCTTTTTTTTACACATGGCAAAAAACAGCAATTAACAGCAAAGGAAAAAAAACAAATATATATATATATATATATATATATATATATATATACATATGTACAGTGCAAAGCATTTTCAAACAAAGGAACAGCATTTCTTATTCCATGAAACAATTTTTCGCCAATCACACACACTCGCAAAGGAAAGAATGGAGGAAGAATTCGCGAAATAAAATGTGATGGTGACGACATGATACTATTTCAAGAAATGCTTACGCAATTGGTCAAGAAATGCTTGATGGTTACTGATAGGTGCAATATTGTCGGGAAGATCATTCCATAGAACAATGGCTCGGGGAAGTGCTGATGAATTGAAAGTGTTAGTTCGTCCACTGATGCGTTTAATGCTATATTGATTATGCAAGCGGCGTGATATGCGTGAAGGTGCTTCCAGTGGTAAGGGAGATGGCCTGATGCTATAGCGATATTTATGGAATAAAGATAAAAGAGAAATGGAACGACGTAAATTTAATGGCACAAGCGGTATGTCATGTTTGATCTGCGTTATGCTGGAATGTGGGCTGTAATTGGAAGTAATGAAACGAGCGGCTCTGTTTTTGTACAGACTCAAGCTTGTTAGTCAGGTAGATTTGATGAGGAGACCACACTGGTGAAGCATATTCTAATTGCGGACGAACGATGGTTTCATAGGTGAGTTGTCTTAGACTGCTTGGTGAGTTCCACAAGTTCCGGCGCAGGTATCTAAGCAACCTGGATGCCTTGGCAGTAATGGTGTTAATATGCATGTCCCATGAAAGACTGTGCTTGAGATGGACGCCTAAATATTTATACGATGACGCCTGGGATACTAATGTGCTATCTATGAGGTATGAAAAATCGGAATTGATGCGCTTGCGGCTGAAAGCGATAACCTTGCATTTAGTAGAGTTAAGACTTATCTGCCATTCGTCACACCACTTTGCAATTAATATGAGATCATTTTGAAGTACGAGGTGATCTTCGGTGGATTTAATTGAGCGGTAAATGATGAAGTCGTCAGCGAAAAGACGCAGGTTAGAAGATATGCCTGTGGGTAAATCGTTAATGTATATTAGGAACAGTAAAGGACCAAGGACACTGCCCTGGGGCACACCTGATGTTAAGTCACAGAGAGTTGAGGTAAAACTGTTAACTGAAGTAAAGTGCTGACGGAAAGAAAGAAAGTTACGAAGCCATGATAATGTTAAAGAATCCAGACAGAGAGCTGATAATTTCGAGAATAAACGCGAGTGTGCCACACAGTCAAATGATTAGCAAAATCTAAAAAATACAATCCGTTTGAAGATTAGCGCCCATGTTAGAGTGCAAGTCAGTTGTGAATTCCAGCAGCTGCGTGTCACATGACAGTACTTTTCTGAAACCGGGTTGCTGAGGAAAAAAGAAGAAATTATGTTCAAGATGAGCGTAAATATGGGAGGCGATAATGTGTTCAAGTAACTTACAGCAAATGCATGTTAGTGATATGGGTCGGTAGTTATGCGGGGAATTTTTATTACCGCTTTTGAAAATTGGGATGACCTTGGCGATCTTCCAGTCCGTGGGTAATAAGCCTGATGATAATGATTGCTGAAAAATATAGCAAAGAATTTTACTTGATATTAGGACTGTGTTTTTTATTATTTTAGAGTTAATTTTGTCAACTCCAGCACTGGTTGAGATCTTGAGATTTCCTATGAGATTAGCTACACCTTCAGCGGTGACATCAATCGCACTCATGTACTGATAATCATGGTCAGGAACAATGGGTATGTTGGAATGATCTTCCCTCGTAAATACAGAAGCAAAATATCTGTTAAAATCATGCGGGCATTTGCTATCATCAAGTGGCTGCTGTTTATCGTCACACAGTGAAATGTGATTACTAATGCTATTAGGAGACACAACACGCCAAAACTTTTTAGGATTAGATTTCAAGAGAGAGGGAAGATCCTGGGAAAAATATTTCTTTTTTTAAGTTCGAACGGCGCAACAGTAGCTTTTTAAGCATTCGCGATATTTTTTCCAAGCCGATGATGTAGGTGCAAGCTTAGCTTTTCTGTAAAGACGCTTCTTTTTATTACGATGACGATTAAGATGTTTGTTAAACCAGGGATTAGTTTTATCGTTGGAAATGGACACCACGGGAACGTATCGGTGCACTAAATTTGTAAGCACGTTCTTAAAAAGCACCCAGTTCTGCTCAACGGTCCTATCAGAAAACGAAGGTAAAAATGTCCGAACGAAAAATTTGTTAAGTGCAATATTCATATCCTTATAATTAGCTCGATTGTAATCGCGGATTTGAGTGATCGTGCTACCTTGAAATGCAAGAGGAATGGTAAGTTGTAATTGGATAAGCCTGTGATCACTAAAACCATCAAGGTATAAAACATCACCAATTGACTCAGGAGCATTGCAGAAAACGAGATCTAGAATATTAGTACCGCGGGTTGGCTGATTAATTGCTTGGAAAAAATTGAAGTCTAAGGTGAGGTTTGTGAGCTCTGTTGCATTTTGGCAAGAAGATGACAATTGAGACCGATCTATTTGCGGAAAGTTAAAGTCACCAACCAGGTAAGTAATGTCGGCTGGGTATTTACCGATAGCCGAAGTAACGGAACTTCGAAGTTCGTCAATGAAGGAACTATTGGAATCCGGCGGACGGTAGCAGACGCCAACCAGTACCTTTACCGTTGATGTAGTACAGGCGGCCCACACTATTTCAAGGCAGGAGTCGGTATTCACCAGAAACGGCGCTAATCCTTTTTTGATAGCTATAAGAACACCACCGCCTTTTTTAGCTTTGCGGTCATGTCTATAAAGGCTATACTTATTTGGTTTGGCAAAAATTTCACTGTCCATTACATTCGGATGCAGCCAGGTTTCCGTAAGTGCAACAATATCGCTATCAGCATCTTCCAAGAAGGAACACAAATCATCACGTTAGGAAGAAGGCTTCGAATATTAGTAAGAAATAAAAATAGTGTTTGAGAACTGCTGCGACTAGGTCTAGGTATTGCTCGAGTTCTTTTATCCCTGCCTAGCTATCTAGCAGCTGCTATAACATTGTCTCTCGGACTATCATACACATACGTTTGTTGATCAATCAGTAGTTTATCAAAGACCAGCTTGCCTCTCTTATCCTGCATCTTGGCAAATTCAAGTAACTTTCGCCTTGCTAACCTGGTCGCAACAGAAAAGTCTTCTCTAATTGAATAAGTCGAGTCTTTGAGCTTATGCGCAGATGCAAGAATTCGCTGCTTGTCCTTGAAGAATGCAAGTTTCGCAACGATAGGTCTGCGCTTATTCATGGCAAATTTCCCTAGTCGATGAACACGCTCAAAATGGCTCTCAGTGATAGTAACATCCAGCTTTTGGGAGCAGAAGGTAATAATTTTCTGCTCAGAATCATCCCATTTTTCTTTTTCATCATCCTCAAGCCCAAAGAAAAGCAAGTTCGACCGCCGAGACCTGTTCTCAGCATCGTCACATCTTTCTGTAACCTTATTTAGTTTCGCAGCTAGGTCACACAAGGAAGGATCAAGGCCACTGAGCTTAGGTATGCTAAGTGACTCTATTGTGTTTTCCAGTGACGTAACACGACCAGACAGCTGCGTAATTGCCATATCTGTAGCACGTTGCTTTTCCTTTATGCCCTTCAGCTCATTAAGTATTTCCGTTTGACTGGTCTCGAGCCTACGCATGGTATCCAATACTAATGAAAGCACACCCTCCTGTGTTGTTTGCACAGGGGGCGGACCAGGATTTGTCTCTACATCGCCGGCCATTAAGAGCAGCAAGGACATAGCAGCGGAACAACATCGCGACACTGAGCAGATAAAGCGCTTCATCATAGCACTGTACTTTGGTGGGCACGACACCGCGAACAAAAAGTAGTCACTACTCCTTGGACCGGCAGCACCGCCTAGGTAACTAACCTGCACAATCAGGACGGGTAAATGACGCATGTCTGATGCGGTGTAGTGCCCAAATCCGCCGGTGGTACGGTAGCTTTTATATCCTGGACCAGCTGTGACGTGGATCGTTGACGAAAAACCTTGTTGCCAGGTAGAAGCAACGATGTCATCCAGTATCAGCGTAGCTGGCGATGAAACACGGAAAGGCGGCAGCAGAAGGTCGTGACCATGCTCACGCTGGGCAGCCGTCCAGCACACCGCGCCACAGAGGAGAGCACCCTGCACAATCAGGACGGGTAAATGACGCATGTCTGATGCGGTATAGTCTAAATCGGCTGGTGGGCTTTGCGGAATAGTAGGCAAAGAATGGAAGATTGATGCTCGGGGTACCAGATGAACAGTAAATTTAGGCCGAGTGTGTCAAAAGAAAATCAAGGCCAAGTATGAGGTCATGAGCGCAACAGGCTAGCACGGCAAAAAGGACCACGGCGTCACGACCGGCAATGCTGACGAGCAGTGCACATTCCGATTACTGGAACAGTACCGCCATCGGTAACACGTATTGCCTGCATCGTAGATGGTGTCATAATCTTTTGTAAACGGCGGCGTAAAGAAGTGCTCTTAATACACAGGTGTGCACCTGCGTCAATGTGGGCGGTCACAGGAGCACGGTCGACTTGTGCTTCAAGCAGGGTGTGGTGCGTGGGAAGCGTCAGTAGAGGATTTTCAGCCGTCATTGGTATTGCAGCTGCACCTCTATAAGCGGCAATATCTAGTTTTTCTGCTGTGGTCGTCCAGAGAAGCTCAGGGAGGAAAAGCGCCGAGGTGGCGGAGAGCGGGATTGACGACGTAGCAGCGACGGGGAGCGAGAGCTGCGGCGACCGGACGAAGGGGCGTCAGTGTAGCGGCGGCTGGGCAAAGGGGCGTCAGTGGAAGGCTCGTAAGATGACGACGGATAGAAATTGAAGGGTGCCGCGACTGAACATCGCGGGATCGTCAGATGCATGCGCGCCGAGGTAGAGAAGGTCTGACGTGGTTGGTTTGAGCAATGGTGGTGGCAAGAGCGAGAAACGTGCCCAGGCTGGTGGCAGG
This sequence comes from Rhipicephalus annulatus, assembly GCA_013436015.1. Taxonomy (NCBI): domain Eukaryota; kingdom Metazoa; phylum Arthropoda; class Arachnida; order Ixodida; family Ixodidae; genus Rhipicephalus; species Rhipicephalus annulatus. The sequence continues at coordinate 362,663 of WOVY01016023.1, read as the reverse complement.
AAAAACAAATAGGCCAGTCGTCGGGTGTTCGCCATTCCGAAGGGTTGCGAAAGGGCATTGTTGGAGGTGAATGGTGAGCGTGTCCTGGGGAGTAAGACAGGACTCCAGGGCGAGTCAAGGGACATGCTGATGGAAGGCCGAGGTTCGTAAATTCCTGCCTCACCATAGCTTGTATTAACGCCACTGACGGCTGTTGTTGGTCAGATCTAGGCGAGCGTTGCGAAAACGAGTGGCTGAAGAGGAGCCGGACAGGTGGCTTCAATTTCCCGATGAACAATGCACGTATAGTTCTCATACGTGGGGGACTGGCGGGCGGCTTCACACGATGAGGTTGCTGCCGTGTTCCGTGCTAGGCAAGCGGGTGAATCGCTCAGTAATACTGCGGCTCTTGGCTTCTTCGAACCGCTGGCACTCTTTAAAGATGGCGTCGACGGTGGCAACGTCGGTGTATACTAGTAGATTAAAGGTGTCGTCTGCAATGCCTTTCAGCACATGGGCCACTTTCTGAGACTCATTCATGTGCTCGTCAATCTGGTGGCATAGGGCGATGACGTCGTGAATGTACGTCACGTACGACTCCATCAACGTCTGTGTACGAGCCACCAGTTGATTCCGCGCTACGATCTGCCGCCCAACGGCGTCACCAAAAGGGTCGCGGATCTTCTCTTTAGAGGAGTTCCAGCTTGTAATCTCCGCTTCGTGCGTCTTCAACCACACTCGCGGTGGGCCATCGAGGTGAAAAAGCACATTGGCAAGCATAAGAGTCGGGTCCCACCTATAGCTTGCGCTGACCCATTGTACCAGTTGATCCATTTGCCAACGTCAACGCCATCCTGATTGGAAGAAACACCGGGATCACGAGCAGGAGGTAGAACGACGTACGTAGAAGTCACGGAAGGGGCAGGTGGTGAAGACGATGTTTGATTGAACCTGTGACAAGGTTGGACCTATGATGATGTGGCCGTTGCGGAGCTTCGTCATGAAGATGGGGACGTACCCAGCACGTCCACCACAAAGATGTTCCGTAAAAATGACACGAGACGTGTCTATTTAGAATCTATGTTGAAACTGATGCGTATAGCGTCGACTAAGATGGAGGACAGCACGCACAACTGACAGACCACAAAACATCACTACATGCTACGCTCATAGTGCGCTCGTGGCCGCTTTGCTAGCTTCACGTATACGAATATTAATTTTATGTGATGTGAATGAATGGAGAAGGTATATGACTGGCGCGAACAAGATTGTCATGATAAGCTTGTCATGTCAGAGCATGACTGCATACCACGCCTATGATGCACTTGCGTCCGTTTCGCTAGCTTTACATATAGCAAATCAGAATTACGTGGTATGACGAACTACGAAGGTATATGACTGTCACAAACATGATAATCGTGGCATGCGTGTCATGTAAGAACATGAATACATACCATGCTCATGATGCGCTCGCGGCCATCTGGCTATAGCTTCACAAATAACAAATTTGCTGTTACATGACGTCCGTCGATGGCGAATGTATACGACTGTCGCAAACACAATCTTGACGTGCGTGTCATGTCAATACATGACTACTTGCTACGCTTATAATGTGCTTGCTGGAGTTTCGCTAGCTTACCATACATATATTTTGGTGCTACGTGGCGTGAATAAATGAGGAATGCATGTCACTGCTGTAAACATGATAATCTTGACATGTGTGTCATGAACGAACAAGACTACACAACACGCTCATGTTCGCTCACGGCCGTTTCGTTAGCTTCAAATAAATGAAATTCGGTATAACAAGACGTGAACGGACGACAAAAATAAATGGCACATCAAAACATGATAATCTTGATATTCGTGTCATGCAAAACATGAATACATGCTACGCTCACAGCACGCTCCAGGGCGTTTTACTAGCTTGACAGATGCGAAATTACTAGCTTGACAGACGCCTTTTGTGGGCACGGCGGACCATCGAAGAACATGTGGCTCAAACCAGTTTTGCTGCCTCGTGCAGGTTAGTAACTGCTATAGCACGATTAGGAGTGATTGTCGCGGTCTTTTGGTCTTGCCGTGCCCTCAACGCTTGTGCTTCTATTGCTTCTATGCTATTAGTCTACTGTGTATGTTTGTTGCTGTTGTGCGGTGACGTCGAGTCAAATCCCGGCCCCACTAACAGTGGTGGTGCTTCTGTCGACTCGATGTTGAGGGAGCTGCTGTCTGGCCAGAAAAAGTTGACAGCGGATGTAACTGCACTCAGAGAACAACAGAATAACGTTGAAAAGGTTATAGCTGACTGGGGAGCCAGATTCGTCGAATTGGAAAGACGAGCCTCACGCGTGGATGACCTTGAACGTACTGTAAAATTGCTAGACGCAAAGTTGACTGATCTCGAGGATAGGAGCAGGCGATCGAATTTAGTAGTCTTTGGGATCCCTGAGAATATGGGTGAAACTGAAGCTATTCTTAAAAATAAGGTTCTTGAAGAAGTTTTCTCCAAGAAGCTTTCGGTTAATTGTAAATCTGTCGACCGATTTCATCGCCTCGATAACGCGGGTAGTGGAAGACCAGTCATCATTTACTTCCAGGATGTCACTGTAAAACAGCATATCTTAAAAAATGCTCATAAACTAAAGGGTACTCGAATATCAGTTCAGAACGATTATTCGCGCAATACGCTAAGGAAACGTAAACTGCTGTGGGATAGCGCTAGAACTGATAGAGAGCAAGGCAAGAAAGTTAGCCTGCGTAACGATAAGCTGCGCATTAACAATAAAGCTTTTCACATGGGATGAGAGCAACAACTTGAGGATCAAAATCGACGGTCGTCAAAACAGTACCAGAAATACTTGACTTTCCTCCGTGGAGGCCTCCCCTGAATTTAAAGAATTTCGAGTTTTAAACATTAATGCCCGCAGTGTCGTTAATAAATCGAAAAGCCTCGAGGCTACTATTTTAAGTTACAACCATCATGTAGTTGTCATAATGGAAACTTGGCTGCATGGTAATATTGAAGATGCTGTTGTGTTTCCTCCGTCGTACAGGGCGTATTGCCGGGACAGAAGTACTAGGGGGGGGTGTGGTGTGGCTGTTTTGTTAAAGAACACTATAGCCGCTGACCCATTACGACACCCTGATAACTTAGAAACCGTGTCACTAAAGTTTTCTTGCTGGGAAATCATTCTTACTTTTTGCTGCTTATCGAGCACCTGACTCTCCCTCCGAATTCTTTCGCGATCTTTTTACACACATGGCGTCTTTTGCAAACGATAAGGTGTTTCTTATAGTGATTTTAATCTGCCAGATGTCGATTGGGAAAACAGATTTTTTTGCACCGCGAATAATTCACATTTACAATATTTGCATGACATCATCCTATCTCACAATCTGGATCAGATAGTTAAACAGCCAACGCGCACCTGTGGTATGTCAGCATCCATACTGGACCTTGTGTTTATTAGTCGTTCATTAGAAAACTTTTCTGTATCGGTTGATTCCTGCAATTTCTGATCACAACCTAGTATACTGTTCTTTTTCTTTGAAGGTACCTAATACCAGCAAATGTAAAACGATAACGTTTAAAGATTTCTCTCGTGCCAGAGATGAAAGTGTTTTCGATTATCTGGAACTATGCCTTGAAAATTTTCAAAGCAACAATACTGCTTGCACTTTGGGATGAGTTGAAACAAATTATTGCTTACTGTCCTAGCAACTTTATTCCCAACAAAACTAAAAAAGCATCGAAAACTACTCCTTGGATAACGAGAGAAATCTTGCACCTCAAAAGGAAAGTAAAGCGCCTAAGGCGACGGCGGGCCTCCCGTGTGATTATTCACCAAATGCAAGATAAATTAAACCTTGAAGTACAGCTAGCTAAGCGCTGGTATTTCCTGCACACGTTGCCAAACTTCATTCGCACGGCACCCCAAATATTTTGGTCTTTTATAAGCAGGAAAACAAACTCAATTGACCAAATCGTTCACGAAGGCCTCGTCGTTGTCGATAAGCAATGTATCGCAGAGCGCTTTAATCATTATTTTCAAAGTGTAATTTCTAGTTCTAATACCATTGTAAACCCTAATCGCTTGCCATGTGACTTGAACACTGATATTGTATCACAACCAGGTGTGGTTTCAATGTTACTGAACCTTGAAATTAAATCATCTCCAGGACCAGACAACATACCGAATGCCTTTCTGCGCAGATATGCTGAAGCGTTAGCCCCCTTTTTGGTAATCATTTTTCGTTCTTCGTTGTCGTCAGCTATTCTTCCTGCGGATTGGCTAACTGCGCGTGTCGTTCCCATTCCGAAAAAGGGCGACGAAGCACAAGTAGCCAATTATAGACCCATTTCATTAACGTCCACGTGCTGCAAATTAGTTTAAATTTGAAGAAATAACAAAGTTTCTAAACGCTAACAATATACTTTCTCCTCATCAGCATGGTTTTCGCAAAGGGTTATCGACTGTAACACAATTAACGACAATTATTCACTACTTTGCTAGTACACTTGACAAGTCGAGCCAAATTGACGTGATATTTCTGGACTTTAAGAAAGCGTTTGACCTTGTTCCTCACAGTAAACTTATTGAAAAACTGCAGTCAATTAACCTTCCCGCATATATAGTTAACTGGGTAGCAGCTTATTTGTATAATCGCAAACAGTTTGTATCAATCAGTAATTACTCTTCTAATGAACTTTCAGTAACGTCTGGAGTACCCCAGGGTAGTGTTTTGGGACCTTTACTATTTCTAATATATATAAATGACATCGTGAACAAAATTTTTCCCCTTATTCAAATTAGGGCTTTTCGCAGACGATTGTATAGTGTTTAACGAAGTTTGTTCTCTTAATGATCAATTAATGCTTAATTCTAACCTTCAAAACATCTTGTCGGGGTGCGGGCGATGGGGTATGGAATTGAACAAGGAAAAAACAGTCTACATGTCTATAACAAAAAAAATCAATATGATGTCGTTTGGTTATAACCTAGGATCTACACCGCTCACCAAAGTAAACCAATAAGGTATCTTGGAATCACGATAACCAGTGACCTAAGTTGGAATAACCAAATTTCCAACATATGTAACTCCTCCTTCAAAAAACTGCGTATCCTCAGGCACAAACTAAAGCACACTCCTCATTCTACTAAAATACTAGCCTACACTTCACTCATTCGCCCGAAACTAGAATATGCAAGCATCGTATGGGATCGCTACACAAAAACTAACATAAACGCTCTAGAGATGATTCAACGCAGAGCAGTTAGGTTCATTTTTTCTAAATACAGAATAACTGACTCTCCCACTAGCCTAATGAAACAACATAATATCAAGACACTTCAGCTTCGAAGGAAAATACACTGGCTAAAATTTCTCTACCAACTGAAAAACAACTCTTTCTCTCTAAACCCACACGCTTATGTGACACCACTTGCAGCACGTCGAACACAGCATCGTCACGAATTTTCTTTAACACCATATAGGACCAGAACTAACCTTTTCAAATATTCTTTCTTTCCGCGCACTATAAACGATTGGAATAATCTGCATTTACCACAACTAATAAGCATAGACTCTATTGAACATAATATCTACTTGATGTTCGCCATTGTCATGTTGATTATTCTTTCATTTCTTATTTTTATTGCTCCTTTTTTGTATTTCAATTCTTTTTTTGTATTTCAAGTGTCTTGCGGGGGTATAGGCAAATGTTTATGCGCATGCCATGTGTTCTTACTTCTGTTATCTCTATCTGACGTTGTTTTCATTGATTATGTTTTTCGTATTTCTTCAGTGTACATCTTGTTTAGCTGTGACTTTCTCCTTTCATTTTTTTTGTGATTGCTGTTCACGAATATATGCATATGCGTATATATCTATATGTGTATATATGTGTGTGTGTGTGTGTATGTGTATATTTATATTCATGTATTTGCCCTCCTGCTTGGACCCAAATAGGGTCTGCAGTATTGTATAAATAAAAAATAAATAAATAAATAATGATTGAGTCTCCTGCAGTGCAGTTACAGTTCGCGCTGTTTCAATAGAAGGGGAGCGGGTTGTTGACGATCTTTATTTAGTAGGCACCAGTTGTTCCGCAAGCTCGAGCGGCGTTCTAGAAGTCGTCGCGTTGTGTGTGTAATGCACATGGCGCACCGCGTCTCTGCGATATTTGCTTAGATACTTCGGGCGCCTCAGCGACATGTAGACAATAGATACAATTGTCATTTATTATGTTCGAGCTAACAATTTAACACTGGTGCCTCACCTGGAAAGAAGAAATCTGTTTGGCCGTTGGTTTTTTTCTTCACAGGCGGCACCATCTAACCGTGCTTCTACCGTATGTGACTGGCACTTGGACTTTTTGGGCCTCAGTACGCCGCTTCCCTATATTGCCGCTAGGTGACGCATAAGTTGCTGGAGTCGCGAATAGGGATGCGACATTACCCTCCCCTTCGAGAGAGCATCGTCTCGATGCTCACCAAGTAGCAGTCTGGAAGATACAGCTTCATGCGCACGACGCAGTCTCAGGCAGAGGCTAACCGCATCTTGAGGAAAATGTACCATTAGCAACGGCCTCGTAGGTGGCGTCGCTGAGGTGGCGCACTACTTCATACATTCCGAAGTATCGGCGCAGAAGTTTCTTCGGCATACGTCGCCGTCACACAGGTGACTGAACCCAGGCTCTTTCCCCAGGTGTATAAGCTACAAACCTTTGATGGAGATTATTCGCACTTTTACAATCAACTAGCGCCACCACACAGAATTTTTCGGAAGCCGCACGATGGAGATGGTAGATTGGTGCGGGTGCGTCGTATATTTCGCATATCGCGAAAAACGAGCTAAAAGCAATCGCATGTGTAGCGTTTATATCTCCTAAATTTCTCCTGTTTCACTGCGTCCATGTCACTCGACTACTTTGAACGATCGTTTTGCAGCTAAGCTGGCGCGAGGAACCATACATCTTGCCTTACACGCACGTCTGGCGTTCTGTTTACACCAGCGCTACCGCTGTCGCTCTTAATTCTCGCATATCTTCAGAGTTTACAAAACATTACCAGCGTTAAACGCTGCCTCTATTTCGACAATATATCTATGTGTTTAGCGCTTAGAGATACCAGAGGGCTAAAAGCCGCCTTGTTCTCCAGACCCGCATGTTTTCGGAAGCGTCACTCTTAACCCGTCATATTGCCCCGCTGCGGTGGTCTAGTGGCTAAGTTACTCGGCTGCTGACCCGCAGGTTGCGGGACCGAATCACGGCTGTGGTGGCTGCATTTCCGATGGAGGCGGAAGTGTTGTAGGCCCATGTGCGCAGATTTGGGTGCACGTTAAAGAACCTCAGGTGGTCGAAATTTCCGGAGTCCTCCAATGAGGCGTCTCTCATATCATTATTGTTACATTTGCAAGATGTTTCAGCGCGCGAACAAAGGAAAAGGACAGGGTAGACAGAAAGAGCGCTGACTTCCAACTAACTTTATTTCACAGAGTGGCAAGAATATATACTGCTAAAAAGGATGATAACAGAGCATGAAGGTAAAATGCACGCCTAACCTGCACATCACTAACAAAACACGTGTGACAGGTCCTCTATTGCCTCAAAGCCCTGCTAGGTAATCAGGTTCAGCCTGTGATAAAGCAATCGATGATGTGCTTACACGTTTATCTCCTAGCAAGTGTATTTTTTCGGCTTCAATAATTTCTCGGGTAAGCTGGTCCCTGTGCCTTGCCAATATTGAGCACTGATCAAAGAGAGGGGTGCACCCACAATCTCGGCAATGAATGCCAAGATGCCCTTGTACCACATTGTTTCGGTCTTCTCGGAGGCGGTCATTTATGCACTTGCCGGTTTGCCTGACATAGATGCACCCACACGTCAGTAGAATCAAGTAAACGACTCCCACTGCGCATGGGACGTAGCGTGTCCTGTGCGCGAGAGAGCACGAGGCAGAATTTGCACGACGTGCATTGACCCGTTTTCAAAGCCTCTGCAAGTTTTCCGGGGCAGAAAAAACCACAAAAACGTTGGCGTGTCGAGCAATCTTTTTTAGCCTGTGTGATACATCGTGCACGTAAGGCAGTACGACAGGCCGGCTCTTTCTGACACTGTTTCGCTTATCCGGTTTGTCGCCTCGCTTCAAGACAGTGACCAGCTTTTCCGCCACCGAAACGAGAACATGCGCGGGGTAACCAGCTTTGGTCAGCCGCTCTACTTGTAGAGCAAAGCTGTGGTGTACCATGTGGGGGCATGATTTCTTTAAGGCATTGACAAGGCAGAGGTTAGCGATGCCCCGCTTGACCAATTTAGAGTGAGCTGAGCTGAAAGGCAGAAGAGGCTTGCCGCTTCTTGGTTCATACATCCAGCAAACATGTCGGGAGTCTAACAAAAGCTTCAAATCTAGAAACTTCAGGTTGTTATCAGTGGGTGATTCATGGGTTAAAACTAGTGGTTTCAGGCACTCTCGGAAAACAGTCAACACGTCAGAGGAAACGGTCTGAAAATTTTGACTATCGCATTTCAACAACACTAAGTATTCATCAACAAAACGGCAAACTTTAAATTTAAACTACAGAGTCGTCAAGCATGTTTGACAAGACACAATCATGATGTGCTAGAAATATGAAACTAAGAATGGGCGCCAGGCATGAACCAATACATATTCCACTTTTTTGTAAGTAGTTTTTGTCTTCCCATGATACAAAAGTGGCCTTCCAGTAAAAACTGAGTAATTCTAATAAGCTGCTGTTGTGAATTCCAGTACGCATTTGAAACGCTGATGATTCTAAGCTGTCTATGGATTCCTCTACACATTTAAGTAGTTGGTCATGCGGAACCTCTGCCTTGTCAATGCCTTAAAGAAGTCATGCTCCCACATGGTGCACCACAGCTTTGCTCTACAAGTAGAGCGGCTGACCAAAGCTGATTACCCCGCGCATGTTCTCGTTTTGGTGGCGGTAAAGCTGGCCACTGTCTTGAAGCGAGGCAACAAACCGGATAAGCGAAACAGTGTCAGAAAGAGCCGGCTTGTCGTACTGCCTTACGTGCACGACGTATCACAAAGGCTAAAAAAGATTGCTCGACACGCCAACTTTTTGTGGTTTTTTCTGCCACGGAAAAATTGCAGAGGCTTTGCAAACGGGTCAATGCACCTCGTGCAAATTCGGCCTCGTGCTCTGTCGCGCACAGGACACGCTACGTCCCATGCGCAGTGGGAGTCGTTTACTTGATTCCGCTGACGTGTGGGTGCATCTATGTCGGGCAAACTGGCAGGTGCATATATGTCCGCCTCCGCGAACACCGAAACAATGTGCACATTGTGGTACAAGGGCATCTTGGCATTCATTGCCGAGATTGTGGGTGCACCCCACTCTTTGATCAGTGCTCAATATTTGCAAGGCACAGGGACCAGCTTACCCGAGAAATTATTGAAGCCAAAAAAATACACTTGCTAGGAGATAAATGTGTAAGCACATCATCGATTGCTTTATCACAGGCTGAACGTGATTACCTAGCTGGGCTTTGAGGCAATAGAGGACCTGTCACACGTGTTTTGTTACTGATGTGCAGATCAGGCGTGCATTTTACCTTCATGCTCTGTTATCATCCTTTTTAGCAGTATATATTGTTGCCACTCTGCGAAATAAAGTTAGTTGGAAGTCAGCGCTCTTTCTGTCTACCCTGTCCTTTTTCCTTTGTTCGCGCGCTGAAACATCTTGCAAATATGACTACGCACCAACTACCCCAAGTTTCCACTCTTGTGAGTTGCATATTGTTACGTTTAGTAATGTATTTATTACGCTGAGGCGTACTGGTAGACTTCAAGGGGTCATGCACCCGAGGCCTATCTCACTAGCCGAACGTCCTCTTCTCTAATCTGCCTGTTCGCCGCTACCCACCGGCTCATACCCAAATCACATATGCGGTAATATTTCCCTCCTCGCAGACGAAGCCCACCGGGCGAGTTAAAGAGTCTCTCTCGGAATATAGCGCTTCAAACGTGCTATGTGGACTAGTTCAGTCTTTGCAGATTGTCGGCCATTTGAATAAAGACGTGCTACGCAGTAAGTTACATCGCTTAAGTTGTCTAAAACAACATAAGGTCCCGCATAGTGTGCCAGCAATTTTTCACACAACCCACGTTTCCTATTTGGCGTCCACAGCAACACGTGGTCTCCGCGATTATACGTCACGTGTCGACGTTGACGGTCAAAACGTGTCTCCGAGCGATCTTGCGAAGCGAGGGTGCGCAGGTAAGCAAGATGTCGGGCTTCTTCTGCACGGCAGACGATCTCGAATATACCGGAATTATGGTGGTCCATAAACGGGAAGACGGTATATAGGGTATGAAAAGGTGGCCGAGCATACAGAAGAAAAAAACGGACTGTAGCTGGTAATCTCATGCTGTGCGGTGTTAAATGCGTAAGTGATGAAAGGTAGCACGTCATCCCAGCTCTTGTGATCTGCTGCGACATACATAGAAAGCACGTTCGTGAGAGTCCTATTAGTTCGTTCCGTCAGGCCGTTTGTTTGGGGATGATATGGCGTAGAGTGCCGAAAGCTTGAAGCGCATAGACGAAGCATCTTTTCTACGACGTCTGCAGTGAATTGTCGCCCACGATCACTGATAACAATTTCAGGAGGTCCATGTCATAGAACCACAAAACGCAGCATGAATAAACACACGTCAACTGCAGTTGCCGATGGTATAGCAGCTGTCTCGCAGTACCGTGTTAAGTGATCGGTACATACGACTATCCAGCGATTGTCATTAGAAGACCGTGGAAAGGGCCCTAGAAGGCCAATCCCAACTTGTGCGAATGGAGTTCTAGGGGGTGGAATAGGATGAAGTCGCACTGGAGGAGCACTGGTAGGGCGCTTGCGGCGTTGGCACTCGTTGCAAGTAGAGACGTACTGTTCCGTCATCTGGCGCATTTTCGGCCAGTAAAATCTTTCTTGAAGCCGGCAAAGAGTTTTCGCTGTGCCTAGATGGCTGGACGTTGGGTCATCATGCATAGCCTGCAAGACGGAAACGCGAAGACTCTTTGGAACCACAAGAAGATATCGTAAGCCGGTCGTAGCATAGTTCTTTTTGTACACAAGTCCGTCGCGCATGCAGAAGCGAGTCGCCGATTGTCTTCACTCTGTAAGAAGGAGCTCCTGTATGGTGTGGTCCCTTCACTGTTCAATCTTAAAGGCATTGGTATCAGGAAATGGCAGGTCCAATGGTGCGATGTAGGTGTCGAAGTTGCCCGCGTCGCAGTCCGTCGATGGAAGCGGTAGTCGCGAAAGACAATCTGCATCAGCGTGATGACGGCAGCTTTTATAGGAAACCGTAAAATCGTATTCCTGCAGACGGAGTGCCCAGCGCGCTAGTCGACCAGATGGATCACGCAGATTGACCAGCCAGCAGAGCGAATGATGATCTGTCATGATAATAAAGGGGCGTCCGTACAGGTAGGACCGGAAGCGCTGCACCGCGAAGACTACAGCGAGGCATTCTTGCTCTGTGACAGTATAGTTACGCTCGGACTTACATAGAGAGTGACTTGCATACGCAACGACATGTTCTCTGGTATCCAAGCGTTGAACCAACACGGCAGCTACACCGACACCGCTAGCGTCTGTGTGAAGTTCTGTGGGAGCCAGAGCATCGAAGTGTCGAAGAATCGGATAGGATGTTAAAAGGAACTTCAACTCAGAAAAAGCGAACGTACATTCTGGAGTCCAGTCAAATGGCACACCTTTCTGAAGCAAGCACGTGAGTGGGTGCGCGATTTCGGCAAACCCAGGAATGAGTCGATGGAAGTACGAGCAGAGGCCCCAAAAAGCTGCGTAGTTCTTCTGCTGACTGAGGTTGCTTGAACGCCTCCAACTGCAGCCGTTTTTGCGGGATCCAGCCGTATGCCTTCTTTGTTCACTACGTGTCCAAGGACGAGTGTTTGGCGCTCCCTGAAACGAAATTTCTTTCAGTTGAGCACCAAGCGCGCTTTGCCTAGGCAGTTCAGCACGAGGTCGAGGCGTGTGTTGTGTTCACAGAGAGTGCGCCCAAAACTCACAACATCGTCTAGATAACACATGCATACTTCCCACTTATAACCACGCAGAATGTTGTCCATAAAGTGCTCGAAAGTTGCAGGCGTATTGCATAGTCCTAATGGCATCACATTAAATTCGAAAAGTTCATCTGGTGTAACAAATGCCGTTTTCTCTTTATCTTCCTCGTGCATTAAAATCTGCCAACACCCTGACCTCAAATCAACAGACGAAAAGTAGGAGGCTGACGAAAGACAGTCTATAGCATCGTCAATATGTGGTAGTGGGTACACGTCCTTTTTTGTGATGGCGTTGGCACGATGGTAGTCAACGCAAAATCGCCATGTTCCATCTTTCTTCTTGACCAATATTACGGGAGCGTCCCACGGACTGCATGATTCCTGAATCACATTCTTCTTTAGCATCTCGTCAACCTGTTCATTTATCACTGCGCGTTCCGGAGGCGATACCCAATATGGCTTTTGTCGAAGAAGTCTATGGTATGCCGTATCTATGCGGTGCTTTACACGAGGAGCAGGGAATGACAGTGGAGCCTGTAGCTGTGCGAAATCGAAAACACCAGCATGTTTGCGCAAAATACTCGCCAGGTTATTACGCTCGTTGGTGCTAAGAGACTTGTCAATCATTGCCATTATAGAGGTGTCCCTGCCGTGCAAATGATTGGAATCAGTCTTATCCGGAAAAATCACTGCTCTCTGCAAAGATGGCAAGGGTAAACACCAGATGTTGATGGCTCTTAGCAAGTTGTAGACCCTCTGGCAGTACCGAAGGTTCATTAGAGCCGTTGATCACCCACAAACCAGTATGCCCTTGCACAACCGACAATGTACACAAGGGTAATACAACATTTTTCTTTATGCAGCTGAGGTGAATTAGCTCTACGGTGGCATCAAATGTCATCTCGGTTGCAGGAGAACTGACAACAGGAACACACTTGGCAGACAAGGGTGGTACAGTTGTGTCCAAGGACACGCAAAGGGTGCTTTCCATACAGGGCGGGCTTTCCATAAACGCTACCGGAACATTTGAATCTACTGTAATCTCTCCTGTGCGGCAATCAACAGTGGCACCACAAAGATTCAGGAAATCAAGTCCTAGAATTACATCATGCGTTGAATGAAAGAGAACAGCAAAATCAGCGATAAAATTCTGGCCACCCAAACTAAACGTCACTGAGCAAACACCAACAGGTTGTAAGACATCTCCGCTCACTCCACGAAATGTATCAGCACGGTCCCAACGGAACGTAACCTTTCGTCCAAGAAAGTGTTTGAATGCTAGACTCATCAGTAATATGGTTGCACCTGTGTCCACTAAGGCCATTGTTGAGACACCGTCGATTAGCATACGAACCTTATTTTGAAACATGCAAATTAAAGGAGGAATTTCTGTGGAAATCGAAGACTGTTCAGCGACCTCGCCTTCAACGGTCGCGCTGACTAGTTTTCCTGTGGCGGCGAAGGGTAGCGGCGCCTAGGAGACGGCGACCGATTGGAGCGAGGGGCTTGCGGGGGTGTCAGACAGCGGTGAGAGGCCGGAGAACGGTGTCGCAGTGGCCTTGGTATCTCGTGGGACGCGCTTCCAGGGGACGTTGGTGTTCGTGCAAAGCCAGACAGGTGGGATCTCGGTGAGCGGTCGTACCTTGCCGGCTGCCGGTAGTTGCAGTATCTGGCAATGTGGCCTTCGACGCCACAGTTGTAGCAGACGGGCAGGGGTCGTTCGCCGAACTTTTGCTGAGAGCGCTCCGCTGTGTAAGGTCGCCTACCCGAACGGAGTGGAGCAGCTTGCTGAACGGGAACTGCCCGCCTTTGTGGAGCGGGGCCGGTACGAAGGCGTTGGTCATACTGCTGGTCAGGCGCGAATGAGTCTCAGCGTGGCCAGGAATTTCCAGCTTCGCTAAAGTCCGTCGCACATACCGATGGTGGCAGAGGAGCGAACGGCGCCGGGTAGTAGGCTGAACAGGTAGGCGGATGATGGAAGGTGTCGTCGGCCAGTGTGTCTTGTCGCTGTAGCTCCTCGCGCACTATTGCCCTGATAGTAGCGGCAAGGTCGGCAGGGGGGCTTGCGTCGATGCTGGCGACCGTTGTGACATTTGCTAGCCTACCGAATTTCGGGGCAATACAACGGGTCTTCAGCTTCTCGAAAGTACGGCAGTGACGTCGGACGGCGGATACGGAAGTGAGGTCTTCCCTGCCTATCGAAAAATTGTAGACGTCCTCTGCTATACCCTTCAGAAGGTGTCCGAGCATGTCCTCTTCCGACATATACAGGTCTAAGATCTTGCAGAGCATCATAATCTCCTCTATGTAGGTCGTACACGTTTCTCCAGGAGTCTGGGCTCTTTAAGCCAACGTGCGTTCCGCGCTTTTCCTTTTCGAATCAGAGTCACCGAAGCATTTCTTGAGTTCTTCGGCGAAACGATCCCACGCTGTTAAGGAATATTCGTGGTTTTGGTACCACATCAAGGCGGTTTCCGTAAGAAATAGCGTGACATTTCCCAGTTGGTTGGTGGGATTCCAGCCGTTGTACCGGCTCACCCTTTTGTAATGGGTCAGCCATGCATCCACATCTTCCGCTGCTCTTCCCGCGAACGGGCGGGTTTCCATATAGCGATACCGAGGTGCAGCCGGCACTGACCTTTGCGTGGTTGAGGAGCCGTGACCTTCACTCTCGGTCATGATGGTTGTTGTCGGTGGCAGACCAGCAAGACGACGGCACCGGCGAAGTTCAAACAGCTGTGGCTCCGTCGTTCGTCGATGTGCTGTAACCAGCACCTCTACCACTCTGTTACGTTTAGTAATGTATTTATTACGCTGAGGCGTACTGGTAGACTTCAAGGGGTCATGCACCGGAGGCCTATCTCACTAGCCGAACGTCCTCTTCTCTAATCTGCCTGTTCCCCGCTACCCACCGGCTCATACCCAAACCACATATGCAGTAACAATATGGTGGTTTTGGGACGCTAAACACCACATATAAATCAAAACCGCCATATTGAAACTCTCTCCGCTCCACCTACAGGTGCTGGAAAGTCTGAATACCGATGGGCGTTGCGTTTTTGTTGGCTGGTTGAAGGTCGCTGCTTTTAGTTTTTCCGTCGTGAGCTCGGCGACCGAACTCAAGCGACGTTAGAAAAACTCCGGAGGCTTAGGGAAGAAAACCCAGCTGACGATGGTGAGCGCATTCACAGGCTAGAGGAGCTTTGTTGCCGGCCGGCAGAGTCGTCATCAAAGGAGGCACGGCTTTCATCAAAATGGTGGCGACTAGTTACCAGGTACGCGAAATAACGATGAATATTGTTGCTCACAATAGTAGCACAAAGGGCGGCGATTGGCGGTGCACAATATATGGGTCTTCAGCAGAGGGTGTAGCCTGGCAGAGGTTTGTTGTGTCCAGGCTGTGATAGGACGTGGTTGGTTGTACTGTGGAAACGTCGCGGACAACGGACGATGAACAGCGTCCACATAGCTGTATGCTTTCCGCTGGTATGATAATTCAATAGACAACGAGCAACGAACAGCGTCGGCATCGCAGTATGCTGCTGGCTGGTAGGAGACTACCAGCCAGCGGCATACAGCGACGCCGGATGCTCGGGGGAAGCGGCTCGGTGGAAGCTAAGGAGGCTTGGGTGGAAGCAGGCTGGGTGGAAGCGATAGTCTGTCGGAGTTCGTGGCGCACCACTTCAGCGATGGAGGCAACTGTGACCTCCGGTTTCTGTGGTAGTTGCGTTGCATGGTCATGTGTGCCATGCGTTCTCTTTGGTGATCTCCTCACGTACAATCTGCCGAATCAGTTGCTGTAGGCAGCTCTCATCAGACGACGTTGTCGTAGCGGCGGCACCTACAGATGCGTTGCTCGTGAAGCAGTTGTATTGCTGGTACCACTGGTGCAAGGCGCGCTTGAACCGTGGCCCCCTAATATACATGCCCATTGTAGTCAGAGAAATGCGCACAAGGCCAGCGAACAGTTGTTCCTTGGTGCCCCGCATGAGATGGCTGAGTTTTTTTAGCTTCGAGAATGTTGAGGTTCACGCGGCGAAACAAACGCACCATGTCTTCCGCAAACATTGTGAATCCATCATTTGGCTGTTGCATGCGCGATTCGAAAAATGGCGCTGCGTGTTATTACTTCAGTCTGGGCTTCCGAAGGTATCAATTTGCCGACGGCGACACTCGTCTCACGTCAAAGTTTTTTCGCTGTTTATAAACCACATCCTAGGGTTGTCTTCAAGCGCTAAGTATACGTTGAATAGATTCTCGTCGTCAGAGATCCAGTGATTGGACTTTTCTACCCGAATAAACTGCTCTAGCCTGTTTTCCGCACCGTCGTTTCCGTGATCATAAAAAAGCGCAAGAATCCAAAAGTTCTAGAGTGTTACCTGTGTTTGGTTGCTTGATGAGGCCATCTCTTGAACAGGAGTGTCTGTTGACAGAGGTAATCTTTGTAAGGGGCCGAATTAGGAGCCCAGACCTTGAAGGCTACGGTTTGAGTGGTGTACCGGAGCTCCTATGCGTGAGTGCTTAGTGGGGCTGGCACTAGGGCTGCTCACAGGACTGGCAATTATGAGGCAACGGTACCCAGCACTTCCACCAGTGTCGCAGTTCATAAAGTAGGGGGCTCTATTGTACTGAACAGAAGAACGCCGTTCTCTCAGAGACATCAAAAGTGTACTCGGTAGAAAGAAATGCTTCTTCGTCTGTTTCTCGTGGTGCACCTCTCGTGCGGATCAGTCGTCGTCTTCACCGACGCCAGCGCATAGCTGGGCACAAATAAGGACGCGGCTATGTCATCGATTACGACTGTACGAGGGATCTGCCAATTTTTTGGCTTGAATATTTCTTTTCATTTACATTGATCGAGGCACCACAGATCTTGCCAACAAATTTCAGTAAGAACATGCAGCAACTGGGGTTTGTTGCTTATTGCGGACTTGCAGGGGCTCTCCGGGGGAACCACAGTGTCGGCAACCATGGTCGCATGCAACCTGGCTGGAATACAACTGTTCGCTACAGGAGGCATCGGTGGAGTGCACAGGGGTGGAGAGTTCAGTAAGTATGGTCCCTCTATGACAGCGACGCATCATTTCTATAGTGTTGGCTGGGGACAAGCAGTAATGCTTATTTGTAGAAGCAATAAAAGCATGCTTTTGACCAGTCGAAAGTGTAAATAACTGTACTCATGCATGCTAGCGTTGTGCATTACAAATGACACGTAAAAATTACCATCTATTATACTGATTTCCTGAAAAAAAGCGCATCTTACACAAATTAGCGCTACCGTAGGTCGCAGCAGAGTTGGTGGTCCGCTAAGCATTACCACATGGACAGCAAACAGCGATTAAATTTCTCTACAGACGTAACCAAAAGGTGAAGTACAACAAACCATTGGAATTCAAGCAAGACTGTTGTTTCAGCTTTTCTTGCTAACCATCTGTTCCGAAAGCTCCGGCCGTGTTGGAGTGCATGCCGGTTCATGCCCATGGCGATAACTTTCTACATAACATGTACGACAAACATCGAGCTTGGTTGCTCTGCTGTAATAGGCTTATTATGTTGTCTCCTCCATTTCGAAAGAGTCGGTGTGGATAGCAACTTAATGTTAAGCCTTCGCGTAAAGATTTGCACCGTGTCTGTCAGACAACGTACCTTTGCTTCGGAATACAGTGTATCATCATTTTCAGCCAGACTAGGTCTACAGCAGGGCAAAGGTCTGTCCCATGTTCCGTCAGTCAATTCGGTCATGTGCTTCCCGCTGCCACATCATACCCGCAAACGTATTAATCTCATCTGCCCACCTTTCTGTCTCCCCCTAATCCGCTTGCCCTGCGATTCCAATCTGTTACCCTTAATGACCAGTGGTTATCCTGCCTGCACGGTACACGCCCGACCCCTTTCTATTTATTCTTCGTGACTTCAACTATGATATTCTTGACCCTGGTTTTTTTTCCTGATCCACTCCGCTCCCCTCTTGTTTCTTAAGGTTACATCTATCATTTTCCTTTCCATCACTCACTGCGTAATCCTTAATTTAAGCTTAACCCTCTGTGTAAGCCTCCAAGTATCTGCTCCGCAGGTAAGTACTGGCAAGATGCAGCTGTTATATACAATCCTATCGAGAGATAGTGGCAATATACCACTCATGACTTGACAATGTTTGCCGAATGTACTCCATCCCATTCTTATTCTTCTAGTAACTTTATTCTCATGGTTCGGCTCCGCCGTTATTGCCTGTTGTAAGTAGACGTGGTCTTTTACAAATCCAAGTGCACTATAACCTATCAGAAAGCGCTCTTCTCTTCCGAGATTGTTGTACATTATTTCAGTTTTCTGCAGAATAATTTTAAGATCTACATTTCTTACTCTCCTTGTCTAACTTCGTAATCATGAGTTGCAATTTGTTGCAGAGTTACTAAGCATTTAATTATCACCGGCGAAACACAGGTTACAAAGGTACTCTCATTAACTCTCAATTTTAATTCTTCTCATTCTAGGCCTCTGAAAACCTATTGTAAGCACGCGATAAATAGCATTGGGAAGATGGTATTCCCCTGTCTTGCATCCTTTTTTATTGGTATTCTGTCACTTTAAGAAGCACCATGGTGGCGGTTGATCCTCTGTATATTTCTTCTAGGATGTTTATATATGCTTTGTCGACACCCTGATTGCGCAGCATCTCCATGACTGCTGATATTTCTACTATATTTAACGCCTTCTCGTAATTAATGAAGTCTAGTACAGCATCATTCACTGTTAAAGGGAACTCTCCAACGAGCAGCTATCGTTGATTTACATTAATATGTGAGGTTTAACGTCCCAAAACCACCGTATGATTATGAGAAAGGCCGTAGTGAAGGGCTCTAAAAATTCAGACCACCTGGGGTTTCTTAACGTGCACCCGAATCGGAGCACACAAGCGTGCAGCATTCTCGCCTCCGTCGAAAATGCAGACGCCGCAGCCGGGATTCGATCCCACGACCTGCGGGTCAGCAGCCGAGTATCTTAGCCACTAGACCACCAAGGCGGGGCAGCGCCTGCCGTATTGCGGGCCTGATAACTGCAAGTATACGTAGAAACTTTGTTCGTTCATGACACTAGTCTATAAAAAGGAGTCGGTGAAGTGAAACAGCAGTATTCTTATGCAAATCTAAGTCACTATGCTTCTGCCAGAGAGTGAGATCCGGACATGGTGCCCACAAAAGTGATCCCTTAAACTTTGAACCCCTCTGTACAGTGATTGGCTGTATTATGAGCATTTCTCTATTACCTCATTGATAGTATTGTTGAGTAGCCTGCTTGAAATCCTGCTTGTTCCTTTGATTGATTGAATTCTAATTTTGCCTTAATTCTGTCAGTAATTCTTTTTGTAAATAGCTTTTATACGACGGAGAGCAAGCTTATTGACTGCATACATCTGGCTTTTGCCTATCCTAAGTTTTCTTTTCACCGCTTTGACGCTTCCTCCGTTCTATAGAGCGTGTTCCACTCTTTTCATTTTATACCTTCTTACGACGGATACCTTACGCTTATAATTCAACTTCGTAAGCTCGGCCAATTCTCTTTTGCTTATTGTATTCAAAGCGTTTGTGCTTTGACGTTCCTAATTAAATACTTCGTCTCCTGGGACAGCTTGCAAGTGTCCTGTCTAACTACTGTACCTCCCGTTTTCACCGCACAGTCTTTGCGATGGCACAGCAATAACGTTGTGGTTAGAGTATCAGCCTCGCGTGCAAGATGTCCGTAGTTCGAATCGCGGTGCCACCAAGTTTTCGACTGGATTTAAAAAAAAAATTCGTGTGGTGATGAAACTGCAGTAAGAGGCCTGGGGTACGGCCCCACCGGTGACCTTCGCCGGTAAAGCACTCCCTCGCCAGAGAAGGAGTGACCACTCTGGTGCAGTACCTGGAATTACCTCCCACATACATACATCAATTAACTGACAGCCCTCAGTTCCCAGCCGCAGCGAAGCAACTGACCACGGTGGCGGTCAGATCTTGAACGCAGCAGAGGGTGCTAAGAATCTCTGGGTCAGGATAGGCCTCTATTGGAAGCTGAACTTGGCGACGTTTAACGCTAGAACATTATCTAGTGAGACAAGTCTAGCTGTACTATTCAAGGTGCTAGAGGGTGTTAAACGGGATGTAATGCTGCTCAGTGAGTTCAGGAGGACAGATGAGGTCTATTGAAGTGCTAAAGAATGGGCACGTCCTTTGCTATCGTGGCTTGAACGACCGAATAAAAGTGAGCGTGGGGCTCCTGATCCACATAACTATAGCTGGAAACATGGAATAATACTATAGCAACAATGAAAAGGTGGTAGGTATCGTAAATAAACTAAATAAAATATGCAAGTTGAAGGTGGTACTGGCTTACGCGCCTACATCAAGCTACGATGACGTGCGAGTTAAAAGCGTATAAGAGGACTTGGAATCTGCAATCAGTAAGGTAAAAACACAGCATACTATACTGATGGGAGGCATCAATGTAAAGGTAGGAAAGAATCAGGCTGGAGATCAGGCAGTAGGAGATAATGGCATCGCTACTCTAAATGCCAGAGGGAATGCACTAGTATAATTCGCAGACAGCAGTAGCTTACGGACCTTGAATGCCCTCTACTGAAAACGAGTTAATCGTAAGTGGACAAGGAGGAGCCCTAATGGCGACAGTGAGAACGAAATAGGCTTTCTTTTGAGTGCACACCCAGGCATTGTGCAGGTTGTGGAAGCGCTTTGCAAGGTACAATGCAGTCATCATAGAATGGTATGGTTTCGAATTCGTCTAGACTTGAAGAAGGAATGACAGAAACAAATATGAAAGAAGCCAATAATGAGCTAGCACTGAGAGGGAACGTACAGGAATTTAGAGCCTCGCTTTTACACAGGTACTTGGCTCTTATCGAGAAAACGAGCCCTAGCATTGACACAGTGATTAATAATCTCACGAATAACGGTGTATTATCGGGTGTTAAATGCACAGAGTTTGAGTGTTTACTCTCCTGATTATCTTGAGAGCAATTTTTTGTTCGAACAAGTGCGCACGCTGTCAAATATATATAATGCAGCAAGAACTTTCTGGACTAAGCGAAGTTGTACTTTTCTTGCAATAGGTAACATTTTTTTCACAATACCCAGGTTTGGACATAAGTCCGGACGTCATGGAACTTGGTCGCAGTCCTGTCACTGTAGTGTCGTCCGGAATCAAGTCAATCCTGGACATAGGCCGCACGCTCGAAGTCCTGGTAGGGATCTTTTCACATCGTTTTGTTGCGAGAGTGAAATGGTTTATGCAGGATTCCTGTTATACATAGCCTTGGGCTAACAAAAAACCAAAGACTAGAAATGTGGTTGGCAATAATTGGAATGAAAGAAATATGTTGTGTTGTCATGTGGCGCGCGTTAGGGTATTCTTCATATAGCCTTTATTTATTAATTCTTCTAAGATCAATCGTCCATTCTCACTTTTAAATATAGCGGCCGTTACGTTGCATTCTTGTTGATTCTTAATATCTACCGCTCTCATTTTAGCTCGTTTGAGTTTTGCCTTGGGGTATTGTCACATTGTGAAGCAAATTTTAAAACGACCAATTCAACCCTCGCGATGTATAGATGCTCGATTAATCTTTTCCGGCTTCTAAAGATAGCCTCCCAAACATGAAATACCACGTAACTACATTCATGCGCTACTGTATTGCGGTAAACTAGCTTTTATAACAAAGCGCAGAAAAGGCCAAAAAAGAAAAGTACACGACCAACTTAAGAACTGGCGTTTGTCTTGTTTGTCCCTGCTTGCATCCGCGCTACGCTAGAAGATAGCTCACGATGAACTAAGAGAGTCATGGCATGTACACGATGTGAATGATGATAAGTGGGTGAAGCAGTGACATCGTTTGGGTTCACCGTAAACCAACCATGACATTGACCACTTGCGCATGTTAATGTGTGCCAAGTGGTGTACGGATACATAAAATGTTAATTGGTCATACCTGGTGTGGTGTGTGGAGTTCTCAACTTCGTTATGCCTTCATTATTACTGCTTTGTGGTATTGTATCTAGCCTAAAGTTGGCAGAAAGAAAGTCTAGGCCTGCTCCCCTGGTGGTTGTTGCTTGTTTCCTATCATGTTCTATGAGACGTGGTATACTGAAAACAGTGACATATTGGTGTCGAATAGTTATGCAGACTTTTTTACAAATAGAATGACTCGAGAGGGTTGGGTGGCCATGCATGTTAAGGGCACCATGCAGCAGTTTTCATGTGCAACAGCCAACTATGAAGCAGTGTACACAACATCTGATAGCGCTTTATTATTGGCTGTATAGCATCATTCTTCTGGAAACGTCAGCAATTTCATAGCATATCTTTAAAAAATACTTGACTATGCAGCTTTGAACAGCTATAACTTTCCTCTTGGCGGTGACATGAACGTTAATGTGCTTGACCCCAGCTTATCACATGAATTCTCCTTCGTGTTAAGTACGTTTGATTTTTGTAGTGTTAGCAACACGCTGACCTGTGTATGTGTGCGTAGCCATTCTGCTCTTGACAATTTCATTAGTAGTGTGGGCATGTAAGTCAATGTAGCCGGTACTGTTAGTGGTGGGATTCGTGACCACTGTACGTTTTTTATCGTGAACTAATCCTTTACTAGTAAGAATGAACAGCGTAAATCAACCATATAATACAGACCTATATCAAGTGAAAATATCAATTCATTTCGCGCAAGCGGGATGAATTCCAACTATTCTTCAATCTATTCCAAGAATGATGCTTCAGAAGCCTATAATCAGTTCCTGTCTATCTTTCGTCGCATTTACCACATATCCTTTTCATACAAAACCATGACATTGAAAAGTAAGATTAGTTATTTATTGTAGGCCCGTGTGCTCAGATTTGGGTGCACGTTAAAGAACCCCAGGTGGTCTAAATTTCCGGAGCCCTCCACTACGGCATCTCTCATAATCATATAGTGGTTTTGGGACGTTAAACCCCACATATCAATCAATCAAGATTAGTTATTTAGGAAATGTTTAGGTATTTAAAAAAGAGGAAGTTTTTGAAATACTTTAGGAAGTTTTTAGTTATTGAGGAAATAAAAAAACAAGGTATTTAGGAAATTTCAGCGCACGCACGAATCCTAGGACCTTGCAACATTCAATAAATACAGAAACAAATTAAACAAAAATCTATGAAAAGCTAAGGATTCCTATTATCACCTGTTTGGTGATGCCCAAAAGAAACCAGATATGCAAAAATATAAACAATGTGCTC
The DNA here is from genome assembly GCA_013436015.1 of Rhipicephalus annulatus. Taxonomy (NCBI): domain Eukaryota; kingdom Metazoa; phylum Arthropoda; class Arachnida; order Ixodida; family Ixodidae; genus Rhipicephalus; species Rhipicephalus annulatus. The sequence continues at coordinate 339,359 of WOVY01016023.1, read as the reverse complement.
AATCCAAAAAGTCTCGACTCTCCTGAGTTGTAAATCACTTTGAACAATAACAAAATTTCAGGCAGTCCCTTGCCCGAACGATTCAACCAGTATTTCACAAACGTGAAACCTGCCACTCCCTTGGCCGCCACTCTGGTTCCTACAGACGCGGAGATCAGAGATAAGTGCCCACAAACTCTATCTTTAGAGTCACCAAATAATTCAGAAGTTTGCCGAACAATTTTTAGACTAAAAATTAGCAAAGCAATTGATATCGATGGGCTCCAAGTTAGTCCTGTAAAATAGGTGATTGGTATTACTGCACCCCACTTAACAAACATATTTAATTCGGCCTTATGATGTGGTTCATTCTATAGTGCAGTGAAAATAGCCAAAGCTTTAGTCATATTTAAAGTAGGGTATGAAAACGACTTGGGCAATTGCGAATCAATCTCGAAACTGTGAATATTTTCTAAGAGCCTTGAAAAATTATTTCCTCTCCTCTGCTTTTTTTTAACAGCTTTCTTATAAAATGTAACGCTCTAAATAAGTGTCAACATGGTTTCCGCAAAGAACGCTGTACAGAAACTGCACTGCTTGTCCAGAAGTAATTAATCATAAATAACCTAGTAAAAGTAGCAGCCTTGCCTGAAAGGCGAAGTAATGAATGCAATTGAAACAAATTGAAAGGTCACGTGCAGAATGGAACGCAAATCGAAACATGCCCCGCACAAATTATGCACATAACGTACTCACAGGTACGGATGCACGCGAATGCACGCATTTGTTACTCTGCTGTGTCTGAAAAGCGCGCGCTTTTTGCAAACGGAGGCTGCAATAACTTCGGTGCCCTTTGTGCCCCCAGTAATTACAGCAGAATTGTTCCATTTAAAGTCCAAGGCCGCCAAGGCGTACGACCTTTTTCTCCTCACCGCCACGAGATAAGAGCACTTGAGGGAGCGGCGCTCCCTTTCTCTGAGCCGGGCAAAGTACGCGTAGGAGATTAGAGCGGGCACCGCTGCACGACGCGGTGTTGTTGTTAGTGGTTCATGAGGAAAAGGAAGAAGGCACCTAATTTCTGTCTGCCTACAGGCGACACGGCGCAGTGCCTACACGACGCGGTGACACGTGCTCATTGTGCCATTTTGCTAGTAATGCTGAACATGATTCCCTCCCCCCTCCACCAGAGATGCTCGTGAGCAGCGGTTAATAGTAGATATAAATAGCTTGCCGTTTGAACGGTGAAAAATGTGTTCCGAGGTGGCTCAGTGGGTAACGCATTGTTTTCTCTACTCAGAGGTCCTCCGTTCAATTCCACGCACCGCAGTGTTCTTTTCTGGATTTTTTCTTTCTTGCGTTTATATATATATATATATATATATATATATATATATATATATATATATATATGCGGTGCATGACATCGACGTCGACGTTCACGTCAACGCCTACGCCGGCAGCAAAGTCCAGCCGGGAGTGTCCATATAATTGCTATTGCAATAAAAAGTAACCTAGTTCTCCGAGCATTAAATGACTATAGTAAGACATTTGACCATCTAAACACAACAATCTTTTAGAAAAGTTGATAGCCTACGATGTACATGGAGTGGCTCACTCTCTGATGAGTTCTTATATGCTTGATCGTAGGCAGCGCGTTGTCATAACAAATAGTATTTCCTCCGACACGGAGATAAAATCGGGCGTCCACCAGGGCAGTGTCTTAGAGCCCCTTCTGTTCAACATCTACAATAATGACAGGACAGACGTGCAGAACAATCCAACAATCGTTTCATACGCAGATGATACCAGCCACTTTGTCTATGGTCCAGAAGCTAGGGAGGTCATTCGTAAGGCAAACGTCCTCGTTTCCACACTATTCGAATGATCTTCCCGCAATGGCCTAAAATTATTAACAAAAAATCAAAAGCAATCCTGTTTACAACAAGGGGCAGACAGGTACCGTTATGCAATGAACCACTACTTGATAATGTACCAATTGAGATTGTTAGCGAGCATAGGGTACTTGGTGTCATTTTCAGTAATGTGTTGAATTGGACACCTCATGTTGACATTTTCTCAAAATCCTTCATATCAGAAACAGGTGCCTTGTCTCGATGTCACCATTTCTTTCCGAAAAAGGTGAAATTACAAATTTATCGGGCACTTTTTGGATTCATTAACTACTTCACGCTTGTGTGATGTACCACTACAAATATTAACATACACAAACTTTTTGTTCTACAGAAACATTCACTTCGAATCATGGCCAACGCTCCACATCTTCACACAACGTTACCTCTTTTCGCTAAATTTAACATAATCAGAGTTACTTAGGTGTATCACTTTCGTGTGCTCTATTCATACTTCTTCTCCTATGAAAAGTTCTATTTACTTCCAAAATCACTGTCTGGACTACGACAACAGTTCTAGGACCAACGCACTCGTAGTCAGAACAAATGGCTTGTCCCGAAAAAGCGTACCAATTACCTGATGCAATCAATCGCCTATATGTCCCTTTATTTCTCAGAAAATATGAAAGTGGAAATATTGATGTTCATGCCTTCACCCATAAAAAGATGAGACATCTATTTTTGGTCCCAATGATGCATGTCGCTTCTATGTGAGAAAAGGTACATAGACTTAGTAAAGAACTGCTAAATGTATCGCTCTCTTCATTTTATGGTATCCATTCCTGTGGTATTTATATTTATGGTATTTAAGTTTGGTTTTATTTATCACATGAAACTGAATTGTTTTGCTGCTTTCTGCTTTTAAATAGCTGCATCAAATTATCACCGCTGTACACAAACTCATTGTTTATATGTTCTTATTATGTATGTCGTGGTCGGGAACTGAGAACACGAACGAGCCGACGGATAACGACTACTGTTTTATGGTCAAAGGATTAAATTAAACCATGCGTGCTAGCGCGGCTACATGTTAGCTCGACAGACACGGTCGCACACACACGCGCCAGCGATCTGCTGCGCCGAATCGTCCCGCACGTCACGTGATGCGGTACGCATAGCGCCATCTCCTTGTGGCTGCGTCCACGACACCTCCTCGTCTTTGAAGTGGCCCTCCTGCTCGTCACAGGTCAAGCCGACTCGGAGCTCTCACGGTTCGTCCACTTCTTGTTGTCGCCACAGGTTGTAGCGGCTGGAGATGTTTGCTGGTGCGTCTTGTGAGACCTCCAGTTGTGCTCACCACATATGAACGAGGCGTGTGAGCTGGCCCAATGACGGTCCCTGTTATTGGAGCACCAGACAAAATGTGGACGGCTGTCTGCGGTTGAATGGGATCTCTTGCTAAGGTCCTATGTCTCCGGTTATATTGTTGCCCCTGCTTGATCCTGTGGGCTTCGTTTCGTTTTGTAAATTCTACGGTGCTCCACCATGGCCTCAGCATGTGTGGTGCCACGGGCACGTCAGTTCTTAGGCGCCTTCCTATGAGGAGTTCCACTGGTGTAAATCCTTCTTTCTCTGGCGTGTCTCTATGCGCGGGCAGAGCCTTGTGGATGTTTGGCAATTTCTCGATCAGCTGTTTAGCAGTCTGAACTGTTCTTTCTGCCGCGCCGTTGCTCTGAGGGAAGTAGGGGCTGCTGGTTACGTGACTTGATCCCCATTGCTTGACAAACACTTTGAACTGTGCCGAAGCAAACTGAGGGCCATTGTCTGATCGTATGATAGCCGGTGCCCTAAAGCACGTGAAGATCTGACTCAGTGCTTGAGTTATGTTCTCTGTGGTGGTACGCTTCAACTTCTTGATTTCAAAGAAACGGGAGTAGTATTCCACAACCACGAGGTAGTTAACTCCATCCACACAGAAGAGATAGATTCCTATTGCTTCCCATGGGTGTTTGGGAAGTGGGGAGAGTATCATGGGCTTAGCGTGTGGTTTACGGTGTTGTTGACAGACAGGGCATCTTGACACATAACTTTGGATGTGCTGGTTAACGCCTGGCCACCACACCGATTGAGTGGCTCGAGCCCTACATCTCCCAACGCCCTGATGTCCGTCTCGCAAGTGCTCTAGCACAACACTTTGCATGCTTGGTGGAATTACAATGCGGTTGCCTTTGAGCGAAATTCCATCCACTATTGTCAGTTTATGGGCAAATTCTGAATACTTCTGCACGTCCGCAGGTAGTGCCGCTTCTTTGGGCCACGACGTCGTGCAGTAGTCCCTAACTCAAGCTAGAACAGTATCATTCTCTTGTGATGTCTTTATATTTTCAAGCATATTGTGGAAAGCTGGCAGAAGTTTCATTGCGAGAATTTCATGTTCTACGATGACCTTGCTGAGGCTCCTTGGGCTGCTGTTGTCCGTTTCCTTCTGCGGTTTCCTTGAGAGCACATCGGCTGTATGCATTTCCTTGCCTGGGATGTGGGCAATGGTGTAATCGAAATCGAGGAGTCTCATACTGAACCGTTCCAGACGGGGACTAAGTTCGTCCAGGCGGCTTGATGACCGCAGTGGCACCAGTGAATTGTCATCAGTTTCAACGTGAAACTGCAGACCAAGCAGATAGGAGCGGAAATGTTCGCAGGCCCATGTTACTGCCAGTGCTTCTTTCTCTATTTGCGCATATCGCGTCTCCGTATCAGAGAGGGATCTTGAGGCATAGGCAACTGGAAGCCTCCGACCCGCTGCCTCTTGAAGGAGGACTGCTCCAAGACCGTACGACGATGCATCCGCTGACGCAGTGTGATGACTACAAGGGTCGTAGTGAGTAAGCACTGGAGTCCTTGTCAATGCTTTCTTGACAGCGTTGAAACTTTCTTGCTGTGGCTTGTCCTAGCACCATTCGGCGTCGCTGTGAAGCAAGTCACGCAACAGTTTTGTGAGCTGCGAAAGCCTCGTGAGAAACTTGGCCAAATGGTTGGCCATTACCAAGAAGGACCTCACCTTTGTTACATCTGTAGGCTCTGCTAGGTGACACAGTGCGTTGACCTTTTCAGGGTCGGCACTGATACCATTTGCCGACACGATGTATCCCAGGAATCTCACAGACTGCTGATGTAGTACGCATTTTTCTGCGTTCAAGGTGATGCCAGCTTCTTGCAGGCGCTGCAGTACTTTGTGCAGTCGTGCGTCATGTTATTCCCTTGAAGGGCCAAACACTATAATGTCGTCTTGTAGACATGCTTGGCCTTCTATGCCTTCTAGAACTCTTAGCATTTCTCTCTGGAAAAACTCGGGTGCTGTCAAAATTTCAAAGGGCAATCGGAGGAACTGAAACCTGCCGAATGGCGTCAGAAATGTAGTGTATTTCTGGGACTCGGGTGCTAGCGGAGCTTGCCAATAACCAGCCCTTGAATCAAGCTTGCTGAATCATGTAGCTCCGGCAAGTCTGGCCAAACATTCGTCGACAGTAGGCATTACGACTCGTTCCCGCAGAATGTTCGTGTTTAACCCTCCGAAGTCAACACAGATTCGAAGCTCTACTCCTTTCTTTTTCGCGACTACCATAGGTGCGCACCACTCTGTGGCCTCGTCGACCTTAATGATAACGCCGATAATCTCCATTCGCTCCAACTCACGTTTGACACTAGGCAGCATGGCTAGGGGTACTCGCCGCGGATACGTAATAGCACTCGGCTTGGCATCGGGGAGTAATATTATCTTGTATTCTGTCTTGAGAAGGCTCAGGCCTGTAGTCAAGTTGGGGTAGTGGCAAAGAATGTTAGCAGGGTCACTGACCTTGCTTGTTGACGCTGTGACTTCGAGGAGGCTTGGAAGGACATCCAATGATTCAATTGCTGGACGTCCGAGAAGTGCATCGTGTAAGTTGTCGATCACGTAAATTTCTTCTTGACACTCTCGGCCATTCCAGCAAAAGGTTGCGCTAAACAGACCTATTGTTGCGATTTTGGTCCGGCCGGATCCCAGCAGCTGTTTCTTGGCCTGTTTCAGGTTGCCCATGACTTGTTCATTGTAGAGACTTGTAGGTACAGCGGTAACATCTGCACCGGTGTGTACTTTGAACTTCATTGGCAAGCCATTTACTGTAACGTCAGTCCTCCATGGTCCAGAGTCCCATTGATTGGTCAATTGACCCAAGTAAACCTCTTCAAAAACAGCTTGGTGGGTGCTCTTTTTCTTCCTCGCAGAGGCAGATAAGCACACAGCGGCAAAGTGTCCCTTTTTGCCGCAGGCACTGCATATTTTCCCGTTTGCCGGGCACATAGTGCGTGATGGTGGGTGCGTTGTTGAGCCACACCACTTGCACGTCGGCACAGTTTGGTCGCGCTGTGTTTTTTTAGAGCGCTGATTTGGCTTTCCTTTGCTCTTCGAACATCCACGCATGGCGACAACAGCCGCAAGCACCTGTTGCTGTGACCATAGATCTTTTTGCTGCAGCTTGATCATTTCAGAGTTGCGTGCAGCGGTGACGGCGGCTTCAAGAGTCAGCTCGCCGTTAAGATGCAGCTTCTCGCTTGCCTGCGTGTCTGCAAGGCCGACCACGAGCCTGTCAAGGAACAGTTCTTCTTTGAGATCTCCGTACTAGCAGGTTTCGGCCAGTTGGTAGAGCTCAGTTACGAACGCATCGACTGACTCATGCGCTTCTTGCTTCCGGCTGTTGAACTTCGCCCGCTCGTATATCACCTTCGTCCGCGGCACGAAATGTTTCGCGAACGCTCGTGTTACCGCGTCGTAGTTAAGTTTCTCAGCGTCAAAAAGTTTGAGCGACGCCAGGACATCTTCTGCTTCACGGCCCATCGCGTAAATGAGTATGTTCACCTGGGTTTCGTCGTCTTGTTTCTTCAAACCTGAGATGACGCGGTACATTTTCCATCGAGTAAACCACCGCTTCCACTCCTCGAGTCGCCGAAAGCCGAGCTTTTCCGTCAGTTCGGTGACGAAAGGGTTGAGCGGGGTTGCAGGCTGAGCTGTGGGCACTGTAGGCGTTGCCATGGGTGCTGCAAAGTTCCGTGTTCGATGCCGGCGTTTGTTAGGCCTACAAGTCCGGTGCCCTCTTCACAGCGTTGTCGTGTCTTCCAGGCAACCCACCGCTGCCACCATGTCGTGGTCGGGAACTGAGAACACGAACGAGCCGACGGATAACGACAACTGTTTTATGGTCAAAGGATTGGATTAAACCATGCGTGCTAGCGCGGCTACATGTTAGCTTGACAGACTCGGTCACACACACTCGCGCCAGCGATCTGCTGCGCCGAATCGTCCCGCACGTCACGTGATGCGGTACGCATAGTGCCATCTCCTTGTGGCTGCGTCCACGACAATTTATTAATATTACAAGTCGCGTGCACTTACCTACTTTATTTAGTTGTACGCTGTTTATAGTGCATACTGCTATAAAGGACCTTAAGGCACTCTCAAGCTGTTTCCAACAGCTTTTCGCCTGAAGGACTCCCAAGAAATTGTAAAATATTGTTGGAAATATTGTTTTGATTGATTGATCGACTGATCGATTTATTTATTGATTGATATAAATGCATCGTAAAGCAAATCAACACGTTGAATACTGCACAAGCCAGTCGCTGTCCGCGATCATCTCCATCGTCACCAGCCTCATCGTCATGACATAGCCTCGTATATTTTTTTCATGCCCGCGCATTGGAATGGTGGAGGTTGTCTGCTGCCTTCGCTCTTCATCCTCAGTTTACGCCTGCCTTCTCCGCAAAGGAGGCTCACACCCCATATTTCTTACCTGTATATTTTGCGGAGCGCGCCAGGCATATAGTCACTCGCTCGTTACGCTACCACATGTTAAGGCACCTCGAAGTACCTACCAAATTTGGCTCTACAATCAAAAGTTGTCCCGTGTCCTTCCTGTTTGCCGCAGGTAAGCTCGTGTGTCTTGCGGAAGAAACATTTTCAATTGTTGTTTTTTTGTTTTTGTTTATTTTGTAACGAAGAAGTAGCTCGGCAAACAGATTGTTAATGCTAAGCACGAGACTCTCTTCCCGGTCGTTGTGCCTGCTTTCGCTGGCTAGGCCTAAGCTCCTACCTGGTCTCAAAATAGTTCTCGCTGTCTCAGTTCTTTATTATATTTGATGGAGTTTGCTGCGTCTCCTCGCAATCCTGAAGTGTCGAAGTCGGACTCGAGCTGCCATCATGACCACTGCATCTGCCATAAACCCTCCACCTATGGCTCCCCAGGCTATCGTTTGCTCCGGCGCGGTTCGTCAGTGGGACTCTCCCATACTCAGCGGCACTGACGATCACGACGTGGACGACTGGCTGGCTACCTATGAACTCGTGAGTGTTTTGAACAAACGGGACGAAGCCATGAGACTGGCCACCGTCGGCATTTACCTCAGTGGCATTGCCCACTTGTAGCTTCGGAACCATGAAACCGACCTGCCGACCTGGACAGCATTCAACACAAAGTTCAGCAAAGTCTTCGGTTGTCCTGCTGTCTGCAAACGTTGTGCGGACACCGCCTTCAGGCAAGATCACAAATACCTAGTGAGAATTTCACCGGTTACAAAGAGGACATCATTGATTCATCCGAACTCATCGATGCGAACATGGCAGAGGTGGCCCGCATCAAGCATATTTTTAAAGGTATCAACGAGGAGGCATTTCAGATGCTCCTTTCAAAAAGCCCGGCTACTGTCGCTCAAGTTACCTAGCTCTGCCAAAAGTCTGAGCTCTTCCGCAACGTCTCCGCCGGCAATGAGCTCCGCCGGCGACGTCTCGTCACCCGCCGTGCTGTCCCACATCAGGAATTGATGTCCGGCTTAACTCCCTCGCAAGATCCCGTCCTTCTCTAGCAGATCAAATATTTTGTGTGCGAAGAAGTCGCCCGCCAACTCTCGCTCATCTACGGCCTACCGGAGCGCATTGCGCTGCTTAGCCCTACATTACGGACTATTATACAAGACCAAGTGTCTGAGGTCTCTCCTCCACAGCTGGTGCCACCAGTCAATGCAGCATTGACTTATGCCGAAGCAGCAGCACGACCACTACCACAGACGTTCCGAGCGCCGCCTCCACTGCCTGTACTTATTTATGCCACCCAGCCGCCATGACCTCGAGTCCACCAAGTCCCTAATTTATGGCGCACTGCCGACAACCGACAGATCTGCTTTTCGTGTGGTCTACACAGACACGTCGCACGTCTGTGCTGCCGCCGCCCACTCCACTCATGTAAAAACCCACGTTCATATCTTTACGACCACACGTTTCCCTACACTTCAGACCTCGAATTGCACCCTCCTCGACCAAGCTACCGACCACCTTCTGATCGCCGATCTCCTTCTCCACGTCGTCGCTCGCCCTTCGCGATGCGCCGACGCCCCCCTACAATCGACGCGGAAAACTAGATGATGCAGTTCCGGAAACAAGAACTGCGTCCTCGTCGCAAAGCACAAGCCCTCTTCGTTCACCCCGAATGTAATTAGTGTCGTTTAGTAGTAGTAGTAGTAGTATTTTTATTTACAGTAAGCCGGATACAGAGCTCACTGCAGGGGCAAAGGGCTAAAGGCGAACAGCCTGACAAAGGCCCTTGTCCCTCCGCCGTCCGTGACAGTGCAAAGCTTAAACAATATATATATTCAATACATTGGTTTCAAGCAACCTGAAATTGTAAACACAAAATTCAAACATAAATAGCATAAGAAGTTTACATAACACATTTTAGGAATTAGAGGTCACTCTCGTTATAATTCACAACTAAAGAATATCAATGAAACAACTCAAAAACAGACACAAAATGCATGCGGATACAATGAATTCCGCTGTATACACTCGTATAATTGACATAGAAGTTTATGAACAATTTAAGCTTTTGCAGAGGCATGAGACTCCATTACGTAGTTTAGATAGTGTAGACCGGTGGTTATGAATAAGTTCTTTATTTGTTTCTTGAAAGTCGCACTACTAGCCGTAAAGTTCAATTGATCTGCAAGGGTATTCAAAACCTGAGGTACCTGGTAAGCAATACTTTGTTTTCCATATTTGGTTCTTGTTCTAGGAGCTCGCTTCTTTTGTTCTCGCATACTGTAGTGTGGTCTTTCGGTGCAACTTTCTTCATATAGCTTAGTCTTTTGTATTAACTGAAGTAATTTAAAATGATATAATTGACCAATTCTGAGTATGGAATGTTTAATGAATAGTGGAGCAGTGCGCAAGTCTTGTAGATTGCCCCTGTAATTTTTAAAGCAGCGCAATATTTTTCTTTTGTATAGTTATTAACTTATGGTAATTCCCTTGTGATGTCGTTCCCCCCCGACTAACATCCCATAACTTACTTTAGAATGTAAGTGTGCATAGTACATACTTATTTTTAACCTCAATGGGATTAAGTGCATTGTTCTGAAAAAACAGCCAACTATTCGCGCTAATGCGGTGATCAGATGATTTACATGTGTATTCCAGTTTAATTCCTCCTTAAACCATACACCAAGAAACTTTTGTTCCCTAACTTGTGCGATGCGATTTCCTTCGAATTTTACAGCTATGTTACTAATAGGTTTGTTTATAGGTCGGAATATCATATAGGTTGTTTTTTTTTGCATTCAAGCGCAGTCCATTTTGCCTTAACCAATTTGAAAGATTGCTTAGATAATTATTTACACTGACCTCAAGTGATATAAGATTGTCTGATGAAAAGAAAACATTCGTATCGTCAGCGTACATTATAAGTTCAGGAGAATGCGGTATATCGACAATATCATTTATATAGACAAGGAACAATAATGGCCCCAGTATAGACCCTTGGGGGACTCCTTGGTTCAGCTTTATCTTTGCAGAAATAGTGTTATTCAGTTTTACATATTGATAACGATCTTCTAGGTAACGTTTAAACATTTGTAGTGTAACTCAACGCACCCCATAACTTGATAATTTATGAATCAATGATTTGAATTGTATGGAGTCAAATGCCTTTTGAAGATCGACGGAAGAGCCCAAGAGTATATTTTTTGTTTTCCATATTTTCGATTATCTTATCTTTGATATACAGTAGAGCTTGTTCTGTTGATTTATTTTTTTGAAAACCATACTGACTTTTTGTTATTATTTGGTGCTTATCAAAAAAGGATGCAAGTCTATCATAAATAACCCATTCAAATATTTTTGATATTGTTGGAAGCACGGATATAGGTCGATAGTTCGCTAAAGTATTGATATCACCACCTTTATGTACTGCAGTGACTTTTGCTACTTTTAGCTGCTCTGGAAATACACCGTTAGTGAGGGTGAGGTTGATAATATAGGCCAAGACATTAGATATCAATGGTGACACCATTTTTAACTCAACAGAACCTATCTCATCAATCAAGTTTTGAAGGTGTACCTATACTTGCGCCTATTGATACTGGTGCCGCCATTTCTGTCATTGCCGAAAAAGTTTGCCGTTCAATTCGAAAAGTGACAAAGCCTTACTTGAGTTCATGTCTTCATACTGCCACTGCACAGCCTGTGCAGCCTGTGGCCGCGTGTACCGCCAGACTTGTAATTCAAGGAGTGCCCTTTTCTGTGCAGTTTGTAGTACTCCCGCACTGTCCTCACGACATCATTTTAGGCTGGTATTTTCTGTCTCATCCCCAAGACGTCATTGATTGTGCCCGTGCCCAAGTCGTCTTTTCTCCCTTTGGTGATGCTCTACCTGCGGACGATCGCTCTTTCTACGCGAAGTTCGTCATTAGTGACAATAGCCAGATCCCCCCATGCACTACTGTCTTCGCACCTGTGTCGTGTTCCGCCAACGTCTACGCTACCGAATTCTTCACACCTTCCGCTGCTTTCGTTCATCGCCACTTATCACCACTTCCAAACGCTCTCGTTACTCCTCAAGGTGGTGCGACCGACGTGCCTGTGGGGAATCCGTTCCCATTCACGGTTACGCTGCTTCGGGGCGAATGTATCGGCTCAATCAAATCATTCGAAACCATCGCTACACTTGACGTTCCTGATGAATCATCGGAAGTCAGCGCTCTCTCCTGTAGTTCCGGGAATGGCCCTTTCACTGCCGACATTTTCAATCGTGTCATCGACGAAGGCTATAAACCCACAACAGAGGTGTGAGCTTTTGAGCCTCCTTGACAAGTTTCGGCCATCTTTACTGTCACAGGGCAACCTTAGGTCGAACAACAAAATATGCCACCAGATCCACACAGGTAATCACCCACCCCTAAGGCAGCGACCGTGCCGTGTTTTGCCGACTGAACACCATGTCATCGATGAACATCTAGGTGACATGCTAAAGCGCGGTGTCGTTCAACTATCAAACAGTCCTTGGGCGTCGCCGGTTGTTTTAGTTAAAAAGAAAGATGGCATGACACGCCTTGGCGTACATTATCGTTATGTAAACAAAATAACACGAAAGAAAGTTTATCCTTTACCTCCGATCGATATGCCCTCGACTCTTTACAAAGCGCGGAGTTCTTTTCATCCCTTGATCTACGCTCTGGGTATGGGCAAGTGCCCATGAATCTGGATGACAGGCCAAAAACTGCCTATGTTACACTAGATGGATTCTACGAATTTAACGTGCTGCCATTCGGCGTATGCAATGCACCGGTAACATTTGAGCGCATGATGGACACTATCCTACGAGACCTTAAATGAAACACTTGTTTGTGCTACTTAGATGATGTGGTGGTATTCTGGCCCAACTTTCTCACACACCTTCGTCGCTTGGAACAGGTTCTACGCTGCCTTTCTGAAGCAGGCCTCCCACTAAACTTCAAGAAGTGTCACTTTTGAGCACGCAAGCCGACCACTATCGGACACGTCATGTTGAAGGATGGCGTTCTCCCAGACCCCGCTAAGCTACGTGCTGTTAGCGAGTTCCCGAGGCCCATGTATCTCAAGGAGCTGCGTAGTTTTGTTGGACTTTGCTCATACTTCCGTCGCTTCGTACGGGATCTCATCTCGATTATGGCACCTCTGACAGTCCTACTTCAGGGAGACCACAATCTATCTTCGTGGTCTCCAGCCTGTGACAGTGCCTTTGTGAAGCTCCGTGAACTGCTTGCAACAACACCCACTCTGCGTCATTTCGATTCATGCGCTCCCACAGAAATCTACACGGATACTAGCAGTGTCGGTCTTGGCGCTGCACTCACCCAACGAAAGTCTGGTTACCAAGAATATGTTGTTCTGTACGCAAGCCGCACTCTTACAAGAGCAGAAGCAAATTATTCAGTAACTAAGAAAGAATGCCTAACGATCATCTGAGCCATTACAAAATTTCGGCCTTATCTGTACGGCCGCCTTTTTGATGTTGTTACCGATCACCACACGCTCTGCTGGTTATCTTCCCTCAAGGACCCTCTGGACGCTTGGCACGATGGGCTTTATGGCACCCAGAGTACGACATCCATCTAACTTATCGCTCAGGCGAAAAGCATGCCGATGCCGATGTTGCTTTGCGTTCACCTGTTTTTACTGATATTGCAAGTGTCTCCATCCAAGTCAACTTACTTCCACTATTAGGGCTCATCTACATGGCAGCGGAGCAGCGCAAAGATTCGTGGATTGCGTCTCTGTTGGATTTCCTATCTAAAACACTCGCCCCCCTGCCATCTCGTGCGGTACACTGACCAGCTTCTCACTTCACCATCCGTAATGGAATACTTTATCGCCGCAACTACCACCCTGACGGCCGCAAATGGCTACTCGTCATACCCAGGCACCTCCGTGCCAGCCGGCGAGCTGCTTTCCATGCCTATCCGCAGTGTGCACACGCCAGTTTGTTTAAATCATACGCCAGGCTACGTTTTCGGTTTCATTGGCGCGGTATGTACACATTCGTTCAAAAGTACATTCGATCTTGCACAGAGTGCCAACGGCGCAAGCACGATCCTAGTTGTCCTACTGCACCATTGCAGCCGTTACCATGCCCAGTGCGACCATTTGACCGGATATGAATAGACCTTTATGGTCCTCTGCCATACACATCAGCTGGAAATCACTAGATTATTGTAGCTATCGAGCATCTCAAGAGATATGTAGAAACGGCCGCTCTATCAGCCGCAACAGCATGTTACGTTGCGTCTTTCCTGCTGCAACGTTTTGTTCTGCGCCTCGGCGCTCCACGTGACCTTTTGAATGACCAAGGCCGCGTCTTTCTCGTGGATTTTATTCAAGAACTCCTTGCTGAATGCCATGTGATTCACCGCTGTGCTACCGCATATCGCCCACAAACAAACGGATCGACCAAACGTTTCGACCACACTCTTCTTTACGACCAAACGTTTCGACCACACCTGCTTTTAGGGGCGAAGCTCCTTAGGCGTGGGCTGTGCGTCCCCTGTAGCCTGTATGTAGCCACCTCTAGTTTAGTTCTTGCAGTGTTCACTAGATGGCGGTACCGTCCCCTGTATGTAGCCACCTCTAGTTTAGTTCTTGCAGTGTTCACTAGATGGCGGTACCGTCTCCTGTATGTAGCCACCTCTCGTTTAGTTCTTGTAGTGTTTACTAGATGGTGGTACTTGTAGCTGATGATGAAAAGATGCAAGATGTTATAAACTAGAAAGCGGTACTTGTAGTTGATGAAAGACGCGAGATTTTATAAAATAGGAATGATGTCACATATGGCGCATGTCATTGGTTGAAGGCAATTGTTCGATTTAGTGCGGTGACGTACGCTAGGGGGAGCGATGTAATAAAATCGAGTGGGCAAAATGTACAGAGGATTCATGGTTTACCAAGTTTACCTCCGGAGCTTCGCCCACTGATCATCATTCACTTCGTGGATATGGCGGAATTTTTTTATGCATGTCGCCTCCGACCACACCAACTGGGATCTTATCCTTCCCTACGTAACGTATGCTTACGACACGGCACCTCAAGCGACGACAGGATTTTCTCCCTTCGTTTCACTCTATGGTTGACAGCCATCATCTCCAATTGACACCATTCTCTCCTATCGACCCGACTCATCCGAAGGCACAGCAGTTTCCGAAGCCGCTCGGTACGCGGAAGGACGTCGGCAATTAGCTCTAACTCTTACAACACAAGAACAAGGGCTACAAAAATCTTGTCACGAAGATGGACGGTCACACTACCAGTTTTCGCCCAACTCTCTTGTTTAGCTGTGGGCACCTCCCTCTGCTGCTCCTGGTACCCTACAAAGTTTGTGAGCAGGTACCATGGGCGTTATTGCGTCATAGAGCAAACTTCTGCTGTCAACTACCTCAACGAACCCCTCACGCCCACTCCGGACCTTTGTCGCAGAGGCCGCGAAAGCGTACACGTGGATTGTCTCAAACCGTATCACAAACCGCTTGTCCTCACGACACTTTAGAACACCTACTTGGCTCCGTCTTCAGCGAGGGGGAAATACGTAATAAAGAAGTAAGTAGTGGGTCATGCCTAGCTCGGCGAACACATCGTCAGTGCAAAGCACGAGACGCTCGGCCCTGACGTCGCTGCTTTCGCTGGCTAGGCCCACACTCCTACCTGGTCTTAAATAAGTTCTGGTTGGCCCCACCGCGGTGGTCTAGTGGCTAAGCTACTCGGCCGCTGACCCGCAGGTTACGGGATCAAATCCCGGCTGCGGTGGCTGCATTTCCAATGGAGGCGGAAATGTTGTAAATCCATGTGCTCAGATTTGGGTGCACGTTAAAGGACCCCAGGTGGTCTTAATTTCCGGAGCCCTCCACTACGGCGTCTCCCATATTCATATGGTGGTTTTGGGACGTTAAACCCCACATATCAATTAACAGTTCTGGTCGTCTCAGTTCTTTATTATAGTTTAAAGTACGAGGGAAGCATGACAGAACACGCAATCAATGTGCACAGCGTTCGCGGAAATAAACGCGGCTTGTAGAGATTTGAAAACAACAAATGGTATGAGCGATTCCACGTGATAAGAACATCATATCGCTGCAAATCTGACCACTAATGTTGATGTGGTTAATACCAATGCAAGTGTAAGAGGCAGCGATACGCCATCATAGCACAAGTTCCGAATGCTGGAAGTGGAAGTACGTTTAAGACATAGTCTTAAATTGCCAATGCGAATTGCTTGAGTATTGTAGAATAAATTAATAGAATGAACGTTTGTTGTTGAAACTCAAACTATCACATCACTGTCGTGATGTGATAGTAACACACGTCATAATTTCCACTCGACAGGAGCCATGTCCTTTCCCTGCCTTCTTTCCTGTTGGTATGGCTTTATAAGGAAGCGCAATAAAGGACTCAAGGTTCTTTTTCACCCGTCAACATGTCAGCCTCGTCAATGCCTCACACACGCCCATAGCGCACGGAACTTTACAAGGTGCCAGAAGTGGCCGCCCGGTGCAACAGCTTCAAATCAAAGCAGGCCCTCGAACGTGCCCAAAAAGAAACATGGATTTGCTGAAGCCACCAGCCCCACTATTATTTACAAGCATATGGGCAAGAATTGGCAATGATTTAAGCAAAATCCAGAGCTATAATTCATGGTGACGAAGCCGCATGACAAGCCCCTAAGCAAGGAGACAAAAACAGCAATACTATTGGGCTTAGCAGGAGAAGATGTATTAGAAGTTTTTAACAACGTCTTATTCAGCGAAAGTGAGAGCAAGGACGATTATTAGACCGTTGTTAGCAAGTTTGACGCATACCTGGCTGCGTAAACAAACGAAGTCTAAGAGCGGTATCAGTTTCGTAAGACGATGCATACAGCGGGGGAAAGTTTTGAACAGTTCTCTCGAGACGTTAGGATGCAAGCCCGATCGTGCAATTTCGGACAACTGACAGATTCCATGATACGTGACCAAACTGTGATTGCCATTAGCAACGACGGCCTGCGAGCTAAACTTCTGCAAGACAATGAGCTCATGGTGGCCAAAGCCGCAAAAATGTGCAAAGCATCAGAGGCAGCTGCTCAGCAGTGCGAAGCATGGGCACATAGCGTAGAAACAGTGCAACAGGTCAATGTTGATCGAGCTTCGACAAAGCATCCCAAAGCCTTCAAGTGCTCCCGTGCGGTAAAGAACACAGGCCACGCGACTGCCCAGCTTGGGGCAAAACATGCAGAATCTGTAAGGCAAGGAATCACTTCGCTGTTTGCTGCAGAAGAGATGCGCGCATTGACGAGCTCCAGGTTGACGACGATGGCGACGACTTTGAAATTCTAGATGTTTGTATCAGCAGCATACAGAATGAAAGAGACTGTATGTTGACAGCGAGCCTTGGCAGCAAAGAAGTCAAATTCAAAGTCAACATGGGATCTCAAGCTAACCTCATACCGTATTCCATCTACAGGAATCTTCGGCCAATGCCGCCTACCAAACCCTGCAACACCACTTTGCGGTCATACGATGGGACCATCGTCGGACACATAGGCGTCATCAGCCAAGAAGTGGTCATCGGTGACAGACGCCAGCACTTGACTTTCTATGTCTCAAAAAGGGAAGACAGGCACTACTCGGGCTCAAGGCAAGTGAAATGCTCGGGCTGGTGACCAGGAAAGTCGTCGCCATAGCAGCAGACAGCTCCTAACAAGTAATGCAAGAATTCGGTGAACTGTTCGAACAGTTCACCTTCGCAGCGAGCTGAAGCGGATGGAGCAAGCGGGCATTGTGACCAAAATGAACGAGTTAACTTAATGGGTAAGTTCATTGGCAATTGTCAAGAAAAAAGATGGAAAGTTAAGGGTCTGCATGAATCCCAGGGCAATGAACGCTAACAAAAAACGGGAGCATAATGAGATGCCAATACGGGAGGACATTGAGGCAGAACTAGCTGGTGCAAAGGTGTTCAGTCGACTTGACGCGAAAGCTTTTTTTCACAAAGTGCCTCTAGACGAAAAAACATAAAAAATTTGCACTTTCTCCACTCCTTTTGGGAGGTATCGGTTCTTGTGTATGCCTTTTCGAATTTCGTCAGCATCAGAAGTATTTCAAAAGACTCTCAGCGAAATATTTGACTCCTTGCCGGGCGTTCATGTGTATGTTGAGGACATTTTGATTTGGGGAACCTCACAGGAACAACATAACCAGCGCTTGGGATCACTCCTCGAAGCTGCAAGGCAAGCTGTGCTGAAGCTAAACGCCGAGAAGTGCAAGGTTGGTGTTCAAGAAATAGAATTTCTGGAGGATATTATCTCGAAAGACGGTATAAAACCCAACTTACGGTTGATAGAGTTTATGAAACAGACACCCATGCCAACTGATAAACAGGGAGCGCAGCGTCTTTTGGGCATAACCAATTATTTTGGAAAGTACCTACCCTCCTTGTCACAGAGTACGGCTTCTGTGCGCAGTCTAATCAAGCATGATGCTGCATTTGCATGGACCCCAAATCACACGCATGAATGGCAGAGTATCTGCAGCAGTTTTAGCGAACAGCCACTGCTTGCAATCTTTGACCCTCAGAAGGAAACAAAAGTGACGTCAGATGCATCAATGTGGGGTTTGGGCTCAACTCTCATCCAATGTCACGGAAGCGAATGGCGTCTTGTGGCGTACGCATCAAGCGTGCTGACTGACGCGGAACAGTGTTATTCACAGATTGAAAAGGGAACATTAGCAGTGACGTACGGATGCCAAAATTTCACTACTTCATCTATGGTCGCCGGATAATCTTGGGAACCGATCATCAGCCGTTGATAGCGATAGCTCAAAAAGCAATTGCTGATATGCCACCTTCATTACAAAGGTTTTTTTCTGCGCTTGCTTAAGTATGTATATGTTGTTCGCTACGTCCCAGGAAAAGAACTCATCTTGGCGGACATGCTGCCGCGAGCCACAGCCGTGAAGCCGGACCAGAAGAATGCGGACACTGACGCCGATGTGGAAATACATGCCGTGAGTACGGTTACGGCTCTGGTTAGCGATGTCACACTGAAGCGGTTACAAGAGGAAACTGAAAAGGATCCCTATTTACGTTCCGTAATACCATTCGCCATAAGGCCATTCGCGATAAGGCCATTCGCGCTGGCCATATCATTGAAGGAGAGCTGAAACCTTTCACAGATGAACTGTCAGTCATGGAAGGCATGTTACTGAAAGGTACCAAACTGATAGTGCCTGTGTCCATGAAGATCCAGATAATGGGACGAGTCCACAAAGGCCACATTGGCCTCAATAAGTGTAAGGCAAGGGCAAGAAGATTCATTTTTTGACGGAACATTATTGCAGAGATCACAGACATGGTACATAGGTGTACTTTGTGCCAACGTATGCGTACTGTGTGACTATGCGTATAGTCAGCCTGATGAACCGCTTACCATGTGGCCGACTCCCAAATACCCATGGTATAGGGTCGGCGTCGATCTGATCGAATGCGGAAGAAAGTCGTATCTGTCCGTGTATGACGCTCTTTCTAATTTTCCCGAGGTGGAGAAGCTGCGTGGCACATCGGCGACAATTGTCATCGACAAGCTGGGGGCCATATTTTCGCGATATGTTATTCTATATGAGGTGTGGACAGACAACGGACCCCAATTCAGCAGTCGCCAGTTTGCAAGCAAGTGTAACTTCAAACATGTTACTTTCATCCCGCAGTTCTCAAGGTCCAACGGACTAGCAGAGAAGAGCGTGCAGGTAGCTAAAAAAATTTTGAAGACAACGAAAGACGCACGAGAAAATTTCCGGCTGGGCCTCCTGAGCTACAGGTCAACACCCTTAGAAGATGGACGATGGCCCGGAGAACTACTCCACGGAAGGTGATTAAGGTCGACACTTCCAGATTTCAGGGATCAGAACACAACGCAAGTTTGGAAACGTGTTCAAAAGGAATATTCCAAACGGGATCTGCCACCACTGGACAAAGGACAGACTGATAGAATCAAGAAAAATCATTGGTCACAGAAAGCGAAAGTGGTCAAGCAGCTGTATCCAAGATCGTACGAAGTCTTGACAGAAGACAACAAAAGACTTCGTCGGAACAGGCAACATCTGCTCCCCACAAGCGAAGCTTTCATCCAGGGTGCTCTGGAAAGTGAACCCAGTACTGACAAAGTCCGACAAACTGCACCTGCTACGCCCGACCTGCCCGACCTGTTTAATGCACCGCCAGTCATGGCGACATACCCCACTACATCATTACGAAGATCCAGCCGCCAGTCCAGGCCACCTCAGCGCCTACAATGCGACTCAAATTTCCAACAGTTGCCCTGAACTCTTTCCTTTTTGTGATTGTGTGCTGTTATTACGTGGATTACACTAGTTGTTGCTCTAGTATGTGCACCTTCAAAAGGAGAAGGACGTATCGTGATGTGATAGTGCAACACACGTCATCAGTTCTACTCGACATGAGCCGTGTCCTTTCCCTACCCTCTTTCCTGTTGGTGTGGCTTTAAGAGCAAGCGCAATAAAGGACTCAAGGTTCTTTTTCACCCGTGAACATGTCAGCCTCGTCAATGCCTCACACACGCCCATAGCGCACGGAACTCTACAGAAACACCGTCCTGAGATAAAAGGTTAAATGCCACTGAAGGAAGCAACCATTTGTTTACTCTATTTTACGGAACCACTTGTGGGTTGCTAGTGCCAATGCAATCTATATTGTTTACTACTATAAAACCATGCTTTACGGTGCATATTTCATGCATTACTTTTGGCATACCAATTAGGTTTTCTATCTGCAGTGTGGAATCTGTTGCGGCGTCCTGTGCCCGACAAGATGCCTTACTGCTGCGTTCCCCGCTGCAAGTCTTCGAGCAAACAACGGACGCCGGGCATATTGTTACACGAGATACCAGGCAATACTGCGAGCGGAATGGCTAAAGGTGATTTCTTGGGACGACTGGACACTGAATACGACGTCGTGTTACTCGACTGTATGCAGCCGACACATCGGTACTATAAAATATCATCATCAAACGCCGGAAGAAGAAGAAAGAAGACTGCTGCCTGGAGCGAGCACGTGATACTTCACTTCTTCTAATAAACCGTATTCATTAGAAGCAGTCCCTGCTCTAGATCGTCTTAATAATGATGGCGTGACCAGGATACTACCTCCTTGCCGGCAAGAAAGGCCAACCTGCCACAAAGCAGCCGAGAAGAAAATGATGGAGGAGCAGAGGATCGACCTGGATCGAGCGACGAGACCACGGTAGACAGTACGAGCATCAGAACGAACGATTGACAAGTAAGGAGTTAACCACCTCAATATGAGCAAAGAAGTGATAACGAAGATTAGGAAAGCGCTTCGCTCCCAGATCACACGACTGATTAACGCAGCCGAGCAGCAAATTAATGATGGAGCTAATCATGAGCAGGTGCTTAAAATGCAGGCGCAGAATAAAGCAATAAGCGACAGTCTCAAGAGCGCGAACGAGCAAACGGAAACGTTTCTGACAGAAGACAATGCCGAAGCTGAATTCGAAGCGTCATAGAGTACGACATTAAATTAACGACGACCTTACCTGCAATAGAATTCAGACTTCGACTGCCTGCACAATCGAATTCAAGCGATAGGACAAGGCAGGTGACGCCCTCAAGAACAGGACAAGAAGCAACAAACTAGTTAAGCTACCAAAGCTTGAAATGATAAAGTTTGGAGGAAAAGCTTTGAAGTGTAACCACTTATGGTCTCAGTACGAGTCGGCAGTTCACCTGAGACCGAACACGAGCGAGGGACAGCAGTTCAATTACTTGTTAGCTTCACTAACCGGAAAAGCGGCGGCTGCTATTGAAGGACTTCAGTACTCGGTAGAGGAAGATAATGATGATGCAATCAAAATACTGCAAAAAACGTTCGGCAATTGAGAACATTTCAGTGAAATGTACAACAATGACTATTTGGAGAAACTGAGGTCTGTTCAAGATACCAATGACCTAAATAGGCTAGTACACAGAGTGCAGGTTAACATATTGGCACTCAAGTCCCTAAAAGTGGAAACCGAGAGCTATGCACCGATGTTGTTACCGGTATTGAAAAGAGCAGCTCCACCAAAATTGTCAGTGCAGTTCAAGACAAAAGAGGCTATGAGAAACAGCTCAGCTTCAGAAAACGGCGAACAAAACAACGCAACGGGAAAAGCGCGCGAGGAAAAGCTGGACAGGCTTATGTTATTCTCAAGAGAGCAAGCGGCTTTTCATGAAGAAACACAACGTGAACAAGCGAGGATAACTGCAAAACCAAGAGAGAACCGCGGACAGATGCGCACAACTTCAAGCTTCTATAGCTCAGCGGACAGAATATACTTATTCTGCAAGCAGAAAACCCACGCAACCGAAAACTGTTGTAGGGGCATTCAAATGGATGAAAAGAAGGCTATGCTTACGGAAAATAGAGCATGCTTCAGATGCACGCGACCAAACCACACTGCACGCATTTGCAAGGCACAAGTAAAATGCAAGCAATGGAAGGGATGACATGCCACGTCAGTGTGTAGAACAGTGATGCAGAAAACAAGGGCAGAGCTGGTGTCAACAGCGCAAGCCCAAGCGACGACATCTACGCTACACGCAACCGAAAATACAAAGCATACGTTTGTGCTTTTGCAGACGGCTGTAGCATGTGTAGAAGAAAAAAACATGTGGCCGACATTGCCGTTTGTTATTAGACAGCGGAAGTCAACGTTCATTTATTGAAGAGGGATTAGCGATAGAAACAGGTGCGAAGGTGTTGCGACCGGAAAGGATGACGATTGGTTCATTTGGAAGAGACAAAAAGGTCAAACAGATGAACGTGGTGCAAGTGACTGTAGGATCACGAGAAATAGGCTCGACAACAGTGATTGAAGAGTTACAAGTCGACGTTACCTCGCACAGTTGTATACCCACTACAACTAAGAAACTCAGCGAGAAAATGAAACAGCTAAAAATGCAAGTGGCTGATCAAAGGATTGAGACGACTGCAACAGATTCTGTAGAACTACTGATCGGCTCAGACTATTATTGGGAATTCTTTACTGGTAGAACTCAAAGAATCGAGGACAGACTGATGGCAGTAGAAACTATACTAGGATGGGTACTGCAAGGGCCGTCAGAGCAAAGCAAGACAAAACTAACACATAATCAAGCAGTCATGGTTCTGAAGGTCGAAGCTAAAAAGACAGAACTCCAGCAAGAGCTGCAGAAGTTCTGGAGCCTGGAGTCAATGGGGATCACAAGAAATAATTTGGATAACACCGGAAATGAAGTGGTCGAAGAACTCGAGCGCAAGATTGTCCAACAAAACGGTCGCTATCAAGGCCGCTTGCCATGGAAACAGGGCGCAAACTTGGAAAGCAACAAGGAAAATGCAATAAAAAGACTACAGCAACTGACTAAAAGGCTGCAGAAAAATGAAGACTTGCTGTATCGCTACAACAAAGTTATATCAGAGTATATGGCATTAGGAGTCGCAGAGGAGGTCCAAGAGCCATCAGAACAGCCAAATGCACTTTGCTACTACATGCCACATTATGCGATCATTAGAGAGGACCGAGCAACAACAAAGGTTCGAGGAGTGCTAGACGCCTCGTCACATTCTCGAAAAGACATGTCATTAAACGAAAAACTAGAGGCAGGATCCGACTTGAATGAGGACATGCTATCGCTGCTCTTTAATTTCCGAAAAGAAAAAGTGGCGTTAGTTGGAGATGTTGAAAAGGCGTTTCTACAAATCTCTATACACGAAGAGGATAGAGATGCAATGAGATTTCTGTGGTGGAAGCATGACGCTGAAGGAAGGTTAATGAATGAAGTGGAAACATGGCGCATGGCAAGAGTAACGTTCAGAACAACACCGAGCACGTTTATACTGGCAGCTACAATTAAACACCAATTGAAACAAGTGGAACACCGGTTTCTTGGTACGACAAGGAAACTGCAGAAAGTGATCTACGTGGATGATGTAATTCTGGGAGCAGCAACGACTGATGAAGCAGTCAAGTTGTACAAAGAGGCAAAGCAAGTGTTCGGAGAGGCAGCGATGAATTTGGGAAAATGGACTTCCAATGAAGAGCGATTAAACTAAATAGATGAAAACGAAAGGGACAATTCTCACATAGATATTCGATCTAGATGATTTACAATGCTTCTGGGCTTGATATGAAAACACTCAAAGGACGTTATTTGCTTTCCTATGGAACAGTGAAATTTATTAAAAGATACAACGTGCTTGGCAAAAAGGGCCGTGTTACAAACCACAGCGAAGATATTTGACCCGCTCGGTTTGTTGTTGCCATTCACAGTACGCGCGAAAACAGGACTGCAGAGACTGTGGATAACGAACGTCACTTGGGACGACCAGCTCCTGCGACAAATGGAAGAACCTTACGTCTGAAGCGGAGGACTTTCGAGTTCTAGAAATCCCACAATGCTACGCAAGCAAGAATCAACCAGTACTAGCATGCAAGCTGCATGTATTTGCCGACGCAAGCCCATTAGCATACAGAGTGGCAGCATACTTGATAGCAGTATACCACGACAGAAGCAAAGAATCAAGGCTGGTAACAGCGAAAAACCACGTAGCTCCAATTAAAGAGCTGACATTGGCACGACTTGAACTGATGGCAGCGGTGGTAGCATCAAGATTATGCGACTACATCAAAGGTCACTTCAACGAAAGATTTCAGAAAATACACTGCTGGACGGACTCGATGATTGTGCTTCACTGGATCAAGGGAACAAGCAAAAGAGTTTCGTTTGTTGCCGACAGAAATGCATAAATTAGAGAAAAAACACTTCAAGCAAGCTGGTCATTCGTTCAAAGTGAAGACAATGCTGCAGACCTACTTACACGAGAAATAAGCGCAAAGGCATTGATAACGTCAAAGTTATAGTGGCACGGTCCCGAATGAATAACATCACTGGAAAAGAACTTGGTAAGCATAATTGGCACAAATACAGATGTGGAAGACCAGCATAAAACACAATTTCACCAATGCATGAGAAGAGTTGAAATCCCCCGCCGCGGTGGTCTAGTTGCTAAGGTACTCGGATGCTGACCCGCAGGGCGCGGGTTCGAATCCCGGCTGCAGCGGCTGCATTTCCGATGGAGGCGGAAATGTTGTAGACCCGTGTGCTCAGATTTGGGTGCACGTTAAAGAACCCCAGGTGGTCTAAATTTCCGGAGCCCTCCACTACGGCGTCTCTCATAATCATATAGTGGTTTTAGGACGTTAAACCCCACATATCAATCAAGAGTTGAAATCGAGCCAATCTTGGAAATCGAAAGGTATTCATCATACGGACGGCTTATAAGAGTGATAGCATGGGTGTTCAGATTCATAGACAACACAAGAAAGGAAAATCACGAAGGGCCGTTGACAGAAAAAGAGGTAACAAATGCAGAGAAATACTAGATAAGACAGACCCAAATATCCCTGAGACAAACGATAGGTGAGGCCTATTCAAACACTCAATCATTTGAAATTAATAGACACGAAGTCTTTCTTGATGACGATGGAATCATCAGACAGAAGGGATGACTCCAGTGCAGCCAAGAATTCAACAAGCACGTTATAGTAATTCCAAAGGATGAGCATTTCACGGAACTTCTAATACGTCACGTGCATAAAATGGTATTACACGGAGGAGTCCCAGTTCCGCTAGGGCAACTTCGAACTAAGTTCGGGATATTGCAGGGTACACAAGCAGTAAAAAGAGTTCTGAACAGATGTGTCGTCTGCAAGAGGCATAACTCCAGACCGGCGACTCAAGACATACCTCCACTTCTGGCAGACAGAGTCACTGAAGCAGAGCCATTCAAAGTTACGGGAGTTGACTTCACAGGACCTCTTTACGCAAAGGACAAGTACCAGAATGTGAAGCAATATGTACTGATATTCACCTATTTGGTAACGAGAGGAGTACACTTGGAAGTTACCAACGATTTGTCATCGTCAAATTTTCTACAAGCATTCCGACGATTTACAGCTCGACGGGGAATGCCAGCAGTAATCTACTCGGGTAACGCCAAAACATTTATAAAAGCCGGAAAGAAAATCAACAGAATGCTCGAAACAATTAAAAATGAGGTCGTAAAGAATTACTGCAGTGGCCAACAAATTCAGTGGAAAACGATAGCCGAGTGCGCACCATGGTGGGGAGGATTTTACGAGCGCGTTATAAGAAGCTTGAAGACGTCGATGCGAAAAATAATACCGAAAAGCACAGCTTCGATAGAGGAGCTACGTACTATTGTAGCAGAAGTTGAAGGAACACTCAACAATCGACCATTGACTTACGTATATAGAGAAACTGACGAGCTAATGCCACTAACGCCGGCAGACCTTATAGGTGGATTGCGACAGCGTCAAGACGTACAAACAAGGCTGTACAACGGTGACATTGAAGACGCATGGCGAAGCAGATGCAAACTCGTGCGCGCTTAGTGGAAAAGATGGCTTGAAGAATACATCAAGGAAATAAGAGATATGGTCAAAGCCAAAACGCGGCAAGCAAAACCACTCTCACAGGGTGACATTGTGTTGGTTGAGGACAAGGCTCCAAGAACATTTCGGACAATGTGCCGGGTTGAAAAACTCTAACCTGGGCGAGACGGAATAACAAGAGCTTGTCTCCTTCGCACAGGCGAAAAAGAGCTTCTAAGAAGATCGGTGAATCACATATACCCTATGAAAGGTTGTTTTGAATAGCCCGCGAGAGCTTATAACATTTCAACTTGGGCGGGCGGGAGCCTATAAAATATCATCATCAAACGCCGGAAGAAGAAGAAAGAAGACTGCTGCCTGAAGTGAGCACGTGCTACTTCACTTCTTTTAATAAACCGTATTTGTTTGACGCAGCCCTCCCACTTCACGGAGGGCTGCGAAATGCGCAACCTTAAGAAAGACCATGTTCCCAGCATTTTCGAAGAGTATCCTGCGTACCTGCAGCCTCCGAAAATGAGAGAGAGAAGCGACGCGTCTGTGCGAAAACGCAATGCAGCTGTGCCATTGAATGCACCACGACCGAAACGTAGAGCACTTGAGACCTAACTGGACTCTCCTTCGCTTCCTCTTGATTTAAATAAATTGCCCTCCGTTAATGTTGATTCTCCAGAGTTATCACTGATGAACTGCACCGCAACTGAAGAAAATTTGCTCGAACAGCTGCTTACAAAGTTCTTCCGCCCAATATTCACAAATTTCACCCTGAAAGTGACAGGCAAACTGGGCGTCGCCAATGTTTTCGAAATAAAGCCACTGTCACAAAATACCCTGAAACTGTGAGCTTGATCTTACAGCTGTAGGCTTAAGTGAAAAGTCCAGTTGTTACAATGTCTCGTGTTGCGTGCTTTCAATACGTTTGTGACGTATGTTCCGCATTTCTCCCCACAATTCTTTCTTAAATAAATCAGTTGGTAGTGAGCGTTCTGTCTTGTCTGCTTGTTTCCTGTGTCCCGTTTTTATTTGCGCTCGACTTTTATTTTTAGACACCCTGCAGAATGAAGGTTGAATTTCTCTGGGTTTCACTTCTAATTCATGATTACAGAAGCACTTTGCGATGAAATTTGCGTACAAAAAATAAAGAAGGTTCAATTGAGTATAATTTCATATCACTTTGTTTTCTACCAGGCAAACAAGCAATGCGAATCTCAAGAACGCGATCCATCTGAAGCAAATTCGAAGCCTGCACTTCCCATAATTTTCAAAGGTGTACACGTGCCGCTGAAGAAGCCCGCGTAGACACTAGTGCCAGATTCTCTTCTAGGTAATATTGTATGAAACTTTCGGGCGGCTACCTTGCATGTGCTGTGTGCACAACGCCATCACCGCCAACAGACAAGCCTTGCTTTCAGAAGCTTCGCCCAAGAAAACTCATATTGGTGCCCTTGTCATGTAGCAGCGCTACCAACCATGGCTCGAGCGAAACAACCTTTTGTGCGCACCATCAGTTTTTAGATGCGGAAGCATCTTATACTCGCGCCTTGTAGTGCGCCGTCCGCACCGCTTCTCGAACACTCGACAGCTGACAGCGCATGCGCCGTCGCGCCGTCGCCATCTGTGCCGCGCGCGCGCTTCTCCTTCGAGAACATTCAACAGCTGACAGTGCATGCGCCGTCACGCTGTATATATACTCAAGGTCGGCGCTCGCTCGCTCAGTTGCCGCTCGTCGGTTGGTTTGTACGGCGCGTCGACGTCCAAGGTCGCGGTGAAATGAATTCCAACGAATCCACAAACACAATGATCGGCGTCCCTTCGACCAGCGCCGTCCTTTCGCATACGTGTGTACGTGTTCACTCATTTAACACCCCCTCCTACAACCACGTTAACCAATTTAGCCATCGACCCAAGTAAGTCGCAATTTAACACCCCATTTCACAACCACGTTAACCAATTTAGCCATCGACCCAAGTAAGTCGCACTTTAACACCCCGTTAACCAATTATATGCTCCGCATCCTCCTCAGTGTTCCCCCGAGAGAAGCTGCGGGCAATTTTTTTTCGCTTATAAAGGACGACCGCGTTTGCTCGTCGTGTGACACCATAAAAAATGGTGCCGTGCTGCGGAGCTGATGCACAGAAACATGGCCGCTCATTTAGCATTGACCCGGGAGCACGGTTTTTAAGGGCGAAGCACCTTAGGGTCTCAGTGGGTCGGCGTGCATCTTCCGTCATCTGTTGCTGTCGTGGCGGTCGATTTGTCTGAACGCAAAACACAGACCACGTTCGATTGCCAGGAAAGGGTTCTGCCTCTTTTGGCACCGCCTGAGCGTTCACTACGCAATGAACATTGGCTATACAAACACAACCTTCGTCGTGAGAGAGAACGGGCTACCCAACAATTAACAAGCCACATTGCAAATGTTGCATTGGATTTTGACCAACAATGTACTGCCATAGTGAGATTACCCCGTGGGTAGTTGAAAAATACACATTTGCTGCGTGTGCTTCAAATAAAATTCAATTCCGTCATTCGACATCTTCAGGTTTTGTGTTGAGCTGAAATACTCTGCCCTACAGTTTCGCCTCTTCCCAGCTTCGAGTCTCGCGCTCGGCTCGGCGGCTGTGTGGACTGTCTCCATCATAGATTCCTATAAATACACTAGAAACTCTAGCGTTAGTGTCTATGGGAGGTGGAACGCACGGTGCATCAGCGAGAATGGGGATGATGGGTAGTACACGGATTTGTTCAATCTCCGTTTTTCTGGCTCCACTTCACTTCGCGTGACTTCAAGATGCTTTGTCGCGAAACAAAAGTCAGCAAATGTACAGCAGTCGCACTTCACTACCTTTACCTTTTAGACTCACCATTTCAAATCAGCTCATGCAGTTCCCAACCGTCTGTTCTTTCACTCGAAACAAAAAATAGAACACAGCAAAAAACAAAGCCCCAAGAGCGTTCAAAGCCTGCAACCACAAATACTAGGTAAGTCCGTGTACTAGCCATCATTCCCATTGTCGTTTAACGATCACAGTGCCAGAGTCTCTATAGTTATTTTAAAAAAACTATATAATTCTTACCACCGAACACAATGTTATCTGTCACTCTTTTCAAGTTGTTAGTGGTAATCTCAAGGTTCATATGTGCACCTGTTGGATTTTGACGGTTTACCGCTCAAGATTGGAAGGCTCAATAAATTCGCGTCTGTCCATCCTGATGCGCCCTACAAGGCTTGAGTTTACATTAGCAAAGTGATTGGCGGTTTGAAGAATAAGCATGATGTGCAGATCTTGAATTTTCAGCTTGTCTTGCATAAAGCGAGTTCAAGTGTCATTTTTGATCGTATGGCTTTATTTTCGTTGGTCAGTGGGCCTAAAGGTGATAGTATTTATATTGCTGCAAAAAGGTATCGACACAGCAAATGACCACCGAAATTTCCTTCGAGCAGGAGACCAAAGGCGTGTGCGTGGCGACTTTCGGGGAGAGCCAGGAGTTTCCAGCTTTCTTCGCCATCCGCAGCGGCCATCGAGCACCCTGGCGTGTCGCTGACGCCACCGAGGCTGCTTCCCTCATAGGTGGGTGGCACCTGTTTTAGTTATTGGTGACGAGTGCATTTGAGCCCTTTCAGCTGTAGTGTCACTAATTGACGACACCATCCACAATTTTCCTCTAGCACATGAAAAATGGAAACAAAACTGCTAATTTTGGGGGAGCATTTCTGCGAAAATTCACACTGTCGTGGACAATACCGTTGTGGCATTTTTGTTGAGTTTAGAGAAGCTTGACCGATGTCACACTGGGGAGAAACACTGAGATGGGTGAACGGTGTTTTTGGGGTGAGCCTAAATTGATCTTGTAGCTATATTTTCAATGCAGTTGCATTGTGTGACCAACGTGCTGTGCGGTGCTAGAGGCCTAGGCAAGTCACTCAGAAAGTCGCCGTTAGTCTCTTGTACTACGACAATCACTTACTGTCAAAGAAAGAAATGAATTAAAAAAACGGTTCAGTGACTCACCACTAAAAATGTAATTTTGAGGACGTCCACACTTACTAGTACGGTGTTCGTCTAGATTTTCTGCACTCAAGTTAAAGGAGGAATAAAGAAGCCTGATATATTTTCTTCCGTAAAACCACCTGCTAAGCCCTGATGACGGTTCTCATTAGTGCTGTGAATTTTCATGATCGTTGTCAAAAGCAACCTTAATAAAATTTGCAAAGCGTTCAAAGCCATTTTTTTATTTCACGGCCACTGAGCCTTGACGACCTGATTTGATGCCATGTGCGTAAATCCATAAGTACACCACGGGTTAGTAGGTTGTTCTTTGTTTTACTGAGGAGCGGGCGAGGGCGACTTCTCCGGCCCTATTAGAAATACACATTCTAAAAAGTCTCCGATACAAATGAAACTTTCTCGGGTGAAAAGTTCGGCAGATCTTATGCACGTTGTGAAGCGACGTAGTGTGACTCATGTGGATACAACTGCTGGACGCACAAGCATTGTGTTGAACAGTTGTAGATGTTTATATATTCAGCTGTTTACACTTTTGTAACGATGCAAACAGGAACATGAGTATTCGCAACACCAGAAGCGATCAACTGATATAAAGCGCTAAGGCTCGCAAAGTAGTAGCCCTGCACACTGCTACATAAATCAACTTCAGTGCTTGACACCCAATTACAATTGAAAGCAACCTGATGTGCTGGCTGTATCATAGAAGTATAAGTGTAATGTTTATAAATTAGATAGCCAGCACTGCCAGCACAATTGACGTTTCAGAGACATAAGGGCATATTTGAAAAGTAGTTCTGATACCTGTAATGGCCCTGTGATAAACTGCTTTATTGCCACGCAAAATGTTGTTCTATTTCTGCTGAGACGTGGACATTTCTTCTTTGCATTCATTGAGTCCACGCTGTTGATGTCAGATTTTTCTTAGCACTCACCCGTTAAAATCACCCCTGAGTTTTCGTCATTCTTTGGTAGATACCAAGTGTAAATCAACAGCGGTGTGTTGACTAAGTATGCAGTGGGATGGTGACATTATTCTTTTAACACCAGCACGTCGTATTCTGCAAAAAAAAGTGGCTACTTGGGCTGGTTGGTATTGCATTCTGAAAGAAGTGTACTTTTCATAGTGTGCAGGGAACGTTTCAGAAAGAAAATAGAGCAGTGAGATAGGACAGAGTGCAAACCATCCTATTCTCTCATACTAGTTTAGGTTCAAACAAGTGAAGGGGGTGATCACAAGAGCACCCAGACGTAAAAGGACAGACAGAAAGACAGACAGGCAAGCAGGCAGGCAGGCGGGCGGGCAGGCAGGCAGGCAGGCAGGCAGGCGCGAAAAGTGCTTGCAGTACACAAAAAAATGCTTAGTATTTAATACAAGATCAATTTTATGTATTACGCCTCAAGTTACGGCTCACTGAACTGATATTGCGGCTTCTTGTGCTGAACGAGAGAACAATACATGGTCCCGCACGGTGGTCTAGTGGCTCATGTATTGGGCTCCTGACTCGCGAGTCATGAGATCAAATCCAGGCTGCGGCGGCTGCATTTTTCATAAAGGTGAAAGTGCTGTACGCCCGTGTGGTCAGATTTGGGTGAACGTTGAAGAACCGCAGGTGGTCAAACTTTCCGGAGCCCTCTCCTACGGTTTCTCTCACACGCATATGCTGGTTTCAAGACTTTAAATCGTGCATATCAATCATCAATCAAAATTGCAAGAGCTTGCGAAGTTTCACTCACGGCCTCAGAAAAGTCACGTGAAACACTAAAGGCCGTGTTCCTCAGTTTGAAACCTTGACCTAGCACTGTCTCGATTTCCTTGTTAAAAAAATTAGTGATTATAGGGTTCGGTTTTGTCCAAAGAAAAGCGCCCTAACCAAGTGTGGATGCACGTTGAAGAACCCCAAGTGGTCGAAATTTCCGGAGCCCTCAACTACGGTGTCTTTCATAATCATATGATGGTTTTAGGACAGTAATTTCTACATATTAATGAAGAACAAATGTGTGACAGCATTGAAATTTTTCTAAATTTTAAGAGCATGAAGTGCACAATTAGTGCATCTTTGTCTCGAGAGCCACACGCCGGTGGCCCCCGAGCTAATTGCAATGTCTATGATCGTCCACAAATGCGGGTTGCAGGAGCTTACCTCGTCCTGCCTGGACGCGGAAATCACACGGGAAATCACGATGAGTGTGAGTACACTTTGGCTCCCATGTCATTATATTCGGGTAGTGTGGTCACAGAGCATCATTGAGGCGTGCAGACGTACAACTAATAAGATCGCGCTGCAGAAGGGCTTATCTGAACATTGGCGAACAGCCTGGTCTTCACCATCAGTTACACATAAATACTTCAAAGTAGCCCGCAGTGCGTGTTTAAGTTTATCCAATAGCCAGAGTGATTGTTACTACTGAACACATGTATTAGCGTCTTGAACAGAGCTGGTTTAATACATACTGATTTACAATGAAAAAAAAATAATGCTGTAACAAGATGGATACGAGATGACAGAAACGGTGGTGACTAATAACCATATTTATGTGCAGTTGCACCTAAAAGCGCACAGAAAAACACAATCAGCAACGTTTCTTTACAGATGCTTTTCCTTAGAATTAGTATATTGCCACATTCCAAGTCATGTTATCGCCTCTTTTCATTGTCAAAAATTCTCAGCGCAAAAGGCGCCTATGATGTTTGAGAAGCTTCGGGACTGATGAATAAAATTTTGTTAAGATTACGCCCATTTCGCGAGAATTACAAATAATTCAGGAACCTACGTGGCTGCTAGCGATAACGCTAGAATATTCAACGGCATGTGCATAAATTCTAACGTGCTTCACCACTTGTCAGTTCATCGACGGCCGATGCTCAGTTCACCGCTATCAGGGCCAGTGTGTTGTGTAGTTTTTTTCTATATGTGGCCACAGGTTCGACCAAATAAACAGTTTAATTTTTAACCTACTGTCTGCTCTCTTCGTCAAAGTCACGACTTCGTGATATGTGGTGGAAGTGCTTCCTGATTAATGTACCACACGCCCCCCTCCAATCGTGAGCCAAGTGCACGTCGCGGAGAAACACCGACGCCAACCACCACCAGTGATTCAGTCGCAGGCAACAAAGTCTACCATCGGAGTACGGGTGTTTGCCCGACTAGACTCGCACGACGACCGTGACGACGACTGCAGCGATGATGACAGCCGCTGTGCCACCACCAGCGGCGATCATTATGTAGCCACCCCAAGAGCCACTTAGCTTCCATGGATCACCTAGTAAAGACCCGGAGAGGT
Source organism: Rhipicephalus annulatus (assembly GCA_013436015.1). Classification (NCBI taxonomy): domain Eukaryota; kingdom Metazoa; phylum Arthropoda; class Arachnida; order Ixodida; family Ixodidae; genus Rhipicephalus; species Rhipicephalus annulatus. The sequence continues at coordinate 305,906 of WOVY01016023.1, read as the reverse complement.
GGCTGCAGACACGCAACCGCGTCGCCAACTTGAAGTGCTGGGACCCCGAAGAAAAACTACGTCACGTATACTTCTGCCCAGAAGACTCCGCAAGATTCGAGAACAGGGAATCAACGCTACGGACCTGGGATCTCTTTCGGACGCCGTTGTTAAGCACCTTCACGAGCTTCGTCTGCAAGAAAAGGGCTGCCACATTGCCCAAGACACGGGGGCAGCTTCTTAATTAAACAGTGACTATCTTCGTCAAAGAGATGACCCGGTTGTTTCGTCACGCCAACCTCGCAATGGCTGAAGAGAAGAACCCACCCAAGACGGTCAATGAAATACTTATCGAGGCCAGGACTGTAGAAAATGCGCTTGAGATGTGGACGATGCAGTAAAACCGCCGTGCATTATTCAACTGCGCCGAAACTTTTAGTACCACTGACCTGCACCAGACCAATCGAGCGATTCTGCGGGAGGAGCTGCACAAGCTGCTGCCTTTCCTGCAACCTCATGCTCATTCGATTCCCGACATTGTTTATGAAGAAGTTCACCAGTCGCTTGGAATCCCCGAAGCACTGAAGCATGAACCGGAAGCTATGAGCTACGCCACTGCAGTGCACCACAACGCTCTTCCATGCCCACGTGAGGACACTGCCCACCGCAGTTCTCCCGCCAGGCACCACCGCCGCTATTGACGACGCCGGCCAGCGCTACACTTACAGGAAGATTGACGTCTGGCGCGCGCCCCTGACCAGCGTCCACTGTGCTACCGCTGTGGTGAAGCCAGGCGCACAAACCAGCGCTGCTAGCACCACTGGATAGGAGTACGATGTTTCGTCATCTACGGGCGGCGTCCATGCAGTGTGATGAAAGGCCATGTGACATAGCATACCCAGACAACACTCGATGTCCTGAGGTCGGCGTCATATGGTCTAATCGTCCTCGCACAGTTATCATTGACCTTAGTACTTACTGAGGACGACACAAGTTGGTTTGACAAGGAAACATCTTTTCGAGTGCTTTCTGACAACAATTGGTCCGGAAAAGGTCCTGTCAAGGATCTTTTGGGGATGAAAAAAGCATTGCACCAAGCACCTAGATATAATTCCTCAAAACTTTTGCGAACCAAGTAAATGCATTTCATATGTGAAGACTTTCTCCCCACAATTCGTTTCATACAGTTATAAAGTTATCGTATATTTTTACCTCGTTTGTTTCTTTTAATTTTCGCAGAAACCTTTTAAATATGCCTTCCGCTTAATGAGACACGCGTAAATAATTGGCTTAGGGTATCGAACTTGGTATTGTGAAATGTACATTTGAAACAATGTGTTCTTAAATGTCACAACCTCAAATTACTCATTATACGTGGCTGTAGCGCGCAATAACAAACTAGCAGCTGGACACCATTGACCTTGCACACCATTGTGGATTATCAAGTAGCCAAGCCACTCTAAGCCAACTGACTGACAAAATGGGGTTTGCCAGGGAAGGTGCTGTGTACTAGTGAAGGTTCGTGTCCTTTGTTGTTTGTGTGCATGGTTAAAAGTGAGATATGTGTGAGAGTGTAAGTCGTAGGTGATGACGGTAGGTAAATTGCCGTGTTGATGGGTGCACTGGGCTGCTCAGCGTTCAGACTGATCATGAATGCATTGTTACCAGCCGACCGTGGCGAGGTGTGGTTCGAAGCAGCCTGAAACAACAGCCAATCGCGATCAATTGGGCTTCGAAGCAGCCTGGTCCCAATGTGAAAGGATCAACTTTGCATCTGACCCAAGGTCAAGTCAACGCCCGTGTCGAGTGTACTGATAGGCTGTCAGAGCAGAGCCTCAAACACTAGTGAGTGCATTGGGTACAATACACGTGGTGATGAGGACACTATGTCGAACTTTCGAGGAAGATTACAAACGTGGTTGATTGAGTTTTGTTGACTGCCTTGATACTGCTTTTCTTTTTCAGACTATACGCAGACTCGAATGCCTGACAAAGGTGTCAGTTGTGATAGATTACTGTTAACTAAATTTCAGTCAACAAGCTTTGTTTGTTTTGTCACCTCTCTGTTGATTGATACAGTATATATACATGAGACATCGCAGGTGTTGTATTTTAATGTATGAATATATCATAAAAACAAGTAAATCCTAAGTGGTATCACTGCCCGCAGTACCGAACCAGCCACGCCATTGTTCTGAAGAGATACTGAAAAAGTTCTGAAGTGTTGTTTTGAGGATGTGCTGAGGTTGTTATGTGTATGGACAAGGGGACGGGATTAGTGCCATTCTAGTACCATAAGAGGACATTCTGAGGGCGTCATATTGTCCTCACGGAGGGATACTGAGGACGTCCTGAGGTTGTGTTTGTGTTGTCTGGGTACCATCTCGCCGGAGTGCAGAGGACACCCCAGGCATCTTCTTGTTAACTCTCACCCGGCCGCTACATGTCACCGTAACGTCGGCAGTACAATGGTCCAAACCGGGGCCGGTCACCTAGAACGTACTCAAAAAACTTAACCCAGCAACCGATGGAAGTGTGGTTGCTGTACGAAGAACTGCCGAAGATCCTTCGCCGCCATGAACGACACTGAAACGAAACCTCAAGAACCCACCGCAACATGAATGTCATGAATGTTGCCCCGACGTCGAAACTTCGGGGCCAGAAGATGACTTGTTGCCGCGTCGATTCAGTAGTACGAACCGTCGTAACCGAGATCCGACGGTGCGATCTAACTGCAACGCGATGACCTCGACGTCCTCATCGACGACCACAGCGTCACAGCTCTCATCGACACCGGAGCCGACTATTACGTCATCAGTGGGACATTCACCATGAAGCTGAATAAAGTTGGAAACTTGGGAAGGCCCCAAAATCTATACAGCTGGACGTCTTCTTGTTACGCTGGCAGAATAATGCACAGCCAGAGTCACCATTAACCGTAAGATTTATCCCGCAAGCTTCTTTTTACTGCAGCATTGCTCGAGAGACGTCATTCTTGGAATTAAATCCTTGAGCCTCCACGGTGCGGTCACCGAGCTGAGAACAAAGTCGATAACAATATCCTAAAAAAAGCACTACCACCGCACACGATGTCAGGAAGACATGCCTTGAATGTGCTTCAAGGCCAAGTCACCATTCCTCCTCGCTCCAGCGTCAGCATTTCTATCGGCACTGAAGAATCAACCGACGTGCATGGCTTCGTTGGAGGCGACCAGCACCTGTTGGCCAACCGAGAAATTTATGCCCCAGAGAAATAGCCCAGCTAAGGAAAGGGAACGCAAGAGTGATGCTCACGAACTTCATCAAGGATTACAAGCGCGTGAGCAAAGGCACTAAAATTGCCTACGTCGAAGCGATATTGAAAGCCAGCAACGCTTTCCCCCTCACCGATTTCGCCGAATCTACTCCGATGGCTGCAATCCTTCAACCAGCTTTTGACGTTAATGCGAGCCTTCCGACACATAAACAAGAGGAGCTCGAAAACCTGCTCCTGAAATACAAAATCTGCTTTTCGTAGTCGTAAAGAATCCGACAGACCCATGTCGCGAAACACCGAATCATATTTGAAGAAAATGCCAGGCGACTCTCTCAGAGTTTGTAGACAGTTTCGACGCGACAATGCGAGGCTATAAGGAAACAGGTCGACAAAATGCCTTGCGTATTTATCTAGCCTTCATAGACTTCATGTTATCTAGCCTTCATAGAGTCCATGGGCGCCACTGGTGGTGTTAGTGAAGAAAAAGAATGGAACACTACGCTTCTGCGTTGACCGTCGCTGACTGAACAAGGTAACGATACCCTCTCCCCAGAATAAACGACGTCCTTGATTGACTCTACAACGCCAATTACTCTTCATTTATGAACATCAAGACAGACTATTAGCAGATCAAAGTAGACAAAAGAGGCAGAGAAAATACTGCATTCGTAGCTCCAGACGGCCACTTCGAGTTCGTAGTCATGCCCTTTGGCCCTTGCTCGACGCCTGTGACGTTCCAGATTTTTATGAACACTGTGCTTACTAGATTGAAGTGGCATACTTGCCTGGTGTAGTTAGACAATGTCGTCATATTTTCCTCGAGCTTCGACAACCATCTTCAGCGCCTTGAAGGTGTACGTGAATTAACCAAGGCCTCCGGGCTCACTCTGAAGCCATATAAGTGCCACTTTTCCTACAAGCAACTCTTGCTCTTGGGACACATGATAAGCAAGTCTGGAGCACGCCCTGACCCGCCCAAGACAACAACCATCACTCCAATTCCGTCACCCACCAACAAGAAGGCTGTGCGTCGATTGCTCGGCCTCTGCGCCTATTACTCACGTTTTATCAGAAATTTTGCCCGCATCGCTGAGCCACTCACTACCCTTACAAAGACCGACGTCGAGTTCAAGTGGGAAACTCTGCAGGAAGAAGCATTTCAAGAACTAAAATGACGCCTGCAGACAACGCAGATATTAGTTCATTTCTACGAGAACGCCGACATGGAAATCCACACCGACGCAAGCATTGTAGGGCTCGGAGCTGTCCTGGTGCAGAAAATTGACAGACTTGAAACGGTCATCAGTTATGCGAGCCGGCCATTATCCAAGGCGGAAATCAACAATTCTACAACAGAAAAGCAGTGCCTAGCCATCATCTGGGCTACCTCCAAGTTTTGCCCTTATCTCTATGGCAGGCCTTTCAAAGCTGAAAGCGACCGCCTTGCCATCTCTTGGCTAGCTAACTTAAAGGACCATTAAGGTCTCCTCGCATGGTGGAGTCTGCGACTTATGGAATTCGACATCACCGTCAATTACAAGTTGGGGCGACGGCACTCTGACGCCGACTGCCTGTCTCGCGCCCCCGTTGACCGACCACCGCAGGACAACGAGGACGGCGACTGTTTCCTGGGAACCTTAAGCGTCGATGGTTAGCATAACGACAGTGTGAAATCAAGGACCTTGCTGAATACAGGGCAAGGCTGCCGTTATTCTAAAGGTCTTCAAGCGAGCACTGGTGTCGCTTTTCTTGCGTAACGGCATCCTCGTCAACAAAAACTGCTCACCGCATCGGGCCAACTGCCTCTTCGTAAAGCCTTCAGCATCACGTCCAAAAGTTTTGGATGCTCCGCACGATGACCCGAAGCTGGTCACCTTGATGCTTCCTGTACACTCGCGAGAATACAGAAGTATTACTGGAGATGAGTTGCCGCCGACGTCAGTCGTTACGGGAGGATATGTCGAGACTATCAATGACAAAAGACGCCGCCGACTTGGCCAGCTGGACTTCTCCAGCATATCTAGCCACCTCTCCGGCCCTTTCAGCAAATCGGCAAGAACTTACTGGGTCCGTTCCTGACGTTGAATTGGATGGATCGTTGGAGGTGCAGGCTACCTAACCCGCTGCGCCGAGACAACGGCTCTGCCCATAGAATATGCCACCGAGCTAGCAAAGTTCTTTTTCGAAAACATCGTCCTGCGTCACAGAGCTCCAGAGGTTTTCTTCGCAGACAGAGGAATGGCATTTACGGCGAACCTAACTCAGGCGATCCTCAGGTACAGCCAGACAAGTCACCACCGGACCACCGCCTACCATTCCAGACCAATGGTCTAACCAAGCGTCTTAATAAGACCATCGCCGATATGCTGGCCATGTATGTTGACGTCGAGCACAGTGATGTTCCGTGCAGAGAATTTTTCCTTTTTCGGGGAATTTTCGCCTGTCAATTTGAGCCAAATGGATACAGGGAACTTTCAGGATATTAAAGGGAATTTCTCGAATGGTTCGATTCTCCTGTCACGACCAATAATTAGCGGTCATAGTGCGCCTTCGTCTGCTGTAATATATTTTGGCACACCAACAACGCCAGCACAGACCTTAAGATTTGTTTCTGGTATTTACGTTGAGCGACTTCTAGTTCACCATTGCTGTTAAATTTTGAGCTCACAATGCGCAGTGTACTAACAGTATAGAAAATAATAAAGTCATGCTTTCGTTGTGCAGCAGTGAAGGTGCTATTCTTGATGCCAAAAGTCGCCATTACGTCAGACATGTGTAATTATAATGTGTGTGTGAGTGTGGATGGGCGTGAAAATTAGTACTGTTGTGCAAAGAATTATGCTGGGAATTTCTCAACGTTTGCAGGAGAAAATCTCCGAAATACAAAGATTGATGTTACTGATTGGGAATTCTTCGGCGTAGTACGGAACATCACTGGTCGAACACAAGACGGGGGATGCAATTCTACCATTTGTCACCTTAGCTTACAGCACGGCCGTTCAAGAAATGACACCGATGAAGCCGTACAAGCTGTTGTGTGGAAGGAGCCCAGCCACAATGCTTGGGCCCTTGTTACCCACCGTCAGTGACAAAGAAAGCATCGATGTGACTGTATATCTCCAGCGTGGCGAAAAAGCTCGACAACTCACCCGTCTCTGCATCAAAAACGAACAAACGACCGACAGCTGCCGTTAAAATCTTCGAAGAAGTTTGGTAGAATACCAGCCTGATGACCGTGCTTGGGTGCGGACGCCCGTACGCCAATGTGGTCTCAGTGGAAAACTTCAGTGATGCTACTTCGAACAATACAGGGTAGTTCGGCGTCTGAGTACACTAGACTACGAGTTTGTTCCCAAAGGAATTACGAACTATCAACGGCACCATGCTCAGCCCTAAGTCTTCCATGTCGTGCGCCTCATGCCATTTCATGCGCAAACATGTGGACTGTATTTCGTTGTTGTTGCTGTGCTTTATTGTTTCTACCTATTGTTCAATTTCTTATCAATTTTATTGTACTCTCATCTTGTTTTGTCTTGAAGCATTGGGGCGATGACTTTTTTACAGAAGGGCAACGCCACAATCCAAGTCATGTTATCGCCCCGCTTTCAAAGTCAGCAATTCTCAGCGTAAACCGCACCTGCAGTGATCAATTGATATGAGGGGTTTAACGTCCCAAAACCACCGTATGATTATGACAGATGCCGCAGTGGAAGGGTTCGGAAATTTCGACCACCTTGGCTTCTTTAATACGTGTACTTAAATTTGAAAACACGGGCCTACAACATTTCCGCCTCCATCGGAAATGCAGCCGCCGCAGCCCGGATTCGATAACGCAACCTGCGGGTGGGCAGTCGAGTATCTTAGCCACTAGACCTTCGCGGCGGGGCACACCTGCAGTGTTCGAGAAGCTCCGAACTGCAGTAGATAATTTTCTCAAGATTACGGCCGCTTCGCGAGCATTCTAGATTATTCTGCAACTTATGTGGCCGCCAGTGATAAGGCTGGAATATTCGACAACACATGAATTAATGCCGACGCGCTTTACCGCTCGCCAGTTGATCGACGGCCGACGCTCAGTTTGCCGCCATCAGCGCCAGTGTGTTGCTGTAATTTTCCCTTTTACGTGGCCACAGGCTCGACCAAGTAAACAGTTTAATATTCAACCTACTGTCCACTCCCTTCATCGACGACACGATCCCGTGACAATATTGTACCACCCGCACCTACTCAATTACTTTTTGTCACGAGATTGGGTTTTGCCTTCAAGAACATTTACCACGACTCGTAGCAGGCACCATAACAGTCTTGCGGCAACTTTGGCACTGATTGAGAGTAGTGATAAACAACTTTATTAAGGCAGATGACGGTTTCCTAAGTGGCGAGGACTGTCAGGCCATGCCTGGTCGCCACCTCTTCAGTGGGTTTGATGGCCTGGAGCTGGGTCTCCAGGCTTGTGGTCATGAGGATTCTCTCCCAGGTATCACTTGAAGGTGACCGTCTTAGGAGGATTGGTGGGGGAGGGTCCTTGCGGAATCCCCAGATGATGTGGTACAAGGTGGTGCTCTGTGGCTTGCAAAGCGTGCACGTAAATGTGAATAAGGTTGGGTATATGTATCTGTGTATGTACGGATGGGAAATGAGTTGGCTTCAAGCCACCGGCAAGTGATTTGTTGAGGTTTGTTTAGTTGCAGGTGCGGAGGTGGTCTGGTTTGCCTTGATAGCTTCCAGTACTGCGGGATGTCGTGAAAGTTAACGAGTGGTTCGGTTGCTTCGATATTGTGGTCTGAAGTCTGACCCACCACTTGGTGTACGAGTCTTCGGGCTTGTCTGTGGGTGGCTTCGTTAACCGGGTTTCCTGCGTGCGCTGGGACTAAGACGAGTTGGATTAAACGGAGATCGTTACCTTCGGTGCTGCTGTGAGCAGTGTCGCCTGAGGCGCTGCGTGTCCCTCGGGGCGGAGCATGGAGGATGTTCGCCGTGGTTGCGGAAACAGTGCCACGGGGAAATTGGATAATGGAAGATTTGGAGTCACTAATGATTGTTTCAATTCCGGCCATTTCGGCCATTGCTATGGCAGCTTCTGCAGCCTTGGTTGGGTTCTGTGTTCATATGAATTGAGAGAGTTCTCATACGGTTGCGCACACTACACGACTAGCAGAGTTTATTCTGCAGCTACGATGAGCCCTCGCGATAATGGGAAAAGTTTTGATCATTCATTTAGTAAATATGGCACGCTCCTCCGTTGCTCAGATCTGTCGACACCCGACGACCACAGTCGCAGCCATCATCTTACATGTTTCCTTGATAGTGTGCTGTGCTACACGTGTGTGGTTTTGTCATGTGTGTGGCGTTACGTGGAATGAGCTATATAATGTCTTGTAAGGGTATGCAATAAACAAAAGTTCCAAGTTAGCGTTCACACTGTCGTTTGTTTTTTTTTCTTCTTGACTATATTATCTTCACGCTTAAACTGAGCTACGCTGAATCCATATTTTATAACGCGCCAACTCGCCCAGTCAGCAGTACCTGTCGATCTTAAAGCAGTTTGCCTTTTGGCATCCATAAGTAGGTCGAACACAGTTTTTGTCTTTGTCACCTTGTGCTGAGCGTTCTTCAGTCACAACCACTTGACATCTGGTGGAAGCCATGGTCTGTTCACAATCTGTACACCCGCGAAAAGCTGCGTACAAGCCTATTCAGTGAAGAGGATGCCTGAACACTGTCAAGCTTGCCGAAAACAGTGAGTGATGAAGCCCCATACTGCCAGAATACGGACTGATAAGTCAAACTCCGACGACAAGGAGAGCAGCCACTGATGTAGCCCGTGACAGTCGTGATGCAGACTCAGGAAGCAGCAAGTCACCATGGATCACTGTTTTTGTTGGGTATTCGAAAAGTATCCTTCAGACAAGCTAAAACTAAGAAGCCAAGACATTTGTTTTCAGCACCAAATTTGTAACCAAAAGGCAGAAAACCGCAAATATCAAGAGTTCTGATGATTTTATTAATGAGGACTATCATTTCGAAGTAACAATGGCTTAGAAATAACAGCACAGTTTTTGCCTCTTTCTTCGTCTTCAAGCCATAAGCACATCTCAAATCAATGAACAAACTATAAATTTTGTACAGCTGCATCAGGCCCGTAGCTAGAAGGCGGGGGGTGCCCTAGGTGCCCAGGTCACTACCGATATTCGGGGGGGGGGGGGGTTAACAAAAATGAGTGATGAAAATAGGTATTTATCTAAAGTACTCAAGGCCTCAGGAAGTGCCTTCCTGCTCCCGAAAAAAGTCCGGTCTGCGGGTCTGGTCTGCATATAGTATAAGTATCGTCGAGTAATTGCCAAAATAGGACCACTGCAAGGTGCTAATCAGTAGGCCCAATAATTGTACTAGCACGTCGGGCTTCTATTCGCTGGCGCATATTTTCAGTAGTTACCATAAACCCAGTTCAACTTCAAAAAGTTATATTGCTTGAAGACAACCAGTTCAGTTATTTTCCGTGTTTTACTTATGCAATGAATCACTTTTTGTCATGTGTACGAGAACACCCGCTTTATGTAGGTATCAGAAACTGGCTCCCAGCCTCGGCATCGATTGTAGGCAGCGTGAACAGCATGCTAGACACGTGTTCTCCCTCAAGCGTACGACTTTATCAGTTACATCTAATCATAAAGGTGCACTAAAATTTGACATTTAGCGTAAAACTTATATTGGGTAACTTCATCATCTATTCTTTTTCGTAAGTACTTTAACTCACATAATTATAGGCCGATTTTCACCAGAATATCTGTCACACTGGCAAACGAACAAGAACTTCATTATTCCGTCTTGGAATGTCCACTGCGTGGTACGTTAAGTGTTTAGTTGAGTATTACCCTGCCGGTGGGTGGAAGGAGTGCACGTGCACTAGCTGATACACCGGAATGTGCCAAGATAGCATTTCAAAGTGCACCGAAAGTAGCAGTGGTGCCAACCGGAAATTATCACCGCCAGATGGACTCAAAAGCCGCCAATTTGGCACGAAGTGGCCACCAGCAGCGACCTTGACATGAATCATTTTTCGAAAAGCCACATAAATGGCTGAAGACGTAGGGCTGAATCACCTTCTTCAAGAACTGTGACTCTGAAGTGCAAGAGCATCACGTCTCCTTTTACATAGAAGATGCCGCCATGACGTGCTTCGAGAACCACGAATCCACGCTTGAATACAGATCTCATCAGATGAAGACACGTACGCATCTTCTTCATGAAAACAAAGATCTGTATAATAAGTCGTTTCTTTCACTACAGTAAACCCAGCATGCCAAAAAACGAAAGTCAGATTCTTTATACGGCAGATATAACGTGTCTTTGTCGGGTTAATAATAAATTCACCAGAAAACGTCGCTGACTTTGCTTTCGAGGCTTCTGTAGAGAGCGCTGCCAGTGTCCCTTGTAGCATGTGGCCACAAGGAGGCACAACTGTCCACCAAGCGGATTTATGAAATTTGGGGAGAGCTAATAAAGTTTTTTTTTGCTTCTGCTTGCCAGCAGTCTGCCTTGTTCCTCGGCTTCCGGCTGAACATGGTGCCAGAAGTGGGGAAACGCCATTAATCCGACGTGCCTAAGAACGCTGTATCAACCCCCACTGAAGACAACGCGAACAACGTTCAGGCTGGCGTATCTGGCTTGCGCCCTCCAGCGAACTTCACATTTTCAAAGGCCGGAGAATGGCCCATGATGATTGCAACGTTCTAAAGCTACGCCTTTGTGGCTGGCCTGCACAATGCCAGTGACGACGCCCAGGTATGAAGACTTCTTTACTGTACGGGACGGCAAGCCTGATCCATTCTTTCGTCCTCATGGGTAACGACACCGGAGACGCTTATTTTCGCATCGGTCAAATAAAAATTGCATTCGCACTTCATTCGCCCTGGAATTAGATCTACGAAAATTGTCGTTTTCAACACCACATTCAGCAGCCAGGCGAGTCTGTAGAAGACTTTTTCACGGCTTGAAAAGACAGATGCTTGGGCTAGTTGGTAATTGGGAATCAACATATTTGCACAGCGCAAGACTACGAGTAGTTACGGCGGAACTACAGAAGAAGAGACAAGGACGGAAAGAGTGCTGTCTCTTCTTCTGTAGTTGCGCCGTAACTACTCGTAGTCTTGCGCTGTGCAAATATGTTTTTCACGGTGTTACGTAACCTGGTAAAGCGCTGCAGCTACAACAGCTCCCTTGTGGAGGACCGTCTTGTTCGGGACAGATTTGTCATGGGCATAATTGACGAGAGGCTCTCTCATCAATTATGCCGCTGCACAAAAACTTACCTCCGGAGAATCACTGTGCCAAGCCCACATTCATGAGGACACAGAGAAACAATGGTAATCCCGCCAAAGATTGACTGTGGATAACGCCTTTGCTGAAACGCTGAACATCGATTCGGCTCGTCGAAATGATACGCCCATCCTTTCGTCCCGTTATCAGCCTGAACACTCGGCCGCGCTATCATGTCGCTATTGTGGGCGTCGGCGACACCCTCGCGAAAACTACCCTGCCCAAACATGGCTGAGCCATTATTGCAAAAAGGTAGGGCATTTTGCCAAAGTTCGTATGTAGAAGAACAGAAACGACCTGCTCGGATCTATTAAACTCGATAACGGGGATTCACGCTGAGCAATGTACACAGAAATACATTGCAATAGAATGGAAACGTAGGGCTAGTTGCTAATTCATAATTATCCAGCGAACTGGCAGTGTGGGAGGAACACACACACATAAAGCAAGAGAAGGCACAGAGCTCGAACACGCACTAACAACTTGTCTATTCTCACGTTAGAAGGACATAAAAGTGCACAAGGATGCGCATGTCAACCAGAATAAGACGATAGTGAGAGCAGTATGCGTGGCGTTCATTCGAAGCACTTGTCTAAGAATGATCTATATAGTCAAACTCACAGTCAAGTAGTTATAATGACGGATGGCTGGTACATTTGTAGGAAGACGTGTGGCGTTTGGTTTCTCACATATCTTATTTATCTCTGCTCCGGAATGGACGTCTACAGATGCTGTGCTTCTTGCTGGCGTCCACTTCTCTCGTACTGGCTCGAACAGACGGAGCAGCTGTGGCACTACTTCTTCGTATTCTCCGAGAAGCTGACGGCTTGCCATAGGGCGAAAAACGCTGCGAGCGCGCGACGAGAGCGGACGTGCGTCACATCGGCTCCCGCTCTATTCGTGAGGGCCGGTAGAACCCTGCTTGCCACTTCATAGAGATTAATCTTGTCTTCTTTGTAACATTTTTCTGCACTAGAAGACACCTCTCTCCGCCAGGTGGGCCAATTTTGGGGCATTTTATCTCCACTTGTTGGCCTGACCTCGTGGGAGCTACGTTCGCCCGACTGGGCGTTGCACCGAACGCTGGCTCCGTCAGAACTTCTCCGTGGCCGCAGCCACCGATGGAGGCCACCACTCTCCGTGGATATGATCACACGACATTGGCGTGGAAACAATTTTCTACCCCAGTGCCCAAAAAATCCGTTCCACCAACGAATATTGTGGATTAGGGACTGTTCTTTGTGGTGGCCCTCCGCAAGCGTCGCCAGCAATCTAAAGCAACAAAGGCATCGGCTACTAATAAGGCCCCGTCCGCGAACATACCACCCGAGAAGACATCCCGTGTATCGTGGCGGCCTACCGCTATGCCCCGCATTGCTGCGGAAGACTTCACCATCATGCTGAAGCCTCGTGTCACAGTGGATCTCAAAGCTACTTTTCAACCACATGAACTAGGCGCCAAGCTCACCTCATACGTAAACGCTACCTTGGGTGACTCTATCAGTGTGTGGCCTATGTGGGAGCAAAATATCACTGTGGTTTCCACCGCAAACATCAACTCTGTGAACCTTCTCTTTCGAGAATTCTCACTCGAAACATCACGAGAATCCTTACCGATGATCGGCCACACCAAGATCAGTGGGGAAGTGTGCCGTGGCGTCATTACGGTGCAAAAGCAGGAGACCTCTGCCTTCTTGAAAGCAAATATTCATTGGCGTGGTGGGAGCATCGCTTTCATGAAAAAGCTTTGAAAGACTTTGGTGGCCCTTATAACTTTCGAGGGCCGCCGCGTGCCACGTTTCGTGCACTACAACGGTGTTGTGACACCAGTACGCGAATATAAACGCACCGTGCCAGCCTGCTGCCGCTGTTGTACAGTGAGCCACCAGATGGAGCTGTGTCCCCACCTGAATGACCAACACTGCGGCCATTGTGGTCAAGGTGTGGGTGCTTCTGAGGAGGATATGGCTCCGCACGAGTGCAAGCCATCGTGCCTGGTGTGCGGTGAGGGACGCCTTACCGGACCCAGGCCTGCAAAGCAAGGTTTTGCCGCCTGCAGCAGCCGGGCGGGCACCTTGGCAGTCGTGGCTCGTCGAAGCAGCGGTCACCGCACAAGACATCTGGCGACGTGTCGGAAAGACGTCAGCCGGGGGCTACCAACCAAGCCACGAATAACCGTTCTACTGGATAGATTAGTCAAAAAGCACCACCTCTACCCAAGACACCGTCGCAACAAACGTCATCCAAGACACCTGACCAGGGTGCCCCCATGCTCCAATCTAGGGGCGTTCTGCCTCTGACTGATCCTGGCGCCCGTAAGCGGCAGTACAAGAAAACTGCTTCTCAGGTAGCCAACGGGGTGAAGGCTGCCTTCTCCTCCTTCTCCTCTTGCTCTTTCTTCCGCGCCTCCTCCCCCAAATTCCTCGAGCTCAAACAAGAGCTTGCTGCACTTTGGGCACAGAACGCGCAGCTTCAAGCCAAAACTGCCGCCTTGGAGACAGGTTGTCCACCAGTCCCCATCGCGTCACTTGCCACAAATATTACCATTCCCGCTCCAGAATCCATGCCCATGTGCACTATTCTTCCGTATCGAAGCCTTCTAACACTGAAGAGTAATTTCAGGCTATTGAAAGTACTATGACCGTTTTAATGACACAACTCACCGCGAGAAGCAACAGCCTGGAAACTCTTTCCAACAATGTTACCCAACAGGTGACGAGTAACATTAAAACTTGGCTCCATGGCGTAAACCCTCGATACCGAAGGGCTAATCATCTGAAGGACAATAACCGTCCCTTCAAGTTTTCACACGCCATCAGCCTCGCTGAAACCTCCGTGTACTCCAAGCTTCCACTTGCACGGGACGCCAAAGTAGGAGTAGAGTCCCTCCAATCCACCCAAAATTCTCAATATTGTGACTCATCTTAACTGCTCCACATCGCCACACCGAAAACCTCAGTTACTCTCTTTAATTCAATGGAACTGTGGAGGATTCAAAGATAGGGCCAAACGGGCCCTTTTCCACATATATCTTGAAACATTTGAGCACCTGTGCGCCGTCGTTGCCTTTCAAGAGTCCGGCAACGCCGTGCGCCTCTCAGGTTATAACACTTTTCAATGGGACCCATTCACCTGTCTTCTTGTTCATGAAACCTTGTATACGCAAGAGGCAAACCTCGAAGTTTCAATACCATAGTCGTACACTATGGTCACGGTTCTTCTCCTACACAGAACCGACTCCCCAGTGCACATCCTCAATATTCATTGCAAACTTGAACTCAAAAACATCACATTCGCTGACATCTTCAGCAGGGCACTGAAGCTCGCCGGGCATGACCCCTTTTAACAGTGGGTGACTTCAACGCCCCTAGCAGGCTTTGGGGCTATCGCAAAGAAAAGGCGCATGGAAGAAAACTTGTGGAGCTAACTTCCACGCTGGGCATGACTATTCAAACAGAACCTGTGCAACCAACTCGTGTAGGTAACTCTGTCAGCCAGGACATTTGCCCCGACCTAACATTCACGAAAAACATCCGACACACAGACTGGTTCAATACTGACGAAACCCTCGGTAGTGACCACTGCATTCTCAGTCAACACTACATTTTCTACACGACCCCTACCACGCCCCATCGCACAGGCTCACCTACCAAACTAGGAAGCCTTCCAGCAGTCCTTACCTGCCTCTCCCATCCTGGAGATTGGTTATTACCAGTGGGCTGACTCTGTGTTCGAAACACTAAGAAAACACAATACCAAAATACAACTCACAGATAGTCATCCGGATGTAGATTACCATCTTTTTCATCTTTAGGAGGCCCGTTGGAGCCTCAAAAAGAGATGGCGCTGACAAAAACACAACCGCAAACTCCGCATGCGGATACTCGATCTCACCCAGAGGGCGGCCGAGTACGCTGCCCAGCTCACCGACTCAAATTGGGTAGATCGCTGTAACACTGCCAGCAGGCAAATGTCCAGTCGAAATGCATGGAAACTCTTCCGCAGTCTGATTGATCCCTCTCAAACGCGAGATGAAACGCAAAAAGAACTGCACCGAACCTTTCATAATTTCCACGGCTCCACAACACAACTAGCCCTATTACTACGAGACCGATATCTTTGCACTCAGCAGGACACGCGAGGCTCCGTGTATCGCTATGCAGGCAGAGAGAACTCGGCCGTGGCGACGCTTCTTTCCAGTTACACGACTTTCGCGCCGCTCTTGCCTAAATGAGGTCAGGTATGGCTTACGGGCGAGAGAAAATTACCGTTAAAATGCTGACAACTTTACCCGATGCAGCGCACCAGTCGCTTCTTGACTATATAATGCGATCTGGTTCGGAAAACCGCCTCTCCCACTACACTGAAAAACGTCTCTATTAACCTTTATTCCAAAGCCAGGAAAACCTATCGACACTGAGAATCTCAGACCCATTTCTCTTACGTCTTCTGTGGAAAGCTAATGGAAACTATGGTCAGGGATCGTGTCTCTTCCTTCTTGGAAGAGCGCCGAATTTTCGCCAATTCTATGTATGGCTTCAGGCCCAAGAAATCTTCGCAGGACATACTCCTACAACTCCACCACGATGTACTTAATCCCCCACAGTGACAACATCATTCTAGCACTTGACCTTAAAGGAGCCTTCGATAATTTTAAGCACGAAGTCATCTTAGCTCACCTAAGTGCCCCCGTGTACTCAGATTTGGGTGCACGTTAAAGAACCCCAGGTGGTCGAAATTTCCGGAGCCCTCCACTACGGCGTCTCTCATAATCATATAGTGGTTTTGGGACGTTAAACCCCACATATCAATCAATCACCTAAGTGCCACCAACTGAAGCTAGCGCACCTTCAACTACATCCGAAACTTTCTTACTGACAGAGTTGCGTACATTCGCATCCAGGATCAGGAATACGACCCTAACCGCTAGGCACGCGAGGCACACCACAGTGCACTATGTTGTCGCCTCTGCTGTTCAACTTAGCTATGGCACAGCTCCCGGCCCGCTTGGCTGCTGTCGACGTGGTCAAGCATGCGCTTTATGCCGACGAAGTCACTCTGTGGGCCACAGAAGGATGCCTGGGCAGCATGGAAAACAGCCTGCTAACCGCAGTCTATATAGTGGACGATTATGTGGTGTACTGCGGCCTCCAATGTTCCCCACAGAAGTCCGAATTCATGCACCTTTGGCCGTCAGTGAAGTGCACTTTGTCCATCAACCTTTTCCTGCGTAGTGGACCTATTCATGAGGCACAGTAGATCCGTGTCCTTGGACTCCACATTCACAAACACCGCAGGGTCGAGACAACACTTCACAAGCTGCCTATATTTGAGAACAGGAGGGCCGCATGATCCGCCGAGTCTTTAACAAGCGGGAAGGTCTCAAAAGCGAGGATGCACTGCGTCTCACACATGCTTTTGTCACTAGTCATATCTTGTATGCAACTCCGTACCTGCACTTACGGAAGCACGATGAAGATTTCTTGGAGGTCACCTTTCGCAAAAATGTCAAGGGAGCCCTAGATCTCCCGATCGCTACTTCCAATGCAAAACTTTTGCGTTGGGAGTGGTAAACACTTATTGGGAGCTCCGAAAAGCTCACTTAACGAATCAATACACGCGTCTGGTGCAGACCCCGTCAGGCAGACAACTCCTAGATCGCCTACACCTTCGGCATGAATTCTACACAGAGGAGCGGGTACGAGTGTCCGAACATTGGAAATATGGGATTAATGTGCGACCCCTTCCCACCAAATGTCACGTGAGTCGCACGCTGGCCGTTGAGAAGCGCGGGCTCTTGCTCTCCGGCACCGATTCGGCTCTAAACAAAACGTATTTTACACGGACATCGCCGGCCCTTACCGCGGGGGTTGGTATACGGCCGCAGTGATATACCAAGACAGGCAGGTGGATGGTCTGTCCTTCCGCGCAACCAATGCTACCCATGCTGAAGAGGTGGCGATAGCTGTGGCTGTATCACACGACAGTTCTCCAAATATATCAGACTCCAAAGGAGCTTGCCGAAATTTTAAACTGGAATGGATCACACCCCTAGCTGCCAAAATTCCTAAATGTTGTCTGCGAGTAAATTACCCCTCTCCGCGTTCAATATTCTGGACTCCTGACCATCAGGGCCTCGCAGGCAATGAGGCGGCGCACGCTGCCGCCTGCCTGCGCACTCATTCCCCGAGTCACTGCCTCGCCCAGCGATGACCCCTGTGTTTCAGAAGAAAATGCTCCTCTACTAACTTTCAAAGAGATAATTACCTATTATCGGGACTTTCACCATCGTTCTCCTCCGCCCTGCAAAGGACTTAGGAAGGCGAACGAGAGACTTCTTCTCGGGATATTTACCAATACTTTTATGTGCTCGGCAGTGCTTAAACACTTTGACTCTTCCTTTTCTGGCCTCTACCAGTACTGTGCGGAGGTGGCTGACACCTACCAAATAGTAGGGGCATGCCAGCTCAATCTTTCTTTACCCCCGAACCCAAATCCAACAAAAAAAGACTGGGAGGCGGCCCTGCTCGGTTGCCAGGACCTTGCGGCCGAACGAGCTATGGTCCAGCGTGCCAGGACAGTGGCCACCACGAATGGGGTCCCTGACTAGGGACTCCACCTAGTACTGCAGGGAGGCTGACCCACTGGAGGGTGGTCTCCCTTCCAACCTCTGTTCTTTCTGTATAAATGTTTACTTCTACTACTTGCAATAGTGCCCCCCCCCCTCTAGTGAGGCAGCCCATGCGTGAAGGAGCGAACCCTATGAGCAAGTTGTAGGTTCTGCTAATGCAAAGCGCGTTCGTCTGGTTCTCGCGGATGGCTTGTAGTCTTCGAGGACGTCGTCAGTGTTGAAGAGAGCTGGCTTTGTGCGGTAAATTGAGACACTGTCTTCGTGTTCATTAAGAAACATAACGAAATTATTTGGGCAACGCTTGACAACCTTAAAGGGTTCGTGGTAAGGAGGTTGCAGTGGTGGTCTGATTGCATCATGTCGTACGAATACGAGAGTGCAGTAGCGGAGCGCACGACTAACGAAGCTTGGGCGTGAGTGTTGACGCGCAGGAATAGGGGACACATCTCTCATGTCATTCCTGGGTCAACTTTCATTGTCAGCTACGTGCAATGGTGACACCGATGACGTCTCAAAAAACTGACCAGGAAGACTTATAGTAGCGCAAAATACGAGCTCAGCTGAGAAGCAGGACACGTCCGTACGTAATGTACTGTGCAGGGCGAGGAGGACGGGTGGTAGTCGCTACGTCCAGGGTATCAAAGATTGGGAGGTCATGAGCAAAGCTTTGAGTTGGCGGGGAAATTGTTCAAACATGCCATTTGACATCGGCTGGTAGGCAGTCGTCTTGATGAGGTTGACACCAAACATTCGGGACAAGGTGCGGGAGAGCGCGGAGTCCAATTGACGAGCACGATTCGTTGTGATGGCTTTGTATCCTTATGCCACAGGAGCGAAAGAAAGAAAGACACGCCTGAACGATAACCGATGCCAGCCAGGAACGTGAGCCGTGGCTTCACGTGCCATGGCCTAGCGCCTTCTTTATTTTCTTCTGACGCCGTCGCGCGCTCTCCGGTTTTCGCGCCGCCCGAACGAGGGCGCTACAGGACCCCCCGAGAACTGAAAGTCGGAATGTGACATGCCGTTTGTGGTATTCCAACGGAAGATCAGTCGTAGATGAGAGGCTTTCTAGGGCAGTCTCCAGGTACGCCGGCTTGAGTCGGTCCAAGCTGACTGTCTCTTCACGGCCGTTCTGAAGTAGAGTGGCATTTTTGGGGGTGCGGTGAAGGACGCGGAATGGTCCGTCGTAGGCTGGTGTCGAAGGTGGTCTGACCACGTCGTGGCGCACGAAAACATGTGTCGCAGTGGCCAGATCAGGGTGGGCGATTATGGTCTTGTGTTCGGAAGGTCTGGGTGGAGTGGGCCGGAGGTCTTGAACGCAGTCGAGGAGGCGTTGTAGGAATTGCTGTGGCTGGTCTGGTAGCTTCGTTGACATGAAGAAGTCTCCCGGAAGCCGTAGAGAAGTGCCATACACCAGCTCTGCTGTTTAGCACTGCAGGTCTGCCCGGATGACAGCTCGTAAACCTAAGAGCACCAGTGGCAAGGCATCAATCCAGGTGGCTCTATTGAGGCGGGTAGTCAAGGCGGTCTTCAGTTGTCCGTGAAGGCGTTCCACCATGCCGTTGGCGCAGGGATGATAAGCCGTGGTACGGCAATGTCTGGCTCCGAAGATGCGATTAAGGCAAGTAAACAGCGAGGACTCAAACTGACGTCCACGGTCTGTTGTCACGGTGCCAGGACAGCCAAAACGGGATACCCACGTAGAAATGAAAACGCGGGCAACTGTCTCAGCTGTGATATCTTGAATCGGAACAGCCTCTGGCCAGCGTGTGAAGCGATGGACCATGGTCAGTCAGCACGTAAAACGAGCTTCGTTCCAGGAAATGCCGAAAGTGCCGTATTGCAGCGTAGATGGCTAGTAATTCCCAGCCAAAGACGCTGTAGCGGGGCTCAGCAGAAAGTAGCTTCCGAGAGTAAAACGACAAGGGTCTCTACTCGGAGTTAATGCACTGCTGTAAGACGGCTCCAACGGCCACGCTGGATGTGTCCACCATCAACCGAGTAGGGGCGTTGCTGCGTGGATGAATGAGAAGCACGGCGTTAGCGACCGCTTGCTTAGCAGCAGCAAAGGCGGCCTGGGCCTCTGACGACCAAGGAATGGCGGAGGACGGGCCGCCGGTCGACCGAAGGAGGTCGGTGAGCGGTCGTAGCAGTTCGGCACAGTGTGGTATGAAGCGCCTGGAAAAATTCACAAGCCCCAGGAATTGGCGTAATTGGTGCAGTGTTGTAGGCTGAGGATAATCCTGAATTGCTGTAACGTGGGACCGGAGAGGGGGTATTCCTTTGGATGATATGTGATGGCTCAAGAACTCGAGCTCAGATGCGCCGAAAGTACACTTAGAGGCGTTCACAACGAGGCCGTACTGCTGAAGACGTTGGAACAGAGCGCGTAGATGGTGCTCATGATGTTCAGGTGCGCGGCTGGCGATGAGGACATCGTCAAGGTACGCAAACACAGTAGGAAGACCCCGTGTGAACTCAAAAATGAACCGCTGGAAAGTTTGAGCCGAATCGCGGAGTCCAAAAGGCATCCGCACGTATTCAAACAACCCAAAGGGCGTCGTGATGGCGGTCTTAGGTATGTCGGCGGGCTCGACAGGAATTTGGTTGTACGCCTTAGCAGGTCCACTTTGCTGAAAATTGTGCAGCCATCGAGGCACGATGTAAAATCCTGGATGTGAGGTAGAGGATAGCAGTCGTGGACAGTCTTGGCTTTCAACGCTCGATAGTCCCCACAAGGACGCCAGTCACCAGGATCACGCTTTGGCACCAAATGCAGCGGGGAAGCCCAAGCGCTTGACGACGGGCGGATAATGCCGAGCTGCAGCATGTGGTCAAACTCCCGTTTAGCAATAGCTAGGCGGTCTCCGAACAGGCGGCGTGGTCGAGCGGCTGCCGGTGGACCCCGGGTGACGATGTGGTGTGTCACCGTATGTTTAGGCGGCTGAGTGAGGTTGCACGGTTTAGTTAACTCTGGGAAACTCGCCAAGATTTTTTTCGAACGGTGAGGAAGGTATCAGCATGCGGATGGCCATTGGAGTGATGTCGGACAGGACTCCTGAGATAGAGAGACGAGTCTTACCATCTATGAGGCGGCGCCGCCGCACGCTGACGTCCAAATCGTAGTATGAGAGGAAGTCCGAGCCGATGATCGGTTGAACCACGTCTGCGATGACGAAAACCCACCAGAAAATGCAGTGAAGGCCGAAGTCGAGGGTGAGAGATCGGAGCCCATACGTTGCTATAGACGAGGCGTTGGCAGCGCGAAGCACTTGCCCCTCTGACTTTGAACGATCAGCCTTAGTCGGGGGCGTAACGCTAATTTCCGCGCCCGTATCTATAAGGAACCTGGCGCCCGATAGCTGGTTCGTGACCATGAAAAGGCGGCTGGGACGAGAAGGGAGATCACACGCCGCCGTCAGTGATCCCGACAGGTGATTCCCTGCCACGAACATGGGGGTGTACACTTCGTGGCTCGGTGTCGGAAACGCCGGTGGTACCAGCAGAGGGCTGGGACTCCGCGCATCTCGTGTGCGTGGAAGAGCTCGACGACCGGAACGAGGCGAACGAGTCTCCTGCAGGGGGCTCCGGAGGGCGGCAATGGAGGCGGCGAGTTCATCGATGCAGGCCTCAAGGCGCGAAATCGCTGTGTCTGCTGGTGGTAAGACAGCGTTGACAGATGGGGAGGTCACTTCATGAACCTGATCGGTGAGCTCCGCCAGGCGGTCGAGATTGACGTCGCCGGCCGCCGCAAGGACGAGGCGGATTGGCTGAGAAAGGCGTTGGAGGAAGAGCTCGCGAAGCAACGCTGAGTGGGCAGAGACGTCGTGTTTCCCAAGAAGCTGTCGCATTCGGCGCAGTAGTTGGGAGGAGCGCCTGTCGCCAAGGTCCCTCTCTGCAAGGAGCTGCTGTAGGCGGACGCAGTTCCGAAGGCATGAATCGTTCCAGCACCTTGGTTTTAAGGTGCTGATATGGCGTAGTGTCCGAGAGGTTGGAGAGGACGTCGGAGAGCTCACTGGCAACGTCAGGAGGAAGGACGGAGGCTACGTGGTAGTAACGTGTCGTTTCCGAGGCGATGCGGTACAGGGAGAATTGCGCCTCGACCTGATGAAACCAAACTTACGGGTCCTGTGGCCAGAAAGATGGGAGACGCAGTTGCACGGCCGAGACGTCCTGCGGACGTGAGGCTTGTTTGGTTGAGGGTGCCTTCGAGTCAGTCATTGTCTTTGTCCGAGGTCACCACTTGTAGGCTTATGGCACAGGAGCGAAAGAAAGAAAGACACGCCTGAACGATAACCGATGCCAGCCAGGAACGTGAGCCGTGGCTTCACGTGCCACGGCCTAGCGCCTTCTTTATTTTCTTCTGTTGCCATCGCGCGCTCTCCGGTTTGCGCGCCGCCCGAACGAGGGCGCTACAGCTTAATTTGGGAACTCCGTAGCGGTTTATCTACACGGTGATAAGTCCGCGGGCGACTGAATCCACCGTCATGTCGGTGAGGGGTAGTGTCTCAGGCCACCGCATGAACTGGCCTACGCAGGTTAGCGTATACCAGCTGTTTTGTGATGGGGTCAAAGGGCTTACGAGGTCCAAGTGCACGTGACTGAACCGCGAGTCAGGAGGCGTGAAGGTACCAAGTGGGCTGACGATGTTGCGCTGTACTTTGGTTAGCTAGCACTTAAGGCAAGCACGTGTCCAGCGACGGACATCAATGTTCAATCGGGCCATAGATATCGCCCTGTGATTAGGAGCTGAGTCGCACGTATACCGGAATGCGACAAGAAATGCAAAGCGTCGAAGACTTTGCGGCGAAATGGTGCTGGAACGTAAGGGCGATGACAACTGGTAGAGGTGTCGCAAACAAAGGGAATCGCACAGCGTGGAAGTTGGATATCTTCGAGCTTGAGGAAGTTCTCTTAGAGTCGCAACACCTGGAGCTCGCTGTAGTCCTATTGTGGAGTAGCCATGGCTGCAAAATCCACTGGTGGGCACTCATCCATAGTTGCGTTGATTTCTATTCAGGAAAGCGCGTCAGCAATGAAGTTGTCTTTGCCACTGATGTGCCGGATATCACTCGTTAACTCCGACATGTGTGCAAGCTGGCGGATCTCACGTGGGGTGTGGGCAGAGTTTGTCGCGGTCGATTGACACGTAAGCGGCTTGTGGTCGGTGAGGATATGAAACTGCCGACCTTCTTGAAATTATCGAAAGTGTTTGACAGCCAAATAGGCCGCGAGCAGTTTGCGACCGAATGTGCTTTAACGGCTCTCGGTCTGTGGGGGCTTCCGTGAGAAGAAAGCGACAGGCTGCAAAACTTCATCGTCCTACTGGATCAAGACTGCTCCTATGGCGACGTCCGAGGTGTCTACTGTGAGTGACGTGATGGCGTCACTCTTTGTGAGTGACGTGATGGCGTCACTCTTTGAAAACGCCAGGAGCGTTGCGTTAGCCAGAGCTTCCTTAATGAAACTGAAAGCTCTCTCTGCATCGCGCGTCCAGAAGATAGAAGCGTTGGGCTTCAAATGGCCGAATAGAGTTGCGTGCAGTGGATGCAAAATGGCAGCACAATGAGGAAAAAACCACTGGTAATAGTCAGCGAGACTGAAGACTTCACGTAGTTTCTTCGTATTTGTTGGTCGTGGAAGCTGCAATATAACTTCAACATGCGCGGCCAGTGGAGAGATCTTGCGCTAATCCACGTGATGGCCAAGAAAGTCTAGTGAGGAAACGCCGAACTCGCTCTTTGGTCCGTTCACGACCAGTCCATATTTGTGGAATGGTGTGAAAACCTGATGCAGGTGAAGTTCGTGATCTTCTACAGTTGTGCTGAAGACAAGGATGTCATCAATGTACGCGAAGCAGAAGGTCGAACCACGAAGTACCAGGTCCACGAACCGTATAAAGGTTTGTGCGGCGTTTCCCAGACCGAAGGGCATACGCATGTATTCAAACATGCCAAAAGGTGTTATTATGGTAGTCATCGGTACGTTGAAAGGCTCGACAAGTATTTGGTGGTATGCTTTTACCAAGTCAATTTTTCTGAATACGGTGGAACCATGCATCAATGCCGAGGAGTCCTGGATGTGCGGTATCAAATAGCAGCTCGACATCGTCACTTTGTTGAGGGCGCGATAGTCACCGCATGGTCTCCTGTCACGTGGGGGATGGGGAACCATGTGTATCAGTGAATACCACGCAACGGAAGAGGGGCGGACGTATCTGAGTTCAAGCATGTGCTCGAATTCTCGGCGTTCAATCTTGTAACGGTCCGGAACGCGACGATGAGGACGTGCGAACAGCGGCGCTCCTACTCTCGCTATGTGATGAGTGATATTGTGGCGTATCGGGTCTTCAAGAGATGGAGCGCGAAAGAGGTCAGAAAATTCTCGCGGAAGCGTAGACCACGGCGCGGATACTTTGGCATGAGTTTGCACGAGACGCAAGGGTGGCAAATTCGATGTCACGCCCTGAACTGTGAGGTTCTCAGAAACCTCGAGACTGCTATGTCGCAGGTCTACGACAAGCTCAACATGCCAAAAAAAATTCGCACCGATGATGGGTACACGCACGTCAGCGATTAAGAATATAAAGTGAAACATGCGTCTCAGGCCTATGTCAAGCGTAACAGCCCTCTGTCCGTAGGTCCGTATGGTTGAACCATCCACCGCGTTGAGAGGTGTCGAGGTCTTGCGTCGTTGGCGGTCCTCCAATGTAGGAAGAACAACACACACTTCGGCATCTTTGTCGATGAGGTAGCCGACTTTGGTGACGCGGTACGTGATGTGGAATAGGTGGCTTTATGTTGGGCATTAAACGCAGGCCGCTGTCTGTGCGTGGCCCATGCTTTTCCCGCAAACTGGCGTGGCTGTTTGCACTGACGGGCTCGAGCTTTGTATCGGTGGTGGTACCAGCAGACGCCGAGAGGCAGACTTGGCGATCTTTCGCGGTTTTGGCGCTGTTGTCGTGACGCATTGTGGTGGTGGTCTACCTCGAGCGCGCTCAGTTCAGTTACCAACTGATCTCTTCGTTAGCCTGAAGAAGACGGTCAAAGCGGTCGTCGCAGACTGGTGCAGAGAGGGTAGATTCACGTGGTACTATCTCGATCGGAGATATGGATGGCGAGCCGATATTGATAATCTAGCCCGCCATCCACGCTAGTGAGTTGAGAGTTTCTATAGACGATACGCTCGAAATCATCTGCACCTTCTGTGGCAGTCGCTGTAAGAAGAGTTCGCGTAGAATGCTTGCGTACACTGCAGCAGAGTGGTCCCCAATCAGGTGTCGCATGCGACGCAGAAGTTCGGTAGGCGTTTGGTGACCGAGTTCTTTCAAGGTGAGTAGCTGATGCAGCCTACGCTGTTCCGACTCAGTTGTCTGGTGTATGAGCTTGCCTCATACGTCGTAGGAGTTGTTAGGGGGCTGAGAACGCAGAATGGCTCTTACGATGGCGCTGACAGCAGGTGGTAAAGCGCCTATGACATAGTCGTACCTCTTTGTTTGCGACACTACCCGGTGTCGTCGGAAGAGTGGCTCGACGCTCAGATACCAGAGTTCAGAGTCTGCCTGCCGAATTTCCGAGAGGCTGAGGGTAGCGACGACAGGGTCAGGTACCGGGGGATTCGGCGTGGCGTCGCTGTTGGGTGTGGTGTCCGTGATCAGCCGAAATAAATGGGGCTAAAGGCAGGAACCGTAGTCACCAAAGATACTGAGCAGAGGAGAAGTGCAGTAGGAGAGCTGCCGAAGAAGAGCTGCAGTCGTGGCGTCCAGCCAGCCAGAATCAGAGTTGACCATGACGCTCGCTGCATTGACGAAAGGACGAGTAGGTGCGGGTTACCACTTGAAGTCCGGGTCACCATTTGTAGGAAGACGTGCGGCGTTTTGTTTCTCACATATTTTATTTATCTCTGCTCTCGCATGGACGTCCACCGACGCTGCTATTCTTGCTGGCGTCCTCCCTTCTCTCATGCTGGCTCGAACACGCAGAGCAACTGCGGCACAACTTTTTCGTCTTCTCAGAGACACTGACGGCTTGTCATACATTGATCCTTATTTCTAGAAATATCATATGCTTCAGAAATTTCACACGTTGTTTGAAGCGGATGCTGAAAAAGAACACTTGTTTTTTCAAACAATGGTTGGCATTCAGGAATTGCAATGTGAAGCTAAAATGGAAAAAGGAGTACCTTTCAAGCAACTCAAGTGCTCCCTGAGGCGTACATGCATTCAAATTGACTGTGAGTTTTACTATATAAATAATGTTTAGCCAAGTGCTTCGAATGAACGCTACACATGCTGTTCACGCTATCGTCTTATTCCTGTTGACACACGCACCCTTGTGTGCCTATATGTCCTTCTAACGTGGGATTTACCCAGTTGTTAGTGAGCGCTTGTGCTGTGTGCCTCCTCTTTATTTCGTGCGTGTGTTCCTCCCGCACTTCCAGCTAGCTGAACAATTATGAAGTACACGGAAACACTTTTTAATGGGCACCCGGCCGAGTTTAGGATAGACTCTGGAAAAAAAAGCTGACGAGATGTGGACGTTGTAATACACTCGCAGTTTCAAGGCTACAACCAACGCCGATGCTAAAACTTTATGCACAGGCTGCTTGCGTGAGATGATCGCATGAGTCTTGCGTGTGGAGATGTGGAAATTGTTCCCTGGATAGGAACTTCAGGTGGATTGAAAAGCTGACATCGCTCGTGAACAAGTTCAGAGTTTACTGGTTTCATTCTGACTTTCCGCTATCTTGCTTTATATACAGACACTAGCTCTGCTTTTTTGATAACATGCTTTTGCTATGCCCATTCAAACTGACCTTTATCTGCGCAGTAAAATGAAGTGGGACGAAACACTTTGAAGTTAGGACCACACCTCTCAACTACAGGCTGACTGTCATGAGTAAAGGAGAGGCACGAGGCTCGTGCCAAGCGTGGAAGCACGGCGACGGTGCGCAGGGAGAAAGCTAGTCGGCCTAGAGCACACGCAACAGCCACATAGACGCAAGAGATTGGTCGTGAAATGGCTCATTGCCCGTGACTCGGGCCGTTAGCAAACATTCCAGAGGATGAGCTGGCACTGTGTGTGGGGCTTCGAGCTGCGAAGACGTGAGAAACGAGCATCACTTCAACGACGGGAGCAGCATGACCGCCCTGTTTTGAGGGGTGTCTGCGTGTGAGGCCCGGGGAGTGGCCGTCGACTTCGGAGGCTCCGAGTGAGGCTGCCCGGACTTGACACACCTTTGCACAGCAGTTCCTGGTTGCCTTGCAGCTCTCCCACTTCGCGACAGGATGGCAAAAGCCCACACCAGTCAGCATAAAAGAGGACTCGTCCTTAAGGGAGTCCATGATGAGGCTAAGCGTAGCTTAGTGAGTCCGAAGAAGACGAAGTCCGGGAGACCGGCGACGACGAGTGGTTCCTTTGGCGGGACCGCAAGGGGCCACCCTTTCCCCGGTGTTGTTTAATACTTTGATGAGCTCTATTCCATGGCATCAGGACTTCCCCACATGTGTATGCGGAGGACATTTTATTTTTTTTATCCGCAGTTGGCATTCATAAGCTATTCCAAATAATACAGTCATATCTATCAGCTGTAGAAAGATGGCTTGATGATTTACATCTGTATTCAAATGCCAAGAAGTGTTCTGTTTTAACATTTCCTCTGAAAGACCATATTCGCATCTTGCTCTCTTATTATCTCGATCATACCTTTCATGTAGAGAGTTTGAAACATCTTGGGGTGATTAATGATCAATAAATGTCTTGGAAGACGCCCATTGAACACTTTGATGTAAAGAGAGGCCGTGTGGTGGGATTGTTAAGCAACACTAGAAACAGTCGGTTAGGTATGCGAAGAAACACTCTTATCTCAGTGTATTGTACGTATCTTCACCTGGTGCTTGAGCTTGGGAGCGTGTTATACGCAGTGGCACCGGCTTACAAGATACATTCCCTGGTAGTCATTGAGAGACAAGCCTTGAGACAATGCTAGGTCTCCCCAAGTTCGTAGCAATCAAGTTATTTTATTGGGAAGCTAGGCTTCCCTCACTTGCCACCCGTTTTAAATTATTAGCTACTCAGTCACTTCTCAGGCTGTATGAATCACTGGTAAGGCACTTATAAACAGTTTTCTTACCCTTCCTTGTTTTTTGGACAACACTAGCCGAAATATTCTGTGCTTCAAGTTCTGGTTCTACAAAGCTTTCCGGATAAATTATGCCCTAAAATAAATGCGGTTTGTTCAATCGGTACCACTTATGATGCTGTTAAAATACAGTTTGACGATATCATTCCGAAAAACTCAAAATATTTCATTCATTCATTTCATTAATAATACTATCAGTCATGTTTAGGGCTATTACAGGAGTGGTAGATACAACATAAACATACTGGCAATGCACGTACAGAAAAAATATGGTGTATTCCGGTATATCAAACTTTCACAATATAAAACATATTTTCACAACATCAGACGACTAGCAGTACTATACAAGAAATATATGAGAGACTTGGGAACAGTTACAGTTACAAAAGAGTGGAAACAGTTGTTCAGAAAAAAAAACCTTATAGATGCAAAAAACACACAAGAGAAATCGGGTTCGATAAATGGGGTGATGCTTTCAGGTAGTCATTATATTATAATATAAAATTTCTAAGGTAGGCGAGGTTACAATGTCATCGGGTAACCTGTTTCGATGAACAATGGTTTCAGGGAAAAAGCTAAATTTAAAACTATAATTTCGGGCAAAAGGCGGGGTAATGTACATGCTATGTCGATGTCTAGAAGTTTCATTGTGTTTAATTTCAAAGTATTCATCCAGATTTATTTTTATCTTGTGGTGTATAACTTCATAGAGATACTTCAGTCGCTCGAAAGAGCTTCGGGCCTCGAGCGGAGAAAGGTCAGCACGTTTGCGCAACTCAAAAGGTGAATGACATTGCTTCTACTTGTAAAAATAAACCTAGAAGCAAGCGTTTGTACTCTGTTCAGTTTGATTTTGTTTGATTGTGTCTAAGGATTCCATACAATTTAGCATACTCATAACTAGGGCGTTGACTAAGGAATTGCTTTATAAAACATATGTGCGTTCTGTTCCTGACTATGCGTGTGTCGTTTGGGACTTCTCAACAGTAAGCGACATAGAAAAACTTAAAGGGTGCAGAATTTGGCCACTCGGTTTGTTTGTGGACGTTACGACAAAGAGTTCAGTCCTACGCTTGCGAAATAATTATTGCAATGGTATACGCTAGATTGTCGAAGACGCAGACTTCGCTTGAAGTTTTTCTACAGCATCTTTCATTCAAAAGTTGGCATTGATAGGCATCTTTACATAAAGGCACCTATTTACTATTCCCATAGGGTTGACCATGAGAATAAGGTTATGAAATTTCCCTGAAAAACACATTCCTTTAGCAAGACTTTTTTCCTAGAACAATACGGGACTGGATTCAATAAGACAAGTCTGTCGCAACTATATCGTCCAATGACATATTTTTTCACTGCCAAGGTAATTCTTATTGGATTAGAGTTGCTGTTCACTCATGTTACTGCTAGTGATGACTGCTATATGCTTGTAATTGTATTTTCCTTTATTGTGCATTGTTGTTCATTTAATTATGCTTTATAACTATAATACACTTCATTGTTAAATTATTTATTGTATTCTTGTTCACTTGCAATCTCGCTTTTTATTTTTGCACAAGGATTCACTCTGGTGCGAATTCATGTACACTCGTGATCTTCTTGTATATGTGTTTACTTGTTTTCTGGATGCTGCTAGCGATTGTTACCAACTGTATGCTTTCAATTTATCTTTGCTTTCCCCCCCCCCACTGTAAATGCCATGTGGCGCTGCGGGTATGGCATGAATGAATGAATGAATGAATAAATAAATAAATAAATAAATAAATAAATAAATGAGTATCAACCTTTTGTATGCTAGGCTTTGAATATCTGTAGCGGCATATCTTAGGTTTCACCTGAACGCCCAGAGAGCCTTCATGGCTTTATAAGATACATTGTTGATATGGTTATCCCAGCGGAGGTCATGCATAATTGTTAAACCAAGATATTTAGGCTCTTTGACGTTCATTATAATGTAGTTGCCAATAGAATACTGAAAGTGGGAGACATCTTTTTTGTGAAAGACGCGCATGTAGACTGTCTTATTTAAATTTAAATCCATTTGCCAGCTTTCACACCAGTGTTTAATTTTTTCTAGGTTTGCTTTGAGCTCAACTTGGTCTGAGGGTGTACGTATTTCTTTATACAATATACAGTCATCAGCGTATAGCCTTACCGGCACTGTGAGCTCGCGGGGTAGGTCCTTTATGAAAATTAAAAACAACACAGGCCCCAAGATGCTCCCCTGATGGACTCCTGAGAGGACAGAACGCATGGTAGATTGTGGACTTCTCAAACGTACAAATTGATGGCACCCCTGAAGGTATGAATGAAACCACTGGGTTATGAAAGAATTGTTGAATATCACAGCAATCTTCTGTTGTAATTTAGGATGCGACACCTTGTCGAAAACTTTAGAAAGACCTGAGCTTGTGATATCTGTTTGACTACGTGAGTTTATAGTTTGGGCGAAGTTGTGCACTAGTTTGATTAGCCGACTAATAATTTATAGACCTTTGCAGAAACCATGTCGGTGCGGGTGTAGCAGATTGTGATGGTCGAGGTATGTCATCATATGATTAACAAGAATGTGTTCGAGCACGTTTGAGCAGGTAGAAGTCAAAGAAATAGGTCCGTAGTTTTGAACATCAGTTTTACAGCCAGACTTGTGTACAGGTATGATGTGCGCATGCTTCCCCTGACGCGGAAAGCATCCGTTGTTGAGAAATGTCTGGAAAATGAGCTTCAGGTATTTCGCAACTCAACTTGCGTATCTGTACAAAAACTCGTAGCATATCTGATCATGCCCAGGACTTTTCTTGATGTCGATGTGCAACAAAGTATTTACGATTCCTTCTTCGGCAATTTCTAAGTTCTCGAGCGGAGTACGCACTGACTAATCAACAAAAGCGACCGCCATATTGTTATCTTGGGTCAAAACGGACGCGAAAAAGGAACTAAAATCTTCTGTACGCGCAGTGTTATTCTGGGAGGTCAGTGACCCTCTTGTTCTTGTTGGCGAGTTGACATAGCACCAAAACTTCGCAGGAGCCTCTTTCAGAAATTAGGCGAGTTTAACATTATTAAAATCTGAATTGAGATTGAGTTACCAAGTATCGGAGTTGTTTGCTTAGGCTTTAATTAGCGCGTTTGTTTTTAGGTGAAGGATTGGTTGAACGGGTTTTTCTTTTTCGCTTTAGTTTCCACTTTACGTGGATAATTTCTCTCGTGATTCAAGGAATTTCTTTTTCGATAATTTTCGTACGAGAATAATTTTTTCATGCGATTCGAGACCACGTTTGAAGATTATGCCCATAAGTTGTCTACAGTTTTCCCGGACTGATGGAGTGAGCGAATCAAGTCATGAGAGTTTTCAAGATGCTCCAAAATGGCCACATCGTCGGTCGCCTGAAAGTTGGGAACAAATTTCACAGAATTACTTTCCGAGAAATGTGTGATAAGTTCAGGGTGATTCAGGTAGCCTCGTGATCCGATATGCCACCAGCTACTTCGCAGCTTTGAACGAGGGGCATCATACGATCAAACATAAATATAAGATCAAGAAGCGTCGGATGGGTCTCAGATTGCCCGGTTGGTTCAGGTAATAGTTAATTTAAGTTAAAGCAGAACGCAAGCTCTAAAAGATTCTTGCTACTCATCACCTCAGTGCCGCCAGGGCAATAAGAAGGCCAGTCAATGCCCGGTAACCTAAAATCGTTGATTAGTATAACGTTATTATGGAGTCTAAAATTAGATTTCGTGAAGGTTGCAAGTTTTACTAGCACATCTGCTGGTAAATTGGGTGGTCTATAAATTCCACCTACGAAAACTTTGCATTTGCTTAGTTCAGTCTCTATCCAAATAGCCTCAATATCATCGATGTCACTTTGATTTGGTAGTACTCGCACTGTTATGTTTTCTTTAAACAAAATGGCTACACTGCCACCTCAACCTCTATTTTCCTTTCTAACAATAAAATACCCGGAAGGTGAAACATCAGAGTCAAGAATGTCACAATGATGCGAAGCTTCAGTTATCACCATGATACCTGGATCATGTTGATCCAGATATCATGGTGATGTCATGCTGTCATTCAAATATCATGGTATCAAATTGATACCAATCAGTTTTTAGGGGCGAAGCTCCTTATAGGCAACCGTTCGTCCCTCGTAGCCGTTGTAGTATGTAACAAGTATAACATTTTGACCTCCAAGGTGGTGCCTGTGAGAGATGTCTTCTGTGCGTTGTTCAGCAATAAAAAATATTGTTCAATATACATGCCAATGGCTGCTAATGGGAATTAAGTGACAGGAGCATTCGGCTGTTAGTTAACGCGCACTCTGCAATCCCCATTAGCTGCCATTGGCATGTACATTGAGCACTATCTGACAAGAGAAGGTTGCTACGTTATACTCGCTGGGTGTAACCTCCGCAGATTTAGAAAGGTTTAGCGAGCGTTGAGCCGCAGTGCCTTGAAAACAACGAACTAGTATATACCATAAACTAGAGTTGGTTAAAGGTGGGAGGTAGACTCGAAGCGCAAGCCATAAGAAAGTGTGCGTGTGCCAACTCTCGTTTAGTCCTTGGAATGTCCGCTGGATGGCGGTGCTTCTACATGGGGAATATATGATGAAAAGATGCGAGATGGTGGTACTTGGAGTGTTGAATAGATGGACGAACGGACACACAGACAGATGAATGGATGGACGCATGAACGGACGCAGGGGCGGATGCATGGACGAACGCAGGGACGGACGCACGATTAGACGCACGCATGGATGGCTGGATGGACGCATGCACGGTCACACAGACGGACGCATGGACGGACGGAAGCAAGAACGAATGGACGGACGAATGCTTCATCCCACTCTTCATCATTCACTCCGTGGATATGCTGCCAATTTTTTATAAGCTATATTAGGAGATTGCCTAAGACATACGTCAATACAAGCAGTAATAGTAACTGATGCGTTCCAAAGTGAAGAAAAATGTGGAATTGGTATTTTTCCTCCTACCCTAGATTGATCTTTTTCTCTTCGCCTACCAGATTTTGTGCCCATTTTTGAAGAAGAATTTTTAGCGATAACTCTAGCTTTTCTTAAAATAAGGGCAGCAGTAAGTTCGGCAGTTTTTTGACGGAATCACTATCAGCCTATGCCTCCCTTACTGCTAATGAAAACTCGCATGCTCAGAGTGCTTTAAAATCATTAGTTGCCCCGCATCTCAATTTCATCAAATTGGTCTGAGTTCCAGGTCATAAAGGCTTGAATGAAATGGCAGATGCACTGGCAATGTCATCTTTACATGAGCCTGTTATTGAGGTATTACCAACACACAAAATCTCAATAGGTGCTAGATTGAGAAAGAAACTGTTGTTAGAGGAATATGCTGCACCTTCACAGACGGCCACATTAGGATACAAGCACTTCATGTATGATTGGAATAGTATAATGTGTCAAATAAGAGGAATGAAAGTCGCAATCACTAAACTGCGTTGTCAAATTGCGCAGCTAAACCTACATTTACACAGAGATGCTCTGGCACCCTCCCCTCATTGTTCTTTTTGCGGAGTAAATTAGTCAACTGAACATTACATCATTTGCGGTAATGGATACTCCGCCTTACGCAAAAACACTTTAGGTGACGTTTGCCGCCTCCTCAGAATAGACTTAATTGCGCAAAACATGCTTTTTTTCGAGAATCGGTCTTTTGGCCACAGCGATTGGAAGATTGCTGATGCATTGCAGGAGTTTGTCAAATGTTCAAACAAGTTCAAGTGTTGAAATCAGTCTACGGTAGGTCTTGTCACTTTTTGGAATTCACTTTTAATTCTATTGCGCCGCTTCACTGCATTTCACTACAATTTAATTACTATTGCAATATCAAATTCGTCCTGTTCCATCTTTGTTTTTCTTGCTTGCATACAGATCAATCGTAACCTGTTATAAAATAAGTCTTTCACGAAAAATATATGGTTTTTGGCCAATCTCCCAGCGTGGGTTCACGCAACATCTTCAAGAAACTTGAGTTGCCAAATGACGGCGACCGTAGGAGGTTGAGGTAAGAGTCAACGGCGCACTTGACGAACCTCGACGCGGCAACGGAAAGAAAACGTCGCGAACTGTGAGGACTAGCGCTCGATTTTGGAGCACTATATTGGATGATGAGTTGCAGCTAGGGCTAATAATGGATTTGAACGAGTTTATTGGCTGTTTTTTTTGTAATGTTAACTTGACAATTTTGTGTCCTCGAGTGTTGGTTTTTTTCTTTTTTGGTTTTTTGCCCTCATTTTTTGTGTTACAAAGTGGGTTTGTTGCTGCCATGCCCATATCCCGGCTTTGAATTCCATCCGATGCAAGCGCTCTCGATTTGATATGTGGAGTTCAACGTCCCAAAACCACCATATGATTATGAAAGACGCCGTAGTGGAGGGCTCCGGAAATTTCGACCACCTGGGGTTCTTTAACGTGCACCTAAATCTGAGCACACGGGCCTACAACATTTCCGCCTCCATCAGAAATGCAGCCGCCGCAGCCGGGATTTGAACCCGCGAACTGTGGGTCAGCAGCCGAGTACCTTAGCAACTAGACCACCAAGGCGGGGTGGTGCAAGCGCTCTCGAGCTAAGTTAAAGACAATTTCCAGTGGGCCCGGGCAGCCACCAAGAGTCACTGCCACCCGATTCCATTCTAGGTGGAGCCACCACACTGATGGAGAGCGCGATGCCTACTTTCTTCATTTTACGCTGTGCTATATCTCTCAATAAAGTTCTTGTCACTGGAAGTTGCTGCAGCATCTCAGCCATGTGTCACGAGCTACACTGCTGCTGTAAGCTTTTTCATGACTTTACCACGTCCCCCATTCAAGGCCCTGCGCCATGGCAACTTTTTCACCAGACACCGCTGCCACGTCTGACGTCTTCTTGTATGTCGAGAGTGGGGCGTGAGTGGAGTCGCTATTGTCAGGAGCAAGTGTGCGGCACAAAGAGCTGAAGGCAAATATGGTAGGTTGTCATGACACGAGTCAAAGTGATTATAATGAAAGAATATTGACCGGTCAGCGGCACGTGTCAGTGTCATCATTAGGAACGATTAATGACTGTTCACTCTTACTCAGATGAGCAAGTCACTAATGTAAAATGAGAGCGTGAGAAAGGCGAAGACGGCGTCGAGCTGTGCCCAAGACATGGCTAAGTGGAGAGGGCAACCAGCGCAAGGGCATGACGACTCGCAGAGTTCCTGGGGAAGGTTGCTGCGTGCTGCTACCTAGATGCGTGCCCAACTTTCTTCGAATCATCTGGTGGCTGGACGAGCTTATGTCTCCAGCCCCTCACTCAAACTTGGGCGTAACTAAAGTCCCAAGGGGCGACCGGCCGGTGACCTCGACTCGCCCTACTCCTCTTTCACGCAGAACCTACATTCATCATGTGATTTTCCTTATGGCATCTGTGGCCAAAACCGTATGCACCCATGCATCTATACTGCAGTGTCTATGTTTTCTGAAACAGTTTAACTTCTGTTTACTGACCTGTAAAGCTGGTGATCCCCCCTTCACACGAAAAAGAAAAGACGTGTGTTCCCCACACCTGGCACGCATGATAAAATACTGAAACTAACTCAATTTATTTCTCCGTGGCTGACGCTTCAGTACAGGTTTTCTAGCTTTGAAAGAGAACGCGTTGACAACTAGGGCACGCGATCATGCTTAAACAATCTTAACTGAAGCGGATCGATGTCTCGTACCAAGGCTGCAAAAAACATTTGGGAAGTGGTGAAACTGTTATGAAGGAGTCATTGATATATTATGTTTTGGCGGACAAAACGCAGTGTATGTGGTGCACAAGGTGCAAGTTCCACATCAAGAGCAGAGTTTGTTAAAACCGATTTCAAGAGAATTGAATTCTTGTAAACCGTGCGTCGCTAGTCGTGTGTTCGTTCTTTCAGTGGGCTTAAAGAGGATGACGATAGGCGAAAAACGCATACCCACTGAGTCTGTAAATAGTATTCGCCTCATTTTTTCGACAAGGGAAGTGTTCCTTAATTTTCTCCTAAATCTTATATGCATGCTTAACCTCTTTTATTCTGTTCCTACTCCTGTTAGGTTCTTTCTTGTTTGCTTATTCTGGTCACTTTTCCCTTACACGCGTTCTTTCTGGTTGTTGTCTAGAGTTTTCGCTTGTTCACGTTCCAAAATTCTCCCATAACTTGATGACAGCAACGTAATCACTTTGTAGAGATACCTACGCGAGAGCACGGCTCACTTTCCTTGTGAGAATATACCAACACGCCAGTGCAGTGTGAGGGGAATTGTCACGTAATATCACCGACTATGTTGTGCATATGAGCACAGACCTCGACGTCCGTTGGCTTCAGTGACGTGAGGATGCTTCCTGCGTGTCAAACGCCAACGATACGTGGGGTACACTCGTGGTCGGTCACAGCCACTATGCAGAAAACCTAGAGCAGCAACAGCTCTGGAATAGTTTGCGATTCGTCGCAATACAGAAGTTCCTCTGCCGTCAGCGATACTTCGTCGAAACACACCGCCAGCCCGAAGTAGCCGCGGAGAACGAGTTGTGGCACTAGAAGACAGGACCATTGCACTTAACAGCAGCTGAAGACATTAACGCAGCCAGAATCTGACTCCACAACCTAACATTATTCAAAAACGACGAGCTACCGTTAACGACATGCTCATCAGCCGCCACTACGTTATGTCTCTGTTTTAGTAAAATTTCTTGTCTGCCTTGTTCGTGTTTTAAAGATGATAGTCTTTCTTCGGGACCTTCGACGCAAAAATTCTAGTCTGTGTGTCTGTATATCTGCCTGTCTGTACAATTATCTGTTTGTCTGCCCTTAACGGTATCCTAAACGGCACCAAAGTGATCAAACGACACTCCAAATTGTAGACCCCTTCCGCAGCATCCACCAATAATGCTCAAGGTTCAGC
Source organism: Rhipicephalus annulatus (assembly GCA_013436015.1). NCBI lineage: Eukaryota > Metazoa > Arthropoda > Arachnida > Ixodida > Ixodidae > Rhipicephalus > Rhipicephalus annulatus. Next base: position 268,654 of record WOVY01016023.1, on the reverse strand, counting down.
GTTCATATTTGTGCGATTATGAATTGAAAAGCAATTATAGCACATATCTGACGCACCATAACAACACGTCAATATTATGAATGTGTAACTTTTACTAGAAAAGACATACATAAATAATTCTAAGGACAGTAGTGTTTATCACACTGTGCTCACCATGAAACGTTTGCACGAAAAGGCAAATGTTTCCAATGCTTTCCTAAGACGACATGGAGGTAACACTTACCCGTCGCCTTGCGTTCTAGCACTTTATCACCTCAGAGACGGGCGCGCACACCACCCGCTTTGTTTTCCACAATAACCACCAGATAACACTCATCTCTCACGTGTGGAGTTCCGCTCATACTGGCAAGGTTCATGGACGTATTTTTTGAGCACTTCCGATTGACTGCGTAGATAAGTGGTTTTGCGTGTTTTGAGCTTGTCTTTATAAAAATAAGGCAGCAGTTAAAATCTTTGTAGCACTTACTACAATGTATGGGTTTTTCAGGGGCCAGTCACCAGGTATTTACTAGTTTGTGCGTGCGTGTTTGTGTTTTTTAACTTGCCACCCCGTAGGGGAAGTGCACGTACATTGAACACGTAACTTTTTGTAGTATAGCTTAGACTTTCTCTTTTTCGTAGGACAGGGATCGTGTTTTGTTATTATCTAGTGAGACAAGTCATAAGGACAATTGGTGTCATAAAGACATGGTTAAAGAGGCTGTAAAGTGTTCGCGATGCGGGTTGAGTTTGAAAATTAACCCAAGTGCAGAAGCGAATGAAGAGGCGGCTGACGCGAATCGTAAGCAATGTGAGGTCGTGGAACAAATGAAGAAAATGATGGTTGCCCAGAGTGAACTGCTGATGAGAATCACCGAGCTAGAGACTAAAGCTGGAGACAAGAATAAACAAGGGCCATGGGAGAAAGGCTGACGTCCGCCGAGAAAGCACTAGACAAGGTGAACAAAGGGGCAGCTGGTGGAAAGAACAGCAGGGCACCGGCAACAAGAATGGCGGAAAAGAAAGAGCAAGGAAGTTTGGAAAAAAACAGGTTCAGCCGGTTCAAGGGTCGTCAAGGCCCAGCTTCAGCGTAGTGGTGGGGCTGGGAGGGGACAAAGCAGCCGTCGTCACAGGTGCAAGTAACCCCCAGGTGCAGGACGCTGCAGCTGAAAAGTCACAGAATGTGGTAATCGCCGTGACTCGAATCTAAATTGATTCGCAGAAGCGATCAAAGAGAGGGTAAGAGGTGACAAGAGGGTTGCAGTAGGGACGTTCCTAGGACGCAAGCTGGAAGCAGTCATGAGGCTAGCAAGCGCAAAACTCAAAACTACAGCTGATAGACAAAACCTCGTGATAATTTCAGGCGGTTCAATTGATGTCTTAAATGAAGATACGGCCGGACTAGTGACCACACTGTCGAAAGGGGTCGATGACATGCGCGCCACTTCTCCTCAGGTACAGATAGTGATATGCACAATACCAGAGGTACGGGTGCGTGATGACAACCTACAAAGAGCAGTCGTCAACGCAACCCGAGAGTTATGGCGGATGAGTCGAGAGAAAGGCTCTGAGGTGGTAGAAATAAACAGAGAGGTGCATAGGTGGAGTGGTTTTCAACGAGACAGAATTCATTTCGATGAGCGGCTAGGTCATGAGGTGGGTTGGCGACTTGCAGGACGCGCAGTAGCTTTTTTGGGGGGCAAGCGGGCCCTTCGGGGTGCAGGATGGCTAGTGACGAGGAAAACAACCAGGGAGACTCTTTGACAGATGGTATGGACAGATACGATTCCAAAGTGGCACCAGTATCTAAGATCGGTAGAGTCCGAAACAAAAATAGACGTAGCCACGAGCGCCGAGCCATATCAGACATAGGGTATATTACCATGCATGGGGGCAGGAACAGGCTGAAGTGGGCAGAGATAGAAGAACAGCTGAAGGAGGAGAGGCCGCCGGTATACGGTTTTGTAGAAACACATTTTAGAGATATGGAAAAACCATCTAACAATCCGGACTACGTGTGAGAATATTGTAATAGAGCAGAAGGCAGCAGAAAGGGGGTGGTATTGGGGCATTCATTCATAAAAGTACAGACTGGCAAAGGGTCAAGCAGGAATACAAGGAACAATTATGGCTAAACGGAAAAGTGGCAGGGCAAATGACACTCCTTGGTTTGGTGTACTTGTGGACGGGAGCAAAGGCCAGAGAGGAAAACCAGGCAATGGTAGTGTGTATATCAAAGGACATTGAGGAATTAGGAGGAGAGTGCGAGGTAAGTTTACTAGAAGATATGAATGCGCACATAGAAGATATAGATGGGTATACCGACCCGACAGGCAAAATGATCATGGATATGTGTGAAAGGCTTGATTTGATCATTTGCAACAGTACTGAGAAGTGTGAAGGGCAAATAACATGGAAGGTAGGAAGGCTGCAGTCGACGATAGATTACGCACTCATGTCACATAGGATGTATGATAAGCTAAGGGGAATGCACATAGATGAAGGTGGCTGGAGAAGTCTGGGTAGTGATCACAAACGCATCAAGCTAATTTTTGGAAGAGCAGTGAAAGTGGGAAGGAGACAAGACGAGCAACTACAGGAAAATTTTTATTCAAAAAGGCAAATTGAAATAGCCACTAAACAAATTGAGAAAGTGATCACTCAGGATAATAAAACAGTGTGGACATACACTAATATAGTTAGACTGTTTGAGCTAGAGCTTGCCAATGCACGTGACAAGTGACCACGGTAAAGAAGACACCAACTGAAAAGTTGGTGGGATGAGGAAGTTAAGAGAGCCGTAGCAAAACGTCCGGAAGCCTCTAGGGAATACGGACATGCTAAGCAGCGGGGTGAACCGACAGATGATAATAAAAGAAAATGAGAAATCTTTCTAAGCTCTAGGAGGAATGCATACCAGCTGATCAATGAAAATATTAGAAGAAAGGGAGCTCAGTGGCTGGCAGAAGTACTTTAAAAAGTTAGAAAGGCAGTTGCGAAGTTTTGGAGCCATCTAAACTCCCTAATAATTGAGACTAGCCCAGAGCAGGGGTTCATAACTACAGCTCAAGGTGCTAGGCTATAAGGGGACGAAGATATTGAGTTTATGAGAACAAGAGAGACAGAAAACTTTCAACAAAGAAGTGCTTTATGCACCCAAATAGACAAGAATGAGTTAAGTGGCGCAATGACTCCATTTTCACAATGAGAGTGGGAAAGGGCTGAGAAGAGAGTTTCTGGTAGTACATCAACAGACCCAGATGGCATCGCAATAATGCTGATAAAGACATCAGGTCTGAAGTCAAAGCAGGCTTTGAGAGAGGCTGTGAGCAAAATAATAGTCGATGGTAAAGTCCCCGATGAATGGAAACTTAGCAATATGAGCATGGTCTATAAACGAAAGGGTGACAAAGCTGACATAACCAACTACCGTCCTATTACAGTGACTTCAGTGGTCTACATGCTGGCGATGCAGAATATTGTCACGGGGTCGTGACGTGGCCGAAGACAGGAGACTTTGTGTGGGAATTTAACTGTTTATTTGGGTGAACCTGTGCCCGGTAAACGGAAAGTCCGATTACAGTAGCACTCTTGGACTAAAAGCGGCGAAAGGAGCGTCGGCCGTCGATTAACTACTCACAAGCGTAGAAGTGCGTCGGCATTTATACTCTTGCCATCGAATGTTCTAGCGTTATCGCTGGCAGTGGCGTAGGTTTCAGAATAATCTGTACAGTTCGCAGAGTTGGTGTGATCTTCACGAAATGATCTACTAAAGTCCGGAAGCTTCTCGAAAACTGCACGCACGTTTTGCCCGGAGAATTGTGTAGTGTTTTGGGGCGATAACAAAACTTGAGAAATGGAACGTGGCATTGCCCCCCCCCCCTCTGAAAAAGGCATCGTCCCGATGCTTTAACTAAAGATGAAGGTACAAAAATATTGCAAGAAAGTGCCATGAGTAAATTACGATACAATACCAATAAAAAAACACTGTTTCAGTTTGTCAACGCGCATGCAATGGCTGGAGGCGCGCGGCGTGGATGACTTCCGGTCGCGATCGGCGTCGTTGAGAGTTCGTGATGCCGTCGGGGACAACCTCGTAATCAAGTGGGCCGAGACGTCGAACCACCATGTACGGTCCGAAGTACCGTCGCAAAAGCTTTTCACTTAGTCCACGTCGGCGTATCGGCGTTCACACCCAAAAACGTTCACCGGGCTGAGATTCCACGAAGCTTCGTCGAAGGTTGTAACGGCGGCTGTCGGTCGTCTGTTGATTTTTTGATACGGAGACGCGCGAGTTGTCGGGCTTCTTTGGCGCATTGAAGGTACTCACTCACATCGAGGTTTTCTTCATCGGTGACGTTGGGTAACATGGCATCGAGCGTCGTCTCCGGGCTGCTTCCGTAGACCAATTTGTACGGAGATATCTGCGTCGTCTCCTGCACCGCCGTGTTGTATGCGAAGGTCACGTACGGGAGAATGGCGTCCCACGTCTTGTGTTCCACATCGACGTACATTGCCAGCATGTCGGCGATCGTCTTGTTTAGCCACTCGGTGAGGCCGTTGGTCTGTGGGTAGTACGCTGTCGTCTGGTGGTGGTTTTCGTGGCTGTATGCCAAGATCGCTTGAGTTAATTCGGCAGTAAAGGCCGTTCCTCTGTCGGTGATAAGGACCTCCGGGATGCCGTGACGTAGGACGATATTTCCGACGAAGAACTTAGCGACATCGGATGCACTGGCTTTTCGCAGGGCTTTTGTCTCGGCGTAGCGGGTGAGGTAGTCGGTAGCTACCACGATCCATTTGTTTCCGAAAGCTGACATCGGGAACGGCCCCAGTAGGTCCATACCAATCTGCCGGAAAGGTCGGTGAGGTGGTTCAATTGGCTGCAAAAGTCCCATTGGCCTTGTCGGTGGTGTCTTGCGTCGCTGACAGTCCCGGCATGTCCTCACATAACGAGTGACGTCGGTGGTAAGACGTGGCCAATAGTACCTTTCTTGTATCCTCGCGAGCGTACGAGAAACACCGAGGTGCCCTGCTGTCGGATCGTGATGCAGGGCCTACAGGAGTTCTGGTCGCAGAGCTGAAGGCACCACAAGGAGGTACTTGGCTCGAAGCGGTGAAAAGTTTTTCTTTTGGAGAAGACCGTTTTGCAGAAAAAATGACGCAAGTGCGCGCTTGAATACCTTCGGGACTTCGGTGGTCCTGCCTTCGAAGTATTCTATAAGGGCGTGAGGTTCCGGGTGGGCCCGCTGTCGTTCAGCTAAGTCGTCCGTAGTTATTGTTCCCAAGAAGTAGTCGTCATCCGGGTCGTCGTGTGGTGGTTGGTCGACAGGCGCACGAGAGAGACAGTCGGCGTCGGAGTGTTTCTTGCCGGACTTCTAAACGACGGTAATGTCATATTCCTGAAGTCTCAGGCTCCATCATGCGAGGCAATGTGAAGGGTCCTTTAAGGTGGCTAGCTAACACAAGGCGTGGTGGTGGCTCACAACTTTGAAGGGCCTGCCGTAGAGGTAGGGGCGAAATTTCGACGTAGCCCAGAAGTTGGCGAGGCACTCCTTTTCTGTTGTGGAATAATTGGCTTCTGCTTTGGATAGCGATCGGCTGGCGTAACTAATAACCTTTTCAAGTCTGCCAGCCCTCTGCACAAGAACAGCGCCAAGACCTACGCTGCTTGCGTCGGTGTGTATTTCTGTTTCGGCGAATTCGTCGAAATGGGCAAGTAACGGAGGCGTCTGGAGGCGATGTTCAAGCTCCTGGAAAGCGTGTTCCTGCGGCGTTTCCCACTTTAACTCCACGTCGGCCTTGGTAAGGTTAGTGAGAGTATCGGCGATGCAGGCAAAGTTTTTCACGAACCGCCCTATAATAGGCGCACAGGCTCGGAAATCGGCGCACGGCTTTCTTGTCAGTTGGGGGCGGGAAGTCGGCGATGGCGGCTGTTTTCCGTGGATCGGGACGAACTCCAGACTTGCTAATAACGTGCCCCAGAAACAAGAGCTCCTCGTGCGCAAATCTGCGCTTTTCTGGCTTCAGTGTGAGACCGGACGTTTTCATGGCTTGAAGTTCAACTTCAAGGCGCCAAAGATGCTCCTCAAAACTCGAGGAAAACACGATTTCGTCCAAGTACACAAGGCGAGTCTGCCACTTCAATCCTGCCACTACTGTATCCATAACGCGTTGAAAAGTTGCAGGCGCTGAGAAATGACCGAGGAGCATCACCCTAAATTCGAAAAGGCCGTCCAGTCTTATAAACGCCGTCTTCTTTCGGTCTCTTTCGTCGACTTCGATTTGCCAATAGCCAGACTTGAGGTTCATTGAGGAAAAGTACTTGGCGTTATGGAGCCGATCGAGTGCGTCGTCTATTCGTGGGAGAGGATACACGTCCTTTCTTGTGATTTTGTTCAGGGGGCGATAATCGACGCAGAAACGTAGGGTTCCATCCTTTTTCTTCACTAACACCAGGGGGACGCCCATGGACTCTTGGACGGCTGGATGATGTCATCCCGCAGCATCTCATCGACCTGTCTCTTCATGGCCTCAGGTTCTCGCGTCGAGACCCTGTACGGACTCTGATGGAGTGGTCTGACATTTTCTTCAATTAGGATGCGTTGTTTCGTTATTGGGGTGTGCCGAATTTTCGTTGACGATAAAAAGCAATCTTCGTATTGCAGGAGCAGAGCCTTGAGCTGTTCTTACTTATGGTTCGCAAGTCTGGGATAGACGTCGAAAGTTGTGGGAGGGGCTTGGTTCCTCTGAGCAGGTTCCGCAGAAACGGTGAGGGCGAAAGCACTGGTGGATTCCACAATTTCTTCGATGTATTCGACCGTTGTTCCTTTGTTCACATGTTTGTAGTCGTTGCTGAAATTCGTGAGCATCACCGTTGCTTTGCCTACCCACAGCTCTGCAATTCCTCTTGCGACGCAAATATTTCGTGTGACCAACAGATGCTGACTGCCTTCAACGACGCCTTCCAAGTCAGGTGATTTAGGAGCGCCGACTGAAATAATGGCGCTTGAGCGAGGCGGAATGGTGATTTGTTCTTCCAGCACATTCAAGGCATGGTGTCCTGACAGCGTGCACGGCGGTAGTGCGTTTTCTGGGGATAACGTTATCGACTTTGTTTTTATGTTGATGACAGCCCTATAGAGGCATAAGAAGTCCTTACCTAGAATGACATCTCTCGAGCAACACTGTAGGACTACGAAGTCTGTAGGATACATACGGCCGGTAATGGTGACTCTCGCTGTGCAGATTCCTGCAGGCGTTACGAGATGACCTCCGGCTGTAGGGATTTCAGGGCCTTCCCAAGCTGTCCTAACTTAATTTAACTTCGTGGCGAACGACCCACTGATGACGGAATAGTCGGCTCCAGTATCGACGAGAGTGGTCACACTGTGGTTGTCGATAAGAACGTCGAGGTCTCTAGTTCGCCGTCTCGCATTACAGTTAGGGCGTGACGTCGGGTCACGGCTGCGTTGGCTTGTTCCGGTGCTTCCATGTTGCGTCGTCAGGCCAGCTTCGGTAAGTGAGCTTTCGCCGTCAGGGCTTTGCCAGGTTTTCGTTGTGTTCGGAAAGCTTCTTCGCGGCGTCGTCGTCATCGGAGGATCTTCGGTAGTTCGTCGCACAGCAACCGCACCTCTATCGATTGCTGCCCTTTGTTTCCCGGATACGGGCTAGGAGACCGACCCCGCATCGGGCCAGAGTACTGCCGGGGGTGCAGCGACTTGCGGTGGCTGGGCGACGGCGCACGGGAAGGACTTCGAGGTGTTCATACGGGCTAGGAGACCGACCCCGCATCGGGCCAGAGTACTGCCGGGGGTGCAGTGACTTGCGGTGGCTGGGCGACGGCGCACGGGAAGGACTTCGAGGTGTTCATCGAGTTCCTGTCAGGCAGTCGGCGATGTCACGTGGCCGTTCTCCTGGCTGTAGACGCAGTGCATTGACGGCGAAGCCACGCAGTCCCATCTATCAGTACTGGCAACGACCGTATGTGTGTCCGGCCTCGCCGCAGTGGTAGCAGAGCAGGCGGTGGTCAGGGGTACGCGAAACGTCAGTCTTCCTCGGCGCACTGCGCTGGCCCGCTGGCAAACGGTAGGTCGTCGGTGGGGGTGGTGGCGGCGGTGGCGTCTGGCGACAGAAGTGCGATGGGGCAGCGTTTTGGCATGCGCGCGGAGGAGGGGCGTGGCTGCGACTGCAGCAGCATAGCTCATGGCTTGCAGCTGAGGCTCTTGAGACTGAGGAACGCACAGCGATTGCTGGATCTCCTGGCGTACGACGTTCGCGATGCATTCCACGTGAGGCTCCTCTGAAGGAAGTAATTTTCGCAGCTCTTCTTGCATGATCGCTCGGATCGTCTCACGCAAGTCAGTGCTTCCAAGCCCTTGAATGCCGGCGTAGCTTGTAGACGAGAAGGTACGGTTATATTGCCGCGTGCGCATCTCGAGTATCTTCTCTATCATAGATGCTTCTGAAATGAATTCGGCGACCATCTTTGGCGGGTTTCTGATCAGCCCGGCGAAGAGTTCTTGCTTCACTCCTCGCATGAGCAGACGGACCTTCTTCTCCTCGGACATGTCGGAGTCAGCGCGGCGGAAAAATTTTATCATGTCTTCCTTGAATAGCGCCACTTTTTTGTTTGGCATCTGCATGCGGGTTTCGAGAAGAGCTGCGGCCTTCTCCTTGCGCACCACACTTGCGAAAGTGGTGAGGAACCTGGCGCGAATGACGTCCCACGTTGTAGGGCTTCGCTCTTTATTATTGAACCAGGTCCGAGCAGCATCTTCTAAGATAAAATACACATGCCCGAGCTTGTCATCCTCTGTCCAGTCATTGAAGGCGGCGACGCAGTCGCACCTTTCGATCCAGCTTTCCGGGTCTTCCATTGGAGAACCGCGGAATGTTGGCGGCTCTTTGGGTTGTCGGAGCAGGAGTGGTGCAGGCTGCACGGGGTGGTCAAGGTTGCAGTAGTGGATGTCGGGATCCGGGTCTGCCTGGCTGCTTCAGGAAGGGGCTCGTACTCTGGTTGTAGTCCCCTCTGTCGGCGGCTTGTTCGCTGTTCAGGGTTAACGTCCGTGTCTTCTTTGCTGCTTGGGCTGGGGTCGTGGCTTGAAGGGGGCGTCCAAAACATCAAAGAAGCAGCACCTCCATCAGAAGTCACGGGGTCGTGACGTGGCCAAAGACTGGAGACTTTGTGTTGGAATTTAACTGTTTATTTGGGCAAACCTGTGCCCGGTAAACGGAAAGTCCGATCACAGTAGCAGTCTTGAACTGATAGCGGCGAACGGAGCGTCGGCCGTCGATCAAATACTCACAAGCGGCGAAGTGCGTCGGCATTTATACTCTTGCCATCGAATGTTCTAACGTTATCGCTGGCGGTGGCGTAGGTTCCAGAATAATCTGTACAGTTCGCAGAGTGGGCGTGATCTTATCGAAATGATTTACTAAAGTCCGGAAGCTTCTCGAAAACTGCAGGCGCGTTTTGCACTGAGAATTGTGTAGTGTTTTGGGACGATAACAAAACTTGAGAAATGGGACGAGGCAATATGAAGGAAAGACTGCAGGCATGGATAGAAGATGAGGGGGTGCTGGGCGAACTGCAGAATGGTTTCGGAAACACAAGTGGTTGGAAAAAAATCTGTTCTCACTGACGCAGTGCATCGAAATAGCAGAAAAGCAACACAGGCCTCTGTGGCTAGCATTTTTTCATTTCAAGGGAGCGTACGATGGCGTGGTTCAAGAGGACTTGTGGGGAATACTGGACACACTATGTGTGGAAGATGGAGTCCCTAATCTTTTAAAGATATCTATAAAGGTAACAAGGCAGTTATGAAGCGAGAAATACAGATATGCCATCCAGCAGAGGTAAAACGGGGACTTAGGCAGGGGTGTCCTCTGTCACCCTTGTCATTCTTGATGTACCTACAAAGACTTGAGGCCAAATTAGAGGGAAGTGGACTGGGCTTCAACCTCTCTTTCGTCAAACAAAGAAAACTCATTGAACAGGCACTTCCAGCATTGATGTTCGCAGTTGATATAGTGCTAATGGCCGACTACAACGAAGTTTTGCAGAGACTGATGGACATCTGCAGTATTGAGGTAGATAGGTTATATTTCAGATTGAGTAAGGAAAAATCAGCAGTGATGATTCTTAATGATAGTGAAGATAGGGAACTTAGAATACAGGAGGTTTCGCTAGAGATAACCGATAAATACAAATATCTGGTTGTATGGATAAGCAATAGGACCGAGTACCTAAGGGAAAACGAAACATACGTGCCTACTAAAGGTAACAAGAATGCAGCGGTGATGAAAAACAGGGCACTGTGGAAATACAATACGTATGATGTTGTGAGAGGAATATGGAAAGGTGTTATGGTTCCTGGTCTGACGTTCGGAAATTTGGTCTTGTGCATGAGATCAGATGTTCAAGCAAGATTAGATATTAGGCAATGTGGAATAGGTAGGCTTGCTTTAGGAGCTCACGGGAATGCATCAAATCAGGGACTACAAGGTGATATGGGATGGACATAATTTGAGGGCAGGGAAGCTAGGAGCAAGAAAAAAATTTGAGAACCGATTGAGAGAAATGAAGGAGTAGCGTTGGGCTAGAAAGTTTTTCAGCTACTTGTGCATGAAGAAAGTCGATACAAAATGGAGGAAGCGAACCAGAAAATCGACGAGTAAATACCTAGAAAACAGCAGGGGGCCAAACCAAAAAGAACTATCAGTCAAGAAGAAGGTGAAGGAAACGAAGAGTGACATGTGGAGAATTGGCATGATTAAGAATTCTGCACTAGAGGTCTATCGAACTTTTAAGCAGAAAATTGCCAAGGAAAGGATATATAATAATACTCGGGGTAGTTCTCTACTGTTTGAGGCCAGGACGGGAGTATTGCGAACCAAGACATATCGGGCCAAATACGAAGAGGTAGACACGGTATGCAGTGCGTGTGGAGAGGAAGAAGAAACTACCAAACACTTGATAAAGACCTGTAAAGTGCTTCACCCTATAGTTCAGGATAATGGCGCAGCATTTTTCAAATCACTCGGGTTTAGGGACAGGAATGGCAAAGTAGACTTTAAGCGGGTAGAATTAACGAGGAGGAGGTTATCTGACTAGTGGCTAAAGTCAAGGCACGAGTGAAAAGTAAACCCTTTTTTGCAAAGTACGAGTCCTCAACCTCACTATTTAAAGGAGAAAAAAAATTGCCCGAAGCTTCCCTCGGGGGAACACTGAGGAGGATTCGGAGCATATAATTGGTTAACGGGGTGTTAAAGTGCGACTTACTTGGGTCGATGGCTACATTGGTTAACGTGGTTGTGAAATAGGGTGTTAAATTGCGACTTACTTGGGTCGATGGCTAAATTGGTTAACGTGGTTGTAGGAGGGGGTGTTAAATGAGTGAACACGTACACACGTATGCGAAAGGGCGGCGCTGGTCGAAGGGACGTCAATCATTGTGTTTGTGGATTCGTTGGAATTCATTTCACCGCGACCTTGGACGTCGACGCGCCGTACAAACCAACCGACGAGCGGCAACTGAGCGAGCGAGCGCCGACGTTGAGTATATATACAGCACGACGGCGCATGCGCTGTCAGCTGTCGAATGTTCTCGAAGGAGAAGCGCGCGCGCGGCACAGATGGCGACGGCGCGACGGCGCATGCGCTGTCAGCTGTCGAATGTTCTCGAAGGAGAAGCGCGCGCGGCACAGATGGTGGGCGACGGCGCGACGGCGCATGCGCGCGCGTCAGCTGTCGAATGTTCGAGAAGCGGTGCGGACGGCGCGGACGGCGCACTACAAGGCACGAGTATAAGATGGTTCCGCATCTAAAAGAATAAATCAAGTTTTTGGTTAATTAAGTGATATGGCTTGTTAGCGTCAGCCACCACCCGATCTAAAGGGTACAGCCATATCAATCTTTCCAACCCATCCATGACGTGATAGGGTGCGCTCGTTCACCTCCACTGCACGCACGATGCACTCTAACGTAGCGCCTCCAGAACACCATTCACCAATTTTCTTGCGCCGGACATCAATTAAACGTTTAGTTAACTCTCTCTAGAGGCAAAACTATCGTCTTTGGATGACATTTGCAGTGTAACATGCAGATACGGGGCCTTTTTTTGCCAACAGATGACACTGAAAGCGAGCGTTTTTTCTTTTGCTGTCGGTTGATGGTGCTGTAGGCAGCCGCCGCAGAGCACAGGCCACGCGTTCGCGTGTTCCCTTTCATAAACTACGACACTGTACTTTATAAACCAGAGTTGGCCAAGGACGGACCCTTGTGGTACGCAATATGTAATTTTACGGAGTTCAGATTTCGCCTTGCCAATGTTGGTGTATTGCACACGGTTTTTAAGTAAGTTTTTAATATATCTAGATCTATACTTCTCACACCGTACGTGGATAGTTTGAGCAGTGAAACATCATGGTTAACGGAATCGAATGCTTTTTCGAAGTGTAGAAAGAGCTCCACTGTGAATATTTTTTTTATATTGTCAGCCACTTTATCTTCAGTATCGAGTAATACAATTTTGTAGATTTTTTCTTTTAGACACTCAAGTGATTTTTATGATTTTTACAATAATGTTCTTTTGCTGAAAAAAATGAGTAAGCCTGCAGTTTATTGCTTCTTCTATATTCTTGGAAAACATAGGTAAAACAGACATTGGCCTATAGGTACCGACATCGTTTTTATCTCCCGCTTTAAAGATAACTGATACTCTTGCAATCCTCAGTTCATTGGGAAACGTTCCAGAGCTTAATATAAGTGTGGAAGTTTGGGCTAGTTGGTTGGACACGACGATAGTTATAGCCCGAGAACACGACGACGCAAACAGACAAGAAGGACACGAAGGACACAAGTGGTCGTGTCCTTCATGTCCTTTTTGTCTTTTGCTCGTCGTTCTGTTGTCACGCTATAACTATCGTCTTAAAATAAGATTACAAATCAGCGATACAGGTAAACAGATACCATGAGCGACTGCTTTAAGAGGCACTGCCTTTGATTCGTATACACCATAGGCACTGTTAATTTTTAATTTCTTTAGCAAGCCACATAATTCTTGCGTTGTTATAGGATACATAGAAATTGTTGAGTCTGAGCTGTTGATGTAGGATGTGCAGCTGATATAAGTTGTCAGCGAGGTTGTGCAAGCACCTGCCTTTAATAAATGCTCTTAAATTTGTGTGCCAGCGAACTACCATATATAGTACACCCTCAATTATTTTTCTGCTATTCCATCATTTCGCTTTTATTTCGCAGTTCATTAACGCTACTCCACACTTTCTTAGAATTTTTAGTAATACTAGTAATACAAGTTACGTGCTTGCTTTATCTCAGCTTCAAATTAGTTCCTCTTTTTTTCTATTCAGCTAACTGATCGAGGTTCTTTACTTTTATTAACTATGCAAATAGTTTATCACGGCACTTTATTTTTCTCAGTAAAGAGGCATAAATCCATGATATTCTCGATTTTTTGGTGTTTTAGGCTTTTCTAACACAATTGAGTATAATATAGTTATTTTAATGCTCTAAGAAATAAGTCATAGGAATAGGAACGGAAGATAATGCAGCGAAACGTTTCAGACATGCTTCGACCGAATATAATGCGTCCTTCCTCGAGTCCATAATCCTCACTGGTTGTTTCGGTGCAAAAAAAAAGACAGAACAGTACGTTGTTCATGATAATTACCGAGCACTGAGCAAAATAACGGGGAAATGTGTTAACTCTCACCTGCGGATCGAAGAAACAGTGGGTTGGTTGCATAGCACCAAGCTTTTTTATTTCGCCTTGATCTGTGAATTGGCACTCGCAAATACCAATGTCTGAATCTGACAAAGAGAAGACCATTTTTTTACTTCAGATGGGCTGTATGAACAATGTATTGCCATTCGGACTTTGTAATGTGGTCGCTACCTTCGAATGCCTGATCGATAGCGGGTTCCATGGCTTGAAGTGGAAAACCTGCTTATGCTACCTCGACCACGTCATACTGTTTTCGTCCACCTTTTCGCAACACTTGCGACGTCTGGTAGTCCTAGCTTGACTTGCAAAAGCTGGTTTACAGCTAAATACGAAAATGTGGTAGATCCCACGTACAGCGAGAAACATTGAAATGCGAAGCACGATTGGGTATGGTTGATATGTCCTAAAATCAGCAGATTGTTACGAAGCGGACAGATATAATACACAGTAGAAATGTTATGTGCACTCACGTATCTGGATAAGATGCAAGTATGTTGTTTATAGTCACGTAATGACAGAACCACTATATAGTGGTTCTGTCATTATAGTCACGTAATAACAGAACCGCTAACTTTTGCGACAACAGCACCAGTAGTGGTAGGCATGTAAAGTATGCCATACATGAATGCCACGCCATGATTTTAATGTTTGTGCCGCGCATATGTTCGTCCTCCATTTGCGTCATGTAAACTAAAGTTGGTATATGTGAAGCAAGCGAAATGGCAACGAGTGCTCTATGAGCGTAGCTGGTATAGTCATGTTTTAATGACACGCATGTCATGAATATTATGTTTGCACGAACCACGGCACGTTGTTCTAGTGGCTAGGGTACTTGGCTGCTGACCCGCAGGTCGCAGGATTGAATCCCGACTGCGGCGGCTGCATTTTTGATGGAGGCGGAAGTGTTGTAGGCCCGTGTGCTCAGATTTGGGTGCACTTTAAAGAAGCACAGGTGGTCGAAATTTCCGGAGCCCTCCACTACGGCGTCTCTCATAATCATATGGTGATCTTGGGACGTTAAACCTCACATATCATCAATCATCATCATGTTTACACGTGTAATTTACCTCCGTCGTCCGTTCGCGTAACGTAACGCCGAATGTGGTATATGTGAAGCGAGTAAAACGGTCACGAGCTCATCATGAGTGTGGCATGTAGTCATGTTCTCACATGACATGCATATCATAATTATGATGTTAGCACCAGTCATATACCTTCGTCATCCATTCACGTCACGCAACACTAAGTGTGGTATATGTGAAGCTAGCGTAGTGGCCGCGAGCGCACTATGAGCGTAGCATGTAGTTATGGGGTCCATCGCATGCATGTCATAATTTGCACGTTAAGGGCCTGTTACTTATGTTCGCCACGCAGTCATGTCATACCGTACCAGTTTTTCAATATGTCGTGTGAACAAAACCACCGCAAGAGCAGCAAGACCATCGCGTGTAAATCATGACATTCATGACATATGTGTGATGATTTTCATGTTATGATTTGTCACTCATGCTCGACATACTGTTATGTTATGCCGTAGCAATTTTAGTATAAATCTTATCATCGGAATAACTAGGGCAGGAGAGCTAGAAGTCGTAGGTGGCTAGATAAATAGGTGGACAGATACGGGCAAAGTCGCCGAAGTTCGGTATGCATTGATTCGCATTTAAAACACGCACCTTCACAAGTAAGACAATCAAGGTTGAAGGGCAGTTAGTCAAGAAAGAATGTGTTCGACCGGATCCTGAAAACCTTGCCACCGACGTTGAGTTTACTCGTCCGTTGCGCCAAAAAGACCTGAACAGTTTTCTTGGCTTGGCATCCTACTTCTGGCGCTTCATACGTGACTTCGCAAAGCTTGTGTCTCCACTCCATTAAATGTTCGCAAATAACGCGGCATTTGTTTGGTCTGAAGACTCTGAAATTGCTTTCCTGGCACTGAGGAAAGCCCTGCAATCGAACCCAGAACTCTGCCACTTCGATCCGGGCGCACCCATAATACTTCGCACTGCTGCTAGTGGTCATGGTCTCGGTGCCGTTCTACTGCAACGAGAACAGCACCGCACGCGAACGGGTTATCGTTTGCGCCAGTCGTGCTTTGACTGCTGCCAAAAAGAATTACACTATAACCGAAAAGGAGTGCCTCCCTGCTGTATGGATGGTACAAAATTCTCGCCTATATCTCCACGGCCACCACTTCACAGTCGTCCCCGACCACAACGCATTGTACTATCTTTAGTCGCTAAATAACTTATCGGTTCGCCTTGGTCGCTGGCTGCCTCGTTTACAGGAGTAAAATTTTGATGTCGTCTTCAGGTCTGGTAAGATGCACCAAGATGCTGGTGCTCTCTCTCTCTCTCTCTTCCCTTTTCCCAACCATGATAGCCCACCATGGCCACTTCCCACCGCTACATTACCCATCGCGGGTCTTAGTTGGCTAAGGTCTGACCGCCCTCCTACCCAGTGTGTCGCATCAACGCGTTGACCCTTACTGCCGCTCTATTAGAGCGCGCTTAGAAGGCACATCCACTCCTCCGAACGCTCGACTGCGTCGACAACTTGGCCAATTTAAACTTCTCGTAGTTGTTTCACATCGCGACGTTTTCCACCCTGAAGGAAACAAATGGGTCTCAGTTATACCACATGGCTTACAACGTGAGGTTCATGAAACACTCCACGATGATTCTACTGCTGGACATTCGGCTATCACAAAATGCACGTCAAAAAAGTATTCGCTGCAGCTGGCCTGGCCTCTCATCAGCTATTGCCAAATATATTTTCCCATGTGCCCCATGCGAACGACGCGAACGACCCACTACTGCTCCCTCTGGCTTTCTGCAACATCTTCCTTGTCCCACTTTGCCATTTGAAGTTGTAGGAATACTGCGGCCCCCTTCCTGTGACGTACAATGGAAATCGTTGGATTGTGACGGCTGTTGACCACCTAACACATACGGGGAAACAGCCTCACTGCACGCTGGTTCAGCCACTGAAGTCACCAATTTTGTTCTGCTTAACGTTATTTGAAGCCATACAGCTCACGTGTTCTGCTCAGTGACATTTCTTACTCCATTTGCCATTCTTTTTTTGTTGTTGCTGAGGTTGCGCGCACCGCCTACACCATCCACAAGACAAATTCTACTCACCATCCACAGGCCCCGCCGCGGTTGTCTAGTGGCTAAGGTACTCGGCTGCTGACCCGCAGGTCGCGGGTTCGAGTCCCGGCTGCAGCGGCTGCATTTCCGATGGAGGCGGAAATGGTGTAGGCCCGTGTGCTCAGATTTAGGCGCACGTTAAAGAACCCCAGGTGGTCAAAATTTCCGGAGCCCTCCACTACGGCGTCTCTCATAATCGTATGGTGGTTTTGGAACGTTAAACTCCACAAATCAATCAATACCACCATAGACAAGTGACTTGACAGAACGTTTCCATCGTAAGCTCCCGGACACGATTGCCTGTACGTCAACCCCCCCCCCACACACACACATGAACTGGGACGCCATTTTTCCATTCGTGACGTTTGCCCGCAATACAGCTACGCAAAGCACCACCAGGGTTTCTCCCTATTTTCTGGTTCATGACTGCTCATGAGCGTAACTCTGGACGTCTCCTTCCTTTCAGCTCCTGCTAACTCAGCAAGCCCTTTATCCGCACAATTTTTGTCTCTCCCCGCACACTGCCGTCATCTGGCCCGAATTGACATTATCTCCCAAGAAGCTCCCCAAATCTCGCCACAACTCAACTCACCGAAGTGTCACCTTTTCTCTGGGAGACAAAGTTCTTCTCTGGACTCCGCTTTTGGTTCTCAGCTCATGCAAAAAAAATTACTCAGTCGTTTTATAGGACCCTGCGTGGTCATTGAACAAACTTCACTCGTTAATTACTATATCTCACCACAAAGCTTCCTCCAATCACCGTTGTCACATGAAACACAAAGTGTTCATGTTTCATGACCGAGGCTATATTCCCGACGTAATTCCTAATACTGTCTGTCGGGTGACCAGGAGGCCGCTTCCAGCATGACAGAGAAAAAGTGTGAGCGCAGTCACTGGCTCGTCTTTATCAAGTGGACGTGTCCTTATCACTTGTATATTTCATCAACTATATTGTCGCGACGTGAAGACAGAGGTCGTATTTGAAGACGCTGAGAAAACAGCAGCGGGTCGGTATTTTTATTAACCGTGCGCCAGAGAGTTCCTCGTCTTTCTCGTGTTTGCGTTCTGCATAAAAGCGTGCAGATGCGCGTATGCGCTGTCGCCTTCGTCTTTTTCGCGGGACATAAGTGACATTCGCCTCCCTCGGAAAATGGCATCGCCCCGATGCGCAGCCAAGGCGCTCTACTTATAAAAACGCACATATGCACCGGCACCCACAGGACAAACGAGAGTTAGCTGGACAAGTAGGGTTTTATAAGGATGACATGCACGATCTCAGGTGAGCGGTATCGGCGACTGGAACTGCAATCGCCGTCGGGAATCACTTCGTAGTTGATGTCGTTCAATCATCGGGTGACTTGATATGGGCCGAAATATCGTCGCAATAGCTTCTGTGAAAGTACGCGTCGGCGTATTGGGATCCAGACCCATTCCTTGTCGCCTGGTTTGTAGGTTACCAATTTATGTCGTAGGTCGTATCGTTTCGCATCTTTGTGTTGTTGGTGACAAATACGCACGCGGGCTAGCTGTCGCGCTTCTTCGGCGCGCTGACCTAATTCTTCGGCGTCAGCGTGAGTGTCGTCACACTCGTGCGGCAACATAGCGTCCAACGTTGAAGTGACTTCGCGCCCGTGTATTAAACTAAATGGCGTCATTCCGGTAGTTTTCTGCCGGGCGGTATTATAGGCGAAGGTCACATAAGGCATAATTTCGTCTCAGTTCTTGTGTTCTGTGTCGACATACATGCAGAGCATGTCTGCGAGGGTCTTCTTAAGCCGCTCTGTTAGTCCGTTCGTTTGTGGGTGGTACGCCATTGTTCTCCGGTGAGCTGTACCGCTGAGCCTGAGAACCGACTCCAAAAGTTCTGCCACGAACGCAGTTCCTCCATCCGTGATGAGAACTGTTGGAGCACCGTGCCGAAGGACGACGTTTTCTATGAACAAACGAGCCGCTTCTGCTGCTGTGGCCCTCGGCATGGCTCTAGTTTTCGCGTAGAGAGACAAGTAATCGGTGGCGACAATGATCCATTTGTTCCCTGTGGTAGAAGTTGGGAATGGGCCCAGAAAATTCATTCCAATTTGGGCGAATGGCTTTGCTGGTACTTGTACGGAATGTAATAAGCCTGCCGGGTGGTGCTTTGCGTCTTTGACAGTCGGCACATGTTTGGACGTGATGTTTCACAGCAGCAGGTAGGTTCGGCCAGTAGTAACTGTTTTGCAGACGGGACAATGTTGGAGTGTAACCGAGATAACCGGAGGTGACTTCGCCATGGCAGGCTTCTAGAATTTCTTTTCGCAGTGATGCAGGGACGACGAGCAGGTATGGGCTGCCAGCGGGAAAAAAGTTTTTCTTCTCTAGGACGTCGTTTCTTAAACAAAAAGATGGCACTCCTCTCGCAAAAACTCGCGGCACGTCTTCACGTCTTCCTTCTAAGAAGTCGATAAGCGGAAGCAGGTCAGGGTCACTGCGCTGCTCTTGTGAAATAGTGGCCGCGTTGATGACTCCCAAGAATGCGGCGTCCATAGACTCGTCAATAATAGCGGCAGGCTCAACGGGTGACCGCGAGAGACAGTCTGCGTTGGTGTGCTTCTACCCTGATTTATAAATAATGGTCATATCAAATTCCTGAAGCCGAAGGCTCCAGCGTGCTAAACGGCTGGATGGGTCTTTCAAGTTAGTGAGCCAGCAAAGCGAGTGGTGATCACTGACAACCTGGAATGAGCGGCCGTACAGATACGGTCGAAATTTGAGAACCAAACCACGGCAAGGCACTCTTTCTAGGTAGTCGAGTAGTTCTCTTCCGTGCAAGAGAGAGGGAGCTCTGCTGGTATAGGCTATCACTTTCTCGCAGTTATCTTGCAATTGTATCAGTACGGCACGCAGGCCTACATTGCTTGCGTCGGTGTGAAGGGCTGTTGGCGCTTCCTGGTCGAAGTGCGCAAGAACCGGAGGTGTTTGGAGGCGTTGGCGTAGTTCGTTGAAAGCTGTTTGTTCCTTTTCGCTCCAAAGGAAGGGGACATCCTCTCGTGTGAGCAGCGTCAAAGGCGCCGCAATAGATGAAAACTTGGCGATGAATCGTCGGTAATAAGCGCAGAGGCCTAAGAAGCGTCTCACTGCTCTTTTGGCATGCGGTGCGGGAAACTTTGCCACAGCGTCGATTTTTCCCGGGTCAGGTCGAACACCTTCGTGGCTGACCACGTGGCCTAAGAAACAAAGTTTGCTGATACCGAAATGGCACTTCTCTGGTTTCAAAGTCAGGCCAGCTGAACGTATAGCTTGTAGAACTGCGAATAATCGACTTCGGTGTTCCTCGAATGCAGCTGAGAAGACGATAACGTCGTCTAGATAGACCAAGCATGTCTGCCACTTCAGTTCTGATAGCACAGTGTTCATTAAATGCTGAAAAGTGGCTGGCGCAGAGCATAACCCGAATGCAAGCACTTTAAATTCATAAAGACCGTCCGGCGTCACGAAAGCAGTTTTCTCACGGTCTCTCTCGCCGACCTCTATTTGCCAATAGCCACTTCGCAGGTCCATCGTTGAGAAATAGCGTGCATGCCGCAGCCGATCAAGAGGGTCTTCTATGCGTGACAGTGGGTGGACGGCTTTCTTCGTTACTTGGTTTAACTTGCGGTAATCTATACAGAAACGCAAGCTGCCGTCTTTCTTTTTAACCAATACCACGGGAGATGCCCAGGGACTTTTGGAAGCCTATGTTACGTCATCTTGGAGCATCTTCTGAACTTGCTTTTGGATCGCCTCACGTTCTTTCTGAGCCACACGGTATGGATTTTGACGGATCGGTCTCGTATTTTCTTCAATAATGATTCAGTACCGGGTCAGTGGTGTTCGCTTGACTTTCGACGTGCACGAACAACAATTTTTGAACTGGTGTATCAGCTCTAGTAGGCGCTGTTTATCCGAGGGTGACAGGGTTGAGCAAATGTTTACAGACAAAGGTTTCAAGTCTGGGATGGTCGCGTCGTCCGGTTGCAAAGCGAAGCAATCTCTGGCTTGGTCCACGTCGTCGTGATAGGCAATTGCGGTGCCCTTCTGGAAGTGACGACAATCGTTGCTGAAGTTGGTGATCAGCACTTGTGCCCGCCCGTCAATTAGTGCTAGAACGCCTCTCACTATTGAAACACCTGATTTGATTGATATGTGGGGTTTAACGTCCCAAAACCACCATATGATTATGAGAGACTATTGAAACACCTTGCGTAAGCAATAGCGTGTCTATTCGCTCCGCTATCACCTCATTACGGCATGGCCTTTCACATAACACCGACACAAGAGATTTCGGCAGGAGCATCACATCATCGGCTACACGTAAACGTTGCAGTTGTTCTTCAGTGGTGGCGTCGATGTAAGGATGGACGTAAAAGGTTATGATACGTTCTGGAATGTTGTTGATGGCACCGTACTCTCGCAGAAAATCCATACTCAAAATCAACTCTTTACAACAGTCCGGTAAAATGACAAAAGTGGTGACGAAGCTCGAATCACCGATTACGAGCCGAGCGGTGCATTCACCGGTGGACGTCATTAGCTGTCCACCAGCACTCCTAATGTTCGGCCCACTCCACGGCGTGTTGACCTTCTTAAGGCGGTCGGCGAGCTCTTGTCTCATAATAGAAAAATCAGCACCAGTGTCAACCAATGCTGTTACGTGGTGTCTGCCTATAATAACGCTAAGGTCGGCACGTACAAATTCATTGGCATTATTACTCGTGGTGGTCGTCGTCTTCGTCATCATCGTCGTCACGTCGTCTTTGTGTAGAGGAAAGGGGGTCTTTTTGGCGTCTCGGCAATTGGCAACCTTGCCCCCGGAGGTCGCGGCAGTTAGTTTCCCTGCGACGGGCTTGCGGAGTGGTTTCTGACGGCGTCAGCCTAGCTTTGGCGTTTCGGGGAAGTGTGACCTTGTGCAGGTGAGGTAGACCACCAGCGACGACTTGGTGAAGACGCTTGGCTGGTCGGCAGGTGATCAGCACCATGGTCCTGAGGGTCTTCAAAATAAAATGAAGCGGGCCGAGAAAAATTGTCAAACCGGGCTTCTCGATGACGGCAGTAGCGCGAGATGAGGCCTGGTTCGCCGCAGTGGAAACAAAGGGGTCGACGGTCGGCAGTGCGCCACAAGTTGGTCCGACGTACTGGTGGTCGCCGCACAGGATCCCGCTGCCACCACGGCAAGGTAACGGGCCGTGGCTGAAAGGGAGCTTCTTCTGGGGCAGACGGATGATGGCGGACGGCATCAGCATAGGCCAGTGGACGTGGTTCGGGTGGTGGCGCCGGTGATATGGAAATACTTGCCGTGGTTCATGGCGCACTATTTTCGCAACAGAAGCAACTGGGGGCTCGGTAGACGGAAGGCCGAGGACCCGCAGCTCTTCCCGCAGGATTTGCCTAATCATTTGGCGTAAAGAGTTTTCGGAAACAGCAGCGTTTTGAGCGGCGGCACCAACAGGCGTTTGGTCGGGCAGGTGGTCAAAGTGGCGGCATCGTTGCTGGAGCGCCCGCTCGATGACAGTCGCCTCTTTGATGAATTCATCCACTGTTGTTGGCGGATTTCGTACAAGGCCGCCGAAAAGCGGTTCCTTAACTCCCCGCATCAGGTGACGAACTTTCCTTGCCTCGGGCATGTCAGGGTCAGCACGGCGAAATAGACGGGCCATATCCTCAGCGAACATGGCGACGCTTTCGTTCGGATTTTGCACGCGGGCTTCAATCATCTGTTGTGCGAGATCCCGTCGGTCCGCACTCAAGATTGCTCGAGAAGCTTTCAATCGATGTGAAAGACCTGTATTATTCTCTGCCATCCGAAGAACTAATTTTATGTATCGAAGAATGCATCGATGAATTTGGATCCGTAGCATTCCAGAACACGACTTGTATTAGTGGCGGTGCTTTCCTTGACCTTGTCTCGTTTTACCTTAAATCTACCTATGTTGAATGGAACAACGAAATTTTTCTTCAAAAGAATGGTGTGTCTATAGGCTCATGTATTGCCCCACTGTTGAGTGACCTCTATCTAGCAAAGCTAGACAGAGCTCTTAACGCACGGCTCACTGGTAGCAGTGTTCTGAAAACCTTCCGTTTTGTAGATGATTATCTTGTGATTCTCAAGCGCAATGCAGTTAACTTTCAAGTTGCAACAAGTCACCTCATATCTTTATTTAAAGAGTGCCTGTCGCCTCTGTGTATCACACATGAAATGCCAGAAGACAACAGCATTCGTTTTTTAGATCTCAGACTAACATTTGCCAATCAACATTCATGTTGGATGTACGAACCACGAGCACAAAAACCGTTGTTGCCGTACACATCGTCACACACAAAATTAGTCAAGCGAAGCATTGTTCAAACATGTCTTTCCAACGCATTAGATAAATCTTGTCACCACGTTGTCACTAGAAGTTTCTTGGCGCAGATTCGTCGGCTCGAAGCAGCAGGTTATCCACAAAAGCTGCTCACATCGGTAGCGGAAGTAATTTACAGGAAAAAGAAGAAAAGCTGCCAGGAAAATGTCCAGCAGGCAAGCATGGAAACCGGTCGAGGCAAGAAGATTTCGGTTATACCATACATGCATAATATTTCACATCGTCTCAGAAAAATAGGGCAACAGTGCGGCGTTCGAGTGGTTTTTTCAGCACCTCACAAATTGTCATATCTTTCGCGTGTCACCTGTCCTGTTAAAAAAAGGAAACACCAGTGCACTACCAAGCATCGTAATAAATTTCTAGAATGTTCACTTAATGTCATTTATCGCATTCCACTTTCATGTGGGTGTTGTTATATAGGCCAAACTGGAAGGTGTCTAAATGACCGCCTCCGAGAGCACAAGAATTATGTGCGCAACGCCAAAGAAGGTTTTTTGGCCATTCATTGCAGTTCCTGCGGTTGCACACCCCTGTTTGAAGAAACAACAATCATCGGTAGACATCAGGACATGCGTACTCGTGAAATCATTGAAGCCGCTCATATCGCAAAAGAAGGGTCGCTATGCATCAGCATGGCTTCCATCGGGTTATCGGCCAAAGAAATATCTTTTTTAGAAGAGCGCGTGTAACAATAACATGGAAGTATCCTTGTCATGCTGTAATTTCTTCAGTTTTCTTGTTTCTGTTATTTTTTTTCCGTATATATTTCGCTTCTGTGTTAATAAAAATTCAGTTGCTAGTCAGCGCTTGTCTGTGTCCCCTCTTTAGTATTCCCGTCTTGTGTTCGCGCTGTACGTTTTTCATCAAGCTTTTGGCGGAAGTTGTCCCAGGTTTGGAAAGTAGGCTCCCTGTTCTCGTTCCATGTGCGAGCGCTATTTTTCATTGCGAAGTAGGCACGGCCAAGTTTTTCTTGCACGCTTCAACGATTCACCACAGTGGTCCGCTCGAACTGGTCGAGTCAGTCCTCGACATCTTCATATGGTTCTCCACGGAAGACTTCGGGAACACGAGGAGTCTCAAAAGTTACCTGGTAAGGGTGAACCGTCTGGGCCGAAGGGAGATTCGCAGACCTTGAAGGGGCCGCCATGTTGGTAACAGGAGATGCCGTCAAGAGTTCTGGACTTAGGCCTAGTAGGCGCCGACTAAATCGGTGTACTGGAGTCGTAACAAGATGTTGAGGCTTCGGACTGGGTGTAAAGTCCCGAACAACGCTTTCTTGCTTCAGTTTGCAGGCCCCAGCACATCCACCAGTGTCGCGACGTGAAGACAGGGCTCGTATTTGAAGACGCTGAGAAAACAGCAGCGGGTTGATGATGATGATGATGATGATGATCCTTCACACTCTGGCGCACACCCACAAAGGGGGATCGGCCAAGAACCGGGCGGCAGGATCTTAACTAAAAGGCTAATGGTTTTTCAAAGAAACGTAATTTTGGGCTGAAAAAAAAATATAGAAAGAAAAGACGAAAATCGAAAAAGGAGTATATCTGAGCAGGGAACGATGCAGGCCATCAGATGCGATATGAGACAGAGGTAATGGTGGGTCTAAAATGATATATATATATATATATATATATATATATATATATATATATATATATATATATATAGGCAGATTAACATGGCAATCGCTTTGTTTCAATTATGTATTCAAATACCGCAGAGCAGACGTCCCTGTGGCTATAACCGAATTTAATGCTGCCAAACGACAAAATTACTGCCACATTTAATTCTAATCCCAATTTTTCAAGTGGAGCTACCAGGTATCTTTTCCGCTGATGAGAATACCGGCGACAGAACAAAAAGAAGTGATCAATCGTTTCCATTTCTTCGCAAGTCTGACATAAAGGTGACGCCTTTAGACCAACTTTATGCAAATAATAATTCAGTTGAGGAATTCTGCAACGCAATCTTGTAAAAGTAACTTCCAAGTGCCGTGTTGCACACCACTGTCTATTCCAGCGGCATCTTAGATGTGCGAAATCTCGATATTTATCCAATAAGAAGCAGTCGTATTCACGCAAACAGAGGTTTCTAAACCTTATTGCTGTCGCGTAAGCTGTATCAGGCAAAACCGGGATAATGGGACCGTTAAGAGATACTGTGGCTAGTGCATCCGCCATCTCATTGAGATATATGCCACGATGACCTGGTACCCATAAGAGCTGCAGTTTTTTCATGTTTGTCGGTATGAGTTGTCGAAACATGTGCATAAGTGTTAAGTTGGCTCCTGAAGACAGAGCAGCACATACTGAAAAAGAATCTGTAATTACGACTGCTTCCGACTCGCCCAAAGGAAGTTTCCGTAGTGGCAGTACAATAGCAAATAATTCTGCCATGAATATTGGTGTGTAATCTGGGAGTCTAACCGAAAAGGACCAGTCAAGGGAAAGTGAGAAGATACCTGCCCCAGCCTTTTCATTTGATACGGATGCATCGGTCGCAATTATGTTGTTCAAGTTCACATGCGCCAAGTAATCCTGCAGCCGATCATTTAAATATTGAAATGGCATTTGCTTTGCGTTAGAGGGATAAATATTCTCAAATTCTATCTTAAGATCTAAGTTAACGTCTCTTGTTGTGAAAATATGTTTGATTTTGACGTTCAGTGGTTCTAGCAGCGCTTGAACGAACAAGATCTGTGGGCAGTGGAATCGTGACCACCAAGTTTCAAAAAATAAACTTGGTTCTTTAATAAAAGCATAAAATGATGCTCTCTGGGGCACAGTGTATAGTTTTAAAAATGTTTGGATAGTAAGCATTTTGAATCTATTCAACAATGACGGTAGACGCGCTTCCATGTATAGCACATTGTTAGCAACAAACTTGGGCAGTCCAAGGCACAGTCGTAAAGCCTCCCTTTCTAATAGTATTAGCGGTCTCATTTTATATGTCGCACTGCCCGAAAATAAGACACAGCCGAATTCCATTATAGGACGAATGTACATTTTATAGACCATTACCAATGTATTTCTTCGCAACCCCTTTTTTTATGTTGCTGAGCTTGCGTAACCACCCCATGGCTCGTGTTGCTTTGGACGCAATGTGATCGGACGCAATGTGAGCGGGTTGGTCTTTTGATTAACCGCGCGCCAGAGAGTTCCTCGTCTTTCTCGTGTTTGCGTTCTGCATGAAAGCGTGCAGATGCGCGTATGCGCTGTCGCCTTCGTCTTTCTCGCGGGACACACGTGACAATATATATAATCATCAGCGTGTGCCAGCTCGAGCTCGCCTCGAAGCAAGTGCTTGCTAACCTTAGGGAAATAATGGTTTGTCTCATGTGTTACAACTCTGCTAGTAAGTGAAGTTAATAACGTTGTGGGTGGTAGCAGTTACTATTTTTGCTATTACTGTTACCATTTAGTAACTTACTACACTAGCCGCTACTAACCTTAGGTAGTAACTTTTGACTATTTCAAGCAAAAAAGTAGTATTCATTAGTATACCATGTTGTTCTTGCCACAATTATTGCTGAATATAATGTATTTATACTACACATCTTCGGGTATAATCTTGCGGGGTGCGTCACGAACGCGAAGAATACATAGACGTAACAAGTGCACTATGCTACAGTATTGAATGAGGGACTCCCAGAATATATAGAGCTCCTACTTTGAAGATGCATGTCTGGTACACTTGTGCACTTGTGTTTCAGAAAGAATTATAACAAATGTGAACCTAGAACACTATACCATACTACGTAGTTACGTATGCTTGAAGACGCAGCACAAGACATTTAATGAGCTGTACTGATGATATTGAT
This sequence comes from Rhipicephalus annulatus, assembly GCA_013436015.1. Classification (NCBI taxonomy): domain Eukaryota; kingdom Metazoa; phylum Arthropoda; class Arachnida; order Ixodida; family Ixodidae; genus Rhipicephalus; species Rhipicephalus annulatus. The sequence continues at coordinate 241,578 of WOVY01016023.1, read as the reverse complement.
GTCTTATCTGTTTATTATAAAACTACCACAAGAAAGCATTACTTACAGTGGTCGAAAAAAGGTACCGATCACATTAACATAGTCGAAGTGCACTTGAATGTTTCACTGTGCTAATATATCGGTGGTTAAAAGGTTATAAACGCTTCTGGAGTTTTACGTGCCAAAACCGCTATATTATTACGAGATGCTGTAATGAAGAACTCCAGAATAAATTTAACACTCTGGTTAATTTTAATTCGTCTGTCATGTTACTTTGTTTTTAATTTTATAGCTAGTTTCACTTGTCTATTAAAAAGCGTGCAGCACTTGCTTATTGTTCAGTAAATTGATCTGCTCCGTTTCGGCAATAGCAAAATGACGCTTACATATATCGGTAGCGTAACTCAAAAGAAACGTTGTTTTTTCATGTCGTCTGCGTGAATTTTCAGTTTAAAAGTGATACATCTAGACAATTCCTCTTTTACGTTATTACAATAGAGATTACCTACTAGGTTATATTAGATAGTCAACGGCCGAGCAGTGCTTGACATCTAAGTTGAACCTTATGCTCTGGGTTGATGTCACTTCAATTTTAACGTTTCAAGACTTACCTCCGCTCAGGGGGGTCAATTAGTCTAAAATTCGCAGTACACGAGCCAGCAACGCAAGGAACGAGAACTTTTTTTAATGCACGACTCAAAATAGGCACCAAAAGCCTTCCGAACCAACTCAACACGACACTGACGCACACAGGTCTAAAATGGCATTACCGCGAGTCGACAGTGAGAGCATTTGTGGCAAATCGAACAAGGCTAGCACATCGAGAAATTTCCGATACTCAGTCTTTCCTGCAGCGCCTTTGGGTGTACACATGTTCCAGTTTATGCCTAAAGGAATAAAATCCCTCGAAAAAAATATAGGGCACCAGTGATAACTGCATTGTGCGAGACTGAGCGAATCATTCAGTTTTTCAGTGAAGTCGGCTGGCGAGTTCGATGGACGGTGACATACGCCGACAGCACAGGCTGCAAATAAGGATAACTGTAGCGCGACCCATAAAATACAAATGCTAGCTTTTCTTTCAAATATATGAGGGTGGAAGCTGTTAACGCACTACCGTCCCGAGAGGCAATTTTAAATGTCCTAAAGATTCGATTTTTTTTTACTCGAAAGGCTGCCCTTTGGCATAACAAGCATGCATAAATAAGACACAGGTTCATACCTCATAAATAAACAGGTTACACACGGGCATAATGTTTAACAAAGATCGGCGGAAAGGTCCTTTTATCTACCCTTGTAAGTACGGATGGCAACCGGGACGTGGTTTTTTACGCTGCGTCACATGCCAGGACAGCCATGTCTGTAACAAGCTCGATGTCGGCAGAGCTGCCGACATTGAGCAAACATTTATTTGATGTTCTGCGCAAGATAATCAGTGAATGGTATTCCTTAGGCGCTGCGTTAGAGTACCTCGAGCATGCAGTGGAGGCGAACGAGCTCTTCAAGTCACGTCACACGTGAGACATGAGCGCTATTTGGCAGTTTTTTTTTTTTGAAAACAAAACGCGCGGCTCTGAGACGGGCGTGTACGCCCAACTCAGAGCCGTGTTGGCATAGCAAAGCGTTGGAAACACTCGCCTTTTCGTGCAAGTGTTGCGTGGTCAGCGCAGCGTGATAAACGCTACAGTCCCTAGAATTACTTATATATGTCTTTTCTAGTAAAAGACGCACATACAGAATATGTACGTGTTGTTATGGGGCCTCAGATATGCGCAATATTTGCTTTTAATTTGACAATCGCACAAGTATGAGCGCTGAACCTTGGGCAACATTGGTGGGCGCTGCGGATGGGGTCGACCGTTTGGCGTATCGACTGGTGCCGTTCAGAATACCTGGTACCAGTAAGGGTGGACAGACAGACAGACAGACAGACAGGCAGGCAGGCAGGCAGGCGGGCGGGCAGACAGGCAGCGGGCAGGCAGGCGAGCAGGCAGGCGAGCAGGCAGGCAGGCGAGCAGGCAGGCGGACAGACAGACAGACAGACAGACAGACAGACAGACAGACAGACAGACAGACAGACAGACAGACAGACAGACAGACAGACAGACAGACAGACAGACAGACAGACAGACAGGCAGGCAGGCAGGCAGGCAGGCAGGCAGGCAGGCAGGCAGACAGACAGGCAGACAGACAGACAGACAGACAGACAGACAGGCAGGCAGGCAGGCAGGCAGGCAGGCAGGCAGCGGGTGGGCAGGCGGGAAGGCCGCGGGCGGGCAGGTGGGCAGGCGGGCAGGCGAACAGGCAGGCGGGCAGGCAGGAAAACAGACAGACAGACAGACAGACAGACAGACTGGCAGCGGGTGGGCAGGCGGGCGGGCAGGCGGGCGGGCAGCGGGCAGGCAGGCAGGCAGGCAGGCGGGCAGGCAGCGGGCGGGAAGCGGGCGGGAAGCGGGCGGGAAGCGGGCGGGCAGGCGAGCAGGCGGGAAGCGGGCGGGCAGGCGGACAGACGGACAGACAGACAGACAGACAGACAGACAGACAGACAGACAGACAGACAGACAGACAGACAGACAGACAGACAGACAGGCGGGCAGGCGAGCAGGCGGGCAGGCGAGCAGGCGGGCAGGCGAGCAGGCAGGCAGGCAGGCCAAAATTTTTGCGTCGAAGGTCCCCAAGAAAGACAAAACTTCCTCAGCGTGTGGCCACTTTTGCTGCCACTTCGCCCACTCAGTCACGAATAGAGGCATGATGGTATCTGACATAGACGAAATTTTGGGGGCCAGCAAACATGTTGCCTTCCGGAATTTTCCTGAACCTGCGCCAACAATCAAGTTGCTAACCTGAAATCGCTGCCTGAAATTTGTCGCGCTGAGAAGTTTATTAATGGATTACCAACTGGTCCGATCCCACACTTCCTTACCTATCTCTCTGTGTGTGATATGAATGCATGGTAAAAAATACATAAAGGTCTAAATGTTTAGAGCCACCCACTACGAAGTGTCTGATAATATCATCGTGGTTTTTTACGTAAAACACGATGTATTGGTAACTAGCTTTCGATGTCAATGCATAAGGAAGAACAGCTAGAACACTCAATCTGACAATGCAGGGACTGCGTCTTCTGGTGATAAGGGATGTGACAACGCACCACACTTGACTGAAGCATGTGGGTCATCAGGGCCCATACCAGGTTCGTATGCGCGTACGCGACTTCATCAAACAGATCGATGAAATCTTACGTGGTGAAATGCGCAGCCCTCCGAGAGCCAGTATGCATCATGAGTAGTACTTGTAAAGGATGGACTTCTGCATTTCTGCATCGACTGCCGTTGTTTAAGCAAGTTTACGACACAAAGCGTGTGCACCCCCATGGCTCGTGAGAATAGCCAATTAACTCAAAGTATTCCTCGTCGATGAATTTGAGGTGGGCTACTCACAGAGGGGGACCAAGCGAGGGGTCCTTATTATATCAGATGGCTTGTTCGTGTTTAATACAATACCGTTTGTGTTATGTTTATTGCCTGCGCGTTCGAACACATAATAACAGCACTGTCGGGCCTAAAGTGCTGCCTGTTCTTATCCGCTTGTACGACGTTGTTTTTTCAATCAATCTTGACAACCACCTCAGAGGCTAAAGGTGGAGTTCAAATTACTGTCATCAGTGCCACCCTGAAACCTGGGAAGTGATGTGTACGGCGAGATGTTCTCACTGTGACACGGCACCGGCCACTCTTAGTTTCACCCAGTCACTAGGGACACACATCGCGAACTTCCCGTAGCAGGCAGACATAGACTCATGCGCCACTTTTTAATCCATGCAGCCATTTGTGTGCCGGTTTATTGGCCTGTGGAAAAGCAATGGAAACGCCCACTACATACAAGCTACACACAAAGTTAAAACGTCTTGCACACGAGCTGTCTTGTAACGCGTAATCACTCAATAACAGTTGTTTGCAATAGTATTGAAAGTTGGGCTAGTTGGCAAGGTAGCATATTTGACAGAACTTATTATTTCACGTGCGAGTCAGCCCTCGTCCGTGTACCTTTGTTTTACTCTGCCTTCTCCGCTTCGGCTGTGTACCGAACCAGGGGTGCTTATATTGTGACTAGCGTCTCTTTAATAAACCTAGCTGCTTTGTGCCTTTTCTTGTATGCAGAGAGCCGAAATGCCCTGCACCTCGACAGTGGTGTCCTCATTGCGGTTCCGATTCCGAAGGAATTCGAAGCAGACGGACAAGCCATCGAAGAGGTCATCCAGCTCGCTCTAAGGGAGGCGGAGTAGGTGTCACTCAGCATTGCTCATGTCATTCGGCAAAGCGGGCGTATATACTTTGCGTATATGAAAAATGCTTCAAATAGCACCGCTTCATGTCAAGTGTATTTTCCATCTCCACCTGAAACAAGAAATAATGAAAGTTTTGTTTTTCCACTATGGCATGGTCTGCTTCACAAATATTTTATAATACATTTTCCAATTGCGACAGAGGCTTACTCTCCTACCAAATTAGTTGGTTTTTATGCGTGTGTGTTATATATGCACCATGATGATCGTGTTGTGTGGGAAGTAGAGCAGTATTGCGTGGAATGTGTTGTCGCTGGTCAGCGATCAAAACTGGTCGTATCTATAATAATAAAGTTTATAGACCCTTATGAATATTTCAAATGTTTCATTATTATTCAATGAATGCGTTAGCAGAGCAACTCAAGCATTTTAGGTTGATGTACTAAGAGACTGTTTTTCTTGACACCATTTTCATTATGCAATCTTGAGCATACAACAGAAGTAGCCGAATGAACACGCATACATTCGATTTCCACAGAAGAAATAAGCCTTTGTCACCTTGCGCGAGAGATGGGGCTAGATCATGTCTGGTTGGAGTGACCGTTAAGCGGCCTGAAAGAGGAGAAATTTCGGCAGCAGGGAGATCGCAGTACCTCTGGACGGCGGATTGTGTGAACAAGCCCAAAGAACGATCGTGTGGGAGGATCTCTGGAAGCTCTTGAGTTCATCCCACCTTTAAGTGGACTTGGATGCCACATTTTATTCAAATTAGTCACTCGCTGGAGGTTCCTACACCAGCGCAGCCTCAGCCGGCAGCCGTGCGATGCACTGCTGCAGTCCGTTATTCCTCTCCCCCTCTTGCCCACGTAAGGACACTACAGCTTCACCTTCCGAAGCAGTGCCAACGTACCATACCGTCCTACCACGGCTAAGCTCTATACTCCAAAAAATAGGGACGTTTGGAGGTCCTGACGACTTCACGCTCCATCACCATGGCGAAGCAGCCGGCCACAGCTCTCAATACTCTGAGCTGGGAGTACAGGGTTTCGCCATCGACGAACCACGTCCACAGCTATGTTAACGGCAATGAAACATCGCTGACTACCTAGCTGCAACGAAATGGTGTTTTTGACGCATATTTCGTCGCCGTCACCACTACTCTAGATGTCACTACATTGTTGACCACAAAAAACGAGGGCCGGCCAGCTAACCAATAACCCGAAAACTAAAATCAGAAACTAGTGGAAGGACGGTAGCTGATGAAAACACAAATGTCTTCCGAATAACATTAGAAGTCTTCTTCTCCATACAAGAGCTGTTGTATGTCTTTGAGGGTTTGGCGAACACCGCTTGAGTGCACACGTTACGAAAAAAAACACCCGTTCAGCTCGCAATAGTTCTTATGGAGTTTCGACTCCAGAACGATAGATTACCAAGCGGCTATTTGGCAGAATACTGCGCGACGACGTTATACAGCTCTAGAAAAGTTCATGGACATTATGAGTAGTCTGGGGTATCAAATATAAAACCTTGGTTTTTTTATAGAATACGGTTGTTACAACAAAGTCACAAAGAAGGACGTTTATTCGTTCCATTGATTCTTGATTCCTTAGGCACGGAGCAAGAATGACCTGAGATAGAGCTTTATTACGACGCATTTTCGTCAGTGGAGCTTCGTACCAGCTACTTGCAAATCGAATTCAATGACTGTCTTTACAGACAAGCTGCCTGAGCTCAAGCTAATGCCTTTGTCTTTTTTTTAGCGCCAGCTGTATTGAAAGCTGTGATGCAGTGTTAGTAGGCTTGAAAAGGCAGATTCATTCATTTGGATTGCATTTTCATCATCACATCAAACTGCAACAAACACCCTTAACCACTTTGAGCCCCCGACTCCAAGTCGACCCCAACGAACCAGGTCATCAGGGCCCGCACCAAAAACAGCCGTCGATTCGCATACAAGCAGTGTAGCTTGTAGTAGCTGTAACGCTCCAACGACACATCATCAGTAAGATGGCTTTCTTGGTAAAAAAGTGTCGTAAAAAGCTGCAAACGTAAAGTTTATTTATTTAATAGAGTATTCGTACGTTTTAATATTATTATTTCCCCCCACCTCTTCTGAAATGTGTTATAGCACTTGTGAAACTAAAGCTTGTTTCATGATACAGATATTTTGTTTCAGTAAAGACAGACTGACACGTGTACTTACGGCAGCCTTGCATATAAATGGGTGTGCAATAAATACATCAGTAAAGCTTTGGTGGCGCTAGCAGATAAGGAGCTCATTTTAATAAATTCTGTTTAGCATTAAACTTTT